>JALJCO010008136.1:0-600000 GCA_023101725.1 Atherinomorus stipes | reverse complement strand
TAGGATAAACATATATTATAGAATTACAGATTGGAAACAGAATCCTCTTCATCATTTTCTTTAGCACAAATTATTGTAACGCTTTAATTTCAGGGATTACATCTGTTTTCGGTAAAGATGAATCACAGTTGTTACCATCCTGTTGCACCGCTTACAACACACTGAGGAGTCTGCATCTCATCCAGTGCTAGCCATTTGTGTGTAACCTATATGGATTGAACTAAATGACTGTCATCCTTGAAATTTGTGTTAGATAGAAATATGTGAAATTATGTTCAGGTTTTTAGAAAAACAGCCCAACTTATCTATTTTCAACACAGCCTACTTTTTTTCTTTCTTTCATCAGTAATGAAGAATAAACTAAGGTGGTTGTGCAGATGGCTGCTTCTTTTCCTTTACTGATCCTCAGGGACTTGAATTGAGATCAGAATTGCAGCACCAGGGAAAAATGTAAGAATGCTCTAAGCTATCGAATAATGAAACTGACACGCTCAGTTTTGTACATTTTAATGGAAGGGCAACCAGCAGCCCTGTCCTCTGCAGGAGACGAAGATTTAAGAATTGCTCTGTTAAGCTCTGACGGTGGGGATTTCTGATTCCAGACCTGACAGTAAACGTGATGAATCCTCTTTCTAATTAAATGGGACAAGCTGCTGCTGCTTAATAGGACTAACGTGTATTATTTACTCTCTGTGCCTTTGTTCTTCATGCAAACTACTAGGTGGATCATTAAAAGAACCCCGAGAATTAGGAAGAGAAACAAGAAGGCGATGATTAGGTCTTAAGATGTTAATCACCCTCTGGTTTAGGTACTGGCATCAGATCCTTGCTGTTTTGTATGCAAGGTCTTGTCATGTTGCCTGAGGTTTAAATAGAGCAGGATTTAGTCACAATTTGCAGATCAAAGTGAAGCAAAGTGAAGAACTTGCTGGGCTGCTGTTAGACAAGTGAGGACAGAAATGAGCAACCATGCAAAGTGTTATGTCTGCCCGTTTTCAGTCACTGCTGACCTGGATGAGCTCACAGCCTCAGTTACACGAGAAACCATCCCTTCACTGTCGAGATGACAAACAACTGGCTTGTTGACCTGAGTGTATTTCACTACAGGGTTAATGAGGCACATATCATTGACTCACTCTGAGATTACCTCCACATAAATTCAGCTAATTGAAGAAAAGCTTTGACAGTGATTTAATGTCTCATCTTCTTTTTTTAAAGAGTGAAATCAGTCATCAAATTAAAAGTTATTAGATCTGTTGTGAGCTTGTTAACATTATCATTGTGTTGCATTGCAGCTGCACTCCAACTTACTTGCAGCTCTGCTACAATTTCAGCAGGGAAGAGTCTGTTTTAAGCAGCTTCATTTCTAACTCACTCTTACGGTTTTTGATGACATTTTACATTTTTCTTGACTATTATTTTGTTTCATAGTGGCTCATTAGGAAGCTGCAAAAGTACATCTTGTTGCTACTTTATTTTTTAAATACCATAATCTCATGTCTTTAACCTTGCATTTAATTATATATTTTTTCTTTATCTAACAATTTTCTGACAATAAAATATTTCCATCCTCGCCTCAGTTGCCTTGTCAACTCTGCATTTATTAGCAGTGGCTGAATTTCATGCTTGTCTCCTCATTTAAGAGCAGGAACTGAAAAATAACAAAGCCATAACCAAGCAGGAATGCAATTCAGACAGATCTTGTGTACAGTGGCCATTAGTCACGGTCTGCTTTAAAACTGACTGCCACCAAACTGTAGCAGTGCCGTTAAATGGGCAGATAGGAATGCTGGAGTCATCATTAGAGGCAGCAAACATGACATATGCAATTCCCAAACCCATGCTTGTTCAAGTAACAGCTGCTTATCCTGCTTGTGAACATTAAGACGACATCATGCTAAAACTAGAGCAAATTTAAGCACGCTGCATTCCAGCTTTGTGCTGACACTCGCAGTGCTGCAGATCACTGTGCAGCCACAAAGTCTTTAAAAGTTGGTTTGATTAGGCTTTGAAGATCAGAGAGATGTTGAGGTCACCGGTTATTCCAATAAAACACCTCCAGCTGTTTCTGATTTCATTTCATAAAATCTGAATCTGGCATGTGCTTCACCAGAGTCTCTTATTAAAAAGTTGTGGTTGTTTCAGCTTCTGTTTTCTTGTCATCATTTTGAATGCCCTTTAGCATTTGTCTCTGTCCCTAAATCTCAGTGTGGAGGAAAGTAAATTAGCAGAGGTGTGTTTTTTCTCTGTCACAGCCTGGGAGAGAGTGTTTCTCAGTAGCGGTGAGTGATGAGGGCAGGATCAAGGCCAGGGTAGTGACAGCAGGAGGAGGCCCAGGCATCTAATTAGCACTAAGAAAACTCAGCATGAGGCTGATTTGGCATCCACGTTACCATGTCAACTGTTACATCCAGCCATTAATAGCTTTGTTTTTCTTCTTTTCTTCTTTTTTTTAGAGCTGATGTAATAACAATTTGGAACTCAATTCAACAGATTGGGGAGCATTTTAAGCACTTGTTTGGTTTGGTTTTGATGGGTGTTTTGGCTCTTGTTGTTTGCTCACTCTACTCCAAATGTGTTTATTAAGTTGTTTTCTAGTTTTATTGACCAGCACTACAAGTTACTTTCACTCATACACACACACACATACACTTACTGTAATATTTTTTCCTCTGTTGAATCCATTCAGACTCAATTGAGAGAGGAAACATGGCATTCAGAGCGTTTGGTTCAACAACACTTTGGTCTGCTGTCTGGGAAAACCTGAACCGTCCTCCTGAGCTGCAGCTGTTTCTTATCGTTTAGTCAGCTGATATAAATCTAGCTAGGTCTCTGTGTTATTTGGACATCACTCGCTGTACAGAGACTGATAAACATGGAGATATCTCCCACCAATAAAGTTAGATTCTGTTCTGTCAACATGTCAACAGACTTTATATCTGATGGAATCAAGGAGATAAAGAGGAAAGTTCAAAGCTCATCAAACGTAACACTTGACTAGTCACTGGTGCCGCTTTTTATTAAGCTTTAACACCCTTTTGGAGACAACACTGGTGAGAGGAACAAACTGTTACCCCAACCTGTTCATTTACACACAATTGACCAGCTTATTTAACATCTGTGAAATTTGGTTTGTAGAAGAGTTAGTGGTCCCCCAGTGTTGCACATGTTTGGGTCTTTAATCCCTTGGAGGGAACAGCATGAGATATGTTCCATACAGAGGATATTTTCACACACTAGGAAGCACAAATCCTAGCATTTAGCATATCAAAATGTCGGGGACGCCATTGGCTAAAATACTTCACTAAGCATTTCAACTCAGATAAAAACAGTTTTGTTATTATACTGTATGGTAATGTAACAAAATTATGAGACAAGCACTGTCCACTTTAGAGCTTCTTCTAATTTCTCCACTTCAAACAAACCACACAAACAAGGTGTTATATGAAGTAGACTATGCTGATCACAAAGATGTCTGTCTCATCACCTTTTGAAAAACACTGTTTTACTTTTACTGTTTTGCGGTCAAAAGTTTTATTCGACTTAAAAAAACCTGCTAATTGTATTGTTGTAATGTTTGAAATTAGGGATGTTTGATATTGGCTTCTTTTTTTTTTTTTTAAACCAATATCCGATATTGTCTTAACTCCTAAATTCCGATATCCAATATCAACCGATACCAGTATATGCAGAGAACTGTGAGGTTGTATCTCATATTTTGAGAAATACAACTATATTCTATTCTGAGAGCAAAGATTGGAAACAGAAAACCCCAGAAAAGTTAAATTTGATGTCATTGCACCTTTAGTGCCAATATCGGCCTATAATATTGGTAGGCCGATAATATCGGACATCCCGATTTGAATTGAATCATAAAGGTCCTGGTAGTTTTCATTCATATGAAGTGATTTTAGATTGAAGTATACATTCTTCCTATGATATATTATCTTTTGATTTACTTGTTTCTAGATCCTCATGGTGCGTCTAAGGTGAATTTGGGGGCTATTTCTTGATTTTCCTGACCAACCATTAACAGAGGTGTCTATCATCAACAGCAGCTGATGGCTTCCTGAGATATTTACCTGCATTAAAACACTTATAAAACTGCTTAAATTCACTTGCAGATCAAGTATTAGGCCTCACAAAGACGAGGTTGAGTGTTTCAGTGCCTGAAGAGGAAGCTTCTCTTCTTTTGACCCTCTCAGGCTTGATGGAGATCTTACCTGACCGCTGCACCATGATTGCCAAGAAGGAGTTGATCTACGCTGGCACAGTGGGCCTCATCTGCTGGCTAGGTGGCATCGTCTTCATCAACCGCAAGAAGACCACCGATGCCAAAAGCGTCATGGCCGATGCTGCTAAAACCATGCTGGATGAACAGGTAAGCAACCGCTTTATTAAAAAAGGAGTCGCATCTTTTGTATTTCAGGTATTGTTTTAGTAAAATGGGCTGATTAAATCCCTGTTCCTTCCTTTGACCTCCACAGATCCGACTGTGGGTATTCCCAGAGGGAACACGTAACCAGAGAGGTGACCTGCTGCCCTTCAAAAAAGGTGCTTTCCATCTGGCTGTTCAGGCACAAGTGAGTATATTTTCTATTGTCCTTAGATTTCACCTTACATCCTGTGCTCATATGAGGCTCCGCTGTCCTGTCCATATCCTCTGTGAGTGAATTAAGTTAGCCGATCTTGTGCTCTAAAGCACATTCTCATCCTGTTCGTTCAGCTGACCCTGAGCGAGGGCTGAGATGACTCTGGCAGTGCTCCAGGAAACTTCTGCAAACTTTCCCAAAGAGTGAGGGGCTAGTATTGTGCTACTTCTAGACACATGGGGGAGCTAGCAGCCTTATGTAATGCAAGACCAGGTTAAAATTCAAGCATATTTATTACACAAATAGCAGGCTTTGCTTTGGGAATCTTTTTGTTTTTGATACCTTCTCATTTGTTTTCCATTCAGTGTTGCACATGAAATTATTACAGAGGGGGCGGACACACTGTAGAGTAATCCACGGCTCAGCTGTGTGCATTTATGAGCTTTATCTCTGCATGCATGCGGGTGGGAGGTCTCTGTTTTAGGCTTGATGTTTCATAGCATACATTCAGGGTCAGACAGGTGGAGTAAATTAATTTAAAGAAAAAAAGAAGAAATCGTTGACTGAAATCTGGCCAGAAACCACAACTTTGTTCACCCCAGGAAACTATGTTGTGTATGAACCCACTTTTTCCAGCTTCTGAAGATTGATATCATTTTGGCTCAGATTTGCCGAGAGGCTGCAAAAATAAAACCTCATTGTTCCTCATTAGCAAATGCATGACCGTTTTCTGTAGTGGGTCTCCAGTGGTGAGCTTGCTTGTGTTAAAAAAATACTCAAGCATGTAGACACGCACGCACCTCTGAACTCTACGCTGTTGTTTTCCCTGTTGGCTTTGCTTTACTCTTGAGACTATTTCAATCTCTGTTTGCTTCTGCTGAGTTATAGTACAGCCTTGCCATTTGTACTCAGCCAGCCAGATTGAGTGGAAGCAGGACAGCCCCCAGGGGGAGACACGTTTGGCTCAGCCTGTGCTGTTGAAGGGCCACTCGGGGCCTCAAGAGAGCAACTCGGCCTCTATTAGCGGTAGTAGAGGAGATGGAGATTGCTGGAGTCATGCTGAGAGAATGTGATGTTAGTTTAGTCAAGCATTTCTTTGTTTCTTATCTTTTGACTCGTATAGAAAATGGAGAAAAAGTATAAGGAGTTGCGTTCAGAAGAGGCTTGATTGCTTTTTGTCTTCTTTTCCAGGTTCCCATCATACCAGTCGTGTTTTCCTCTTACAGCAGCTTCTACCTTCGGAAAGAAAAGCAGTTCAAATCAGGTATCTCAGCTAGATTTCAGTCATTGTTGCAGCTTTTATGCAGTTTTCTGACATTGAAGGTCTTTGCTGCTGCAGGGACCATCAGATTGAAGATCCTTCCAAAGATTGAGACAAAGGGGATGACGTCGGAAGACATATCATCTCTGTCTGACAAATCCTTCAACGTGATGCGCTCCGCTTTCCTGGACATCTCTGGCTCCGTAACCCAGAGCAACGGGCCCACGAGGCACTGAACATTTGCCATTACTCCCGCCACTTTTTCTGCCCCTGTCCGAGACCCCACAGATGTCCCCGCTTTCCCCAGGTTGTCCCGTTACCTGGCCAGGAAACAACATGATACAGGTCTCTCCTTGTGTAGTTGACGCCTGGTCCGGGCTGCCTCTGGCCTGACCATACAGCACAGTCGGTCCCGACCCTCAGCGCTGCTCTGCACGCCGCGAGTGGAGTGACGGACGGCAAGCCGAACAGTATGGATGTGTGTTGTTCATGCATGCCTTTTTGGATGGCTCTGTCCACCATCATCCTTGCTTTGGAAAAGCCTGGCTTTGTTATTCTACTTTATCATTTTGTACTTTCTTTCCCCCCCCTTTTTTTTTTCTTTTGTCTACATCTGCCTTCTGTTTAGCAGATAAACTTTGGCATTTTCTCTTTTCTGTCCATAAATGTCACTGGATATTTATGTGTTCCTCTCATGCTGCCTTAGTTTTAGTTATCTTTGGATGCACAAAATGCACACGTATATTCAAAGTAACCCATCTCCTTCCTTCCTTTGCTTTTAGTGTGCTCTCCCTTTGCATTCCAGTCTCTTGCCTAAAGACAAATGGAGCGGGGTCTCCTCAAGAGGTGGAGTGTGTGGAGGTGAGAGGTCGGCACTGGTCGACCACGGACTTCTTTAGCTCTGTCGCTATGAATTCAAATCTATATCCATAATGGCTCATCAATTCAGTGACCAATAGCTCCATGACATACGTCATGATGTCAGAAAGCAAGGAAATCAAGATGCCATGTTTCACAATCGCACCCCATCTGTGCTGAGTTAACGGACTTGACGTGAACTGATCAGTCTCCAGTGTCTGTGTTGGTGGTGTGTTCTGGTGCTTTCTTTCAGTTTCTTTCCAAAACACTAGAAATAACCAACATGCAGCATTGCAGCAAGTGTCTTGTTTTTTTTTTTTTCTTTTCTTTATTTATTTTTACCTGGGATTATTTTGTTTTGTTGCTTTTTAAAAGTGATCACATGTTTTTTGTTCCTCAATGAGAACTCGTAGGTGAACATATATTTAAGATGTGTCAAAAAAAAAGGAAACAAAAAAACAGAGGCGACTTTGTTTTCTGAAGCATTATTGTTCCAAAGTGCAAGCTACCTGCTGTGCCATGACAAAGACTTTGTGGGAAGTCAACCCTGTTTCTTTTTGTGCTTTGACCTGTGTAATCAGTCATTTTACCGATTGATTACCCTTTACCAATGATATAAGCAAATCTTTCTGTATGTTATTTTTGTTTTTTGAGAGACACAGAGGGGAAAGAAGCTTAATCTGGTTTTATTCTCCAATTATAAACAAACATTTAGAAGAAAATCTACTAAAAATAGTTTATCAACTGTATTCAAATGCAATTTTTTGACTAAATGAAAAGTTACCCCTAACTTTATTAATATTATGATTCAAATATGATTTAACCTCTATAGAGAGCAGTAATTTATTTAAAAAATTTATAGAAGTTTTGGCCTTAAGTTTGATTGGTTGTTGCCGTTGCACTTTGGACTGTTTGATAAGTTCTCTTATTATTGATTTACGTTGCATATTATGTACTGACGATAACTTCTAGCTGCATTTAGCTGACTGAACTGTTATGTTTTACATCCAGGTCTTAATTTTGCTCACTGCCTTCACCTGTTTTGCCCATCAAACACCATCTGAGAATGTACTGCAGCTTTAAGGATATTGCTTTGTTACAGTTACGTTTCTTATTTTTTTCTTTTTAGGGATTTTTTTTTGCATACAGCTGGCATCAAATCTTAAAGGATGTTTATTTGAGCCGTAGATGTTAAATTTAGACTGACCGATCGTGCACACAGACACTCTGAGGAAGTGGTGAATGGATTTATCTATACTTGGATACTACTGTACACTGCTGTTCATAGTCGAAGCAACGGTAGTTTTACTGATTCCTGTGTTAAGTACATGTGAAGGTCAGGATTTCATGTATGTTAAAGGCTGGTAAATTATATACACCTCTACTACTAATGACTAACCAAATTTTAGTTTAGATATACTGACTTTTAAAAAATTTGATTAATTTTCCTTTTCTTTTTTCCTCTTTTTTCTTTTTTTTTTTTTTTTTTTTTTTTTAATGGGTCTGTGAAAGCAGATTTGAACTCTGCAGCAAGCGGTCCGAATGTTAAAAAAAAGCACTCTACCAAACTGGTTTTTGCCCCCAAAAATGACTAATTATACCATTTAAATTTTTGGTAAAGTCTATGATCCTCTTATTCCCTTTTTGTTTGTTTTTGTTTGTTTACAGCAGATGTGTGATTTGTAAGCTTTTGTGTCCTGAGCTTAAACCAACAGGCTCTGCAGCATCGCCCCACCTGTTGATTTATTTTGGTCAGTTTTCATATTTAATATATCGGAAAATAATCAAAGTATTCCCAACGTTATCAAAGCACTTTTCATGCTGAGTTCAGGTGCACAAAGTTTAAAAACCAGAAAAAGGAATTTTCTCTGATTTTTCACCAAAGTGTAATTTAGAAGGTTATGAGAATCAGAGCTGACATCCTGCAGAGCCTTGTGTGTATGTGTGAGTATGAGTATGTGTGTGTGTGTGTGTGTGTGTGTGGTCCTTTACAGTGCGTGTGTGTTGATATGCACACATGGTATAAATGCCCATTATAGTATCTGGTTAATATTGATGATTATAGTGGTCTTGATTTCACCTTTTCTGGGTAAATGTGAATGCCTTGCATAAGAAGAAATAAAAGTTCTTTTTTTTTTTTCTTAAGCAGCTCTTCACTGAACTGTGTTTTTTGGGGGGTTTTTTTATGTGGAAAATATATTGACTGAAGCACAATGTGGAGGAAGTTTCTTCTATATTCTTCTATTTCACTGCCTTTCAGAGAAAAATGCTGTGTTTATATGTGTCCCAAATTATTCTGCATGAATTATTTCGGCGGATTGAACATTTAGATTTTAGTTTTCTATGGAAGATTTAACTTGTGTTGCTTCTCCTGTATGTTAACATCACCAATAACGATATCAGACAGGTTTGATCATTAGTTTCTCACATGAGCTTAATGTAGGTGTTGTTCCATTTTATTAGGAAAGCTACAGTTTCCGTTCATTATGGGAAAAGACTGAAATGGTGCAATGCCTTGAGAAAGAAACAAAAATCTGGACATTTCACAGAAACTTTAGTGAGATTATTTTGCTGTTAAGAAGTTTGCGACTCAGAGCAAATTGGGTTTTTTCAGATGAGGCATACAAGTCTCCGTCAGGTAAATGCATCGTATGAAGAGAACCGCTGTTGAAAAGCCGCAGATGGGCAGCAAGCAGGTATTTAAAAACTGCTGTTTTTGTCTGGAATTCATGCAGGATGCTCCAGAGGCTTGCAGTTGTGCATAAACCTGAGTTTCAGATACCCTTTACCAATGCTCAAAAAGCAACATTTACAGTGGGCTCAGAAATGCATGACTGATTTCTAACAGTTTTAATCGCTGATGAATGCTGTGCTAGACAAGATGGTTCACATGGTTGGAGGTTTGGATGCTTAATGGATGTCCTAACAGGGCTATAACATCAGCAAGGTGGTGCTGGGGTGATAATTTGGGCTGATTTTTTTTTTTTTTTTAAAGGGGGGGGGGCTTTAGGGTGCGTGATGATGTCAAATTACCTCTACAAAATGTCTAACTGATCATTTCCTGGCATGGCATAAAAGGAAAAACTGTGCCTTTTGCAGCAGAGACTACAGTAGAGCCCATGCTGTAAAACAATCAAAAAAGACTATTTAGTCTTTAGTTGCTATGGTTATAAAAGGAGAAAAATTCACTGTGTTGCCACCAACATCTCCTGAACGCAACCCTGTTGAGAACCTGTGGTACAATCTTCAAAAGTCAGATCTATGAGGGAGGGGCGTAGCATGCCTCCAACTTTTAGAGGCAACTCTGGTCTCCTATAAGGAGATGCAGTATAGGCCAAAGCTTTCAATGGACTGACTTCTAAGTTCAATGAATGAAAGAGTTGAGGAAATATTAAGGAAGGGCTTCTATGTTAACTTGTAACTTGATCTGTAAAAATGTGTTTTTAGAAAAATGAACTGTATGATGCAAAAATAGGGATACATCTTCAGTTCCTTACAACCTGTTTAATGGTTTTAAACTGTTGCGAAGAATGATTTGGAACACTGTTTTAAGTGATCGCCCTCCACCCCACAAAAAAAAAATCTGTGCAATTGTTTAACTAAATCCCAATTATTGTATTTTGATGTAACTTGAGAACTTTAAATCATTTATACTCATTATTTGGGAGAAATGAGCAAAAATGGCATATGTGTAATAATTTGGAACGCAGTGCACCTATTTGAAATTTGTCCACTATTTATTAAAATATCATCACTGATGGGGTAAAAAAAAAAAAAAAAAAAACTTGCCCATGTTTCTAAGAATGCTCTAGAAAACACTGTTCCTTATTTTAAAAGGCAGAATAATGTTAAGCAGCTGGAATCAATTGCACCTTTTCAGCTGCTTTTATTTGTCTGTATATTAGAACAGGACTGGGTCAAATATAAGTAATAAAACAAGGATAGTAAGGATAAGAAATAAGTTGAAACCCATACTGAACTAAAAATGGATCCAGCACTTATCAAATGTTGAAACTAACATGACTTTCTTCAAGGATGTATATGCTCAGGGGTCCTGTTTACTACTGTGTTGCATCGCCTCCTGTCTAGTAACACCCTGTAAACTGAGGAGACCAACTGGCTGTCGTCTTTAAAGTTAAATATTTTCCTGATTCCAGACTATGGCGAGCACAGTTATTTCAGACAGGTCAAGCTCACCCCCCATCTCGCTACATCACCTGACTGATCAGCTGTTTTATTCTCATGTTTTGGTAAATATTTCTTATTAAGTTTCTACAACTGGCCTCCCTTTGCCATCTCCTCTGCAGGCTGCTTGGCAACCTGCCGTCCCCCCCCCCCCCTGCTCTGTTCAGGGGGAACATAGATGAAGGATATCTAATACTTCAGCAAATGATTACAGGACTTGCGGTCTACGCTGTTTATGCAGTAGTATTCCAGCAGTGTAGAGAAGCAATGTTTGCACCCATTAATCAGTCAGTGAGCACTCAAGGTGTTTTTGATTAAGACTTTTATTACAAAATGTTACAAAAACTACTTAAAATGCCTGTTGGAGCACCAAGAAATGACTAAAAATGATCATAATTTAAATAGATAAATACAGATGCCCATATCAGCCCCAGCACAGATTGGAGTTCTGATAAAGGACACAGCTGCACTGATGCAAAACAAACACAGAAACTAAATGGCTACTTTAACCTTTGACCCCTGGAGGTTTGAGTTTCAACGCTGCAGCGATGATGTAGTGGTGAAACTGACCCTGCTGCAGGTATGTTGTAAAATCAAGAACTTAACAGTGATTCAATAAAGAAAACAAAAACAAAAAAGGACCTGTTGAGAGTGGTGAAAACCACAAAAGATTTGTGCGATGGTTGCGTCACAGCATAACAATGACTGAGGCTGCCGTTTGTCATCTTGGCATGTACAGTCTCTGCCACTGAAAGGATAGTCGCCATACTCGCCAGCTAATTCTCCTGGCATGAACCTACAAGGAAAAAGATGAAAGAACATCATTTGAAGCTTAGCGATCCAGGTTTTGTTAAACTTGATGATAAAACTGCAAATATTTGGTGATATTTTAGTGTTTTCATTGACAAGAGCAAGATTTCTCTTTACTAGAGCAGATCATCCTGGCTTGGGGGATATTTCAGAATAATGGCTAACAGGTTGTATCTTTTTTTTTTTTTTTTTTGAGACAATTACATGCCTACAACCTTGCAAAAAATAATGACCCATCAATACTCAATAAAATCAAATGTGTGAAACTTGTTTAATGTAAAAAAAAAAAGGGACAAAAAGCCTCAGATGAAGGTTAGTATGCAACTGCAGACTCCTGTAGTGATTATTGATTCACGTATATTTAAAAAAGGATTTTAAAAGCATGAAATCTTATAGAATTTTTTTTAAAACTTTGCATGAACTTCTTAAGGACTAGCCTAAACTGAGAAATTGGTAGAAGCTGTCATAAAATAAAATAAAAATAAGCATTTTATTTCCAAAAACAAAAGAAAGTCTTACTTCTGTACTACATTACATAATTTATTAAGAAGTCACTCAAATGAAGTGTGGTCTCAGACATCATGGCAATAAAGTGCTTACAGAAATAACACGCAGCGCTTATGTTTAAGTAAGGCATAGTTTATGTAACTTATGCTTCATACATGACTACTTTGTCTCAGGAGCTTTTAGACATTGTGCTGCACATGTTGTACAAACATCCCCGGTCTCCAGAGAAGTCCTGCTGGGAAACTTTTCCTTCAGTACACTCGGTGTACTGAGTTCTTTTTGTCCATCTTTGAGTTTCTGCAAAACTAAATCCTAAAAAGTAACGTTCTTGTGTTAATAGTGCCATTTTATCTTTGTGGTTTTAATTACATTTGGATTTAAGAGCAAGTATATCTATATCTCTAGATTATTACATTAGAGGTAGAAGATTTTATTATCTTTTATTGGATTTTTTATTTATAAAACCATAATACATGAAACTTTTATGAAATTATGAACAATTGGTTGAGTTTTTTTCATGATGTGCTCTCTGAAAAGTTTGAATCCTGCTTTTCTGGGAAACAACATCTCCCTGGTGTTCCACCAAATATTGGATTTTCCCTCCTTTAAGTGCAACGAACTATTAAAGGTCAGACTGTGGTTGCTTACATGAGCCGAGGCGCTCCTCAAGGAAGCCAATCTGCTCGCTGAGGGAGTCGATGCGGTCTAGTTGCTGGAAGGAGTGGGAGAGTAAGGTGGTTTTCTCTGAGAAACCCTCGTCCAGCGACGGCGGGAAGAAGCTGTTGAAGGGCGCCAATACCAACTGCAATTTCTTAACAGAGGCACAAACAAGAGAGAGTAAGGAAAACGACTCATAAAGAAAAATCATAATCCTATCATCTCCTAATTTGTTCGTTATGCTTGCCTCTGTCAACACGAGCAGGATTTAATATAAAGACTGTGCAGGTCTGGCATTTCAAAGATTGCATAGTTTGGTGCATAAACGGCTGCTTGGACTTATAAAAGTGCACATATACAAAAACCAGAGGTGTTCCCAGTGAGCCACACTGGGAGGTATCAGAGTAGGTGGCTTTTATGTGAGTTTAAACATGTGTTCTTGAGTTTTCTCATGTACCTTTTCCAGGAGCTCTACTCTGTTCCTCAGGCTCTGGACCTCCTCTGTCATATTCTCCACCAGGCCCAACCTTCCACCTGCACAAACCACACAAAGACACATACACTGGAAAAAAGGCCACTCTTAAAGCAATTTTAAAAAGAATTAAAACAAGACATTTTTTGCCTGTAATAAGCAAAAAACTCTGCCAACGGAACAAGTGAAAATTCTCTTGATAAGATTTCTTAATTTCTTCAAGATAATCTTGAAATTAGCAGGAAAAACTCATTCTTAGCTATATTTCATTAGTATTGTGAAGTTTTGTGTCTCATAAGTTTTCATCTGAGATATGACTCAAAACAAGTTTTTTTTTTTAAGACTTTCACTTAAAAAAATATTTAAGATGTGTTGTCTAAAAACAAGTTCCTACATTTCACTGAAATGTATTTCTTTTGGTGATTATGTCTTCTATTGAGTGTAATGAGATATTTTGACTATAAACTAGACAAATATACTTTGTAAGATTTTTCCATATGAATTTTCTGAACTAGGTGAATATATCTTATTCATTGACAGATGTCCACGGAAAAATCTCTAAACTAGACAGCAGTTTGAGGACCACAGAGCTGCCAGGAGACGGGGGGAATTTAGGGGACAAGGGGGATTATAGATATGGGAACAACTAAAAAAAAAAAAAAAAAAAAACACAAGCTGCAAGAGAAGCCACCAGAAATAGACAGGCAAACTTTTGGTCTTCCCTGTGAATGTGCATCAGTTACACTGCAAATACTCAAGTCTTTGCAAGTATATTATTCTAATTTCTAGTCAAAATATTTCATCACACTCAAAATAAGACAAGATTACCTACCATTACCATTTCAGTGAGATATAGGAACTTGTTTTAAGGCAATGCATCTTATTTTAAGATTTTAAAAATCTTGGACACTCTTAGAATAAGTTTTTAAAAAGTTGTTTTTTGCTTGTAAGCAAAAAAAAAAAAAAAAAAAAAAAATACTGCCAATAGAACAAGCAAAATTTTCTTGGTAAACTTTCTTGAAATAAGATGCATTGCCTTAAAACAAGTTCCTATATCTCACTGAAATGTTTCTCTTTAGGTAATTTTGTCTTATTTGAGTGTGATTAGATATTTTGACTAGAAATTAGAAAATATATTGGTAAGATTTGAGTTTTTGCATTGTAGCAATTTTAAAATTTAAAAAAATGATCTTGTTTCAAGATTTTTTACTTCGAAATGAAAAAGACCCAACACTCAAAAGAAGCATTACCAGACTAGTTTTGAGGGGTTTTTCACTAAATAAGGGACTTGAAATGAGTGTTTTACAACTCGCTTAAAGATATCTCTGCCTGTCTGGAATCTCCATATTTTTTCCTATTTAAAAAAATCTTACCATGTGTAATTATCTCACTGCAAAGACAGATAATTTCACTTGATCATAGTCTGATTCTTCTCAATTTCAGTGTTTTTTTTTAAACTTGTATTAAGACCACTAAATTTTGCAGAGCATGAGGAAGTGTCTGCCTCTGTCCACTCAAGAGGGAATGCGTCTGGTGGAAGCAGGACCCAGACTGGGATGCAGAATTAGGAATCCTCACACTACCCCCATGCTCTGGTTGTACTTCTGCAGACAGACCAGGAGATGTTCAATCTCTCCCAGATGTGGTCCATAACTGAGACTAGAACAAGTTGAGAAACAGGGCGAGGTGGAGGACGTGTGGGAGGAGGGGGAAGGCAGGCGATGACCCCCAGCAGACAGGGCTGATGGAGCTGGAATGAGAACACAAGCACTGGCCAAGAACTAAGTGGAAAAAAAGGGAGGCGAGAGGCTGAAAAGCAGAGCTGCAGTCCAACGCTCTTGTGGAGAGGGAGAGTTCACTTTCTGAACATTTAAATTTTTGTTTACATTCATGATCTCCATCAACATCCCTCTGACATGAGCATATGAACTGATAAAAACTGTCTCAAGCAAAACATGTTGCATAAACATCTTTTGCATTTGAGCTGAGCAGCAAGAATGAACATGCTCCCACAAATAACCCTCTAGAGCTTTAAATAGTATAAAGATCTGTCATATTTTAGCTGTTTCATGCCTTTTTTGGAGTTTTCCTGTGCTTTTGCTGACTCAGCAATCCATCATATTGTCATTGAGTTCAGCTTTTAGCCGAGAATGTTTTGTGTGAACTTTTTTCTTCTTTTTTTTCTGCCGAAACGCTGATAAATAGATGGGAGTTTGGAGCAGGGCCTGAAAAAATTTGGCAGTCTCTCATTCATGCAGAGATATTTCTTTCCCTGGAAGTGCAGGAAACGGCATCCCACTTTTTTTGATTTTTACAGTTTGGTGACTCACAGAAAAAAAATCCCCAAGGCTGGAAAGAGTTGGGAGAAATCAGGAAAAGGTAAGTCTGTTTTAAGGTTTCACGTTGCATTATTCCCCAAAAGAGCACTAATGTTGACACAGAATAGGACTTAAAAGGAATATGGGGTCAAGCACATTTGGACACAAGGAAGGGGGTGGGGGGCTGAATTATTTTGTTGCTTAGATACAACAAGCACACACATCAGTGAATCTGGACTCTTTCTTGTAGACAGACAGCATTGCAACATTTTTAAGGGGACTAATGGAGTGTGTGGGGTGAAAATATGTCTGTATTAGCATGAGACTTCTATTAAAGGCAGATGTGTGCTTCAATCACGGCTCTCAAAGGAGCAAACGGAGTCATTATCAGAGTTCCAGTGATCCCAGTTTCACCGCATGGAGCCAGCCTGTATGACATCTGTCTGGAGTCGGCACCAGTCGCAGTGCATTATTACTCACGGTACGAGTTGAGAGCGGCATAGCGCGTACCAAAAGTAATAATGGACCGCGAAGCTGGCCATGTTCTTTTCTTCTTCTGTCCTGCTGCAGAGCACAAAATTACACACTGTGAGGTATGCACACAGCCCCATCCTGCTCATTTACCCGCATCACTGTGGCCACCCACTGTTGCTTGGCTGTTCTGGGAGGGATAAGGAGGAGGAGGAGGAGATGGAGGTGGAGGAAGGCTTTGACAGGACCGGCCGTCTCCGGAGAGCCTGAAGCCATCTCTGCATGCGCAACGATAGCTGCCAGCTGTGTTGACGCACTGCTGGGAGCAAGGCTGCCGACCGCTGCACTCATCAACGTCTGGCAGGCAAGAGAGACATGAAAGCAGGTGTGAGCATGAACACAGAGACCTGTGTGTGGCTGTGCAGGTAAATCTGAGTGTGAGATGTACCAGTTTGGCACTGGTGTCCCGTCCAGCCAAGAGGACAAACACACTGGTTGGGTCGTAAGCAGGTACCACCATTTGCACACGGTTGTCCACACACAGCTGGGAGAGACATGGAGGAGGTTAGGAACAAATAGAGGTGAATACTTTCACTCATTTTGGCCATGATTGGATCAACCTCCGGTTGCCAACTGGGAGGCCAAAACTTGGTGTATAAATTTTAAATAAATAATAATGATAATGATAATAAACCGGGAGGCGGAAATCAGAAATAAACATGTTTACAGCCTGGTTCAAAAACCATTTAAGGTTTAATAGGTCAAGTTTACCTTCAAGTCAACTGAAAGGGGGGCAATTTTTTTTATAACTGTTTTCTGTGTAGATTTTATTTAATCTTGAAACCTTGAAATTACACATAATTAGGGGCTTGTCCTTTTGACTGACAGGCGGCAGACCGGATGCTAGCCTACTGGCTGGTAGCTAACAGCTAGCTCTCTGTAAGGTCTCAGAGCAGCAAAATGGTGGTTTTTAGCCAGCTAACAGCAAGTTCAAACTTGCTTTACCTTTAGCCTGCCGCTTAGAAGGCTAATCTTTGATAGCTACTGTTAGAGTTAGCTCGGTTAGCATTTAACTCAGAGTACTTGGTTGTCAATCATTTGCCCCAAGGACACTCTTTGCCCATTTTAGTATTTTCCGTGAGTGATGACACACGCGACATGGCAAGATTGAGACAGTGGGACACGCCCAATTGGCTTCACTTTCAGCTCTTCAGACCTGACCAGAAACTTCATCCATTTTTTTTTTACAGTCTTTGAATTCACTGTCATGATGCCCTAAACATTTACAAATGTCATGCACATTGTCAGTTGGAAATTTAGTCATGTTTCCTGATATCTTACTGTTTCACTACAAACAGGTGGCCAAAAGACAAGGAAAAAAACTTTTAAATTAGGTTTTCATATGCTGACTGAAAGCAAAAGGATGAGTGCCCTTAAATAAGTCTGTAACTTTCTTATGGATGTAAACCTGTAAACCTACTAACCTTCCAAAAGCAGTGCTCTGGGAGGTGCATGTGATTAGCAGTAGGCCTACCAGTGAATGTGCATTAAAGATGAGGTGGTTCACTGCTGTTGCAGCTGGAGCTCAGTGCATTGTTAGATTTTAACCTCGGCTTATTTATAGTCAAATAAAACTCTTGTTCATCCAAATTCTGCTTTCGCCTCCACTTTTTGCTGAGCTGAACAACTGCGCTCATAAAAAGACCTTAACTGAAAACACAACGGTGCTAAATGATGCTCAGCTAATGTTTTACATGATCAAAAAGGCAAGATGAAGATTTTTGTGATAAAACTGTTTGAAGTAAATAAAAGTTCTCAAGTTTGGGTTGAGAAGCCCCATCCAAATTTATTAAGAAGGAAATCAAGCCTTTGAAGAGAAATCCAAGTTTTCAGTGTCCAGGAAAAAGCAGCATTAGATGCAGCTGACAACATGTAAGCCAGTCACAACAGCGTGTCCATCCAGCTGATCCAAGGTAGCACCAGCGAGCACTGAAATGGCTTTTTGAAAGTGGATGGATGGATTTTTAGATACTTTAGACCCTTTCTTCGCATTAACTTTCTGAAGTTTATGATTTCTCTTAACCTTCAGACGTGGTTTGAGCTAAGCACTTTATATCAAATGGGCAACTATAAAAAGTCAATTGATCCGATCAAAAGTAGGCTATTCTTCCCAAATTGTTCAGCTATTCTTCCTCTAAACAGGTGCAGGGAGGACAGGTACAGAACTCCAGCACACTTCTCTTTAAATTACCTTGATTGCAGTTATGAGAGTGAAACCGTCGCCATCCTGGGCAGCACTCTGGGTAGACCTGTGAGGACGACACTGCTCTGCTCACCTGCCGGTAACCAAGCAAATACGTGGTCCTGTAGAGACACACACTGCAGTTAGGGGTTTGGGATTATTCGTGCTGTCATCGCCGTGGTGTGTGTGCGGTTTGCTCCTTTCCCCTGCTCAGTCAGACTGCAAGTATGCTGATAAGAAAATGAAAATGTGTTGGAATACTGTAACCGCAGACATCTGAGCTTTTTACAGAGATGAGTGAAAGGTTGAAGGGAGGTCACAGGGGTAAAAGTCATGCAAAGTCAGATCTAAAATCTAAGATTTTGCTGCAGCCTGCTGAGAGTGTGGTATGTTTAGTTTGAAGGAGGAGGAGCAGAAACAGTGATAAACTGAGGCAAAACAAGTCAAAGCAACCAACTGAAGGTTTGTTTTAATAAAGCCAATTTCTCAAGACTGTAACTGTGTGACGCGTGTTCATGTTATAACAACAAGAATGAAAAAGGATATAAAAAGGAAAAGTGAATATTTGTGCAGAGCGAAGATGAAAATGACGGGGATAATGTGTGGAGGGGGGGCGAGAGAGCGTCAGAGATGGAGAGCGATTGAGAGAGCGTAAGTACAGAGGGAGGCCGAGTCCAAAATAAACAAGGCCGCGGTCTCTGTGGGCAAGCAGCTCATTTCCCGTAGTTACAAAAAGCACCAGATATTTAGATTCCACTCAAATATGTGCCACCATGACCCAGTTTTATGTACGCTAACATGTGTGTGAGAGAACGTGGAAGAAATTCAAGATCTATTCAAGACTGCACTCCAAATCCTTTCCCTTCCTAAACATGTCAGGCATTGTTTACATCTGGAGACGCCCTAATTAAAGCTCTATTTGACGCTGATGTAACCTGAACGCTTCAACAGCTCAAGCTGAAGATGGCTTCCTTCTTATTTGTGTGTGTGTGTGGAAGCTGTAATAGAGTGTGTCTCACTTGTAGGTGCTGCAGACACGATGGCCCTGACACAGGGTGATGTAAGGCTTGTGCACAGGCTGGACATACGACTCCGTTGCCATGACAACATTGTGATGGGGTTCGCGGCCACACACCCTTCTCCTGCAATAACATGGACTTGTTAGTTGTCTGCACCAGAAGCTAAGCTGGGTAAAGATGCAAAGTCAGGGATACTTTAAAGCCCAAGTGGCTCCTGTTTGACATGAAAGCCTTAAAAACTTCTGACAGACCCGTCCAATCACTCTCAAACTTTGACCTCCATGTGTCCACTTGACCTTTTACTTAGTTTATTTTGGTCTTCATGCAAATCAATGGAAAATGACAAAAGGAGCCGAAGACATTATTGAGGAAATTTGACCCTTAGAGTGAACTCTTCAATGTCTAAATGTCATCTAAGCAAACTGTGTTGCTGAGGATGTCGACTCCTCCGGCTCGGCTACTAAAACAAACAGCTCAGAGTGGCAGCTGAAAGTTGACGTGTATATCTGAAGCTGTTACGAAGATGCTGACAAAATGACAGGCCATAATAAACACAGGAAGAGCGTTAAGCGAGCTGTTACCCGTGGTGAGCGAAGAACTGGGGAGTGCCCATCACATGAAGGATGAAGAGGGAGGAAAGGAGCAGCATTTGGTACATCGTCTTCCTCTTTCCCACGTTCCCTCACTGGGTCTCTCACACTCTTCTCTGTGCCAGTCGGAGGGAAGAGGAGAGGAGGATAAAGGGGGAGGGGTGGGGGGGGCTGTGGATCGTAGCCAAAGTCTCCTCACGTTGGGTGTGTGTGTGATCCTACAGGAGGATGACTCCAGCTACCTGTAAGGAGAGAGAATTCTGAATTAATTGGTGATTGGAACACTGTTTTTCCAACAAAAATGGGAAAAAAACAGACAGAAACTTGAATGAAATACATTTAATTCCACTGCAGTCACAGTTTAAACCTGATCGAACTTCAAGAGAGATGGACTCAGCTGTTTCATGTCAAAAAGCAGACTTTCATAGGACATTCTGCAGCTTTTCAACAGTATGAGTGCATCTTTAATCAGTACATAGACCAGTGCAAGTCTGCAGAGGCTCTGTCACAGAGGCTGACGGGGACAGGCATGGGGGTGGGTGAGGGTGAGAAACAGCAGACCTGCAATTCCTAAATCTAAAATTCAAGAGCCGGAAGTTATCAAGTCGCAGATGCAAAAGCTGGCAGGAATGAATCTAAGCAGTGCATCTTTAAAAAAGGAGGGACACTGTTCTGTTGAGGGACGTCAAACATAAGCTGGATGACCCTGAGGTGCAAAACACAACAAATCCCCAAAAAATAACATTTTAGAAAGGATGACAACAACGGCAAAAGCAATAAACTCTTCTCAGAAAACACAGCACCACAGAAATTCGAAGATAACAAGGAAACCAGAATTTTTAGGATGAGATGAAGACGAACTCGTTTTAAAATCTGCAACATTTTGCAAAACGAAACAAAAATGAAAAGTTCAGTTCGATAAAGTATGTTTTTCAGTTTTCTTGAATATGTATTTGGTGTTGTGCAGTGTTTTCTGAAATCTTTGAGTGGTTTTTAACGTTGTCTTCTCTGTTTGTTTGTTGTGTTTTGCACCTCTGAGCCACCATACTGTCTTTTTTTTCCTTCAGTTAAAGTTAGACTCTAACAGCTGAAATAGAAATATTTTAGCTTTTTTGTGTGTGTCTTTGGATTAGTTGTGACACTGAACTTAACATTTTTCCCAGTTGAGTGATTTTAAAAGTCATAAAACAGAGAGATTGTGATCACTTGAAGGTTTTTTATGACCAGCAATAAAGAACTGACATCTTTAGGCTGGCGTTTGTGCTCAAAACTGTGGTTGCAAGTGAATATGCTTTGTATGCATCTATACAGACACTGAAGATGAGTCTGCTGCGTGCACTTAAGAACAGCTTGTAAATCCAGTCCTTAAACTCTTCTGCACCTGCATAGACTCTTAGATTTACACACAAAAGCCCAGGCAAGACAGAGAAACCTCTAAGTTCACAGAAATGTTCACACACCTCTTCACAGATATATTTGATTATCACATACTGTACAGGATTAAAGCAAAAACCTGAGCCACCTGTTTGAAAGCAAGACTGTGAAGAGGGCAGTACAGTCGAGCTGAAGTCCTCCCCTGCTGCGCTGCCAGCCAACTGGCGTGTTTTAACACAGCAGACACTAAACCCCTGGGAAATCTCTCACAGCGTGTTAAAGCCAGCCGGGTGCAATCGCAGGTTGCAGCGCTGAAGCCTGCTGGAGAGCCCTCTGTCATCCTGGAGGTGATGCTGATCCTCAGATGACAGCCTGCATGTCTCTGTGATCCTCCTGCTGGCTCTGAGCCCAGGGACACATCTAAAGGCTGCGCTCGTTCTCAAACCACTGCAGCGAGATGGACTGTCAGTGCAGCAGGGGGCATCTTTGAAAACTATATGGAAATGTGTCCAACTTGTGTGATTGGAATAGACTCAAAGTGAGAAAGTTGCTGCACTTTTTTCAAGAAGTCTGGAGTGGAATTATGTGCAATTTAATCCATGCTTCTCCTAAAAACGGATGTTTGTAGTCATTATGAGCATCTGTAATTACAGGTTTTAGACCAGGTGTGTGTATGAGCCCATGAATGTGCTTAAAAATGCAACACTTCCTTTCGATTTCTACGTGCACCTACATTCACCACGGGAGGGCGCTGTTTTACAGCATCCATGTCTGGCGATCTGCGCTGATGCCGACATCCCTCATCTCTCCCTCACCGTAACACTAACGTTCACACACGCGGACACACACGCTCACGCCGACTCCTTAGTCACCTGAGGAGCATAAATGCAAAAGTCATCCACATTCTCTTACGCTAAAAGGGCAAGCAGGGACGCCAGACCCACGCGCACAAGCCAATAACCACAAACCAAACTGCAAAGAGCGCATGCATGGATACATATGAAACAAACCACAAACCGTGCAATGGCCAACCAGCCTTCCTGTGATTTATCCCTTAAAAAAACCCCACAGTGCAACGCTGCAGGGAGCAGGAACAAAAAACAAACACCCGAGGTTTCAGCAAAGTCCTGGTGAGGTAAAAGTCCAGAGATAAAACTCCGCAACTCAGATTTCTCCTGGAGCTCAGACTGTCAGAGAGCATGGGAGGTGATGGAAGGACCTCCTCCCACTCCTCCAGCTGGGTGTCCCGCGGCTCAGACTGCCTGCCACGGGGGGGACCCGTGAGTGACGTCAGTGTGCAGACGGTATGCAGACTGCTTTTTTTCCCCATTCATTAAAAAAAGAAAGAAGAAGAAAAAAAACCCAATAAATCAGCACAGATAGAGGTAAGGAAAATACCTAATGAAATAGATTATAAATACAGTAATTACTTATGTTATGATTTGAGATAGTTTCAGCCTAGAAATAGACTGATTAGAACTAAAGGCTGGGATTTTCTTAAACTGTTAAACTAATTAGCTTTGCTGCACAGAAGAGGGGTCATAGTCTTTCATCTAAATGCATTAGCCTACTTTTACAATTGCAGTTGTGGACAAAATAAAGCCTGTGTCTTTTAATTCACTACAGAAGAAAGACATCTATTAAAAGTAAAACTAAAAGAAAAATAAAAAACAAACTATTCCCTTTTGTCAATAAGGAAAATAAGAAAAAAAACTTTTACAATTTGTCTAAAAGTACAGATTCATGAGAAATGATTTATTAAAAGATGATAGGCTTGTACTTATAATGCAGTTCACGTGGACTTTTTCCCCATAAGACATTCTAAGGTTTCTCCTGCATTTTAATGTCATTTTTCACATTTAAAGAATAAAAAGAGGAGTTTTTGTTTTCGTGAAAATGTTTTTAAAAAGTCAAAAAGCCATGCATGCGGAACCAAATCTTAACCATTCTTTGCATTGCAGCTGCACAATGCATGGCTTGCGTTAAGCACTGTTCATAATGGCTGATCATCAGCAGATTTTTTAAAAATTATTTTTAGTTTCCCCACTATTTTCCATTGTGTCAAAATATTTGGCTAATAGAGCTAATTAAGGCTTTAGGTACAAAAAAAAGTCATTAAAACAGCACACATTTACAACATAGACGATAAAATCCTACCCTCGCAGTATTGGCTCGTCAGGTGCGTGCGCGCGCGCAGGCTGAGCTGCGGCCATGGGCACGAGCCGCCGGACCGGTGGATTAGAGGGCTTCTCCATGGTGCCAGTTTCTTTATAAAGCTGGAGTTTGGGGATCTCAAATTTAAAAAAGCTCGCGGCTGATTCGAGGTGCTCCCTGCGAGTCGACTGGCAGCAAATGAAATGTCTTTGGGCGTTTTTCAGTTGCTTTTTATGCAAAGCTTCCTGTGGAACGCAGGAATTGGATGGACAATCCCAAACCGGACTTCCTGTGAGTGTTTGCCGCTGATAAAACCCCTCTCCTGCACAAACACTCTCCATCCTGCTGGAATCTGATTTTGAAGCAGTTTTGAGCTCCTATTGTGGAGCAGACATCTTGAAGAGGGCAAAAAGCCTTCAGCCCTTCTCACCTTTTGGCCTTTTGCTGCACAGCGCAGAAGAAAACAGGCAGAACTTCTTTTAGGTTTGAACAAACTTTCAAGTAGTTCACTGTTACGCTGCAGTTTCCGTGTTTCAGCTGATGGCGTAGGGGAGCCTATATAGGCTGATGTTTACAACGCTTAGAGATCAAATCTGTGAAATTGCAGCTTGTTGAAGCCAAGCAGTTGCCCGATAAGGAAGCAGTTTCTTTTTCCAACCTTCTGCTTCTGTGCTGATGTGTAGCTCACTAAAAAATGTCCAAATCTCCGAATAGTTAGTTATTAAAACCCTAACTGATTTATAACTTGCATAAAAGTCAAAGATGAGGCATTTATTTACATTTTGAAGCGTTGTACAATTTCCAATAAAAAATATGCCAGTGGGTGATATGCAAAAGTTCTGGACCTGTTGTGATTTGTGACCCACGAGAATGACAATAATGAAGATTCCAAATCTTTGGAATACTCATGTCTCAAATTTTGTCTCAGTTTTCAGCAGCTAACTCTAAGCAGCTAATCATCCGAAGATTAAAATAAGCTAACTCATGCTGCTGACAGAGCAGGAGGACGCTGTAGGAAGACTGCAAAGTGTTTTCAGGAAGCTATTTCCTCTGTTTGTAATGTAATTAAGACATGTCAAGAAGGGCACAGAATTTTTTGAGAACACCTTTCCAACTTCTTAGCACAGGGGTGGACTGATCATGCTTTGAGCCAGTAGCACAGGAGACATTCAGTCAGATGAGGAATGGATTAATTCAAGTATGCGCTAATCCTGGAATTATAAACATGCGTATTCTGTTTTTTAAAAAAAGAAAGTGAAAATAGCTGAAGACTAAAGAAGAAAGTCTTCTGCAACAAAGTTATGATTCCCAACAGGCCTCAAAATACATAAAAGAGAAATGAAGGGTTTTGCCACAGTCATGAATAAAAGTTGCCATTATTGGTTGTCACCACACGTTAAACTCATTCATACACACTATGCTGCTACTAGGATGCTGACTGGTCCATGCTTAGTGTTTTCATAACACCCTGATAGCCTGAAGCCTGGTGGCCTGGAGTTCCAGGATCTCACAAATCTCATTAGTATCTAATGTAAACTTGTCATTATTTATTTCACAGAATTGTATAGGATTGCAGTCCTTGAAGTCTTCAGACTCTCATGATATGCATTATTTCCTTGGTGTTATCACAGTAAGAACTGTTAGCCAATTATGAGATCTTGATAATCAAGTGGTGCTTTTCATCTTCATTTCTAAACGACCTCTTAGAACAACTTGCCTTTCAATATTTTTTAGGTTTAGAGATGGTTAGATGGGTTGGTTCCTACATTCAGATGAAGAGGCTTGTGCAAGTCAGTGGGTGCAGCTGACATGATGTACGAAAAGACAGACACACTACTCCTCCTCTGACTTGAAATGGACTGAGAGTTGTCTGAAAACAAGGGCTCGTTTGTCATTCTAAGTATGTGCAGAGCTGCTCTTCGTAGGCAATCGTGCATACGCTCTCAAAACAACTTTTGTGTTTATGCTTGAGTGGCCGGACTTCAAGTGGCATGAACCAAAACTTGGACTGCTTGGACTTGATATTCAGTCATAATTTTTGTGTCGCTTCTTTGTTATGGAGTGTTGAAGATTCATCACTGTTCTGTCTTTTTTCTGGCATTTTGTTTAAGGGTTTATGGTGACTAAACGTAAGATCCAACCTTTCCTGCACACACAGAATATTTCCTGTGTGATAGCTGCGAGCCTACGTGCTGAGGCACCATGGGAACTTCAGGGATGCAGGTGAGAACACACCTTCAAGGCTGATTACAGAGGGGGCGCATTTATAATACAAGATCCAAAAATCGTTGTGTGTTTGTTTGTGAGTGTGTTGCTCTCTGTGCTTGTGTGTGCATTTGTATGTGAAGGCTTGTGTAACAAAGAGTAAAGTGGGAGGGCATACCTCCTCCTCTTTAAGGAACTCTTTTCATTCTTTGAAATCAAGACTTGGCCGACACAAGCAAAGTTGTGTAGCTAGCGTTCCAGATTTGTCCCAGAGAAGATGCAGGAGGGAAACAAGCTGAAGCAAAGCAGCGCTTCCTCTTTAAGAGGAAACAGGAAAAGGCTGGGGGAGAGAGATTCTGGAGGCTGCACCCTTGGAACAATAAAAATCTCACTCTGACAGGAAAAGGATCTGCGTCAAAGAGGACCTGACAGATTTTACTAAAGGGCAGTTGCGGTGACCCTGGATGGGGCATGAACTAGAGGGCAGCCGTACCAAACAATAACTCTGAAAACTTTTAAGTGTTACATCAAATGCTTTTCAGTTAGATTTCAAAGCAGAGGGTACCACACTAAATAGAAGTGTTTAATTAGAGAAGATTAAATTAGTTATAGGGGAGCAGGCCTTGAAAAGTTTTTACTTCTGCCTGCTCCATTTTCGGACCGAATGGTTAAATGGTAATTAGTTGAGACATACGAAGGAAATAGGAGAAGAGAGAGAAAAAAAAAAAAAAAAGCAGACAAATTTTTCTGTCTTGTTACTCTGTTGTTGGTATTAAGCTGTTTGTGTTGTCTTATATTGTTCTTATTTTATTTTTTCTCTCTTTTCAATGCTTTGTCTGTTTATTTGTTGATTCTTTTACTTTTTTTTCAATTCATCTTTTATCCTTTATATTTTATGATTATGTTCGGAATAAAGTATTAAAAAAAAAAAAAAAAAAAAAAAAAATGATATAAATGTTGTAGCCATCTGGTGATGTCATTACATGCAGCAGCACAGAGAAACATGCTTGATCCATACATTTATCTGCTGTTTGCCCCAAACTATGAGCCACTCATAAGCTATGAGTGCTTAACAGGGTTATTCAGGGTTGAGCTCAAGCATAAGTCCCTTTGATAACTCAGTAGGACCTCAGACCACCTGATTTGGTCTATGTTGGTTATAGTTGGCTTTTATTAATGTTGTGAAAGGATAAGTGGCAGGATGCTGAACAGTAGTGACAGTAAAGTGGAACTCTGTGTTTTAAAATCTGTCATTAAGGGCTCTTGACCAAGCGTCACTTGCCTTTATAATAATAATAATGATAATAATAATGGATTAGATTGATATCGTGCTTTTCAAGGCACTCAAAGCGCTCACAGTAGGTCCATTATTCTTTCACTCCTCATTCTTACTTGGTGATAGTAAGCTACATATGTAGCCACAGCTGCCCTGGGGCTGACTGACGGAAGCGCGGCAGCCATTTTTGTGCCTACGTCGCCTCCGACCACCACCGGAAAATTCACATGCATTCATACACCAGTGGTGCCCCCACTAGAGGCAAGTGTCTTGCCCAAGGACACAACAACAGATGCCTGGGGGATCGGGATTCGAAATGCTGATCCTTCAATCATTAGCCGACCTGCTCTACCACCTGACCCACAGCCGCCCCTTTATGTGCAGAGGTCCTCAGCTCCTGGAAGCACCAGCATCTTTGGACATTTTATTCCGATATAATCTGATGCTTTTCACTCTATATCATTAAAAATAACAGTTTGCATTAGGGATGTCCAATATTATTGGCCAATATTGACATTAAAGTGTGATATCGGAAAATACCGATACTGGTTTTTTTCGGAACAATATTTTTACTGACGGAATCTTTTAAGATTTCATAACGGAACAGCAAGATCTCCATCAGCACTGCTCTAGAACGTAGAAAAGTCCCTGTTACTGTGGAAGAACTTCATATCCCAGCATTCATTTCAGAGTCGTGTATTACGGTGCAGCTGCTGCTGCTACAGACTGACTTGCTTTGAAGCTGCTTATAATATGTCTGGTTTTAAGTTGGTTAAGTTACCAAGTTGTCAGAAGCATTATAATTAGCCACATGTTGGCTAATACCTGCTAGTATCTGATATATGGCAGCCAGATGTCAAAAATGAACTCCTCTGGCTGAGTTAAGGATATTTCTGGATCTTTGCTCTTGGAGCAGAATGTAGTTGTAACTCTCAAAATAAGACATACAACCTCACAGGTGTCTGCATATATCAGTATCTGTTGATATTGGATATCAGAAAGTAAGAGTTGGACAATACTGGATATTGGTAAAAAAAAAAAGAAAAAAAAAAGCCAATGTCGAGCATCCGAATTTTGCAAAATCCAATGCATGTTGACATTTTGAAGCTTTCTCTATGCTGCTGGTTTATGTCTTCCCCTCCCTCCCTGTTGCTTCAGCTCTGCTTCCAAAGTCCCTCCCTGGCCCTACTGAGGAGGTTACAGTGATACAATGCTTAGATTAATGAACCCATATTAGTTAAGTATTCTTCAGTTTATTTTCTGAATTAAACTTTATCTGTTGAAAGATTACACATATGACAACACCATGAAAATCCTAATTAGAGTATGATGTAATTAAATTAAATAAATTTTTAATAATTAATGATTCACTTTTCATACAGGAAGTAGCGCAAAGTTCTCTGCATATATAAACAATGGAAAGAAATACAGACACACACCTGATCATACCCTTCTTTCATGCACGCACACACAGCACATACATGCAGAAATATGCCAGCATTCATTCGGCTCTGCGATGCTCAGAGATCATTTTCACACATGGCCTCCACAGAGAGTAGACCTTAAGCCCATTAGCATGCATTGTCGAGAATTTTCCAGAAAAAACTTGATGCAATGGTCCAACTCTCATCAATATGAGATCTTGGGGGGGAAATGAATGCAACTTTGGATGGAAATAAACAACTATCGCATGAACTCCTTGAAACAATGCATGCTGCAATCAAAGCTGCAATCAAAGCTTGAGGCGTTTGACTTATTTATTTATCTATTTCTGGCAGTACAGTGAATTAATCATGATTTTTGGCAACTTTCACCTTGAAATGCTGGCTGAAAGTAAGTTCTCATGTCAAGATAATCTTATAGTGACATAATGAAAATCAGCCACAGCCTTTGAATATTCAATACATAAACAACTTTACTCAGAGACGATGAGAGCTGCTTATGACTCAACATGTTGAAACAGCAGAAAATAAAAGCAAAGTTAGCAACAGTGAAGAAATCTTTTGTTTTTGCTTGCTAACTTAGTGTTTGCAGTATGTTTTCAGAGCAGCAAAGTCTTCTAGCAGGAAGAACTCTCCTTCCTCCTTTGTGACGGGAAACACCCACCCATGGTCTTTAAGTCTGCATATTGTGCTCAAATCAAACCGTCTTTTAAAATCTACACAGCAGCTGTTCAGCTGTTAATATTATATGCCACTGATATTGGGGAAATTAAAGTTCCTGGGTTTTCATTTTCCTCTATTTTAATGTGTGATTTTTTTTTTATCAATGAACTTGTCTTCATGAGCAGAAAATTTGATATTACAGCAGCTTTAAATGATGTAGAACTTAGCTAAGCTATAATGCATACATTTCAGTCATGCATATATGTCTAGAGAAGCTATAGTAACTGGATAACATATAAGATTGAGACATTTTCTGGGATTACTCCTGTTTTTCTGAAATCCATTAATATTCAGTTCAATCGGCAACCTCCGGTGACCAACTGTGAGTCTACCCAGAAAACGTCATTTTTTGTAGTTCTCCCTTGATCCGCTAGGGGCTGGCTGCAAAACAGAGCAAATCCCCATAGACTCCCATGTTAAAAAGGCCAACTTCACAGCAGAAATAAACATGTTTACAGCCTGGTTCAAAACATCATTTTAGGTTTAATAGGTCAAGTTTACCCTCATGTCAACTGTGAAGGGGGGTGAATTATTTTTATAACTGATCCATTTAGATGTTATTTAATCTTGAAGTTACACATAATTAAGGGTGTGTCCTTATGATTGACATGCGGCAAACCGGAAGCCGGCCTGCCAACCGGTGGCTATCAGTTAGCTCCTTGTTTGCTCTCAGTAAGGTCTCAGTTTGTAGCAAAATAGCACAACCGCGGTTTTTAGTCAGATAATAGACAGTCTAAGCGTGTCTTACCTTAACACCGCCGCTTAGGTGGCTAATCTTTGTTAGCTCCCGTTAGTTTTGAGTAAGCTCGGTTAGCGTTTAGCCCAGAGTTACGTCAGCTGTCAATCAGCTGCCCCGCTGCTCGGAGCAGCCTTGCCTTCACCCGACACACATGACACAGCAAGATGGCGACGGTGGGACATGACCAACTAGCTTCACTTTTAGCTCTTCAGAAACCAACGGGTCACGTGAGCCTCTCTATTAACGGTCTATGATTCAGTTTAAACCCAATACTATCAATCCCACAGATTTACTCTGCTCAACAAGAGCAGCGATAAAGTCTGTGTCTCTGCACTGATTTTCACGCTGAGCAGCCAAACAGGACATCCTGTTGTCCAAGGCCTTCCACCACCACCACCGCTTCCATGTCACCCTCAGACCCAAGACATACACCCCTGCAGCACCATCATGGAAATAACAGGACTGTGCTGGTGGTCCAAGCGCTTCCTGTTCACCAAGAGTCAGAGTGGAACTGAAAATATACTGTTCTGCACTGATGCTACAAAATTTCTTGGAAACCCAATAAACAGAAAACATCTTTCACTAAATTTGCCTTGCCTGCATTTTACAGTTAACCATCAATCAGGGAGGCTGCCTTCATGTTTATTCTATTAACTGTGGATAATTAAACAGTTGGCAAACCTCTGTGACGTTCTTAAGCTCGCATGATGAAATAAAAGACATATTAAGCACAACTTAAAGTAAATTTTTCTGTTCAAAGAAATAGATTAAGTCTTCACTTTAGAAAGCATGACAATATTCTTTGTCAAACTTCAAACATCAGTGATAAATTACCTCAGAACTGGCAAGTTAAAAATCCGAAATATGGCATAGAGATAAGTGAGATGATCTCACTGAAAAGGTCAAGTATCAGTTTTTCGCAAGAAGAAGGCAGCTCTATTCGTCAGATTAGCAAAAAAATTCCATCTTCTACCCTCCACAATTGAGTATATTGTCTCAATGTGAATAAATGGAGCTCTGAGAACAGAAGGCATGCATGCAGATCCAGGAAGACAAGCAGCAGATTGGACCTACTGAGTAAAGCAGAGATAGATAACTAAAAACACTGCACCAGAGATTTATGAGGATTGCCTGATTAAACTAATCTTGTAACCTTTTTAAAAATGGGATCAAGATTACGGAAAAAAAACTTAAAGAATGTCACAGGTAAAGTGGCAGCAGTCCAAATTCAGCCTACGCAGAATTGATATTAGAAATTTGTGTGATGAAAACTTCCAGTCTGAATGGTAGATTAATGCATGTAGGTGGACATTTCAAATTCTAAGGCCCTTTGACAGTATCCTGTTTTAAGAGACACCGTCAAGATCTTTGGAGTACGCAGAGGAATTTTGGATGAACACTTCAGAGAAATAAAAGCATTTTTTTTTAAAAGTTGATGTTGCAATAGAAATGGCTGTTTTTTAAAATCCCACAGAGCACCTTTGGGATCCCATGGAGTTTAAAATCAGTTTGTTAATGAAGTGACAGGCCTGTTGGCTGAAAAAAGCAGGAGACTGTTATCGCAGCTAATACAGGCACTACTCCAAAAGATGTATCACTACCATTTGTCCAGGTTGAATCATCAGACCACTGTGTTTAATTCCAAGTTTCATTACATAATCATATGTAGAAGTTTTCTTCTTTTGGATTTACACATTATCAGTTTCTGGTGTGATAGTTAACGTTTGAGCGTGTCTGTGCAGGAGATATTTGCAGCAGCAGAAACCTAATAAATCCATGCCTTTAATAGCTTGTGCACACAATTTACTCTTATGTATTACTGTTTTTTTTCTTGTTTTGTATTTTTGTTGTCTTGATTATAAACCAAATGGTTGTAACAGATTGAAATAGTATTAGGTGTGGTGTGCAAATTATGCATATTGTTACTGTTTCACTAATAATCTAACAACTTAGGAAAACAAATGAAGCTGTGGGTCTATGATCATTATTCCCAATTAAATTCAAGCACCATAAAAATGACAGGACTCGTCTGTGCAACAACAAAACAAACAGCTTTTTTTTTTTTTTTTTTTTATTTAGGTAGTATAGCCTTTGAGGTAGCTGTATGAATCCCTTGTGAAGTCTTTTTTTTTGTCATTTTGCTGTCTTTTCCCTTTAGCTCCTATTTAATCACCACATTAGAAAAAGATCATAATATTAGCTTATAGTATTTCACAATATTTATTAACAATTTCATTCATTTATTTAAGACAAAAGGGGGAGCAACACATATTAATGAACATTAAAGCAAATGTAAATATGCCAGCCCTAAGCCAATTTACACGATATGAGAAATATAAGAGCATACTGATTCCAAAGAGATGGAATGCCATGATTAAAATGTATATTTTGGTGTTTCTTTTCATTTGTCTTGTATTTAGGCTCACCATCTGGTTCGTCTTCTCAGAAATGACTGCTTGACAAGTTTATTTGTTCTTAAAATAAAGGGAATCTGCAATAGGAATTTGTAATGAAATACATAGATGTGTAGCTTAAGTTCTCAGATTAGAATAAATTTTTCAGTATTTCAGTATTTCAGGTCATGTACCCTACTACAGAAATGCAAAATATTTGTTTCTTTTTGTCCAACAAACCTCATGTAAATTATTTACTTTTAAGGTCTTTTTTAAACTGAATTTGTCCTCATTGAAATGCCCCTTTTAATGGCCTCTCCATTCTCTGGTTTTTCTTTCCTCTTGCTCCCAGCTCTCCGTGTCAGTCTGTCATCAACAATGTAGAACGCTCAGGGAGCTTATACACACTGAACCAAACTCTGCACCACAGAAAAACATATGAGTTCGGCTGGATTATTTACTAAAGTAATCAAATTCCTCCACTCTGAGGATGATTGTTTGGAACAGCAGCCGTTAGATTTGTTCTTTGTGTCTGCAAAGAAAGTGTGAAGAGTCGCTGCATTGCCATGCAAACCTGGGGGCACTTTCCTCAGCTCGATATTCTGTTCCTGCAGATATATTTATATCTTAGATAGTGAAGTGTCACATTGCAGTGTCTTGTTACTGTACATGAAGAGAAAATGAATATTTCTTAGCTATTATATTTGCTGTAGTTTTGCCAAATTTAAGACAACTTGTCAGCAGGAATCTGCTGGTTTTTTGTGTTTTCCTTGTAGTTAATCCTGAGATTTCCTCTCTTGATTATTATTCACTGTCAGGAGTAACAGAATAAACAGGGAAATGACACCAGCCGAAAAACATTTATTTATTTTTTTCACAAATAAAAAGACACCAAGATTGCAGGGATGTATGATGAGATAACATTAACAACTATCTTATTACACAAATATGTAAAAAGATTAAAAAAAAAAAAAAAAAGCTGTGCTGATTCAACTGTTAGTCTTCTTGGAACAAAACCGGATTGCCAAAATCTAGGAAACATAATCTTGAAAGCTGAAATTATGTGGTACAATTTTGTATGTGTTCTTGTCACAGTTGTGTATTTTTAGAGATGTTGTGTCAGAACTGCTCCTTATTTGCATGAAGTTGAGGTCGAGCCCCCCCCCCCCCAAAAAAAATAAGGAGCATCTAGCTCAGACTTGCTGCATTTCAAAACATATGAACAAAATCTCCAGAGCAACTATTGCTGAACATCTGCAAAGTTTCTAGTTTCAGGTACCTTTTTGTGTAAAGGAAACTTTGCAAATGTTTGCAGGTTATGCATGATATGTTGTGCAATTGCATAGATGTAATGTTTGGTGCAGCATGTACTGCTTTCCTGCTTCAAGGAAGAACACCTGTCAATCATATCAATTCATATTGGCACTGCCTTGTATACTCATCAATTCTTCACTGCTGGAAGCAGAGTAACCCTTCTTTTACAAACATGCTCTTGAAAAAAATATGCTATTTTAACAAAAGCTATATGTGCCATGTAGAGCAGCTCTTGGATAACGTAACCCATACCAGGCGGGGATTGGCAGTCAGTGACCGTTGACATGCTTTGGCCGTAGGACAATAACAGAGAATTATTTGTTTAGTTGAGAAAGTTTGGCTTGTTGAGGCATGTTGATATCAAATACTGCACAGTTGTTTGTGCTTCCTCAAAATGGCTTCTTTATTCCTTGTTCCCATTTTCATTTTGAAAGATCCAAGCATTGCTGGGATATTTCTTCACTTCCGGTTTTAGAGCCTGACTGCTGAATTTAAAGGCCCTGCACCTGATTTTATTTCAATCTCTTTTAGAGAAATGCTTTCTACATGGTATAATGTGTGTTAAAAGAGGTAATTTCATGAAAATAAATCACTCATTGATTGCGTATACTGTATGCATGAATCCAGGCCTTTTTAGTTTAGGTTTCTAAAGCTGTCGTGATGCTCTCCTCATGCCAATGCGGTTCGTTCTACATAAGTTTCGGTTTCCAATCAGCCACTTACAGCGTTTTCTAACGAGGAGCACCCTCCTCTCTCGCGTGCACAACAGCACTTGTAAACAGAACCGCATGGCGTCTACCGAAGGGAAAGTTGCGATACCGCAGTAAAACAGCCTGAAAGCATAAAAACTGATGAGAAGAGAGGCTTGAAACGCAGGAGAGACCAAAGTAGGGATAAAGTTCGTGCAAATCTCGGTGAAGGTAGAGAGCAGCTGGACGCCTCGGACTGAATGTGGACTGGAAGTCCGCCTGGACAGGTATTTTTTCAGTAACTTTCTTCTGAGTAACAGCGCTTCCTCTGTGGTCTATTTTATACAAAACATAGTGATATTTACATTGTGACGCCACGAAAGTGGCCGGTTAGAAACTTTTATCAGGCTGTCATGTTGTAACGTCGTCTATAACATCATAACTCGTCATAACTGTTGCATCTGTGTACATAACTGTAGTTACGGTAAACTACCGGTTATGATAGAAAATGTCATTTAGCTGATCCCCCAGCCATTTACTGCAACCAGAACAGTAATTTCACTGGAAGATGCAAGTTTTCTCTGGAGAGTTTTCTTTGTGCACGAGTATGAAACGTGCACGTTATTTCCGTGCATGTTGAGGAGAGAAAAGGAGCATTTCTCACTGGGAGAAACAATTAGGGGGCGGGGCTTTCAGTTCAAACTACACTCTTCACCTCGCTTACGGTTTGAAAATGTGCCAAAATCAGGCATAGCGCCTTTTAAGTAGCAGTCATGGACAACTACTTTTGCTAAACAGTGATTTCAAGCAACCCTCTTTTTGTGAGTGTTGATCTGAGGATTACTTGTGTCAGTTTTGGTTAACTTTGAGAAAAATGTTAAAGGGACTAGAGGCAGGAATTTAAAACAAACAAACATGCATTTCCATTTTTTTTCATACTTATGGGTGATGAAGCGCTAAATACCAAAAATAACGTTTACACCCATGTTTCTCTCCGTTGCCTTGAACAGGCTATATGCTGCAAAATGCGCTGCAATTCGGTGTCCGAATGTCCCGCGCTGCCCTGCGGACGTGACGTCAAATGACGCTACATCTGCAGTTTTGATACAGGAAGAAGACGGTCGCGGTAAATTCAAACACTGTAAGCGATAGTTATGGATTCTTTTGCCGTCAGCAAACGATCCAGATCAACTGAAAGACACTAAAAAGTGTAACTACGAAGAAAAAGCGTAGTAAACAACATTATAGCTTTGGTTTGTGCACTCTTCCGTGACGGCTTGGCTCGTGGCTGCAGTTACGTTACGTGAGTTTTGTTTCTTAATCTTGCTTCAAGTCCCTTTAAGTGTGAGATGTTTCTTCTTGACAAAACAGCAAATCTAATATAGTGGGTATCCTCATAGCCTGAACTTCTTTCAACTTCCAAGGAATCCAACACAATTCAAAAGTTAGATGCTGCATAAAGCAACTTTTACACTTCTCAAAGCATCAAACTGCAAAGTTTTCTGCTCATGCTCCAATAATTAAAAAACATCTACTCAAACTGCACACAAAAGGAAAAAAAAAAGTAAATTCATTTTTACAATAAATCCACCCATTTGTCAGCAACAATGTAGTCTTTGCAAGCTGACAAATCCAGTTAATAAAAGTCTACTTTAGTTAAAATGCAGACAGTAACTGACAAGGCATGGCCAGTCGATCACATAGATTGATAATTGCATGCTAGTCTGTTCCAGCTCCGATGACAGCCAGAAATATGTTATCTATACTTTTTAATGGAGGGATGCAACATCAAGAGACTGCGCAGAGAGGATGAAGGTCTCTGTTAAGCCAGACAGCCATCTGTTCCCGGGATGTCCTGCGGGAGAAAAGAGCATCGACCGCTGGGACCATGATGCTTGTAAACTGATATCAACTTTGAATTTTTTGGTCGTGTCTTACTGTTTTTTTTTTTTTTTTTTTTTTCTATTTTTTTAAACACCATCAGCAAGAGAAAGTTCACAGTTATGAAATGCGTGGATTGACTGGTACTGTCTCAGCAACTGTCGAACAGGCTAAAATAAAGTCTTGCCTAAATGATAAACACAGTGCTTGTCACCTCTGCATGTTCACAGATTTTCTGTAAAATAGTCTGCTCTGATTGGTCACTACAATACGTCTGAACATATAACACTGAAAACTTGCAACATTTCTCGCGCTTCCGGACTGAGATCGCGTTCACGTTGCACCATAGCCAAACAAGCCAAACCTTTTGAATAATGTTCCCAATCTCTCCAGAGGTGGCACTGCATTCAGATTCACTGTAGGCGAGGACAAGACATACAACGAACAAGAAGGTTCTCACTACTTCCGGTTCCTCCAGAAAACTACATTATTTTTGTGCTTACTTATAGGGAGCTTAGATATGTTTTCATTAGACCAAACACCAACTAAAGCTTTTACTTCCTTGTCCCTCCACGTCTGACCACAAGCCATTTTTTTAAAAATACTGCAGTCCCACACATGTGTTTGTTGTTGTAGCGTTTACCCAAAATGCCCAACGTTTTACCCACAATGCCATGCTAAGCCAAATGCAGGAAGAAGGAGTTTGTAGTCCTCTTCCTTTATTTGGGCCACTTGAACCGGACCGAGACCCACGTTTGTAGACGGACCGAGTCCGCTTGTTTGTTCCGGATCAGAGTCTGTTTGCGCATTCACAACTCCCCCAAATGAAGCGGACTTTCCAAGCAAATAGACTCTGATTCGAATCAAAGAAGCTTTGTGAATGCGCCCTATGTCTATGTAGGCTCACCACCAGTTGGGAGGACATTTTAGGTCTGAGCTGGGTGAAGGGTGAAGGCATGGGCCTGGATGTGCCAGATCCCAGCTGCACATACTAGCTTGTGGGATGCAGAGAATCCAGGGAAGACCTGGGACATGTTGGATGGAGTGTACTGGATATATCCTTTGACTTGGGAACACCTCAGGAGGAGCTGGGGTTTTGCTGGGGAGAGGGATGTCTGGGTTTCCTCCTTGGACCAGTTATTTCTGCAACCTGGCTACAGATTAATGTATGTGTGGCAGTTGATGGTCCTGTCACTAATGGGCCTTTTCCACTGCCCGTTTTCGTAACCCTTCCACACGGCACAGCACGCTTTATTTGTGTTTCCTCTGGGAAAACCAGTTACGAGCTGTTACAGTTTTTCGCACCCGTTTCAGAGCTAGCTCTAACCGTGCTGAACCTACACAAAAAGTGACGTACCTGATGGCTCTCCACTGATTGGCCAAAGGAAGTTGTCATACGCGTCATACATGTTTCGCTTCGCCTCTTCTAAAATATCTGGCTCTTGTTTTCAGTGATTACAAGCCACAGAGAAAACAACAGCAGTAAGACATTGTCCACATTGTCCAATGCCCCCATTGTTGTTTTTACTTTACTACCCACGGCGTGGCACGGCAGTGACGTCACGGCAGTCTTGACCGCTTCTACTCCACCCACTTCCAGGTGGTAGACTACTATTTCTCTTGTGTGGAAACAAAAACTGTCCTGGTCGTCTTTACAGTAGCGTGTGGTGCTGTACTGTGCTGTACCGTGCCGTGTGCAACTGCAATGGAAAAGGCCCATGGCTGCTTTGCCACAGGGATGTCCCTTTGGCTGAATGGTCAGTGCGCATGATGTTCACCTGGGACTCTAGGATCAAATCCTGCCTGGGCCCTCCGTTGCGTACCTTGCAATATATGGATGTATGGAAGGATAGATGGATGGGGCCATGCCAAAACTCTTCTTCTTGTGAATAAATGAGAGCATGCTAACAGAAATTCTAAACATTTTCCAGCTACAACATTTTTCATGCTCAACTCTATCACCAAACTTCATGGTACTTTCTAAAAATACTGCATTCATGTGAACTTTTTTCCCTTTCAACAGTCATCATTTTTTCCAGCCTCTTCTTAGATATTGATGCAGTTTGAGAGAAAACAGAACATAGTGTAAGTAAGTTAAGAGGGAAATTGCTCACAGGAGCAGACTCCTTGTATTGTTGAGAGGTTTCTGAAAATCCAGTTTGTGTGTGTGTGTGTGTGTGTGTGTGTGGATGGGTGTGTGCTGACCACCGCTTGTTCTGCTCTGTCTGTCAGATTTGTGAAGCTTGAGTGCAGAACAGCTCTATAATGAAGTACAGAGCAGTTTGAGTTGTTGTATTTGCAGGAGCCATCGGTGGACCACAGGGCATACCAGCCTGACGCTTTCTCCTAAAGCCTTAATGATGGGTTCATTAAAAAGGTATCTTACTTTCTAACTAAGCACAGATGGCCAAGAAGCAGTTATTGTATATCAGACGGAGACTCTCGAGGAGATTTATGTCAGACCACAGCTGAACCCCAGGAACTCTGCACAAAAGTCTCACCATTACAGCTATTTGATCTCTTGTCTGTCTCCGGTTTACATGAGATCCAAAGCTTCACTGTCTTGGACTTTCATTCAGAATAAATGTGATTATTCACTCTAGCAGTGGAGAGAAAATCAAAGCAAATCCAAAGTGACAGTTTGTTCAACAGTGCTATAAATGTGCCTGGTGAACTTTAACACACCAGGGGCATCAGATCCTGCAGCAAATCCATAACCTTTGGTTTGCCCCCAGCCATGTCTATCACTTGTCTGACAGATTATGAAAATAGTTACCTTTTGAACTCAGACGAGCACTACAGCAAAGTGCCTCAGTAAACAAGACAAACTGGCCTTTCTACAGCTAGTTGAGACAGTTTTTATGAGAGGCATTCACTTACATTTGCTCACAAATTGTTATCTCCAGATCAACAAGGAGAAGGTCAGAGCTTCAAGAGATAAAAAAAAAAAAAGTCTTACTCTATGATGTTGACTGCTGGTAAACCTGTTGACTGGCTATTCATTTCAGCTGTGTGTCCTCCTCTCTTTTATCTGTATGTCATTCCTACAAATGCCCCTGTTATGAGGAAAAATAACTTCTAAGTTTCAGCCTACACTTCAAAAAAAGGAATTTTGACGTTCATGCAATATTGCAGCTTTGCATAAGTATTTCTCTGAGAGGCTATAAAAGAAATAATAAAGAAAAGAATTCACAACATTTGCCAACTCATATGGCTCTGCATCTGTTATCACCAATTAGACTGAACCCAGTTCCCTTCCTGACATTATTTTACATGGATGCATCTTGGATTCGTCCTGCCAAAGACTATTTTGATTGGTTTGAGAAAATACGAAGAAGACCAGAGTGTTTTCCTCTTGAACATGTATGATAATGGGTGCAGATAGAATATTCTCTAATGCTGACACAGCACCGTGGTGATAAGTCTGGCTAAGCGAGACAAAGAGACATGGAGACAAACAAGGGCAGACAGGCCCAGCTTTCAAAGGAAACTATCTTCCAAAAAAAAAAAAAAAAAAGGGTTAGGTTGAAAACAACCTCCCATGGATTACAGACATTTGCATGACAGACTGTTGAGTTACACAACATACATTTTTACCTCTGTCAATTTGTCTTTTAAAGGAACAAAATTATTTTGATTTTCTTTCTTTTTTTTTTTTTTTTTTTTTAACCGAGTTTGATGTTAATTATGAGAGAGAGCTGGCCTGACCACGCAGATTTCATTGAAATATCTTAAACTCCCACAACTGTTGACAATTTTCTCAATTGTTTGTTGTGAGCAGTTATCTTTCTCTCTTTGTTGGACTTCTGATGGACGAGGCTCTCCAGAACTCCCCTCATCATTTGAACATATTGCCAGGCACCTAATTTTTGGTACTTAAAGCGATACCGTGTGACTTTTGACCAAAACATTTGCCTGATGTAAGTTATAACAGATGATTTCTTGGGTCAATATACAGCACTTGGCGCATGTCATTGATCCAAGGGGGCTGCCATCCTCATAAGACAAATATTGTATCTTTGCAGGAGCGGATCCATCTCTCATTGAATCATGTGACCTGAAGTGCTTTATGGCTCGATGACTTTGCTATCAGCTGAACAAAGTGGTCTGCAAACACGAATCCAAAACACAGATAGAGACTGCTTAATTTTGCGACAGTTATGTTGCTTGGGGAAAGTTACAGGTTTAGTGCCCCTAGAGACTAAAAGTTACACAGTATTCCTTTAAATGTATTCTAGTGTTGCCAGGTGACACTTTTGTCTAAATATAACCAGTTGGCTTATAAATAACTCCTTAAAGTCACAGTGCATCCTGTATGCTTAACTATCTATGATGACCTTACATTAAGTGCAGACGCAAGCCAGAAGGAATCTTCTCACCAAACTCTTGTGGGAGAATGAATGGCCAACATGTCAAACTGCTGCAGTAATGATGGATGTGTGTAAGTAGATCCCTACCATCTGGGTCATACAGTAAGATTAACATCCTTTAAATCTGGGAAGAAACAAGATGAAAAGTAAATTCTGCAGAATTAAATTCAATGTTTGACAGGTGAAGATCCGAAACAAAAAATTTAGCAAGATTAAGTTTTCATGGAAGGAAAAAGTAATTCTTACTCTTTTTATATGAGCTGTGATGGGTTCAAAGTACACATTGGTGTGCATTAATGAGTTAACATCCAGAAATACTCAGAGTTCATGCATGCATTTCTGAAGGACTGTCAGACTGGATTTGGAAAAACTTTGCTGTATTTCAGTTCAAATCCCTTTGCTGCTGACTGCAGTTTCCTGGAGAGTCGTTACTGGAACTGAGGGCCGTTCTGCAGAGAAGAGGTGGATTTCCGCATGTCTGTGTGCAAAATACTGGGCATCACAGGGATGTCCCAGGAGAGATATACCCACCAGCTAATAAAAGCCTGAAAACCCACTGGAGGTGAGCAGAGTGAGACTGACATCCTGTCCTCATCAAGACAATGGAAGTTCCAGGTGCCGCTGGAAACACCGATGAAGTCAGGGTTAATAAACCGGACAGTAATGTGTAAGTTGTGCATGTTGGATGTGATGTTGATGGTTTATCACACTGCAGTATGCAAAACCAGATGTATGAAGACAAGCACAGACTTCCTTTAATGGTGATTGTTTATGTTCGTGTGGAGCTAGAGGGCTTGGTATGTATCTGGGTGCTGGCCTGAGACACATTCACAAGGACAAACCTGCCACAGGATGTGATGAGGGTGTGGTGGGCAAGTTTTCTCAGTCTCCCACAGATCCTAGGACACACACAGGACACACACCACAAATGCATAATTCACCCAGAAAACACACAATGTGAGTAAAATACTACAGATTTAATGTAAACTAATGCATTGTCTCTACATCACCTAGATTCATCCACGAGCATGCATCCTGAAGTCCTTTCCCACTTTAGTGCTCTCACATAAAGAGGTTAATGAACTTGTTTTGAATTCCTTCACCTCTTAACAGGAACTACATTCCAAGCCTTGAAAATAGCGGCTGAAACAAAGACAGGAAGTGATGTGAGACCACTTCCTATCGACTCCCTTCTGAATTTATCTCAGTCTTGCAGACTTGTTCACCCCACCCTACCCTAAAGGACGCTTTAAGAAAAACGGGGCAGATTTGCTGCTCCAACCTTTAATCCGAGCACATCCGCCCAGTTAACCCCACCGTTTGACATTAAGCAAAGCAAAATCTTCCAATGGTTTATTGTCTTTGATCCTCTTGATCTGAGCCTTCATTCATTCTGTCAGTCAGAACCAGTCTGGTTGGGATTGTTGGCCCTAAACTTAAATTTCTCCTCAACCCCTTGACATAAATGTAGACGTATCGGTGGTGAAGAGTGCAGGCTACATTTGTAACATGTGTCAGAGAGTATTTTGCGCTTGATTCAATGCAAACCTGCTGTGACCTCTGACTTCTGATTAATTTGGCATTCTGCAGCAAGGAAAGCAAATATATCTTTGAGCTGATGGAGGGTGTCTCACCTTGGCTTGTCTGTACATTCTCCTTGACTGTTTATTTTGTCACGATTCATTTGGAAGCGACAACTGTTCATTGTGCAAACCACTTTTTTTTTTTTCTGTTAAATATGCAAACCTTGACTGCGCCCGTAATGGAAATGCCAGTATTTCTTCCACGCTTGCACTGCACAGGTACAGCAGGTTGACTGTTTGATATATTCATCACAGACTGGAAGACATAATTATTTTTTTGTGTCAGTTATATAAGCACACAACTCTAATCTACATTTCAAAAGGACAGAAATCTTTCAAGACTTTACAGTAGCATAAAGTTTTTAATGTTGATGTAATGGTTCTGTAGGCAACATTACAGGGGGAGTTAGGGGTGGGAGGCAGGAAGTGTCATTTAGTCAGTGGCTCAATCTGCAGAAGCAGATCTTCCGGTCCACGGGTGCTTCCCTGTGTTAACACTACAATAATACATGAGTCACATTGCTGGCTGATAGATGCGGAGATGGACAGGAGGGAAGGGTGGACTGAGATGCAGGTCTAACAAAAGCCTGCTGAGAAGCGCTATTAGAAATTAGAAATCTATTATGTAGAAGAGCAGGGTGGTCTGCTTGGGCAGTAACACTGTCTGGTGTCCTTGCTGTTCGGCCAACTGTGAAAAAGCGTAAAATAGACACCATCTGTTTTGATCTCTGCAGGATGAAACTTTTGCATATTATGTTGTGTGTGCAGCGTGCAGCGCAAAGGCCCCAAATAGTGAAAGAGAACGGTACGACACCGTCTATATTTCACCACAGGAGGAACGTAGAAATGCAGGGTGCCAGTTTGCTTTTTAATATAACTCAAGAAAAATAAATTCAGTTCTTCTTGACTGCACTAAGTCAGGATTGGGTTGCATTCAAGGTCACAAAACATGCCAAATGGCTGGTTTCTTTAGTCCATTAATGCAGATATTCATTTTTCTTTGTTATATTGGCATTATCAACAGCATTTCCCTGCATGAAATGAATACACTGAAAAACACACCTCCCAAGCAGCAAACCTATCAGTGAAATCATAATGAAGTGCTGACATCCCTGTGCACAGATACTAAGCAGTGTTTCCCTCTCTGTATACAGTAAATGCGTGTTTGTGACTGGTGTTGGGATTTACAGGCTAATGTGGACGACGTGCCCCCTCCCCTCCTGTTCCTGACCAAAGAAGCTCATTGAGGTTCCTACTTTTCACAAGTCTGCAGGCCCATCCATCTTCCCAGAAAGCCTGTCAGTCAGAGCTTGGGGATTTGTCAGGCTGAAAATGAACCAGCTCACACTTAAAAAAGTGTTGAGGCCACTGGGCACAGAGGAGTCCAACATGATTTTAGATGTTGCCATCACAGAACGGCAGCTCACTCGTTAGTGAACTTTGTTACCGCTGAAACAAACTTGTCCACAGCCCTGCAAAAGGAATCTGTTTCTGTTGCTTTTCTTCCAAACCAGTGACTGGCTTTCTCGATGCAGAGGCCAAGAAATAGCCATTAACTTCATTTAATAATGTTCTTTTGATGATCGAATTATAGTCATGGCCAGTAATGGTCCCACAAAATTACTTCTGTGAAACCTGTTCTATATGCATATGACTTTAACTGATAATATATTTCCTTCAAAATAATTACTAACTGCCATCCCTGCCAATTATACTTTTGGAGGACATAGATCAAATTCTTTTTGGAGTTGGAGTGAATGCATAAAAAATGCAGTGTATGGACGAGAGTGGCTCTAGTTTGGTCAGATCACAAGGTCTTGAGGAAGTTTTTAGGTCAAACAAATTATTTTTAATTATAAACATGAAAAGTCAATCGACTTTTTATAAAATACACCCACAAATTTAATGCTGTGTGAAATTTTAAGATTCAACAAACATTAAATGAATCATTTGGACAACTTTTTTTTTTTTCAAAATAAATCTTATATTTTATACATGAATATTGTCTAGAAGTCATGACACAACATAAGCATTGCTAGAGGGCGTAAGACAGCTTGAAATCCGAGCTCAGGGGGAAATTACATAGAGACAAAGCTCCGATCTGTACAGTACGATGTGGTACAGTTTGGTCACCCTTGGTCAAAATGTCTGTGAATTTTAAGGTAACCAGAAGATGAAGTGAGCTAAAAAAAAAAAAGTATTGTTGAAACAGAGAGTCCTTTTACTTCCAGCAACCTCTAAATAGCAAGGTTACACTCTTGAGGCATGCTAAGTTTATTTGTTTAGCACATTTCATGTACAAGTCTATTCAAGGTGCTTATCCAACATTAAAGCATTTAAACAGAGTTCAGGGAAGCAATACAAATAAAGATATTAAAGGGATTATAATAGGAAGCATGATTTAAAATGAAAAAAGGCATACAAACTTTAAATTTGAAAAGAAACGGTACAGATTTGAACTTCTTTTGAAATTCAACATCACAGGTTTGTAAATGGACATTGAAAGAATCAACTCATCCTGTAGATGGTGATGTGAAACACAATCTTTTAGTTGTAATGATGAAATGCATATTTTAAAAAATGGTGCAGAAAATAGCAAAAGCAGTTCTCCAACTGTTAAGCACTGGGATGAATTGATCGTGGCTGTGCAGCCAATGATAAAAGGGAGTGCTTGTAGGAGAATGAAGATATAAGTACAAACAGTTCCTCACCTCAAAATCCACACTGACCTACTTCAAGAAATGCAAACTACGGATTTGGTGAGTCCTCTCTCTTCTACCTGAAGTGTTGTCAAAAGTTCATAGACCTCAGAAGAGAAGTGCAAGCAACACGTGCCAAGAATCTGACAGAAGTTAAAACCTTTACAGGCAGGATGAGTGAATGCAAATCCTCCTAATAAAAACCAATGGATCTTACAGTAGCTGAAGAAGTGCTTCACAAGCTGCCAAACGTGGTGTGTGTAATGGTCAGTTTTGCTTTTGCTCTGTGTGTCATCTTTATCTTAATGTCTTTTGAAAGCAAGCTAAACTAAACCAGTTGCAGAAATATTTTGTTTGTATTTTTACAGATGTGGTGTAGGTTGGCGGGGAATCACTGCAATGGAGGGGGGTGGGGTTTTTAGATACAAACATCCACATATGCATGCACACACGCTTGCACAGATGGCTTCTTACCATTGATCACCAGCCCCACTTGCAGCACTTATCAGTGTCTCCTTCCATCGCCTGTCTGCACTGATTCACTTTCACATCTTAATCAGCTCTCTGCATTTATCTGTGTGTGTGTACTCTGTGTGTGTAGGGGGTGTGTGTGAGTAAGTGAGTGACTGAAGGAGAGGTCAAAGAGCAAAAGCGGGAGAGTAAATGAGTAGCAAGGTATAAAGACTACAGATGGCTGCAGCGACCTCGGCTTCTCCATCTTTGTCACCAAACTTAAAGCAATGAACTTTTATCTCACAGCTGAGGTCTTGTGTGTTTAATTACTATCAAGTGTTCCTTCACCGGTTTTAGTGGGAATGGGATGCATCTTGTTTGCATGTGTGTTTATAGGTGTGCATATCTGCTTATCCTTTGATTTTACATATTTCTCATTCTTTTTTTCTTCTGCTCGTTTAATTCCTTTTTTAGAATTAGATCACATTGTTCTGCACCAGGACACACCAGTAACACCAGTAAAGTTTTTTTTTTTTTCTTAACAATTTTGCAACCTAAAATAATGTAGCATTTATTCCTTAATTATTTCCAACACATTTTGTTAACTTTAAAGGTGTAATAATCAATTTAAAAAAAAAAAAAGTTCCTGAAAATAGAAAATCCTGTATTATTTCAAGCTCATAAACCTTAGTTTATCTATATTTCACATTAAATTCTGTATTGTAAAGTAACACGTCTTATTTAATTATTTAAATAAATGTCAAGTCACTCTAGAAAAAATACACACTGTTTGCTCTTGAGTCACCTTGCACCTATAGGGTTGTGTTAGTTTGAAGTTACTGTACGTGTCCTATCTAAACTCACATCTGTTTTGGTTTCTAACCTGTAGAAACAGCTAAATGCTCTCTAACTTTTCACTTAATTTGTCAGTTTGCCATTTGCCGCCTGCCAGGCATCCATCAGCTTTTTCAAGCTTAAAAGACCTTCTTGCTGTCTTTGGAAAGGAGACAGATTAGACGGTGTCCTAAACCTACAGGAAAAGAAACTATGGAAACTCCTCGCTGAGAGGGAACCACAGAATCTGTTGAAAATGATCTGTGGTTGATTGCAAGAGTCATTTCAAAGTTAGAATAACAATATCAGCCATTCCAGCAACTCTATACATATGCTGTGTTCGATTTATCCCAGAGGTCAGGGCTGGATTGACCTCGCACCTCTAGTTAATCATGTTCTACTTGAAGAGATTTCGCTCAATAATAGCTGGCTAACCACTGTTTAAAATAATTCATGTTAATGCATTATATGGCATTTAAACACAGCTGCTTTGTGACACTATGCCCATAGATAAACATTGGCCAGAACTAAGGGTTCAACAGATTTAATGAGACATAAATAGACGTAATACACCATAAAAAGAATAAAAAGAGAGAGAGATTGGATTCAGTGTTCCATTAATGTGTAGTTTCATCCCAGGAGTCAATGCATTGTTAGCTTGTAGGAGGACTGCAAAAGGAAAAAAACTGCCTTCTGCAAGGGCTGAGTACACCACTGATGGATGCCTCCACAGGGCTATAAAATGACTCTGCACTATTATGAGTCATAATTTTGTATTCCGAATTTCATTGCAGCTCAATGGTTACTAATGTATATCACAAAGTGGCAGATGCTGGTCAGCTCGTGGTGCAGAAAATTCTGATTAATCTTTTGGACACCAAAGAAACTTTGGCAAAATGTCACAACTGCATCTTCAAGAGTGCAGATATTTTGTGTATTCCAAAGGCTGACTGCCACCTGCAGCGCCATGATGCTGCTAAAAGTATTAATTAAAGTAGCTTTAAATAAATCGAACATCTTCCACAGTTCATATGCTCAAACAAGCTCTCTTCCACATAATTGAGTTGTTCTTGCGCCCATTTCCCTGTCAGTAGCTGATATAGAACAGCTGGTGGAGCAGGTGAGTGTAAAACTAGCCGTGTGTTTGTTTGTTTCTCAGCCCCCACCCACCAACGCTTCCTCCGCTCATTTATTTTGGGTTTCCTCATTTCATCCCTCACCGCTCTGTCTATGGCAGGTTGTTCCCAAGCCCCCTTTCACAGCAGGGAGTCACAGATGGCGGATAGATGGTTTCACTGCTGTTTCTGCTCCAGTTGTAGTTTAGCTTCATCCAGCAGCACACATCATTTTCAAAGTCTTTGATCAAAGTAGTCTCACATCCTGATCACTGGGGTGGGCAAACTGTAAAACTGTAAAAAGTGGAGGTAACTTTTGAACATGAGATCCAGTATTCTTTTCTGTTTCATCCATGACACCTGTTTAAAGAATCTGTGACCCCAATTCTGTGTGTTTATTTAGCTTTTAGACCAGAAGGACACCAAACAAACACAAGTTAAAATGCCACTTACCTTGAAGGTCACCACAGGCGTGTTTGTCTGGTCTTGTCCTTTCACTGTTACCGCTCCTGAAAAACAGCTTTTATGTCTCAGCTGTTGCCTTGAAAACCCTGCAGTGGTTGTTTGGTCTGCAAAGTTTGGCCTCATGGCCTCAAAATTCTTTGCTGTTATTAGAATAAATCAAACATATCAAAATATAGCCTTAACAGTAGCTGTTAATCATGTTTTATGGGCTTCGTCTGTTTTTCCTTGTAGTTTTCTTTATCACTTTGGCTACTTTCAGATGATTTTTGATTCCAAAAGTGTCATATAAATGTGTCGGGCTGTTATCAAATTATATGTAAAACCAGTGTTTAGCTTCATTTCACTTTCAAATGTTACTGGGCTGATTAACCGACGTTAATTGTGGCTTATTTTGGAGCTCAGTACAACCTGGGAGTAAAGGAGATTAATGCATTTCCAAAAACACACTTCCATTCCAGAAGTGTTGTACTGAGAGAAATGTGTTTGCTTTAATATAAGTTACAAGTAGAGACCTGCATTTTAGTCAAGTTTACCTTTTTCACTTCCATTTCTCCCTCTTGTTGATTTTCTCTGTGTTTGTCATCACAGATTTCTGTGGGTTTGCTTTAAAACAGACCATAATTTGACCCTTAAAGGTCCCTCTTAAGGTTTTATGAATGTCAGCCAAGCATGTCTGCCTTTTCGTCAGCTTATTAGCTCCCTACAGGTTCCTTGGCTCGACTCCATTCTGGTTCCATTGTAATCAGAGGAGCTGAATGTGTTCGCCAACAGACTAGATCCACAGTGGATATTAAGTTGCTTCTACCACTAAGGTTAATACTGTAAAATGACTTTAAAGCAGAGACCCAGGAGGTTTCTTATATAAACTGAGAAAACAACCAACGAGGCTGTAAAAAGGTCTTAATGCATTTTTTTTTTTTTTTGGTCTGGCTTTACAGGGCTGTATTTAATGTTTCACAATTTAGACCATTTAGACAATTCTGTAAAATTTTTGCCAATAAATGAATGGCTCACTTTGTTTTGACCACTTGTATGCTTAATTCAACAAGTTTTGAGTTAATAGATAAATTTTTGCGCCATCACTGTGGTGATATTAAGCTTTTATAGCGAAAAAAACCTTATTGAGATAAAATCGAAATCCTCTGTGGCATTTTGACTTCAACGATAATTTTTGGCTTTTAAACCAGCAGGAAACTGTTTGAATTCTGGTTTGTAAAGAGCATTTCAAATGCAGAAAAGAGATAAAGTCCCCCAACAAGAGCTTAACGCCAGACTGATCTGTGTGGGAATCATGTCAGATTAAATAACCTGAACTAAAACCTCAAGAACAACACACAGCTTGACAGGTGTGTGGGACTGATGTTGCAAGAGATCTGCATCAGTGAACAACAAGTTGGTTTCTGAGGAGATTTAGTGTGTGAATGAAACCTGAATGGGTTCTTTGTTGGTTGAAATGAGAATCACACTAACACATCTGTAAATTTGCACACTACAAGTGTACTTTATGAAAAATAAACTGAACATTTGGCTCAAAGCTCCAGATAAAGACCCAGTTTGATTCTTGAAAAATATTGCGGATGAAAACTCACCACTAAACAGTTTGATGTCCTGCATGCAGATCATTCCTTTACCTTGATAAGTCCAAGTTAAAACAACTCTTCAGGATCTCATTCTTTTAACTTATCACTGACTTTGTCTTAATGCTGGTGCAATATTAAAGCAGTGTAGATGAATAAACTCAAATGATAGAAATTAAGGTAAGGAGGACTCAGTTCTTATCATCACAGGTATGAAATGAAGTTTTTATTTATTTTTTTTTTTGGGGGGGGGGGGGGGGCAATTCTTATCTTGTCCTGATTATCTTTATCTATTACTGTACTTGCTTGCCATTCATGCACTCAAAGCACGTTTAAGTTTTGCCCAAAACAAATAAAAATAAATAGATAAAAGAATAATTCTGGTATATCGTTAGCTCCAAAATACATAAATCAAACTATTCATACATTTAGACTTGCTATAGTAATAATAAAAAAAAACACCAAAATTCCTTATTTTTTCACAATCAAATCTCAGCTTTAATTGCTTTATAATGCCACAAAGAAATGTTCAAATTCCAATTGTTTGTATTCCTCCTAAAAATAATGTGTTTACATCACCTAATTGTGTTCAGAAAACTGTGGATCACAACTTAAACTTTTCATTAAAACAAACACTTTGGGCAAAATGAAACTGGACTTAAAGAACAGAAAAATATAGATGACAATGAACAAAAAGAGTGAAACAAAAATGGCTGTAATTATCTCCGCCAAAGAGGTTAGTTTTTGGTAGCATTGGTTTGTATGTCTATTTGTCCGTCTGTCAGCAACTTTGCGGAAAAAGTTCTGGACGGATTGACCTGAAATTTTCACCACCTGTGTGCCTCAGCCCAAGGACGAACCCATTAAACTTTGGTAGTGATCCGGATCACCTTCTGGATCCAGGAATTTTTTGAAAGATTCTTTATAATTGTGAGATAGGCCATATTTTTGCATTTAACTCCATACAAATGGCCCATTTGTTGGGTAAAAAAAATTACAAGACAGGATCTCAATGAGTTCTATAATGTTTAGAAAGTTGATCCGGATCCAGAGAAAATCCTGGATACTGACCCAGAACACACAAAAATAAGGGGAGTCGTTGGTATTTTCAATGCTGGAAGGTAACAAATGAAGATACAGACATGCAACTAACATTAAATTGTAGCCATGACTCTGCTGAATCGGGAGTATTTCAACAGAATTGAAGCATCCTCAATAGCAACGGAGCTAGATCCAGACAAAAACTGCCATTATGGAAATGCTGATTTTTGGAAATCTATCTTTGGAAACTATTGAAGTCATAGTGATACAAGAATTATTCCAGATGCCACTGTTGTGTTTTCATGGTCAAGGAATCCAGTGATGTAGATTAAATGAATGCAGGAAGATAAGTTTTTGTTGTAAGTCCATGAGCTGCTGGGCTCTCCGAGTGCATTTCTAATTAGAGGTTATTTTTTCTTTTTTTTTCTATCCTCCAGTGGCCTCACATATTCATGAGGACATAAACAATTTTTCTTGGTTATTCCATTCATTGACATTACCAAAATCAAACCAACTTCCTCAGTCTGAGAGGGTGACCGCTTAGAGCATTCACCACCTGAGAGAGGAAGACTGAAGCGGATGTTGGATATGAAATCACTTCCTGCTGAGGGTCTGAATATAGTCATGAGTCAGAGCAGAAGGGATGTTTACAAAGCGGACTGCTGGTCCGACACAATAGGGACCGCTTAGAGAATGTTTGTAAGATGATGGCAAGCATTGTACTCAAGTGTATTCTCTTTTTCTCCCAGTCTCCACGTAGAGCTTGACTTAGGCCTTTGTTGCTCTATGATGTCCCATTGCATGCTGGGATATGTGTGTTCCTCTTTTGCTGTGGGACATTTGGCCTTCTGCAGGGCGAAGCAGGAAACCACTTGGAGGACAAGCATTGCCTTTGTCACATCTGTGGCTGGAACAAAAAGAGCAACAGGTTATAATTTCTCTTCAGACACTTGTAGCTTGACATTTATCTGGAAGCCGACAGAAAACGCAACTCCCTCCTGCTGGGACTCACACATATGGTGCAGTAGTTCTGACCTGACTGCAGGTGTTCCAGCTTATCTGTGGTAAATGGACCTCTGGCTCATTCAGGTTTCTTTTTCTTTGTAAGAACAAAGCAGAGGGCAGAACACAAACACAGTTGTTTGAGTGCAAGTGTTTTGGGTTTTAGATGTCATATTTTATAAGGGTAAACGGGCTCTTTCGTCCACAGGGAAACAAAGCAAAACCTCTCAGTGACTTCCATTCATCATACAGGACAGAAAGGAGCTCCATAGGAACATAATTTAACGTTATAATTTTGTTTCCAGATGGAGATACGTTATTCCATGATTCTTAATCCCACCAGACATGACTTTTAAGTTTTCATACAATGCTGAAACAACTTAACTGAATCTTAAAAATAGGTTGATTTGACTAATACTCATATGTTTGATTAAAAACCCTATCTGGAAATAGCTTGCCATTTTAATTTATAAATATAACCTATGTTAAAAAAAAAAAAAAAGCATTGTATGAAATGTCAGAAAAAATAGAAAAAGATTATTTGCAAATAGTTTTAAGTAAAAGATCAGACACTGAATATTAGAAACTTTATCATTATTTGAGATTATCTGCTCATTTTGAATTTAATGTGGACTACATGTCTCTGAGAGGAGCTGCTTTGACTGCGTTGCATCTCTTTGTCTTCTATGATGCTGTTTGGGAACTGAAGAGGCCAACAGCTGTAGTTTTGGAAGTTAAATCTTTTGTCTTTTATTTTATTTTAGACATCAGTTGTTCAACAGTTTGGTACAGTGCTTGGGCACAGGTCTGCATCGCAGACAAGCCAGTAAAACTGTGTTTTATTGTTATTATTGTACAGCTGCAGAATGTTGATTCTCATTGTCTTGCTGAAATAAACTCAGCCTTCCCTAAGATCTTACATTTTTCCAACTATTTTTCTCCAAATGTGTTCTTTTAAAACTTTTGACCACTTTTTTTTTATTATTATTGCTAATTAAACTCTAAATGAGCAAATATTTTTCAGTTTTGGCCACTTTTCTTTTTATATTGTCTGTCTTCTTTTTAATAGCTTATGAGCAGGGTTTTAATCCTTCGTTGATTACAGTTTGATTTTTCTTATTTCTTTTTTCTTGTCACAGTCTCTTGGTTTATGTTACGTTCATTATGTCATGATTAATGAATATGGTCACAATTCATGTTTTTTTATTCTACTAAGTTCATCTGTTGCGCCACACCAGGGGGTCCAACTGAATAAAGTAAATAAATAAACAAGTAAACCTTATGCTTCCATTATTCTCTCTCCTTAACCATGCTGGAAAAAAAATCATAGGATGAAGAAAAGATGGGGAAATTTGTAAGGATTTAGAAAACGTTGACTGAGCTACAATGACAATCTAAACACTTAAGACTATGTGATGTGAGTGTGCAGCACACAAACATCACATATTTGTATATGAGATTAATATTCTAAAGAGACCCCAGAAAGTTGAAATAATTTATTTTGAATTTTCTTATTAAATTACTATTACGGTATGTAATTTAAAATAGAGAGAAAAGGGCAGAAAAGTTAAAGATTTCACTTTTATTGTAAATATTTTTTATTTTTTATAAACCTCATCCTTGTCTTTAGCCATGAAAAAATATGGATAAGTATAACTGTTACTTTAAAAGTTGTGGTTGCAAAGGATTGTGGGGGAGCTTTATCTACTTTATTTTACTGAGGATCCTCCATTGTCACCCAGTTACAAACTTTAAACAACTATTTGACTGGACCTGGTCATTCATCACAGATTGCTACTCAGCTGTTTTGGGTTGGCCATTTAATTAATCTTATTTTTATCTGTTGTAATATATCCTTTATACCTTTTTCCCTTATTATATAAAAGTGTTGTCGAGCCAAGCTAAATGCTCATTTTACTCTCTGTTTAGTGTTTTAAACTTGTGGACTTCGGCTGACCCTTCTTTTTAAATTTTCTGTTTTTTACCTACAGTAGTCTGGTCATTGTTGAACATCATGCTGCTCACGTTGGAATCTGCATTTAAGTCTTACATCAACATATAAACCTTGATGTACATTTTACACAATGTCCCAACTGTTTAGGAAGTAAGATTCAAGTCTCAAAAAGACAGGGACGGATGATCAAAACCAGAAACATGATGAAGAATTTAATGGCAAAAAAATTGTTCAAATGCACCAATCAGCCTCATATTGATAAGGTCGTCCTTGTATTGCCAGTAGACACTGCCAGTCAGGGTGCAGACTAAGACTCTCTAATGATTTCCTGTCACACTGATATCTGAACCAATAATGTTTTGTTTTTTTTAAAAATGTTTGAATACCTTAAACTCTGAGCTCTTCTCAAGCAGTTTTTGAAGGTGCCATTGCTGTCCTGCTGGGGGTGGCTGCTAGGGGAGTGCTGTTCCTGCCATATCAGGGGGTGTGACAGGTCTGCAAAAATGTTTAGGTTCGTGGGTGGCATGTGTCACAGCAGCACCCATGTGAATGTCAGTATACAGGATTTCCCAGCAGAGCAGTGCACTGTAACAAGATGACAAGACTGATTTCACCTGCCAGTGGGTTTGATGTTGGCTGATCAGCGTATGATGCTGATTGACTGACAGCAGGAATGAGAGCATCTAATGACCTTATCCTCTTTTCTGCACCAGCTATCCATTTTAAAATAGCCTGACTAAAATAACTAAATATAAAAAAAGAGAAATGTCCTTCTAAAAACGTATTTGTGTGGTGATTAACTCAGAATTCAGAGAAGCCGTCTGGAAAACCTCAGCTTGAGTACAGAGAGGTGTCTTTATGTCCCGAGTGGTGCTTGAAAGTCACACAGGTGTGCATCAGCTTTTCCAAATAATCACAGAGGCCTGAAGGTGTTTCAAAAAGCACCTTGAAGGTCCTGCAAGAGAACACAACTCCCCCACACACACTTCAGAATTGCAATCATGGTCCCACACTCCTGTTAGTCTCACTCATCACCATCACATATCAAACTCGCCTTGCACAAGAAAGGTTAGCAAGTCATGACATGACGGATGCTTTGCAGAGAGGTTTGGTCCTACTCCTGCAGCGCCACCATCAGGAGGAAATCAATCTCACGTCTGTATTACAAGATTAATCAATTTTATTCCAAAATGTATGTGTTTTCTATGTTATGTTGCCATTAAAGGGATTTACAAGCCAAAGCCCACACACTTGGCCACTGCAATCATATCTGGTGAGCAAATCATATTTGTTACACCTAAACTGAGTTGTTTTCTGAGATAATGCTGAGCTGTGTGATGAATACATGGAGACATTTTTTCCTATTAACCCTTTTCAAACCAGGAAGTTTATGTACTCTTATGGGTACAGGAAATGTTTCTTTTAGTTTTATGACTAAAAGAAGCCTTTTAGTCTCATTCACTGGAAATAAATATGAATAATAAATGCATTCAGCAAATTATATTTTGCTGAAACTTACTCAGAAATTACCAGAGCTGAAGGTGCAGAGGTAAAAATACCAATTTTTCTTGGTTATATCATATTTATATGATATAACCAAGATGGCTATATATATCTATATATATAAATAAAAGTTGATTGATTATATGAAGAATAATTTATTGTAGTTCTTTACAACATTGAAAACAGGTTGAAATCACAAATATTTTTTTTTATTTTCTAAAAAATTAAGTAAAAACTAGTTTTAAAACTAGTATTTACCCCATACGATATAAAATAGGAAAACTGACAAACAGTTTCCCAATTATTTATTACTGTAAATCATATCTATGTATTATTCATTTGGAAATTATCTGTATAATACAAAGAAATGCATCAATGCAATTTTTCTTATGCTCTATTTCTAGACCCGTAACTAAAAAGTGCATAACTATGACATCAGAGAATCAGTCCACTCTAAATATTGTATATTTTGCCCACACAAACTTCAAGGTTTTTATCATAAATCTGTGTTTTGTTGGGGGAAAAGGGTTTTGGTAGAAGTAGTGTAGCTTCAGTGTTTTAATTTATTAAGATATATATTCAAAACAAAAGTGGTTGCAAAATGGAAACTACTAGAGTTATTTAAACATGTTTCTTCTGTATAAATTGTTATATCATAACTAGATGTAAAACAACTATGTCATAAGTGATCCAATAACTATATGAACCACTTCAGTATAAAAAAAACTATTTGAATGGTTATTGGCCATTTTTCCAAGCCACAAAACATCAATCAGAAAAATTGTGAGTAAAAGAAAATCCAATTATATCGATTGGTTTTAAGATTATGACAGTAGGTTATTTTGATTATCTCGCCTTATGATCTTGAATGAAGATATTCACATGATCCCACATGATAAAGCTATTTATACTCATTAACAGAGCAGTGAAAGCTTCATATAATTTAGTTAAATGAGTGTTCTGCACATCCAACATACAAAAATACAAAGCCAAAAAGACAAAAGCAGTGCACACCTCCTGGTGGTGGTGAAGGAAATAACAATATTCACACAAACACTTTGCATTCATTGCAGGATTTATCTTTGTGTATAGATTTTCCAAATATGCTCCCAATCTGTCCTGTGACATTCCCCTAATCTTCTCTCCACAGACTTTCTCATTGTTTAGTCGCAGGAATGTGCTTTGGCCCTGCTTTCATGCTTTGACGGACTACCCAGTCCAAGCTGCCGCAGTGTGGGGGTTCAGGCGAGCGTGAGATGAGGTGAAGAGAGGAGGAGTGGGGTCAGTGTGTGGTGGCAATGCCCTCTGTTTATTGTAGGATTAGAAGTTGACCTGCCCCCTTCTCCTATTCTGTAACTAGTACTGAGGGAATGAGCACAGGAGAAATAAATGAAATAAAAGAGGAGAAAGGATCTCCAGTCAGGCACTCACTGGTAACAGCAGCCAAGAAAATAACATCCTCACTCTACAAACTGATTCCTGATGACTATTGAAGTTGCACAGACTTGTTCCACCCATGAAGCCCACTCACAAAAAAATAAAAGCCAGCTTCTTCATTATTTTGAAATGTTTCAAAAACTGACTTTCACCTCTTTATCTTTGCTATAGAAGATGTTACTGATAAGATGTCATAATTATTTAACTAATCAGAAGAACAGACAGAAAATAGAGAAAGGTATCTGCATCTTGAAGATTTTGTGAAAATTCACAACATTAAAATCAATACAAACAAACTATGTTCTGCATTAGCAGTCAGAGGCTTTTTTATTTCTAGCAGGGATATTATTTTTACAATGGTGAAATATATTGCCATGAAATTTTGAACAGATGCTCTTGCTTCCTACAGTATGAAGCAAGACTTTAATGATACCTGACGTTTCCTCTCGTGTCATCCTGAGAGTGATGGTTTTGATTTAAGAAAAATCTCTCAATGTTGGCTGTACTGCCATGAAATTTGCTGCAGATGACAGTGGTGACCCCCAGACACTTCAGCTCTAGCACCACCAGCAGGTCAAAGATTTCTTTTCACAGGAAATATTTCAGCACAGCTGATGCATATTTATACAACCCTGAGTTGAATTTTGTCTTCCAAACAGTTCTCGTCGATTTTGTTCATTGTCTGACTTTTCCTTTAACACTGAGGTTTATATGTCTGACTCCAGTTTAAAATACTGAGGTTATCTTAATTCATAGCCACCAGGTTTGATTTTCTTTCTCCTAAATTTTGTTTTATGATTGAATTTAATCAAATTTTTCATCAAGGCTAAAAACATGCTAAAACACGATAGCCTAAAATAATGATCACAACAGAAAACTGGGGATATAATGTTTTTGGTAGCATTGGTTTGTCCATTCGTCTGTCTGTCAGCAACTTTATGGAAAAAGTACTGGACGGATTGACCTGAAATTTTCACCAGCCGTGGGCCTCAGCCCAAGGACAAACCCATTAAATTTGTTGGTGATCTGGATGACCTTCTGGATCCAGGAATGTTTTGAAGGATTCTTTATCATTGTGAGATTGGCCATGTTGGAAAGGTTGCTGATGAGGCGTGAGTGCCCCCATTGTGGCAGAAGTATGCGGCTGCACGTGATGTCAGCAAGCAGAAATTAAACTTATAAGCAGCAGTGAGCACGAGGAGAGAAGACTGTTGGACAGACTTCTCGCTTCAACCATGATCCAGAACACATAAAAATAAGGCAGTTGAGCTGCTTGGCAGAGGTCTGCATTCTCCGAGTGCTTTTCTAGTTGTTTCTGAAGTAGTTCAAACTTCAAAGTGAGGTTTTGCATTGTAATTTGTCAGAAAAACATCAGTATAATACAACATTTTATTCATTCCTTTCTTAAACTAAATAAGAAACATTAATTGTATACCCACAATTTATGCAGTGAAACATTCAGATGTAATCTTGACTAAAATAAAGTTGGTTTTTTTTTCTTTACTTTAATGCATGATTTTTGATTTTTGAATCTTGTTTTGGTTTTAGATTATTTTTTGGGTCATCATTTCATTGTGTTTTTGTCTTCTTTAACATCTAAATGATATGTCTTCAAATTACAAAGCAATTGAATATTTGGTCATGTTGGAGGGATACATATACCTGCATGTTGGCTGTGAATTCATTTACACTAATAAATAGCTTCAGAACCCAAGTGTGCTTCAGCTTGAGGTCATTAACAGATGGCCGGACATTCTCCTTCAGATTTTTTCGGTAGACAGCAGAATTCATGGTTCCATTTACCACAGCAAGTCTTCCTGGTCCTGAAGCACCAAAACAGCCTCAGACCATCACACTACCACCACCATATTTTACTGTTGGTATGATGTTCCTTTTCTGAAATGCTGTGCTACTTCTACGCCAGATGTAATGGGACCTACACCTTCCAAAAAGTTCAGTTTTTGTCTCATCAGTCCACAGAGTATTTATTCAAAAGTCTTGGGGATCATCAAGATGCTTTCTGGCAAAACTGAGACGAGCCTTTATGTTCTTTTTGCTCATCAGTGGTTTTGGCCTTGAAACTCTGCCATGCAGGCCATTTTCCCTCAGTCTCTTTCTTATGGTAGAGTCATGAACACTGACCTTAATTGAGGCAAGTGAGGCCTGCAGTTCTTTGGATGTTGTACTGGGGTCTTTTGTGACCTCTTGGATGAGTCGTCGCTGTGCTCTTGGGCTAATTTTGGTCGGCCGGCCACTCCTGCCCAGCCAGCATTGCATGTGGAGCACATATGAGTTCAATTTTGGCTGCATACTGTATGAGGGACCCAAGTGGGTTTGTCCACAGTTTCCATAGTGGCCCCAGCTGTGTTTTCCTAGGGCTTCCACATATGGGGTCCATGTAACCTAAACTATAAGATGTGCAAATTTGCCCAGTTCAAGCCCATGCCTATAGACTATATGGGGAAAACACAGGTGGGGCCACCACGGAAACCATAGACAAACCCACTTGGGTCCCTCATATGCAGCCAAAATTTAACCCATGTGGGCCCCACATGGAATTGCTGGCTGAATGGGAAGGTTCACCACTGCTCCACGTTTTTGCCATTTGTGGATAATGGCTCTCACTGTGGTTCGCTGGAGTCCCGAAGCTTTAGAAATGGCTTTGGAACCTTTTCCAGACTGATAGATCTCAGTTACTTTGTTTCTCATTTTTACCCGAATTTCTTTGGATCGTAGCATGATGTCTAACTTTTGAGGATCTATTGGTCTACCTAACTTTGTCAGGCAGGTCCTATTTAAGCGATTTCTTGATTGAGAACAGGTGTGGCAGTAATCAGGCCGAGGTGTGGCTAGAGAAATTGAACTCAGCTTTCCAAAGATGGGATAAACCACAGTTAAAGGGACTTGAGGCAAGATTAAGAAACAAAACTCGCGACTGCCGCTTAAGGTAACTGCAGCCACGAGCCAAGCCATCACGGGAGCGTGCACAAACTGAAGCTATAATGTTGTTTACTTACCTTTTTCTCCGAAGTTGCACTTTTTAGTGGTCTTTCAGTTGATCTGGATCAATTGCTGACGGCAGAAGAATCCATAACAATCGCTTAGTGTTTGAATTTACAGTGACCGGCTTCGTCCTATATCAAAACTGCGGATGTAGCGTCATTTGACGTTATGTCCGCATGGCAGAGCTGGAAAGCTATAATGTTGTTTACAAAGCTTTTTCTTCGTTGTTACACTTTTTAGTGCCTTTCAGTTGATCTAGATCGTTTTCTGACGGCAGAAGAATCCATAACTATCGCTTACAGTGTTTGAATTTAACGCGACCGTCATTTTCCTGTATCAAAACTGCGGATGTAGGTCATTTGACGTCATGTCCGCAGGGCAGCGCGGGAAATTCGGACACCAAATCGCAGTGCATTTTGCAGCACACAGCCTGTTCAAGGCAACGGAGAGAAACATGGGTGGAAACGTTATTTTTGGTATGTAGCGCTTCATCACCCATTAGTATGAAAAAAAGGGACATTTATGTTTGTTTCTTTTTTTATTCCTGCCTCAAGTCCCTTTAATTTATGTTTTAACAGGGGGGACAATCACTTTTTCCACACAGGGCCATAGAGGTTTGGATTTTTCCCCTCTTAGGTCGCTTTCACATCTGGCCAAGTGGACTCGGTCCGATTGGGGAGCTGAAAGTTGCAACATTGTTGCATTAATCATTCGTTTTGGTTTGGTTTTCACACTGTGATTTATGATGCGCTCTGAACTTTCTGAGCAGCATTGCTTGGTTGAAAGGGGCGCTCGTTGATTGGACAAAAGTAGGAGCGGAAATCCCTCCCACCCCGGAAAAACAACAGTTGTGTAAGCATGGAGCATTATATTAAGTTGGTGGTTTTGGCAATGGCCATGGTTCTGTTTGTACTGCAAATGCACATGGCCCGGCAAGCGGTGCAGTATGACCGGCTGGTAAGGCAGCAAGGCATGGATCTGTTCATAGTGTCTCAAATAAAAGAGAGGCGGCACCGGAGGAGACCGGTCCGAGACTACAAGTTGTTGCCCTTGCTACGACGACGGCAGGCAAGGTGTGTAACCTCACAGATTATAACGACGGTGGTCTAGTCATCTTGTATTGTGCTTTGTCTCATTATTGTAGAGAACGCTACATCATTGGTGAACGCAACTGCTCCTGTAATGCTATCATAGCTGGTCAGGGATTGACTGTTAATTTTCTAGCTTTGACAATCTAACATGTGACAACATCTGAGCTCCGCAGTCCTCTACTTTCGTAGAGGATGAGTTGAGTGGACGTCAGCAGCTGATTTCTCCGGTTATCTGACCATATTTCCAGGAGAGTTTTCAGCTATTCGTCTGTCCACGTCTGTCTATGCTTGTCCTCTCGCTATGTTTATTTTGGTTTGGAGTGTGCGCTGCACCTCCTCTACCCTAGATACATTGCGTTTGCATTGCGTGTAGCGTCACCACGTACATTTGGTCCTGTGTTTGGTCCGGTTAGCTTCACACTGCATACGAGCCGGACTAGGATTCGCTTGCAAGCGAACCGAGACCCACGTTTTCACGCGAACCAGAGTTCGCTTGTTTGGTCCACACCAGAGTTGGGCTTTCATACCTGCTCAAACGAAGCGGACTATCCGAGGAAACGAACTCTGGTCTGTTTAAAGTGGACCAAACAGCCCTGGTGTGAAAGCGACCTTACTAATAAAAATCTTCATTTAAAAACTGCATTTTCTGTTTACTTGTGTTATCATTGTGTCACATTTAAATTAGTTTGATAATGTGAAACTTTTAAGTGTGACAAACATGCAAAAAAATAAGAAATCAGGAAGGGGGCAAACACTTGTTCACACAACTGTGTGTTGTCTAGCCATCCTGAAAAGCTGCTACTTGCCCTCCCCAGCCTGTAAACCCTTAAGCAAAAGAAGCAAGTGAATTGACTGAGATACAAAATCTTTCACCAGGAGGCATAGAGCAAAAACCTTTTGGATACTGTTCCCAGGAAATCAATTCAGATCACTTTTGCAAAAGTACAAGACACTGGGACAACTGACGACATAGGAACTAAACTAGTTTTTCAAGTTAGATCAGTCTTATCATGTGTTGTACTTGTTCTGTTTCCTGAAAGCTATTCATTTGAAGCAAGGCAAGTTTATTTGTATAGCACATTTCATGTATACAACAACTTAAAGTGCTATAACTATGAGAGGGGTACATATATTCGTGTTGTTTCACATTTTGCTGACAGCTACTGTGCTGGTGGACGCGTTTAATCCATTTCAAACACTGTTTGAAATGGTCAGTCAAAACTTCTACAGTTATTTTCCTGAGAGCTGTAGTCCGAACTGGATTTCCTTCAATGTGACAGGTGAGCATATACACTTTATTTTATTGTGACTAAAGATAGCCATATTAATCTTTGTTGTTCTTCATTTAGCCTACCTCAAAGCAAAACACCCTTAAATGCCTGTTTAGTAGTAAATAGTTTTTGGCCCCTTCAGACATCTGTACCAGCAGTCCTAGCCAGTAAAGTACATCAATGTTAAGCAAAATCATTATTGTAATTGAGTGACTTTATCAATTCTGTACCTGTATAACTAGAAACCAAACTGCAGATCTCAAGAAGCCAGAACTGCCATATTAGAAAAAAACTTTACCACACAGATTTATTGAAAAGAAAGATGAGACATAACCTGATAACGGATGTAAGAAATGTAAGATTTATTGAAAGTTTTAAGCCAAATCTTCAACATAGAGAGGGTGTCTGCCTCGGGAGCTGGTTCCATAAGAGTGCCCTAAAGGCTCTGCCTATTATTCTACTCATAGAGATCCGATAGGAACCCCAAGTAAACCTGCAGTCTGAGAACAAAGTGCTCTGTTTGAAATATGAAACCATGAGCTCTTTGATATACAGTAAAGTTTTTTCACAAACAAAATTGTTTCTATTAGAGAGAAAATTCATGACATCCTTCCAGCTACTAATGACATCTTACCCCCAGCAGGTTTAGAGACATCTGTAGATGCTGATTTTTGTCTGGATCGTTTCTGTCCTATACAGATTTCTGAGTTAACCAAACTAATTGTGGCATCCAAACCCTCTACCTGCATTCTGGATCCTGTCCCAACTAAGTTGCTAAAGGAAGTTTTTCCTTTGATCAGCACTTATTTACTAGATCTAATCAATTCATCTCTATTGACAGGATATGTACCTCAGTCCTTTAAGACTGCAGTAATAAAACCTCTACTTAAAAAACCTACTCTTGATTCAGGAGAGTTCGCTAATAATAGACCGATATCCAACCTCCCCTTTATGTCTAAAATTCTTGAGAAAACAGTTTCAGCTCAACTTTGTGCCCATCTGAGCAGAAATAATCTGTTAGAAAAGTTTCAGTCTGGTTTTAGAGCTCATCATAGCACAGAGACGGCATTGGTGAAGGTTACTAATGATCTTCTCATGGCTTCAGATAAAGGACTTCTGTCCATACTTGTCCTGTTAGATCTCAGTGCTGCATTTGACACCATTGATCACAACATTCTGCTACAGAGACTTGAACATGTTATTGGAATTAGAGGAACTGCATTAGACTGGTTCAAGTCATATTTATCTGATAGTTTTCAGTTTGTTAATGTCAACAATGAGTCCTCATCACACACCAGAGTAACTCATGGAGTTCCCCAGGGTTCTGTGCTCGGACCAATTCTCTTCACATTATATTTGCTTCCTTTGGGTAATATCAGACAACATGGCATAAATTTTCATTGTTATGCCGACGACACTCAGATATACTTATCTATGAAGCCTGATGAAACCAATTAGTTTGTTAGATTACAAAGATGTCTTAGTGACATAAAGACCTGGATGACCCTGAACTTTCTGCTTCTAAATTCAGACAAGACCGAGGTTATAGTATTTGGACCCGAAAATCTCAGGACTAAATTATCTAGCTTTATAATTGATCTGGATGGCATTAATTTGGCTTCCAGCACTACAGTGAAGAATCTTGGAGTCATTTTTGACCAGGATTTGTCTGTCAACTCCCATATAAAACAGGTTTCTAGAACCGCCTTCTTTCACCTATGTAATATTGCTAAAATTAGGGACATCCTCTCTCAGGACGATGCAGAAAAACTAGTCCATGCTTTTGTTACTTCCAGATTGGATAATTCCTTATTATTGGGCTGCCCAATGAATGAATCTGAACCTGAACTTTTCTGTCTGTTTAAACGCCCTGAGGTGACAATAAAATATTAAAATAATAAATAATAATAATAAAAAATAATAAAATGAGTTTTTTTCTCCTACACTGGGTAAAAAAAATCTCAACTTCAGGAGCACTTACAGACACCAAACTTTGTATTTTTGCTCCTGACTGTATTCTTAAAGTTTTTACAGAAGGATTTTTTGATACCTCATTCACAGCCTGATTTATAGAACATTTCATCCCAAAAATATACCAAAAAATGTTGGGTTTTTTTCTGGTTGTTGACAGTATATTCTAAATTGTGAAATGATAACTAGAGATGTCCAAAATCCCCTCTGTAAAAACTTTTGGCTTAAATATGTGAACAAAATTCAAAAGGAACTTTGAACCTGGTTTAATCCAGTGTTTAGATTTTTTTCTTAGAAATGTATGCAAATTAGCCGATTTTTGGCTCAATAAATTTGGCTATATAACACCTCATTTGCGTATTCAAACATAAAATTTCAGAAAACTTGCAATACAAAAATTAATAGCCCTAATGTGAGGAATAAACCAGGAAAGTTTCCTGGTGATACCAGTTAGTTAAATTTTTTTTTACCCTATTTGCCTCTTGTGTCTCGCCTTAAATTTGACCTAACAAAGTATTGTTTGTACCAGATTCTGATAGAGTGTATTCAGTGTGTCATCTATAAGCTGGCTATAAATGTTTTAGGTTTGCACCTCTGTGCTACAAAGACAGAATGATGTTTCAGTTACAGGTTTGCAGCCTCTAATCCTGCTGGCTTTCCTCTGAACTCTCCAGGTCTCAAGCACGACTTAGAAAACAAACTGTTTGGACAACATATTGCATCACACGTTATCTTTAAAACTGTAAATGGTTTCATGAGCGATGACAACCCAAAGAAGCCCCTGGTGCTTTCTCTGCATGGATCGACCGGCATAGGGAAGAACTTTGTTTGTCAACTCATCGCTAAGAACATTTACAAAGAGGGAACCAAGAGCAAATTTATTCATTTGTTCTCATCCATACTTCACTTCCCACATTCAAATCAAAGTGAAAATGCTATACAAAAGGTATAAAAACCAAAGACTTTACTTTAAAATAAAACAAAGTGATATAGATTGGTCAGTTTGCATGAATTTAATTTAAGTTTTCCTCAGACCCAGCTACAGCAGTGGATCAAAGGCAACGTTACCAACTGTGAACGCTCCATGTTCATCTTTGATCAGATGGACAAGATGGACCCTGGCTTGATTGACAGTATTAAGCCATACCTGGAGTACAATGACAAGCTGGATGGAGTTTCTTATCAGAAATCAATCTTCATTTTCCTCAGGTAAAATCCTGAGTATTTCTATTTGTTGGAGTTCTGTGGTTGTAGCTGGTTTTGATTCCAGGCACTTAATTCATGAAGCTTGATGTAATGTCCTAAACCTTGTTTCTGTAATACAGTGAACTGTTTTTCTGTCGCTGGCAAATTTTAAGATGTTGTCTGTAATTAATCTTTGTAGCAATGCTGGACAGGAAAGCATTGTACAAACAGCTTTGGATTTCGGGAGAGCAGGACGAGATCGAGAAGAAATTGAGCTGAAAGACCTGGAAAAATCCCTCTCACTGTCGGCCTTTAACAGCACCAAAAGTAGGCAGAAGCTGTTTTAGTACATGTGTTTTAACATGTTTTCTGTAAAGATGTTTTAACCATTTTAAGAATGAGTCTCTGTCTTCCTGCAGGTGGATTGTTCCAATCAAGCTTGATCGATGACAATCTGATTGATTTTTTCATCCCATTCCTGCCTCTTGAGTACAAACATGTTATGCAGTGTATCATGGCTGAGATGGAAGCGAGGGGCTTTGTGCAGAACCAGGCTGTGGCAGACAAGATAGCCAAAGAGTTTCAGTATTTCCCCAAATTTGAAAGAATTTTTTCTGTCAAAGGTTGCAAGCCAATAGTAAACAAACTGCTCTTTTACATGTAATGAAAGCATGATGTTCGGTCACTGCCTGCTGGAGAAATTTTTGACAGCTAAAATAATTTAGAAATTGAAGTCCAGCTGACTGAAGAGGTCCTCAGAGGTTTCTCTGTCAGACTTTTTGTGGTGATTACTGTAAGATGATATCAGGAGCCCTTTTTCTGTATTGCATCTAACATAAATTTGGTTAATATGGCTCTACAAATGTGTAATAAATGAGTAAAATATTAAGGACATGTGTCCATAAACACCAAATGTATCACATTTTCATTTGAGAGATCCTTGAAAAATGTTTTATTTTACTGTTTTTTTTTTTATTTTGATTGTCTATTTACTCTAATCACATAAGGAGTTTTATTAGTTAACCCCCACCCCATTAGGTAAAAATTGTGTACCACAAAATACAAAACTATTACTATATTTGATAATTAAAGGAGTGTGAGTATTCTGTAAGTTGGCTTCATAAAGCAGTTTACTACTGACTCAGTTATTATGGTTAACTAAAACTAACGAAAAAATGAAAACTAAAATTGAAAAAAACATTTTTACTAAATGTAGTTAACACAAAAATGACAGTTTTTTTTTTAAAAAAAGATAACTAACTGAAACTGCATTGTGTCTTTCCAAAACTAACCAAAACTAACTTAAATTATTGCAAATACATAGTTTTAGTCTTTGTAAATTTGTTAAATACATAAGCCCTTTGAGTTGATATGAAATCTATTTCTATTTAACCCATTTACTTTGCTCCACTGGTTTTAATCCGAGTGACTTTCTGATGATTTTGAGTGTCACACCAGACAAATACCTATAATTCATGGGGGAAAAAAAAAAACTAAAAGGACCCCGGGGGGTGCCCCGCCCCCAAAGGGGGGGGCCCCCCCCCCCCCCCGAACGGATAGTACTGAAAATGACTAACTAAAACTAATAAAAACTAAACAAAACTAAGCATTTTCCAAAAAATAAAAACTAATAAAAACTAGCAAACCTGCTCAAAAAAACAAACTAAAACTAACTGAATTGAAAAATAAAAAGTCAAAATTAAATAAAAATTGAGACTAATTAAAAATCCAAAACTATTATAACCTTGCTGACTCACAGGTAACAATTAATTTTTTGCTTTTCGTAACATGACGCATGAGGATGGTCTATTACAGGAAAATAAAGTAAAACAACTAAAAAAAAAAAAGTCAGTCAGATATTTCAATTTTATTTCCATAAAATAATAATAGGTGTCCTTTTTGTTACAAAAGGTAAAATTAAATGGTCCAGGACTTTCATAACGGTATGTAAGTGCAATTGGTCTGTAGTCATTTCAGATAGTTGAGATTTTAGGTCTCGGATTTGGAGGTGCTGATTCTCATCCCAGCCGCTTCACACCCGGCTGCAGATCCCTCCAGCAAGAGTTGGAGATCACGACCCGACGACGCCAACAGAACCACATCGTCTGCGAACAGCATAAATCCTAAGGCCACCAAACCGGATCCCCTCAACACCTCGGCGAAGCTCTTGATTTGCCTGTCCATCTACGTTCCTACCCTCACCTATGGCCATGAGCTGTGGGTCATGACCGAAAGAACGAGATGGCGAGTTCAAGCGGCCAAAATGAGTTTCCTCCGCAGGGTGGCCGGGCTCTCCCTTAGAGATAGGGTGAGGAGCTCGGTCATCCGGGAGGGACTCAAAGTAGAGCCGCTGCTCCTCCGTATAGACAGGAGCCAGATGAGGTGGCTCGGGCATCTGGTCAGGATGCCTTCTGGACGCCTCCCTGGTGAGGTGTTCCAGGCACGTCCCACCGGGACAAAACCCCGGGGGAGACCCAGGACACGCTGGAGGGACTATACGTCTCCCGGGCTGGCCTGGGAACGCCTCGGGATCCCCCCGGATGAGCTGGCAGCTGTGGCCGAGGTGAGGGAAGTCTGGGCTTCCCTGCTTAGGCAGCTGCCCCCGCGACCCGATCCCGGATAAGCGGAAGAAGGCGGTACGGTACGGAGATTTTAGGTACAGGAACATCTGCAAAAGTTCTGTATTGTGTCTTTAATGCAGCAACAGTGCTCCATAGTTTGCTGGACATGACATATCAGTTTGCATATAGTTTTGATCACTGAACAACTAGCCCTGAATACCCTCAGAATAATAATGAGGGAAATCATGCAGCTCAAAGTGTGTGGAACAGTCAGTAAATGACCACAATTGTATCTTCCAGCCTAGTCCAGTTAATTAGGGTTGTTGTCCAGCCTATGTTTACCCATCCTGAAATTCTTATTTTGAGAGATGTTTCATTGGGAGGCATAGAGCAAAAACCTTTGGGAAACTGTTTCCAGGAGATCAAGTCTTATGCAAACACACATATACTGCAAAAACGCAAGTCACAGGGACAGCTGATGACAAAGAAGGAATGAAACTAGTTTTTCAGGTTACATTGGTTTTGTCGTGGTGTTGTACAAGTTTTGCTTCGTTAAAACGATTCATTTTACAATGAAAGGGGTACATATATTTGTGTTGTTTCACATTTTGCTGACAGCTACTGTGCTGGTGGACGCTTTTAATCCATTTCAAACACTGATTGAAATGGTCAGTCAAAACTTCTACAGTTATCTTCCTGAGAGCTGTAGTCCAAACTGGATTGCCTTCAATGTGACAGGTAAGCATATAGATCTTTTTTTAAAAACGTAACCAAAGATAGCCATATTAATCTTTGTTATTATTCATTTTGCCTACCACAAAACAAAATACCCCTACTAATGCCTACTGTATTTTGTAGTAAATTGTCACCTTCATTATCTGTAGCAGCAGTCTGTAAAGCCTCATCAATTTTGAGATAAATCATTATTGTTATTGATTGATTTTACCAATCCTGTAACTGTTTAACCAGAAACAAAACTGGGGATTAGAAGAGAAAGTAGGCTACAAAAGCCAAAGCCGCCATTAAAGAAAAAAAAGGACTTTATCGCATAGATGTATTGAAAACCATGATCTATAATCACAAATGGCAACTAGCAAAAATGTTTATTGACTAGACACATTGACTTTGAGCTGCCAAAGCACTGTCAATGCCAAACTTCTAATAGGGCGTATTTATTGTGTCATCCCATACTGTATATGAGGCTGGCTTAAAGGGGAAGTTAGTTTTTTTCAATCTGGACCTAGCATGAAATATATTCATTTACTCACCCAGACAGTTTTGGTTGGAACCCCCCCTCTCGTAAGCTCGAATCGGCTTTTTTGTGGTGATTCGTCCTCATTTACAGACATTTTTACGGCGGCAGTTTTGATGATGTCACTATTATGCGACACCATAACAAGTAAATGTCTGTAAATAAGGCCGAATCACCAAAAAAACCCCGCTTTGAGCTCACAGGGGGGGTCCGACTAATGTTTAGTAACAAAACATTGGTGAAATGAAGGAGTTTGTGGCAGATAATGCCTTATTTAGAGGCTGTGCGCGGTTGCCCCATCACTGCCATTATATTGGACATACGCTGATCTGGAGTGGATCTAAATATCTCCCGAAGGAATTCAAGTTGCACCAAAACTGCCTGGGTGAGTAAATGAACATATATAATGCTAGAAAATAGGTCTGGATTGAAAAAAAAAAAGACTTCCCCTTTAAAATGTTTTAGGCAAGATTTGTGGCTTACTGCTACAAAGACACAAAGATATTTCAGTTACAGGTTTGCAGCCTCTAATCCTGCTGGTTTTCCTCTGAACTCTCCAGGTCTCAAGAATGACTTTGAAAACAAACTGTTTGGGCAGCATATTGCATCACACGTTGTTTTAAAAGCTGTGGATGGATTCATGAGGAACGACAATCCAAAGAAACCGTTGGTGCTTTCCCTGCATGGATCAACCGGCACAGGGAAGAATTTTGTTAGTCAGCTTATTGCTGAGAACATTTACAAAGAGGGAACCAAGAGCAATTTTTTTCATTTATTCTCAGCCTCACTTCACTTCCCACATTCAAATCAAAGTGAAAATGCTGCACAAAGGGTATGGTATACTGATGACTTTACTTTAAAATAAAAGAAAATGAGATTAACCAGTTCATCTTGCATGAATTTAATTCATTTCTGTTTTCCTCAGACCCAGTTACAGCAGTGGATCAAAGGCAACGTTACCAACTGTGAACGCTCCATGTTCATTTTTGATGAGATGGACAAGATGGACTCTGGCTTGATTGACAGTATTAAGCCATACCTGGAGTACAATGACAAGCTGGATGGAGTTTCTTATCAGAAATCGATCTTCATTTTCCTCAGGTAAAAAGCTGAGAGTATTATTGGGTTGGAGTTCTGTGATTGGTTTCTGGTTCTGATTCTGGCTCCAGCCACTGAATTAATAAAGCTTTATGTAATGTTCTAAACCATGTTTATCTAATTCGCTGGAAGATTTTAAAATGTTGTTTGATTAATCTTTGTGATAGCAATGCGGGAGGGAACAGCATTATGGAAACAACTTTGGATTTCTGGAGAACAGGTCGTCGAGAAGAGATTGAACTGAAAGACCTGGAAACATCCCTCTCACTGTCGGACTATAACAACAAAGAAAGTAAGTAGAAGCTTTTAACAATATTTTCAGTAGAATTGTTTTACTATTGGAAGTATATATTTATGTGTTCCTGCAGGTGGCTTTTTCCAATCAAGCTTGATTGACAACAGTCTGATTGATTTTTTCATCCCATTCCTGCCTCTGGAGAACATACATGTTGTCCAATGTATCATGGCTGAGATGGAAGCGAGGGGCTTGGGACAGGACCAGGCTGTGGCAGACGAGATAGCCAAAGATCTTCTGTATTTCCCTAAAGTGGAAAGAATCTTCTCTGTCACCGGCTGCAAGACAATAGCAAACAAACTGCACTTTTACATATAATGGAAGCGTCTGATATTAATCATTTTATGCCATTTTTAAGAAAACTTTGACAGCCGAAATGACTAAGACTTGAAGTCCAGCTGTTTCAGGAGGTCTTTGGAGATTGTGATTACTGTAACATGGTATCAGGAAGCCCGTGTTGCATTTTAATGTACACTGAACAAAGATCAATAGCTGAGTTGAAAAGATTCTGGTATGTTACAGTAAAATCTAATTTGGTTTATATGTCACTATAAATTTTTAATAAACTTGTAAAATATTTTGATTGTGTCTCTACAAAAAACACTGAATGTATCAAATTTTAATTTTAGAGATCCTTAAGAGATTTTCATTTAATTTTGATTGTCCAGTCACTTTGATTAAAGTGACTGATAACTGGTAAAAGGCGAGTCTCAAAGTACCCCATAAGCCAAAATTGTTGACTCAAAACAGCATCACCTGGCCTCAAAAAGCGATACTATTGTCAAATCATGCCCCAAGCACAGCAACATGTAGAACACTACAGAGCAATCAGGAAACACTAGAAGGAAAAAAAAGAAAACATAGTTCTCAGAACATCATGCTGTCAAAATGATTTTTTCTTTATTTACATCAGGCCAAATGCATCATGTCACAACACAGAGAACTCATAAAGTACAAGTACAAGCACTCGGAGAGCACAGACCTCCATCAAGCAGATCTCGCAATGATAAAGAATCCTTCAAAAAATTCCTGGATCCAGAAGGTGATCCGGATCACCACCAAAATGTAATGAGTTCGTCTTTGGGCTGAGGCTCATGGCTGATGAAAATTTCAAGTCAATCCGTCCAGAACTTTTTCTTTAAAGCTACTGACAGACAGACAGATAAACAAACCAACTCTACCAAAAACATCACCTCCTTGGTGGAGGTGATACTGTAACGTGGTCGATCACAGTTGCACAGATTTCATCTGAAATGAAGGCTCTGCGTTGGACCTGATTTTGCCCCCTTCCACAACCCCAACCTCGACCACCTCTGCGACCACTCTTTCTCTCTGATTTCCTCTATCCATTGCAAAATCTTGACCTCCCACAGCTTCCTCAACTGGTTTATGTTGGTTCCCTCATCATCAGCCGAAGGTAAATTAATTTTGAGTCATTGTGTTTACCTGGTGACATCTGTGTCTTAATTGTGATCAAAGTGTGCAGCCATGTTCACCATTTTGCACAGCAAGTGCATCACAATTTAAATGTGTTTGCAAGCAGTGTCTAGTGATGTGAAACATGCTTTAGGTTTTGATCACAAGGGGACTGATTTGATACCACGGTTTAGGCTTCTGAAAAATTGTCTTTGAGAATGAGTTTAGTGTTTTAGCTATTGAGAAATGTTTCTCTTTAAGCAATTTTGTCTTATGTTGAGTGTGATGAGATATTTTGTCTAGAAATGAGAAAAATATACTTGCTAAGATTTGAGTTTTTGCAGTGTACGGAAAAAGTTCTGGACGGATTGACTTGAAATTTTCACCAGCCTTGTGCCTCAGCCCAAGACAAACCAATTACATGTAAATTTTGGTGGTGATCTGGATCACCTTCTGGATCCAGGAATGTTTTGAAGCATTCTTTATCGCTGCAAGATCTGCTTGGCAGAGGTCTGCGCTCTCAGAGTGCTTTTCTAGTACTTTATGTTATGAGTTCTCTGTGACATGATACATTTGGCCTGATGTAAATAAAAAAAACAAAAACATTTTTGACAGCATGATGTTCTGAGAACTATGTTTCCCTTTTTTCCTTGTTTCCTGATTGCTCTGTAGTGTTCTGCATTTTGCTGTGCTTGGGGCATGATTTGACAATTGTGTTGCTTTTTGAGGCCAGGTGATGCTGTTTTGAGTCAATAACTTTCTTTTGCAGCAAGAAGAGGTTTTGGGAAAGTAGCTTGAGTTATGGGATTAGTGTTTAAAGATGTGAAAAACTGAGAGGACATTTCAAAAATTGTGTTTTAGCAATTGAGAAAAACTGTATTTGTCAGAACCATGTTCACAATGGCTGCCTCCTGCTCAGCATTCAAAATTCTGCATCTACCACCACCAACCAGAATCCTTTCGATTCTAAAAAGAATACATGAAATGTGGAAAAAATTACATGAAATACTACATATCATTACAGATATATCTGTATATACTGTATAGCAACATTACCTGCTCTCCAGTAAAAAAAAAACTCTTCCAATGGATGCAACTGTGTTTCTGTTGAGAACAGGTTGGACTCTTTGTCCAACCTCTGTAAGTTAAAGGCCATGATTTACCACATGATCAATCACAGTTGCCCGAATTTCATCTGTAACTTGAGTCCTTCCAGCTACACCTCCACCTTGCACACTGACTCCTCTTCCTCGGACTCCTCTTCCCCTGAGCCCTCTACCTCTTTCTCATCGGCCTTAGACCATCCATGCTTGCAAAGAACAACACACAACATGGCACCTTTTACTGTAAGGCCTGCAGACTGATTAAAAATTGAAAAGTTGCGTGAAGAAGTGTCAAACAGGTGCTTCAGTGATTTCATACCAATCAAGACGTTTCTAGAGCTGGGAACATATGGTTTCTGTTTGGCTACCACAGCTAAAGCAATGGAGTTTGGACTGCTTGAATGACATCTGCGTTAACTGTTTTGCAAAAGGGTGGAGAAAATGTGTCAAACCAATGAGAATGGGTTAACTTATTTGAAAGAGGTGTCTTTTGGTCTGCTGAGATGGCGATGATGAAGACTGAGAGGTTGCCAGTTTCTTCAAACAGGTCAAAGCAATCAATAAAAATTGTAAGTTTATCTATTTCACATTAGGAAACTTTTGGGATAGTTAACTATCAATAGTTACATTTTCCCACCTATTTATACAGTCAAATACTCATTACTGGTAGGCTATGTAATTGATTATTTGTTGCATGATCTTGACTATTTTTCTTATTTTGTAGTTTTCACTAGTGGTTTGTGCATCCCTACACAAAAATGCAAAGCCAATAAGACAAAAAACAAAGCACACCTCCTGGTGGTTGTGAGGGAAATAACAATACACACACAAACAATGTACATTGCAGGATTTATCTTTGTGTATAGATTTTCCAAATATGTCCCCAGTCTGTCCTTTGACATTCCCCTAATCTTCTCTTTGGAGATTTTCTCATTGTTTAGTTGCAGGAATGTGCTTTGGCACTGCTTTCATTCTCTGACTGACTATCCAGTCCAAGCTGCCACAGTGTGGGGGTTCAGGCGAGCACAAGATCAAGTGAAGAGAGGAGAAGCAGTGTCAGAGTGTGGCAATGCCTTTTGTTTATTATAGGATTAAAAGTTGACCTTCTTCCGTCTCTTATTTCCTATCCACTGAGAGGAAAAGATCCCCAATCCAGCACTAACTGATAACAGAGTCAAGCAAATAACATCTTCACCCTACAGACAAAGGTACTCTTATTCTAACCAGATGACCATTGAGAGGTGCACGAAGAAAATCTCTTTTTTTATTTGAAATTTTTATTGTTTTGTTTTACTGAAATAAAGTTAAATAAATGGAAAGAAAGGAAGAACAAATACATCAATACGTGATCCTAAAAAGGAAGTGTGGTATTCTGCTGCACAATAAAATGATTACATTGCATGAACTAGACAACATTAAAAGCAAAAACCACTAAATAAATTAAAAAAAAAAAAAGATACATGTAGATATAGAAAAAACGAATGATGTAAATAACGACAGAAGGTATTTTCAAAGATGATAAACTAAATGTATATTGGAGCAAGAGGGATAAAATCTGTAGAACTGTTTTACTACATTGAAAACCAAAAAGCGGATAAAATATGAGGGTAAGTGCACAGTCACAAAAATAACTTCTCTATGTTATCTTGAAATGTTTTACAATAGATTTTTACTCTAATTTTTTTTCTTTTCATTTGGATCTCACTCAGAAACGCCTAAAAGACAATTCAGCGTGCCTTTTTGTTTCCATCATGAGACAATCTAATGAACTGTGGAACAGCTGTGATTCTTGACTTAAACAAACATTTGACCCAAGAATCTGAGGTCAAGAACCACATCACCGGAACACCAGAGAAGGTAGTTAGAATTCTGTAACCATCATCTTGATGGTCAGAGTGGGAAAAAAAAAACAAAAAAACAACAAAAAAAGCAGCAAGCTCTGTAAATTGTCAGTTGGGGGCCTGGACCTGAGGTGTTTTTCCCCCCCGTCACATTCCAAAGAGATGCAGGGCTTTCACAGACCAAGCCGACACCTTGGTCTGTGAAACCAAAGTTTCTCAAACTTAAACTTGGCCATTTTAGTTTGAGAAACTTAAATGGTCAAGTTTCTCAAATTGTTCCTGAACATCTATTTTTATTATTATCTTGTTGAAAGAGACCAATGACATCAGGTGGGCTACTGTAGATGGCATGATGGGGTTTTATGTGATCTAACGTGTGGTAAGTCAAAGTTCAAATTAATGCCAGGACTGAACGTTGCTCTTATGCCTTCCTTCTGAGCATGGTACATCCTGCATCCTCTACATGGAGTACCTGACCAAATAATGGAATGATTTCATGGTGGTTTCATACAAACGTGATATACTATTTATTTATAACAATGCTGGAACCGTAGAGGAAGAACCACCTTTGTACCCTGACGTCATGTCCATGACAACCAGCGCTTCCTCTGCTAACAGCTGTGGACGTAGTGACTGTGTCGGCTTTGGTAAACATTTGTCAGGCTCAGATGCAGTTTGCCTCTTTTCTTTCTAACTTTGCTGAAGTGGCAGAATGAATCCGAAGAAACGAAACGTGCTGCTGCTGTGGATGTTGGTCTCCTCCAGCATGACGCTAGCCATCGAACCGATTAGCACCACGATAGCGGTTGGTATGGCTGCGGCTCTCACTGGAGTTTTAGCTAGCTACCGGAACCTTTTATACTACTTCCACGAGTGCTGTCGACCGGAGTGGATTTATTTCAACAGAACAGGTAATATCATCAGCAGCTACGATTTTCACCCCTTATTTTTGTTGTCAAACAGCTGAAATTCTTAAATATGAGCAACACCTTTTTGAAAAAGCTTGCGGGGCTGATGCTCCTGGTACCCGTAGCTATATGCTCTTTAATTACTCAGCCGGCTGAAAAGTTGAATGCAGTATCTATATTTGATTTCATTTTCATCACTCCAATCCTGCTGGTAAGTTGAACAGAACTCAAACAGTCACGTATTGATGACGTATCCGGAAGTCCCCGTTGTAAGCAAGAAGCTAGTTTGCAGCTTTGTAGCGCGGTTTTGTCGTGGTGTTGTACTTGTTTTGCCACATGTAAACGATCCATGTAAAAAACTAATTGGTTTTGACAATGAAAGTGGTACATATATGTTTGTCGTTACACGTTTTGTTGACAGCTAGTGTGCTAGTGAACGCGTTTGATCCGGTGACAACAACTGTGGTTGTGGGTCTCGGTGCGACTTTAGGACGAACGATCTACAATTATTTACACGAGAGTTGCGATCCGAAATGGATTGCCTTCAATGCAACAGGTGAGCTTATACACCCCGTTTTAACGTGAGAGAATAGATATTACCTAGTCAACTCATTTGCAGTAACATGGAGCTAAGATGCCAGGGAACGTGCTACGGATTGGTGTCTATTTTAAAACTAGTAAACCGAAACCTTACAGTAAAATATTCTTAAATTTCTGTTACGCATTTGACAAATATTGACCCCTTCAGGAGTTTTTGAGTTGGAAACTACCTCTGCATTCATTTCATTTTTTTTTCTTTTTAGTAATTGATAGACTTTACTGAACCTTTAGTTGTAATCAAACGCCGAACGCACATCGAGAAAGAGACGCTGTTTGTAGAAAAGATGATCAAAATGGCAGTGAAGAAGTAGAAGTTCACGGTGAATTTGAAGGCGTACACCTGTCACAGAGAAGTTTGCATTGGTATGATGGAAGGTGTGAATGACTTCCTGAAGTTATCTTTGTGGCAGAAAAGCTGAATGAGTCCGTGGGGAACTTTGCCCTCTTGGCAACCTGGTCACGGATCAGGTTGGGATGCATTGTCCATGAAGAAGAGCTGTTTGCTCAGAGATCTGCTGATCTGCGCAGGCTCAAACATCTCCATGTTCTTACAAGCAATGGTTTCTTAAAAGATGTTATTGATCCCGCTCACGGAACCCTTATGCCCCCCAACAGACCGCAACATTTGCCATCCCCCACTTCATCACAGTCTGGTAGAGGATTCTCAGTTTATTGTTGTATCCATTTGCCCCTACAGACCTTCAGTACATGCCTTTACCCATACAGACCTGGAATGATATTTGCATGCTTTACTAGCCTGAGAATGTTCAGTACATATAACACTGATCACGTTTATATGAATTAAAAAATGGTAAGCTTGGTAAGCTTGGTAATGGTAAGAGGGTTTAAATCCTCTTTTGTTGTTTATTGCTTGTTTCAAGTTTCTCCAGAAGCTGGGAAGTAAAATGATTTAGTGGACACTGCCAAGGTTTTTTATTTGAGTACTTATTTTTGTGCTTTTATTGGAGCTTTAGTGAGGTTTTAATGAGTTTGAAGATGCGACAGAAGGATGCGTGTCCCCTTTTTTAATGGTGGTACTCTTGCCTTGTGTTATTGAAGTTGACAGTCAGGTATTGGAAGTGTTCCTCATTCAGTGTTGACAGGCTTTGTCACAGTACTACTAACCGTCTCCTTATTCTATACTCTGGTCATGGTTAAGCTTTGTTTTGTAGACACCGAAATTACAATTAATATTTACGTTCAACAATGTCAGCTCCTGCTGTAAAATCAGACTCTTTTAATCAAGCTTTAAGAGATCTGATCATAGACTGTAAATAACAAATGGATAATCTAATCACACATGATATATCATGACTTTAAAGAAAAAGGAAAAAAAAAACTTACAAAAAAAATCTTTCTCGTGGTTTTAACACATTGCCTGATCAGGTTATTCTGGTACACCCTTCACAAAGTTATCCAGTGTTGATTTATCTTCTGTGAATGTTTCAACTGATACACACCTCGAATTACAGAAAATTATGAAACGTTCCCCACGTTTTTCTCTCCACAAGTCTGGATTAATTGTTTGAGCTGGACAGAAACAAAGTATTATCAGTACTTAACTTATAATACAGCGTATTCACCATGTTATCTAATAAATGAGAGTATCACAAAAGTTGCAGCAAACTGAGGCATTTCTTACTGGCCCAGTGTGAGAAAGTTATTTCAGTCATGTGTTTCTGCTCTAATCCTGCTGGCTTTTCTCTGAACTCTCCAGGTCTCAAGAACGACTTGGACAACAAACTGTTTGGACAGCATATTGCATCGCGCATCATTTTAAAAGCTGTGAATGGATTTATGAGCAATGACAACCCAAAGAAGCCCCTGGTGCTCTCTCTGCACGGATGGACCGGCACAGGGAAGAACTTTGTTAGTCAGCTTATAGCTGAAAACATTTACAAGGAAGGAATGGACAGCAAATTTATTCATGTGTTCACATCCACACTTCACTTCCCTCATCCAAGTCAAAATGCTGCCTACAAGGTATGGAATATCAGAGATTTTACTTTCAAACAAAACAAAGTGACACTGACGGTTCGGCTGTCTTGAATATAATTTATTGCTGTTTTCCTCAGACTCAGTTACAGCAGTGGATCAAAGGCAACGTCACCAACTGTGAACGCTCCATGTTCATCTTTGATGAGATGGACAAGATGCACCCTGGCTTGATTGACAGTATTAAGCCATACCTGGACTACTATGACAAGCTGGATGGAGTTTCTTATCGGAAATCAATCTTCATTTTCCTCAGGTGAAAATCTTGGAGCTTTAAAATTTGTTGTGGTTATTTGAAGGGTTTCTAATTCCAGGTTACACAATGTTCAACTTTGATACTGCAGAGTGCATTATTTTCTAATGCTGGGCCGGTATTTTGTTTTTCTGTTCTTTCTCATAGCAATGCTGGAGGGGACAGCATCATACAAACCACTTTGGATTTCTGGAGAGCGGGACGAGATCGAGAAGAGATCGAGCTCAAAGACCTGGAAACGTCGCTCTCACTGTCGGTTTTTAACAACAACAAAAGTAAGTAAAAGCTTAATACTGGGATCTTTTTTATTGATATACTTAATGGTATTTATGTGTGGCGTGTATTTCTGTCTCCCTTCAGGCGGCTTTTTTTCACACAAGTTTGATCGACAAGAATCTGGTGGACTTCTTCGTCCCGTTCCTTCCTCTAGAGTACCAGCATGTCGTCCAGTGCGCCATGGCCGAGATGAAAGCCAGGAACATTGAGTCGGACAGAGATGTGGCAGACAAGGTGGCCAGAGATGTAGTCTATTTCCCCAAATCTGAGAGAGTGTTCTCTGTCAAAGGCTGCAAGACAATAGAGAGCAAACTGGACTACTACACGTAATGTCAGCATCTGACAGACATGATGTTCAGTCACTACGTGCACTTTTTCAAGAGAAAACTCACAGCCAAATGACTTAAAGACTGGAAGTCAAGTTGACTGACGAGGTCTCTGGAGGTTTCTCTGTCAGACCTTTTGTGGCGATTAAGATGATATCAGGAAGCCTTCTCCAGTGTTGCATCTCACTTACACTGAATGAAAAGGCTGATGAAGCTCAGCGCCAGCTAAATTAAAAATTAAAACGATTGAAACGCAATCCTTTAACTGATTTAGGAGCTTGATGTCTACTTTTATATCACAAGGGTCTTTGGGAGAGTTTTGTTTTTCTAAGAAATTCTTAATGGCCAAGGGTGTCTTTCCATGAGCGTATTTCATTGTGCATTTCTTTTCAATGTGTACTTCACATATATGGACTACTGGGAAATCCCGCCTTAATACTTTATTTTATAAGTTTTTTATTTAAACTGTTTCTCAGTAAGTCTGCTGTACATTCACGTCTGTTAACAGTCTGGGTTGGACATTGTGGGTGAAGTCATTGCAGCAGAGCTGATTATAGAAACATCACTTTTTAAATACAAAAACTTTAAATCAACTTTGGAAGAGCTGTTTTCTATCATTTTAAATTCTAATTTGGTTCTTATTCTAGACTAAAAATGTCTATAGATGAATATATTCAGAATATGTTAATGCTGTGAAGTAAAGTCAAGATTAAGGATGTTGATAACTTTTTAACTGCATCTGCTTTTTTTCCATTTAAAAGATGCCAAAATTCTATACAAAAAGTTGTATTGATCCTTGATATATCTTTTAAAACTGTACATTGCTTGATTTGATTGTCCAGTTTAACTTTTATGACGTTTTTGTTTCTCTTTTGAACTAAATGGCTTCTCTCAAAGCACACAACTGTTTTATCTGTAAAGGTGTGGAAGTATTAGGCCTACACAGTCCTGTGGAAAAGTTCTCGAAGGAAGTTCTTTGTTTTGTTCTAATCATTCAACAGTATACTGTTGGGTTTTGAAAGCACTATAAGAAACCACATTCATCTTGATTTAGTCACCTCTGACTGAAAGTCAAAGTTGTGGACAAAGAGTTGACTTTGGCAAGCTTCTTGGCTGTAAATGGCACCAGAAAAGTGAATCACAAATAAAAAGAAGTGAAAGTTTTCCTGATGTTACTGTAGTACTACAAAAGTATCTAATCAATTCATTGGATTTTAATTTACTCATGAGGATTTTTAAGGCAAGTTAAAGGTGTCTTTCAACTTAATGCTTTAATTACAGTACCTCGGATGTACAGCACTTAGTCCAGCTGTGACTGATGTAAAAGTCAAGTAAAAGGATGTATTCAGAAATTAGCAGGCAATGACACAACTTGGGCTGAAATAGCAGTTGTGTAATGATCAAATAGCTTGCAAAACTTGTCTGTGCAAAGTACAACTTCAGATAATACCACTAAAATAAGTAGTGTATGAAACAGCTGTGACTTCATATAGTACAATTTACACTGTAACAAAGACTGGGTGCTGCAGAGAAGCATGAAGTTGAGATCGAGTTACATGGACAGACTTGTAGAAGTAGGTGATAATAAAAAAATATATATTTTCAGTCTAAAGCTGTAAGGTGCATCTCTAAAAGTCTAAAAAAGATATATAACTTTTAAAATTCATAGGATTGTACTTATTTCCGATCATAAAACCACAGTTCAATGTTCATGTACTCGGGGAGTCAAAGTCTTAAATTGGTTTATCATTAATTTAACAGCTTAGATTTGCCCTCAGGTCAGAAAACTGTCTAATCTGTCTGCAGTATTTTGAACTGCAGAAAGCAACAATCCCACTTTTTTTTTCCCTCTTTAACTGCACCACATCATAATTTAAATTGTACCCAGTGAGTAGCAGGAAAGGGAAGAAGCTTGTTAGTAAAGTCAAGGTAAATGTTTGTGTAAGAGGTCACTCCCTTTCCAACATGGCTGGGGCAGATTACTGTGATTTGTCGGTAGATACTGAACACAATTCAAATGGGATTTTTTTTTTTTTTTTCCAAATAACAATCCATTAGACAGCATTTTTTTTTAAATAATCCAATCTGAATCTTTATACTGGATAAACATTGTACTTTATATTAAAATTAAGAATGGAATTGCAAAATATTCTTTCTTCCTAAATATTTTTGCATCTTTCATTACAGCTAGTCAAGTGAAGTGCTGCAGACAGAAATCACAGATGCACTCAATTTTCACAGCTGGGTTAGCATCTCCACTGGGCAAGATTTTTTCTTTAATGTTTATGAAGAGTAACCCACTTTGAACATTTAGAATTGGCCAAATCAAATTACTTTTACAGGAACATGCTGTTCAACAGCTCTTCTGTAAAATCAACTTTAATGTTATAAAACAATTTTTGGCAATGTTATCAGTCACTGGCTCAAATGTAGTCTGGTGCTCTTGGTAAGTTGCTATATTCTGCACAAACATGCAATAATTCAGTGATTTATGGTGTTTTTAAATGTCAAGTAATGTGATTTATTTGCTGAGTAATTACCAGCTATTACTGTGAAATAATGGCTTCAGTTCAGAGATTAATTAATTACACCTTCATGAGACTAGACTTGTGTCTTGGTAATGTTCATGCAGGTAAGTTAATAAAATCTCAAGTTCTTTGCATCTAAGACACTTTGTATGTATTCCACTCTTCTTCAACCTAATACAATATTAAACATCTATTAATTTGATATACTATTATTACACACAGCTGCAGCTTCTAAAGTTAATGACGCTTTTGCACTGAACAGTCTTTAGATGTGCTCAAAGTCTGGATACTTAGACGACTGTCATTAGGTTAGATTTCACATTCCCCAAATTGATTTTAAAGCCCAACGTGAAAGTCCAAGAGCTTATTTTTTTGCTCAATTTAAAGTTCAGTATATGTTTTTCTGTTGCCGTGAATCACATCTGTCATTTTATCTATGCTGTATTGGGTCTGAATTAATTATTACTAATGGAACAATACCAGTAAAGTACAAAAGGTTTTAACTGCCAATGACTGACATCAAGTGAGCTTTATTAGGTAGCTTACTCCTGCCTTACATGACCTATTTCATTTTTGTTTTTTTCACATATGACACATTAGGGCAATCAATCAATTACAGGTAAAAAAAAAAAAAAGTCTGAAATATCTGGTGTCATTGCAAGTTTATTCATATCAAACTTAACAAGAAACGTCTTTCTTCTCAGTGTCCCTTTTGTTGCAAAAAAAGAGTTGTTCCCAAGCACAGCTTCAGCAATCTTCCTGACAGTGCGGTGAATGGGAGGCCGCTGCTTGTTGGATCTTGGATGTGATCAACACTCTTAATATGAATTAAGAGTTATTGGGGCAGAGTTCACAGGCACATTTAGAGTCTTAAACCAGTAGAACGGCATTAATGCACCCATCGTTTTCAGGGTTATTTGTCACCTGAGCATATTTACCTGCAAAATAAAAGATGATGTCACACAGAGTAAAAAGAGACATCTACTTCAGAAAAGAATGGCATATTCAAATACGCAGTCTTATTTTTAAAAAATGCAAAGATATAATTTATTTCCTGCCAATATGTGAATGCTTGCTAGACCTCTACAGCTACAGACAAAACACACAGTGATTACTGAAGCGTATCGAACCAGAATAATCAGATGCGAGTACTCACCCCAGATAACCTTTCCTCCTTGTGTGACGAGACCCAGCTCACTGACATTGACTTCTACAACTGTTCCTTTGGTAATGACACCCAGAGAGGTGTAGAGGGGTGAGGACGGGTTCTTCTTCACTCCGAGGATGGGAAGACAAAATGTTGCTTTGAGCTCTGGATGTGTAACATGAGCCTTCTTAAAACGCAAACCCTGAAATAAAGAATGAGGAAGAGGAGGTCAATTATGCTTTAGTCAATTCCTTAAAAGAAGAAAGAAAAAAAAGTACAAGTCAGTTTTATCAGTGATATTGAACACATGAGAATAATCAGTGCTGCAAATTATTGAAGGGCAGGACAAAAAAAAAGGGAAAAAAAAAAAAGAAGCACAAAGCATCTGAACAGAAACCACCCTTATCTCACCATGGGCCTGATGAAGCGTTCATACTTCGGAGGTTTACGAGTGAAGCCATCACCCACAAAGCAAACTTTTGTGACCATTCTCTTCCATGCCTTCTTTTGTCTCTTTCCAGTTCTGATGACTTTGAGAACTTCTGTTTCTCCTTGGGCACGGACCTTTGGCAGGGGCACCTCCCATTTCCCCTAAAACCGAAGATTACATATTTATGTTTACAAACCAGTGCATGTGCCACACATCTGTATCCCTACAGTGCATCAAATGCAACCGAATAGCAGGCATCAGCTGACACTTACAGCCTTCTCTTTCCTCTTCTGTTTGATCATGTTGGAGAGGACCTTTGCACGAGACTGTCCCTCTCTATCCAGCAGGTATGCTGGAACTGCTCCCTCAGGTGTCTTGTCGTCATCCTTCTGCTTGGTCTTTCTCTGTTCATGCATTTTGATACTGTAAACACACAAGTTTGAGTTGTTATGAACATTTAGGCATAATGCTTTACAGCCAGGACACGTAGAAATGCAACTGCTTTTCCCTTCCCTACTTACGTCTTCTTCATCTGGATCTTCTCTGCATGTCTCTGTTTGTGGTACAGTTTGGCCTTCAAACCAATCAACTTCCTGGCTTTGTGGGACCGTTCATGAGCCTCTCGGCTCTCCTTCTTCCTTTTTCTTTCATGGTGATCCAGGCGGTAACCATGCCGCTTGCGGTGTAACTCAATGTGCTCGTTCTGAGGCTAAAAACAAACAAACAAAAATCAATTTAAATAAATGTGGTGGTGCAGTGCAAAAACAACAGATATTGACTGGTGCTAAGCATTTCCCTTTCGATTTTCTTTTCTGTTTTTAAACAATGCCTACATAGAAAGATAGACTTCACCAATGGCAATTATTTGGAGAGGAGGGGTGCCAATGTCAGGTTTATTATTAGTAGTAGATCATTAGTTTTTTTCATCTGTCAAAATACAACAATATGTAACAAATAAGATGTAAAGAAATTGCTGATCTAAAATAATATGATGTTGCCATTATCAAGGAACACTCAAATAAACCCTGAATTCAATATGCAACCACAATGCAGAATTGTCTGCATTCAATTTATGCACATTTGTCTTTTGAAATAATTAAAGACCAAGGCAGACGATTCAACTCATGTTAGAATTGGATTATTAACATTAAAGCGACCCTTACGTTTTTTTTTTTATTTCTAAATTACTATTATATAATACAAATAGACTAAAGACGATAATATTGCAGTTTGAAATTAATATTCGCACAAGCTAACGCTACATATTGAGGTTTTTATCGTTGTCGTTTTTTTTTTGTTTTTTTTTTTTAAACAATAATCTCACAAATTCAACGCTTGTCAGGCAGGTACAACACTGCAACACTGAGCTTGGCAGCTCTCTTCGTCACATGTGGACCACAGCTAAGCTAGCACAACATGCTAACGCGATGAACTGACCGAATAAAAGTGAAATGACACCATTTAAAACTTTGATTTTCTTACCATTTTGTGTTGAAGAAGTTAGGTCTGACAGCAAAGATATTGAAGGTGGTTTCAGTCGGTAAAGACACTGAATATTCGATGTTTTTCTTCAGGCTGGGGTCTATCTGATGTTGTTTTCCCCGGAGCCGATTCTTAGAGGAAGTGCGTCACCGGGCTGTCCGTTCTTTTAAAATGACCGGCTTTGATTTAGGAAAACGTTTACCGTGACACCTTCTTGCGATTATTAAATATACTGTTCCTTTTCTTTAAATGAAAATAATTGATAAGTGTATGATTTTTTTGGAACTTTGTATAAGACTATCAGTGCTATCAATATATTAAAATAGCTTACATCAACACAACACATTCGCGTTTGTATGCGGAACTAGAACTCGTACTTTCTCAAGTGTCCAGAGGATGTATTTTGATGTTGAGGTTTAAAGCGTGACTTATGTGAGCGAAAATGGTTGTGTCCTCAAGGGTATTTACATCTATCCGATTTAGAAAAACGTTCGTATCAAGCTTCTCATTATGAGGGTAGTCATTTTGCTTTCGTAATTCGAAATGTTTGAATGTCTCCATAACGAATGGGTGGACTGCATCCAGTCCCCTTCTGACAGATACTGCTGCAGATTGGGTCAAACTGTGGGACAGATGAAAGAGCATTAATGACAACCAGTTTGCAGGGATGCCCGCCAGAGCCTTGCAGACGTTTAGTATGATGTTTTGGGTAAGACGAAGTTTTATTTATATTTTCTACATATGTACATACGTTGTGTCTTAGTTTTGTAACAATATTGTCGTCTACAGGGGAGGTATTTATTAACTGCAGGGCAGCGGAGCTGCAGATGTAGAATAAGTTGTCATGTAAAGAGACATTACAGCTTTCTTCCAGGTATGTTGTTTTCATAACTAGATCCTGTGGAATATATACTTTAATTTCTAGGGGAGTTGATTATTAAAGTGAGCTACAACAGTTGTATTATTAAGCAGTAAGTTAACCATTTAGTAGCCCTTCTACTGGAATTATTGAATTATTTTAATCAATACAGTATAGTTTGTTAGAGATGTTGGTTTATTTCCACCTATTTTTTTCCCCGTATGAGAATGAAAAACATGTTACATTGTAAGAGATTTAGCACAGTATATCTGCAGTTTATGATCTAACTATGAGTCAAAAATCATCTGAAAATGCTTAAAATTTTAAGCCAAAACTTACGATATATTTGTTATTTTCATGACATCTTGTGGAATAAATGACACCCTTTTTAACCAGTAAGATCCCGTGTAATATCTCAATTTCATCGTCACAGACGATGTCAAATCACTGCGGGCTGTGGTCAACCCCGATATATCCAAGTGAGTTCCTGCTTTCTACGGACATGCCATGAATGGTCTCCAGATTCATATGTGTCATAGGATCTTTGTTAACATTTGGACTCTGTCTGCAGGATCCGGAATATCGGAATTATGGCCCATATTGATGCAGGAAAAACAACCACCACAGAGAGGATGCTTTACTACTCCGGTTATACCAGAGCTTTAGGAGGTGTGTGTGAAAGCAACACATTAAAAGTGCAGCACTCGTTTTCTTATACTTATCAGTTTGTTTTTGTCAATACTGATATTAGATGTGGATGACGGGGACACAGTCACAGATTATATGGCTCAAGAGAGGGAGCGTGGCATAACCATACAGTCAGCAGCGGTCACATTTGATTGGAAAAGTTACCGTATAAATCTCATCGATACTCCAGGTAGAACTATTCAATGTATAAACTGCTGCATTGCAAATGAGAAGGAGCATCCATTAAGATGTGTGTATGACTGCAGGACATGTTGACTTCACTCTGGAGGTGGAGCGAGCCCTTCGTGTTCTTGATGGTGCTGTTGCAGTGTTTGATGCATCTGCTGGTGTTGAGGTTACTGCACTGTTTTTACAGTTTTCTCCATTTGAGAATCAGTTTCATCACTAAATTATCTGCTTATGTTGTCTTTAAAACACCACCAGGCTCAGACTCTGACTGTGTGGAGGCAGGCAGAGAAGCATCATGTCCCCTGTGTTTGTTTCCTGAATAAGATGGACAAACCTGCAGCAGAGTGAGTGACTTAACAACAAATCTTATTCTAAAAACAAAACAAGTTTTGTTTTACTTTTATTATTTTCTCCACAGCCTAAATTTCTCAATGGAGAGCATACGAAAGAAATTGAAAGCCAACCCAGTCCTCCTGCAGGTATGTCTTTACAAATCACAGCACATCCCCACAGACCTCTACTGAAATGTGCAAGTTGCAGTCAAAAGATAATAAAGTGCAGACTTAATTTGAGTACCAAACCAAAATTTTTATTTTAGAGAATCCTTTGCAGGTAATGACTGCTTGATATCTACAACCAATAGTTAGCAAAGATTGGATGCCTCATTTGTGATGCTTTGCCCTATCATTACTGTAGTTTCCTTAAGTTTTTGTTTGTTTGTTAACTTCTCTGTCTTCATTTCTGTAAATAAAAGCAAAATGCAGCTTGATCAGGGTTAGATCAGATAACTTGGTCTCGGGGGAATATTCTACTTTGCATTCTTTGTCATTGTCTGACTGTAAAGCAAAATGTCCTGCAATCAGCTGAGCCCGAGCGGACAGTATTCATTAGAGATGCACCGATCAGGATTTTGGGGGCCGATCACCGATCACCGATCACCAAAAGCAGTATCTGCCGATCCCGATATTGCCGATCACCGATCACAGCGCCGAAATTCATAAATTCTCCAATATTGTTCTCTCATGTACATAACATCGACATTATGTTATTAACAATTAGGAGAAGGGAAATGATCATGAATTGGCCTGTTTTATTGCAGGCAATCTGCAATATTTCACTCTCTTGGAGACAACTTGGACTCAGTTTACATAGAGGAAGTGTAGCTGACTAGCTTAAGCTTTCTTGTGGCAATAATTATGTGTACAACACACAACATGTGCAGCACACCAACACAGACTACAGTAAACATGTCACTCTCTTAGAGTTGGTACAAGTTGTCAACTAGACTCTCTTTTTCCTGTGGAAAAAGGAATTAAATCTTAAAATAAAAAATAGATTATGTACATAACACACCTGTGCACTATAATAAACATTTCACTCTCTAGAGGCTCTTTCTCAGACACACTGTTTAGAGTTTACCTACAAGCTTTTAGTGGAAAAATCACGTAAAATATGTTAAATGAGAATAAGAACAGCGACTTATGTGCAACTGCAACAAGCTTGGAGCTGATACTGCAGCTTTTCTATAAGAAAAAAAACCTTAATTGTAGCATTAACATGCTGTAGCCTAAATAATATAATAAAATTATGATTTTATTGATGAGCTTACTTCTGATTAAGCAGCATGAATGGCAGAGCCTTGCGCGTCGTGCGTCAAGAGCGCCTGAGTGTGGTGGTGTATGAACCCGGTTGTTTTCCTTGTCTGTCTCTCTGTATAATCGCGGATGAAACTGAGCAGCTGCTCGGCTTCATTTGCTCCACGAGCCAGACAACTACGTTGTCGAGCGTTTCTGTGCCGTGTGTGGATTCATCAGATTGTTCAGAGGTGTTCTGAGTTTGGTGAGTTTCACCATTTACGAGGAGCTGCGCACCGATAATGGCGCAGCTTTCCTCTGACCGGCCCAGTTTAACAACCCGCAGTCCTGCATCAGGACGTCATTATAAGCCCATTAAACCCCGTCGGGACTAGAGATCATCAACCCGCCGTTTGGAAACCGGGACTGAACGCAGATCATAGTTTATCCTCCACTGTCTCCGTGGAGGGAAGACATTCACCGGAGTCTCCTCTGTATTTCCCGCGCCTGCTGCGCGTCAGGCGCGTCAAACGCCAAAAGTTACTGTAGTTACTGTAAACATGATCGGATCGGCTTGCTTGGATCTATTTTGAGGACTCCGATCAAAACCGATAGGGGCACTATCGGCCGATTGCGATCGGTTGCCGATCGATCGGTGCATCTCTAGTATTCATGTACACTTATTTGTTTATCTGGCTGCTTGTGTTTTCACATCAATGGGCTTTATGCACAGCTCCAGTACTTCCTGAACTTAATACTGCACCTTTGTTTCATGTCTTACATGATTGGATGAACTGATTAATCCAGGTGTGTCTGATCATTTGCTGAGGTCAGACATACCTGGATTAATCGGTTCATCCAATCATGTAAGACAGGAAATAAAGGTGCAGTATTAAGTTCAGGAAGAGTTTTGGAACAGGATTGGAACACTTTTTTCCAATCCTATCCGATACAATACCTGGGCTGAGTGTATCGGCCGATGCTCAATACCAATCCAATACTACTGTTGAATGAATGAACCGTATGCCTTGCCATGTGAATGAAGGCATCAAGCTTGACATAAACATTAAGCCTTGTTAAAAAAAAAAAGATAACACATTTACACAGATGCTCTTAATATTATTTATTAACAATTAAAGTGTACATTAGCAGCAAAAAGAAATAAATTACACTTCTCTACATTATGACGAAACCAGCGTTGGAAACAGAACTAAAGTGATTAGATCGCTGTAACTGTATTGCTGTGTATGACATTAATTTAAAAAAATAAATAAATGACTGGATCAGCGTCATTCATTCGATATCTGATCCAGCTAATTTGTCAATACTGGAGCTGATATCCGATCCATTTATCAGTGCATCTCTAATTGACATAGTGACCCAGAGGCACTGGAAGGCATGTCCATACCACCATGCTGCCACCATGTGTCATGTAGGCAGTGTTGCATACAGAAATACCGGAGTCTTATACTGTTGTTGCCATGCTCACCAGAAGGTTTCATTTAAGAAAAGCTGAAATTTTTAAACTCTTCTCCCTCTTTGGATGTAAATTCACTTTAATTGAAGCTAAGAGTCTTTAAATTTAAATATTTCATTCTGAAATATGTGAAACTTGAATATGTTGTCATAAACAGTTGACATGCTGTCAATCAAAATGACTTGAGAACAGATTTTGGTGTTGAAAGTCAGAATCTTTATTGTAACTTGACTGAAAACAAAGTAAGCAAAGATTTGACACTTGATGAGATTATGTAACATGGATTTTATTTGTCTCATAAATCCCCCTTCACAGATTCCTGTGGGCAGCGGTAAGAACTTCACAGGTGTGGTTGACTTGTTAACCAACCAGAAGCTGATGTGGAAGCTGAGATCTGCAGATGATGATGGACGAGTGTTTGAAAGCAAAGCTCTGGACCCATCCGATGATCCGGATCTCCTGGAGGCGGTCAGCGAGGCCAGGACGGCTTTAATTGAGCAGGTACATGTTTGAACATTTGCAGCAACAATGAATTATAAATGATGAAACATTCAGGATGTAATTCTGCTCTGAATCACAGGTTGCTGATCTGGATGACCAGTTTGCTGAACTGCTTCTGACCGACTTCAGCGATAATTTTGATGCCGTTCCTTCCATCAAAGTGAGTCTTTCATTGTATCATCCAGCAATGAAAATCTGTAAAGCAGCACTGCTGTAAACACAAACTTAACAATTCTGGATGTGTCTTCAGCTACAAGAGGCTGTGAGGCGAGTGACTCTGACCCGTAAAGGTGTCCCAGTGCTCTGTGGGAGCTCTTTGAAGAACAAAGGTGTGCAGCCTCTACTAGACGCCATCACTGCGTACCTGCCTGCCCCTGACGAGCGCCACCATGATCTGGTGTGAGTGAACTTTTTAACCTCTTACAATTGTTTTTACACTGGTTTTACACAGGCTACAATAAAAATTTTACAGAATTAAAGTCAGTGCATTAATTTTTTTGTAAGAAAATTTGATATTTGAAAGAAGAATATACAAAAAAAAAAAATTGTAAGTAGAAAATGAGTGTATCATTTGGGTTTGTAGAAGGTTTTATGTTTAAATGAATGTTGTAGTTTGATATCTTTGCTCTCATTTTGTAATCTCTCAGTCTGCTTGATGAGTCTGAATGCGTCTATAAAATTATATGTCCTCACTGGTGCTGACATATAAAGCAGCTCAAATGGTTACGTTTTTTTTTTATTCATTTATCAATAGTCCACAATTATAAACATATTTAAAAGATGGGATGTTGCATTAAATGTAACAAAAACATAACATAGGGATTTGAAAATCATTGAAACTGTAGGGAAATAGTAGGAAGACAACATCCATGAATAAAACTGTTCAATAAAATGGTTGTTTAAGAAAGATACCTATGTGATCATTATTACAATAGGAATGTAGTTTGAATGTGATTATGTTACACCTTGTCTTTTTACACCATTGTGTCATTGTTTAGTAACTGAGGTGGGAACTTTTTTTTTTTTTATTTGGTGGGGTAAAAAAAAAACTAAAAAAAAAAACCCAAAAAAAAAAAAAAACCACCAATTTTTTGGGGGTGGAGATTGAAAACCCCCCTCTTTCCCCTCCTCCCCCCTCACGCAATTATTTAACCCCCCATCAACCCCTCCCAAATAAAATCCCCAATTTTTATTAAAAAAGTTAAACTAAAAGTCCAAATTTTCCTTTCCCTTTTTTTGTTATTTAATAAAAATTTAGAAAAAAATTGTTTGGAATTATTTGGGAAAGAAGACAAGTGGTTATATTAAAAAACACTCTTTAGACAATTAGATATTTTCCATTGTTGCATGATATATGATTTCAGTTGCTCAGCATTTTTGGGCTTTTCCCCAAAAACGCTATATGTTTAAAATATAAGAAAATACTAAACTGCTGACAAGGCTGTTTAAAATGACAGGATTCCCAGAAATATATGTTCCAATGAACCTGCGTGCTTCATAAGCATCAACGGTGCATTCACAGGTTGAAAGTTAATTATGCCCTGGGCATTACAGCAGCTCCATGCAATCAAGAATAGTTTTGAACTGTGAGTTATAGCGCAGCAACACCTTTTATTCTCCTATAGAGCACGATTTCCAAAAATTTTAATTTTAGATTTTGAAGATTGGGGAGTGGAGGGCCTAGTAGTAATGCTGCTGGCTTTGGCGCGGCAGACTCAGGTTTGAGTCCCCAACACAGCATTCAAGTGAACCACCGTGTGACCCTTGAGCAAGGTCCTTAACCCCCAACAACTGCTCCCCAGGTGCTGTAATTGGCAGCCCACTGCTCTCAGGTTGGGTTAAATGCAGAGAATGAAATTCCTAATTGGGATTAATAAAGTATAAATTGTTATTATTATTATTGTTTTTCTTAGTGATTCACGATAACCTTTTCTTAAAAAACTGATACCGGAAACCGATTAATTTCAGCTCCTAAAAGCCCATACCAATGACTGATAACCGATAATACACACACATATGTAGTCATGATATCCAAACCATTAACACTTACAACGTTAAAAATTCCAACTGTAGGGGGTAGCTTGTGTCTAGAATAAGAAGGAAAAGTGGTTTGGAAGCAGCTTGGGGTCTCCCCTGTGAAGCAGCAACTTTCTTTTGGAGTTAAAGCTCAAATTACACAAAAATGACTTATTGAGTTGAAATCATTTGGTCCCCTCCAGTTTAAAAATCCCATCTGGGCCCCTGAATATACATGTTATCAGGGCAAGTCGTCATGATATCGGACTTCTCAGAATGACGTAATCAGCCTGTTATTGGCCCAATAACTATCGCACACCCCTAATTATTATTTCTATAACACCACAAGACAGTTTTTGTGATGTTGCTTGAGCCCATCTAATAGAGTTTTGACCTTGGGAGGGTGTTTTTTCTTTGTGTTGTCGAGTTGTTTTTTTTTTTTTTTACTTACATTTGTGGATACAGTGATGATGACTTTAATTAAGTTTTCCGAATTGTGTCTGTTTTTATTGCTTTCCAGCTTGAAAATTTCAGAAATTTGAACTGAATTTTTTTATTAATTTGTTTGTCTCCTCGGTTCCTATCTTGCGTCTTGGCTTATTTTCTGGATTTTCTTTATTATATAAAGTACTACAGATGATCAGTTATCCAAATTGCATTTTCAGTTAAAGTGTTATACTTAATTTATTCAACTATTTGTCCACAAAGTCTTGACAAATGGCTGAACTTCTCATTTTAGCCCCTGAAAGTCTCCCTCAGATAGTGTTTCTCTACCCCATCATGTCACTGCTGTGTTGCCAGTTAATCTACTTAGTTTTTAACATCTGAGATGTTGATTTTTTTTTTTGTTTTGTTTAACTTTAATTTAAAGGTTAAAAGATTTGAAAAAATATACATTTATAGTCTACACATTGCACAATGTTTCAACTTTATTTTTCTTTTCTAAAATGCCATATTCATTACTCCTAATCCCACAGACGGTGGTACAAAGATGACTTGTGTGCGTTGGCCTTCAAAGTCCTTCATGACAAGCAGCGTGGTCCTCTGGTGTTCCTTAGGATCTACTCTGGTACTCTGAAACCACAGACAGCCGTCCACAACATTAACAGGAACAACACGTATGTGGTTATCCAGATGTGATGAACCTCGCAGCAGAACCTCAAACCGTTTGTCTCCATAACTCAGACTGTTAAAACCTTTCTGTTTGCAGAGAGAGGATGAGCAGGCTGTTGGTACCATTTGCTGATCAGCATGTAGAAATCCCCTCCATGACCGCAGGAAACATTGCATTGACCGTCGGACTGAAGCAGGTGGAGCATAACACATCACATTTATCTGCTTACAACATTTCCACCCTAAAAAACACATTCTTCATATTTTCTGCTTTCACACCAGACAGTGACAGGAGACACCATCGTTTCATCCAAGGCCTCGGCAGCAGCTGCAGCTCGTCGAGCTCAAAGCAGTAGCGGGTCGGGAAAGAAGCAAGAACATGCCAGCATCATCCTCTCTGGAGTGGAAGTCCCTGATCCTGTCTTCTTTTGCACCATCGAGCCCCCCACCATGGCCAAGCAGGCAGGTTGGTGATTACAAATATGCATGTGTTGCCATTAAGCTATATTCCAACAACATTGCATCCCTCATATATTTACATTTTTTTATCCACTGAAAGACCTTGAGAATGCCCTCAACTGCCTCCAGAGAGAGGATCCCAGTCTGAAAGTCAGGGTGGACCCTGATTCTGGGCAGGTAAGGCTGTCTTTGGATTAGCCAGGGCTTTGTTTTAGAGTTATCTTAAGTTCCTTCCTCTCCATCCTCAGACCATCCTGTGTGGGATGGGAGAGCTGCACATCGAGATCATCCATGATCGAATCAGAAGGGAATATGGCATCGAGACTCACCTTGGACCACTGCAGGTAGCCTACAGAGAGACCATTCTTCAGGAGGTCTCTGCTACAGGTACAAAAAATCTAAAATTATCTATTGGTGCTCTTCAGTGGAGGTATAATTTCATTAACTGCAAGCATTTACCCCTGCATCAATCTGCTTGTGATGTAGATACACTGGACCGGACAGTAGGGGAGAGAAGACATGTTGTGACGGTGCAGCTGACCATCAGTCCTGTGGACGCTGCTTCATGTGAAACTGCATTTACAGAAGAATTGCAGGGGCAGCTGTCACCAGAAATAAAAGACGCCGTGGAGAATGGAGTGCACAGCTCATATCTGCAAGGTAGGGCTGGATGATTCTGGGAAAAATATGAATCATGATTTTTCTGCTTAAAATTGAGATCACGATTCTCTGGCATGATTTTTTTTTAAATTTATTTTATTGCACAAATAAATTTTTAACAAAACAAACAACCTATTCAAAAGGTAGTTCAAAATAAAGCATGTGTTTGCACAAGAGCTTTGTTGGAGCACTTCTTTGGCAGACTCATACAGTAGTTGTAGTTCTTTACCATTGGTTAAGGGGTGGGGAGACAACAGTAGTGCTGCATTTAAGGGCGCTTGAAAAAAAATCCAGGAAGAACGGAAACTTTTATTTATGTTGCAGCTCGTGATTAGCTCATGATTAGCGCGTTATTAAAAATGCTTCAGAATCGTTGTGGGTAGAAATGAGATCACATGTACTGTATGTGTGAATTGAGATCGCGATTTATTGTGCAGCCCTACTTCAAGGTAATGAGAGTTCACTCATTTATTGTTTGTCCACAAGGAACAAAAAACCTTAGTCATTGTTTAACACTTCAAAAGTCAGCTGATCTTTATGAGTGCAGGCGCTGAGTTAGATTAAGATCTCTTTTACAAGGCTCGCCTGACATAACCTGTTTAGAACAGAGGATTCTGGATACAGATATTGTTTCTTCAGATGATCACGTATTTTATGTTGTTACTTCTTTCACTTCACTTCTTTCATCACAAATGTTGCCATGTCAGCTGCCTGAAGCAGACCTCAGAGAATACGGTTTTCCTGTTTAGCTCTAAACAGTATTTGACCTTTCAACTGATCAGAGCAAACTAGCCGCTTATCTCATTTCTAAGTTTGGAGACTCAATATCTCCTCACCTCCATTTCACTACACCTTTATCTGCTTTTTAGTACTTCTTACTGGATAAGAGGGCAGACGAGGTAAGAACTTACAAGAGGAGGGGGACAGGAATTTAACAAAATGTGCAACCTTTGTTTCATGGTCATTCATTTCAAACTGACATCGATAAAGTGACACATTATACAGCTGCACCATCTCATCACTGCTGCTTCATACTGCTTTATATTTGCCAGATGAGCATTAAATCTGTTTGAAACAAATATATACTTTTATTTTTATTTGATTTACAATATTTGATTAACATGCATCATAAAGAAAGACCAGTGTATCCTCAAAATGATGCATCTAATAAGACTCCTTTTGACTCATTGGTCACAAGCAGGCAGATGAATAATAGAGGCGACAAGAAGACTGAAATTAGACAGATAAGATAAGCTTTTGGCCTCTTTTGGCAGAGAAATTGGAATTTACTATGGTATAAAAAGCATTAAGTAAACATCTAAAGTATTCTTCTCTGCAATGCACTCGATTACCTCTTGTCCTCTATTAGTTCTGTTTAATGGATATCATGAAGCCATTTAACATGAAAACCATAAGCCTCAAGTTTTAAATGTTTATGTGGGGTTTGTTTTCAAAGCCAAGTGGGAAATAAAAGATGTACTTTTAAGAATGAAAATATGAAGGAAAACTTGTCCTGGCCTTTCTGTTCTCCCACATCCACAAATTTTGCTTCATCTTCAGGTCCTCTGCTGGGTTACCCTGTACAGAGCGTATCCACCCTGATTCAGAGAGTTGCCATGGAACCAGGGACGTCCGCTACCATGGTGTCAGCCTGTGTGTCACGCTGCATGCTAAAGGTAAAGAGTTAGTGGTTCTTATGTTGTCATGCTTGACTGCAGCCTTGTGGAAGGAAACAGAAAAGTCCATGTTTGTTGTGTTTATTTGCACGAAGGCCCTCAAGCTGGCAGGAGGGCAGGTCCTGGAGCCGGTCATGTCGCTGGAGGTAACGCTCGGAGAGGAGCACCTCAGTTCTGTGCTGGGAGACTTGGCCCAAAGACGGGGAACGGTCAGAGACATCCAGAGTCGTCATGACAGCAAGGTGCTCCTAGCAACCGTGCCTCTGGCAGAAATGATGGTGAGATGATGCTTGGTGGAAAAATTTGTCTGCTATTTTTTTTTTTTCTGATAGTTTCACCATTCAAATCTCTGCTCATTTAAAGGGTTATTCCACTGTCCTGCGAACTGTGACATCAGGAAACGCAACATTCTCTCTGGAGCTGGATACCTACGAGGCCATGAACCCTCAGGACCAGAACACACTGATAAAAAGAATGGCTGGTTTGCTTTGATGGGACAAAAAAAAAAATCTGAAAGAGACTTGCAGTTATTATCAGACTACAGTTAAGTAGTCTGGGGAAAGGGGGAAAAACATTTTTTATAGAGAGAAAATCTTGCTTTATAAAGATGACATTACAAAAACTGTACCATATACTTAATGGGATGCAAAATAAATGTGTGGCCAATTACATCACCCTGTTGTTTTTCCTTTTTATCAACACAGTACCACAGGAGTTCCATGTCAAAATTTTATTGCCATTTATAGAAACATTTATTAAAAACAGAGTGCAATCATAAAATCAAGTTGTTTGACATAAAATGGGATCCAGAGTTCTGAAGAGCAATGCCAGTCAGCTCAGTGGTAGTCTTTGAAAAGGCAGCGCAGCATATGATTTCTGTTTACAAGTCTAAATGTGGAGATGATTGTGTGAAGATTTGTTTCCCTTTCCATCCTCCGGTCGTTTTCAGATACCTTTGTATTCACGTGGACAGTAGCTGGAAAACAGTGGCTCAGCTGGTATTCCACGCCTTGTAGAGGAAAAAACATGTTATTATACTGTCTTTTATTGGAACTGGAACATTCTCAGCAGGAATAGAGCATTCGGGGATTTAGTACTTACTCCACCATACGACAGCGGTGCGCAGACAGTCTGTTGAACGCGTCGTTAATGTCAGTCACATCTTTGGCGCTCCACAGTCGCTCAGCCACAGCGCTCGCACGAGGCCTTCAAGTGAAGACGGGAAATAACAAAATCAGTCTGCTGTCATGTGATATGACCTATATGTAAGGAGTCACACAAGGTTTTACCAGAGTCTGGGTGTAAGGTTAGTAGCATCCACGTATTCTCCCCACAAACAGGCTTCTCCACCAATCACAAGCTTCTTCTGTTCTTCAGTTCCTGTTGTAAGATGTGACGTGTGACGAGATCAGTTTCCGCAGGCGGGGAAAGATATACAAGGTAAAATTTTGAGTATAACTAAACTATGATTTGATGATTAAATATACAGTAATCCCCTAAATTATTTATAACCTCCCATTAAAGGTGGAAAAAGGTCAGCTATCAGTAAAATAAGTTAAAATTGACAAAAGTAATAATAATGATTAAAAAAAATACAATGAAATTTATGAGTGATTCTGAATTGTGGCTCAACGGAAATATTAAAAACAAACACACAAAAAAAACCAAGCATGATGGGGCTCTGAAGCAATTTATTTTTTAGCAACACTTTGAGACAATCACTGCAATCAGGTGTTTTCTGTAACGTCCAATCAGACTTCTGCACCTGTAAGCAAGCTGCTCTAATTGGTTTGTGTGGTTTTGTTTGCTTATTTTTTTTTTAAATTATTATTTTCAACCACGATTCAAAAGCAACATTCTACTTCACTATATTATATTTTTGTAAATTTTCATTTATATTTAGTTTCTTGTTATTTGAATAACTATTGTGAATTTAGCCTTTTCTTTAATGGAAGGGTATGAATAATTTTGAGGACGACTGTAATTCTGTCTGCATTCAACAGGCTTACACACAACTGCACAGGAGTGACAACTTCATGATATATCAGATACACTATGTGTCAAAAGTTCTGTCATAATTATCAGCATCGTTAAACTTAAAGAACAGGATACAGAATATCCACAGAAATGTAAATGAACAAATGTTTATCACCAGAATATTAAAAAATAATAATGATGATACAAAAATCTGGAATAATACACAATAAATGGCACTCTGGTGGCGCCCTTGAAGCATTTCCTGTAGCATTCTTTCATTTTTTTACGCTCTCCTTTTAATTTGTTAATGTATTTGCTTTGGACGTAGTTGTCAAACAATGGATGGCACATTTAATTCCTACACACCCCATTAATCTTCTAATTTCTCTTTTTATGCAATGGTTTTTGTACCTCTAGAGCAGCAAAGCAACTCCACAGTAGAAAAAAAAAAAACCTCCAACATGTTTACTCCCTCTGGGTTTCATTTCATCATCTGTAAACATGTTGATGCTCCTCATTACTTAAAGAGCTCCACTTTGGTTTCCTTAGATAAATATCCCAGACAAGCTGTGGCTTATCTACAGTTAAAGATTGCTTTTGGGGGAGCCTTTATTTCAATAGTGGTGTCCTCCCTGGTCTTTGCTCATGGTTTAGTGTGCAGAGTTTCATACTGACTGAAACCACCAGTTCAGATTGCTCGAGATCACCATCAAACTCTTTAAAATGTCTTATCTTTGCAGAATACTTTACTCCTTTAAACTACTTTTAACTCCTTAAAAGCAGTTTAAACAGTTTGATGGATAGACTAGAGACAGCTGCAGGATGGAAGGAAAGTGGAAAAAGGAGAGCAGCATGTAGTAAATGGTCCACTCAGCCTCTTTACCAGTTACGCAGGAGAAGCTTACTTTCTCAATCCTCTTTAACAACTCTGGACATCTTAAAATATTCTGATGATATAGTTTGTTCATTTGCATTTACTTAAAAAAATGTTCAAAATTCTCTAGTTTAATTTTTAACCGGGGCTGTATGAGTAAAGCAAAGAATCAACAGTCTTGAATCAATAATGAAAGCCACGACCAATAAAAATAAGCAGGGCCAAAATAAAATCTAATAAAGTCAACCATGCAGACACAAACCCTTAAAATCTTGCGGGTCAGCCTTGTAAAAGCCCTGCCAGTCCTGGCCATAGGAGATACGGTTCAGGTACCAGGGAGAGGACAGCAGAGTCTGGTACCCTGCTGATGTAATATTTGCCATCTCATTCTGGTATTTTTGCTGGTTTCCTTTCCAAACGTGGATAATTGTGTCTGGTTTCAGCTACATGGCACACATAAGGATTAGGTGTCAGAAAGATGAAGGGGGAAGAAAAATGGTGGAAATGTGAGATCACTGAGTTTTTCTATGCGTTTATAATAAAACTGACATGGTTACATTTTGCAGAAAATCTGTAAAAATGAAAAGATTATCAGCAACCTCTGTCCTGATGTGTATCATGGAGGACCAGACCTTATTTTCTCCCACAGCTGATAGATTTAAACCCAAGAAATCTCAGACAAACTGTGTACTGTTGATCTAATATCTGCTCTGCTCCTTGTTTTATTTTAACACTTGGTTCATTTCTACAAACAGCTCAGGTTTGGTCCTCCAGTGCATGACAAACACCTGAAACCACCACAAGCACACTGCTACATGTTCATGGAGTGCATGTAGGATTTTTTTGTGTCACAATTGTGCAGCTCTGAAGTGTAAACCTATTGAACAAAATCAGGCCAGAATTAGAGTTATGCCCTCCACCAAATTAAAAGATTCAAATTGAGACCCAGATACAATAACAACTGACCGTTGAAGTTGAGTGGCTCAACCTTGTAGTACTTCTGCCAGTCCTGTGCGTAGCTAATATAATCTAGGTACCATGGGGCGGAGAGGATGGTGGTGTATCCCGCTGCTGTCACCTTGCTCATCTCCTTGTCACTCCCGCTGCCCATCCACACATGAACTACCGTGTCTGGCTTTAGCTGCAATTATTACAAGCTCCTATCCTTAGTTCAGATACCATCTCAATCATTGGTTTTGGCTAAAGGAATAGTTTGAAACTGATCAGATTTATTGATATTTTTTATTGGATTAAAATGATCAATGTCTCTTATCTCTTATGTCTGTAGTAGAGATGCACCGATCCGCTCCGATATTTACTAATTAGCTTGATCGGATATCGGATCAATGTAGGGCTGGGCGATATGGACCAAATATATCGCCCAGATTTTGTAACAAAACATCTCACAAGATTTCATGAGTGAAATAGATAGATACCGCATTTTAAAATATAAATATGGTATCAGCATATGAAAATATTGCAATATTCCAGTGTATTGATATTTTTTCCCACCCTTACTGAATAATCAGGTGACCTCTTTGTAGTCAGTTGAGGTGCAGTCGGGTTATTGCGAAAAAATAAAGCAAAATGATTTGCACAACTAATACCGCGATATAACGATATGTGTAAATATCATATTTCTCTCATGTAAATATCATATTGCGATCATATCAGTATATCGCACAGCCCTCGATCAATGAGGCCAATCCAGCATTCTGATCCAGTCATTTTTTTTTCATTAATATCATAATAAATTTAGACTTTTTTTGTTGATAAATAATATTAAAGTACATTAATATCTGTGTTAATTTGTTAGCTTTTTTTTTAAACAAGGCTTAATGTTTATGTCAAGCCTGCTTTCACTCACATGGCAAGGTATACGGTTCATTCATTCAACAGAAGTATCAGATCAGTATCGGCCAATACTCTCAGCCCAGGTATCGGTAGCGGATTGGATCGGAAAAAACTGGATCGGAGCATCTCTAGTCTGGATGCTGCACATGAAGTCTCCACACAACCATTTATAAATCTTTTCTACATCTTAAAATATCTAAGCACTGATGGGATGAGTTTAGTTTATGCTTAGTAAAACATAAAGTCATAAGTTAGAAAAGGGGCTTCAAGAACAAACTCAAGATATTAGTATCTCAACTGAGAGAAAGTCTTTAGGATTTAATATAAATAATTAAAAAAAAGGCTGTTATTTGGTCATTTCAAACAAAACATTTTTTATTGACTACTTTGCTGAAAAACCTCTACAAGCTGTGACTACATGAAACTGAAGCCAAGATGACGGACTGCTATTGCAGAATATGCCACACCGTTCATTTCCAGACCCCTGTGTTGCCTTCACAGTCTGTTCTGGATCAGTGTGCATCTGCTCTGTGAGGTGCCGTCTAACCAGCTTTGCAGCATTTGATTGAATCTGAGCAGCGGTTTCACTTCTCTTCAAAATTCAGCTAATTGCTTCTTTCTTCTGTCACATCAAACACTGGTGACTCAGCGGGAGTCATGTTCATCACTGCTCCCACATATTGTACATGCAAGCAAAGCTTTAAAGCTTGAACCATATGAGCCATCCACCTTTTTCCTTCTTATTTCCACTGTCCAAAGAAAGCTGCTACAGAACTGCACTAGTTTTTAAAACATTTTTTGACTGTCTAACTTGGCTTTTTTGTTAAATTCTAGAGTAAGTGCAGCACTTTGGTTGTAACTCAGTTATATTTCTAATTCCTGCAGCCTCTTCAGTTGGATGGATGTTGCAAATAAGATTTTATTTTCATGGAAAGGATCCTGCAATGATTTATCATTTCTTAAAGTTGTGGTCTTTGATGCAACTGTCCTAATTTGAGCTTGTTTGTTGTTTTTTTCCTTGGAGTGTATTAAACTGTTGATCTGGCCTTTGCTGCTTCCTGCTATCTCTCCAATTGATTCATTTTGGCTGTAAAGCCAGTTTCTCCCTTTGATCGATGGGCTGTTAAATATGCTGCAAGAGCTTTTTAGAGCATGCGTTATTCTGTTGAGTCACAGATTCCAGATACAAATGCAACACTAGAAATGTAATAAAAAGACAGAAGATTAGTCCAGTTAACAGCACTTGTGCTTGTGAAAGAGGATTTTATGGAGAGCTACACTTTCTTCACCCTTTTTTCCAGTTTGCATGTGAATACTCTTCCATTTCAGTTGCATGTAAGCAAATTAAATAAAATTTATGCACCCAGATATGTTCAGACTGAAATGTGGCTGATCTTAGCATCAAGGCTTTAAAGTAGCTTAAAAATTACAAAATCTAAAAAAACGTACATCCTGCGACCTTTTAGCACTTTTTAAAAAAAAAAATCAAATAGAAAAATCAGGGGTGTGAAAAGTACAGCTTGCAGGTTTGATGTCTCAACAGCTGGCACATGATAAATACAGTTTTTAATTTGTATTATGTGTTTGGATGGAGCACTTTCAAACTATTCCTTTTTATACATAGAATAAAAAGACAACACATGAAATGTGTCAGAATATCTTAGCATGTAAAAATCTTACCTTAACACCATTGTCAAAAACCTCCTGCCAGATAATGTAGCCCTTCTTTGTAGTAGTGACAATATCCAAGAGTCTAGAAAGAAATAAAAAATAAAACAAAAATTATACTGCAGTTAAAAATAAGGATAGACCAATATACTGGCCGGCTGACATTCGCGTTTTTTGTGTCAGGTGTCTTGACCGATACCCCCACTCGACATAATTTACAGGCTATTTTATTTACATTCATCCTCTAAATTATTCATACCCTCGAACTGAATACGGAAAAAAATTTGCTGTCATTAAAATTAGATGAAATTGACAAAAGTAATAATAAATAAAAATTCTATGAAAATAATGACATTGGATTTGAACCGTGGTTTGAAAGAAATATTAAAAACAAACACAAAAATAAAACAAGTTAACAGGCATGATGGGGCTGCAGAGTTTTTTTTATTTTATAAAACTGATTTTTTTTTTAAATAAAAATTTAATAAAATAAAATTTTGTTGAGCAAAACTTTGAGGCAATCCTTGCAATCAGGTGTTTTCTCTAACATTCAAGAAGACTTCTGCACTTCTTGACAGGTATTTTGGTCCACTGTTCACTGGGAAAGATGTGCTTATGTGTCCAGGACAGATTTGTTTATCTGTTTTTTTATTATTATTATTTTTTTCGAACCACAATTCAAAAGCAATATCTTATTACACTAAATTATAATCTTGAAAATTTTGATTTATTATTAGTCTCTTTAGTTTCTTATTATTTGAATTATTATTGTCACTTTAGCCTCTTCCTTAATTGCAGGGTATGATAATTTTGAGGACGACTGTATGTATTTATTACAAGTTTAATGTTTCTTTTTAATATTTGTTTACATTTATTTAAATTGTTCCATTTATTTGAAGTGATTTGTTCTTTTTTATATTAAAGGAGCAGTAAAATTACTTTTTATTGTATCCTTAAAGATATAGTCTACGATTTGAAAGTTTGATCATTATTAAAAACCTCATTTAGATGATGGTTATGGTCCTATAGTACAATCTACACAATGCAAAGAGCCCAAAAAAATGAAAAAAATCCATCCATTCTTGTGGCTGCTGGGCTGCAAAAACGTTAACCAATAGGAGCCATCCAGCCGGATGGCTTACATTGGTCAAAGTAGCTGTTCGTCTCGCTTCTCTCTGCTCTAATCCAATCCCTTGCTGAAGCTGACACCTCTTCCCCAACAGCTGACTCCCTGTTTTCCGCGTAACGTCTCATTCCCGCCCTCTTCCGCGTTTAAACATTTTATTCATATATTTATCATTACTTATTTTTCTTTTGCGTTCGAAACTTTCTGCAATAAGAAAGTAGCTGAGTTGCAGCTTAACAGCACGAGGAGAATGGAAATGAAAGGCAGCAGCAGCAGGAAGCGGCCTCTGTTGCCTCACTGGCAGAGGTTGGGAGAGAAAAAATGGCAGATGGAATGCGAGCAACAGGACGGAGGGAAGGACGCGAGTGTTACGTTCGCCGCTGGAAGAAACTACAGGTGGATGAAGTCTGTGAAAGAAAGGACGAAGAGGAAAACGTGATCAATGCTGGATGGAAAGCCGGGTAATTATCGGGTGATGCAGACGAAACTCCGGGAGGGAAATATCTGCAGAAGCAGAGACCAGGACGGAGTGAAAGCAGAGTATAAACTTTGGGAGTTAAACTGATTCTGATACAGCAGACCTTTCGTGGAACAGGTGGGCAGTTTGTTTTTTACTTTTATGTGTGAGTTGTACATAAATTTATAATCTATGACGATGTTGCTGATGACTGGAAACGCTGCTGGTGGTTTTCTCTGTGTGGACAAACGGCGTCGGAACGTCAGCTGTTAATTTCCCGTATTGTCAACCAGCATTGTTGTCATGGTGTTGTCCTTAACGCGTTCAATGAACTCATGAAGTCGCTGGAACATCGTGGTCTCTTACTGATGCAGAAACTGCAGCTAAAACACACCGTAAACTTCCCAGTGGTTGAGAAAGGCAAATATTATATGTGTGAGCAGATGTTCATTTATGTGGGATAAATATCACACTGTGAAGCTGTTGTGGTAAAGCTGGCTGTGGTTGAGGAGGAGGGCTGTACGTACTCGGTGGGAGGGATCAACGAGCAAAGAGGGGAGGGCAGTGGGGGGCTTTAATTATACTAATTATATATTTAATTATATTAATTTGGGAGTCAAATGCAGTATCGGCCCCAAATATCGGCAAGTTGCATCGGCCATCGACTGAGGCTAATGAGAAAATATCTGTATCAGCCCTGAAAAATCTATATCTGTCGATTGATCCCTAATTAACATGCAAAACAGAACCCAGAAAAGAAACACACCTCTGGATGTAGAAGGACTCCAGTTTGCTGTAGTCCTGTCCAAAGCCTTGTTGATCCATGAACTTCTGAATATCAGGGTTGGACTTCCTGCAGAGAAAAACCGCAGCTGACATCCGTCTAACTGTGATGCTGAAGTGAAGTACTCGCCACGGTGTGCACACAGTCTCACCAGCATGTGAAGTCCACCTCATCACCTCCCAGGTGAACGTAGCCGTCAGGAAACACGGTGCTGATCTCTTTGAAGAACTGATTCATGAAGTCATACGTAGTGTTCAGGATGGGGTTCACAGGTCCAAAGGTGCCAGAGAGCTGGGAGCCTGAGTAGCAGGGTGTGAGCAGATCTGCCTGGCCTGAGCAGGAAAAGCACACGTGTGAGTATCAATATAACACCCACACACACACACATACAAAATAGAAATGGTCGTTATTAAAACAGCTAAAAAACTCACCTTTCCCCCAAGACTGTGTGTGTCCTGGAGTGTCGAACTCTGGAATGACTCGAATGCCTCTCAAGCGAGCAAACTCAATCACCATTTTCACATCAGCAGGTGTGTACACGTGTGTGTACGGGTGATAAGCTCCCTGTCAATATTTCAAAAGACAAACAAAACATCAAAATAAAGAAAACCAAGTATATTTTCTGGATTAAACTCCAATAAAAAGTCTTTTTACTGACCTGCTGGCTCAGCTGAGGAAATGTTCGGCTCAGGTAAGGGAAGGACTGATCGTCAACAATGTGCCAGTGGAAGACGTTCATTTTGTTCATCGCCATTGTTTCCTGTACGAGTTAAAATAAAGACAAGTATTAGAAAGCAGGTTAGATTAAAAGACACACAAAATAGCGCTGCTTGTGTACCAGATTAGCCAAGATGACTTTGATGGGAAGAAAATGTCTCGAGCTGTCCAGCAAGATGCCTCGGTGTGCAAATCTTGGGAAGTCACTGATGGTCGTTGAGTTGATGGATTTCTGGAAAGTTGCAGAATCAAAATAAGCATGACATACAAAAAAAAAAAAAACGAAAAAAAAAAACTGACTCGTGTACAGCTGAACCAATAAATATGCAAATAAATCTCTATTTTGACGAAAAGGTTGAAACAAAAATAGATCTCACTTACAGCGCCATACTCGTCTTCATACACCAGCTGGCTGAAAGTCTCAAGACCTAAAGAAGAAATTAAAACCTACAGAGTTACTGGTAAACAAAATATTGGGACAGGGGCATTACAAGTTGAAAAAAGAATCATATATATATATAAAATCTATAATTAATTTATAAAGCAAAAATACAAAAAAGAAAAAAAATGGCAATAGTCCTGTGGTGGTTTACTGACTGTTTAAGACTACATGGCAAGGACACGAGAGTAGATTACAGTGTCCTACAGATAGTTTAACTTGACGTGGCATTTGATAGCTGCTTAAGAACTGTAAACAGTGGAAGATCACTTTAATGCAGACTTGTCTTTAGCAGACTCCAAGGACTGATGGACTCTGTAGTTCATTTGGGGCATTTTGTCAGCACAGAGAAACAGGGAAGGACTACAGTACAAGCCACAGGAAGGGACAGACTTTAAGCCAGGTCTTAAAAGGGCAGACAAAACCAGGAAATGGGAACTGGGAACTCTGTAGACTGATCGCACGCTTGGGAGTAGGAGACACTGAGATAACTTGACACAGAAGCGGAGTCTGATTTACACAGTTCACCACGGTTTATCACTAAGTTATCTTGTAATAAACATGTAACCTTCAGCGACGCTCCTGTAATCATTTGCTGCCTCCTCCGGTTCTCTCGCTTGAGAGATAACAAGGTGGCCAGCACAGAGCCTGCTTAAAAACAACATGCAGCTGAATCAACCGTACTGAAAAGGTCTGTACTCTTGACTTATAAGACAACATTAACTTCTCTCATAATATGCCAAAATGAAAAGCACTTCTGATTAGCTACCAGAAGGGCTAAACAACCACAGTCCTGCAAAAAAAGGGCAAAATCCATTCTAAATTAAGAAAGAGAGGGCTTCACCGCTTTTTCAAATACTGAATACACAAACACTTCCACTAAGAAAAGAGCAGCTAAGTGGCTGAAATAATGTTTGACTTTCAAAAATTACAACCGATCTCCAGTTCCCAAATGCTTCACATTTGTGCAAATTATGAGTTGCTGTCCTATTTGACTTTAAAAAAATGTTTGAAAAGCATGACGTTCTTTTTAGATTATTGATAGGGTGTCCAGGTAGTGTTTTCAATCAAATCCAGGATTTAAGTTTTTTTCTTAAATAATTTCACAGTTTTGATTCCAATTTTATTATGTTTGGTTAATAATTAACCAATAAATAATATTGGTTATATATTGGTATATATAACCAATATATATTGGTAATATATATAAATAATAATAACAAATAATAAAAAAAAACTAAGATCGAGCAGTTATCCTAGTTTTTCTCATCGCTTTCTTTTATTATGTTCAAAAAATGAAGTGAATAAACATAAAAAAAATATTAAATTGTGTGAAAAGAGCAGAATATATAAGATTTTTATTTCTTATGTTCTTTGCTATTCTAGAATTTGATATTCATGCTTGTATTGACTGTTTTGTTTGGCCCAAGAATTAAATACTTTTATAAATACAACATAAAAAGATACAACATAAAATTTCAATGAGCCATTTGAGAAATACATTATTATTGTGTCTTGTAAATATGTTTACAGACATACAATTTGTTTGTATGATCTCATGCTCACAGAGAAGATGTGAAAACGATCATCAAGTAAATGATGATAATAAAAAAAAAGAGGTTTCACATTTTTGGATGACTTCCTTTTTTTATTTTTGTTGACAATAATCTGTTAAAGTCAAAGTTACAGCCAGGAGATAATGAGCTCGGCATGTAAAACCACACAAGTAAAAAGAAAAAAACCTTACGCTTCTGCTGATTTATAAATGAGATGCAACACAGGAGACAAAACTTAAGTCTTTAAACTTTAACAGATTCAATACTTTCAGTTTGTCAAACTGCATATCACAGAATAATTTCTGAAACTGTACTTTGGAGATGTTGACTCTCCTTCCTGGTTTCCAATTGTCCTGCTAAGCCAAGTCACAAGTTATTAATGAATATTTACTTATTGTTCAAGCTCAACCTTAACAACAGAGTAAAAACAGATAGGTTCAATGGTTTCTAGTCTTTTAGATGTCAATATGCCATTTCTCTATTATGTTATTACTATAACGTGGGTATCACTGAAGTCTGGACCAAACCAAACAAAAGAACCATTTTTAAAGATCTCTTTTTAAATTTTATAAAGGGTATTCATAACTTTCTGCAATTTTACATACCAAAAAATTGTTTGAAAAATTATATGGAGATCTTTTAGCAATGAAAATGATGTGATAGCACTGAAAACAAGTGAAATCCTACCATGCAGGGCTCCCCAGACGTTCGATGCTTTCAGGACAGCATATGGTTGATCCACTGTCAGCTCATCTGCCAAGACAAACAAGTGTCAAATGCAGTGTTGTTAAAGCTTAGCAGGTGATCATTACCGTGGTTAAATCCGGGTTTTTAAGGAAGGCTTTATACATTTAGTCTTTGTTAATCCATGTGTTTGCTGTTGAGGTAATTTCACTGCGAAGTCATGAGCAGGAGCATTTAGAAAGTGAAGCATTGAAGATTTTTCACTTTAATGAAATAAAAAAAAGAGTTTTTAAAAACTTTAAAATGAACATGCATCACAAATTCCTGCTTAAAATTGGACCAGACAAGCTGTATATAAAGCAGTTACAGAAAGATAAAAACTAGGATTGTTATTAAATGTTTCCGAGAAAGTTAGCAGAGGTGGATCACTGTGCAAAAAACATTACACATAACATGCTGCTAACATACAAATAATCCAATTCTGAGACTACAAAGAGGCAGAGAGAAATAAAATACACAATATCACATCAACAAATGAGTAATTCCACTTAATAGAAGCTGTTTTGATAAATACTGATTTCCTAAATAATCTTTATTATACCATAAATACTTTTTCAACACTAAATTAGCTTCATATTTCAAGATAAATATTTAATAAATCTTTATGACAGCTTAAACCAACATCCTGTTTTATAAGATATTGCATAACAAAGATTTTATGAAAGTTTTATAAAAATCTTTCAAGTTTTTGACAAGATTAGAATCGTAGAGTTAAGAGAGGACATTTGAGCAACAGCAACTGCTGAATGTTCTGTCAAAATCAGCAAAGCCAATCCAGATAAGAATATCTTTCATTTCCACCAAAGCACAGAAACACTGATAGGTGCGAAAATATTCAATACAATAATCTAAAGATCAATGCTGCAATACTGCTGATAAAAAAGCAAAAGCTACGGCAGTATGACCAAAAAATGAGATGAAACATCAGAAGAAGTACAGAAAAAATAAGAACTGTCTGTATATGGACTGCTGGGTTTATTACTGAACATTTTATTACAGTATTTGGTTAATCTGGGCATACAAGTCTTATCGATGTAATTCACATTTTATGAGAGGTTTTATGTTTTGTCTGCAAAACTGACGCTGAGTTTATTAAAGCATTTTTTCGTTTCTTCTTTGTAATAAATGCGTAATTAAATAAAATAAAAAAGCAGCAACCTAAAGAGCAGAAGTGGAGTTTATTTTACAGTTATTGAGGAAGTAGAGACTCACATGACTCATCAGAGGTGACGCTGGGGTAGCCGTCACATTCAGAGTCAGGTGATGTGACCCACACCTGAAGCTCCATCAGCTCTGATGGATCTGTCTGCCAGCTTTTGTTCAGCTTCTGTTTTTTAGCCCCTCCAAACATGTATTCATAATACCTGCAGAGAGTCAGAGAGTGAAACTTGTCCCTGCATGCAACACAAGGCTTCGAGAAAAAAAGCGAAAGTAGTAAAGCAAACAAACTGAAAAATAAAAACATGCTCTCACCTCCTGTACGCGTTTTGCAGGATGCTGCAGCTCGGACCAGCCGAGGACTCTTTGGCGTCGGTAATTTTAAAGCTAGAGCTGCTCAATTTAAAGGAAGCCTGGGAGATAAACACTTTCTGTGGCAGAGGCCACAGAGAGACGTATTTTGAATCCTCTGCAACGGGCTTCAACTCGTCGTCGAAGACGTTGTCCTGCAGCCCGTGGCAGACACCAAGAACCAACAGTATTAGTGTAAACTCCTGAACCCTGGCCATGTTGTTGGTTACAGGAAAGTCACAAGATCAGCCGGGAATCCTACAGAGCAGTTTTATGTAGCACCAGGAAGGCGGGACTTTACATGCGGAAGTCAATACATGCTGACATTTAAAGGGAAATCACAGCTCTGCAAAAACAACTTTTGCCATAATAAAGGAAGGGGAAAGTCTTTAGATTCTTTATGCATCTAAATGATACTCAAAAAAATACATATGGATGTATAATAGCCAAAAGAAAATGTTTGTAATGCTGTTATAAGTACGTTATTGTCTTATAACACTTGGCTCTATGCACAACTCCACTACTTCCTGAATTTAAGCCAGCGCCTTTGTTTCCTGTCTTTCATTACTGGACAAATTGATTTATCCAGGTGTGTCTGGTCATTGTCTTCATGATTACTGAGGCCAGACACACCTAGATTAATCAATTTATCCAGTAATGAAAGAGAGGAAATAAAGGAGCTGGCTTAAGTTTAACCTATTAATTTGTTAAAATAATATTAATAAAAGAATAATAAGAATACATACTTTATAGAGTACCAATTAGGAAATTCGTTCTCCCCAACCCATTTCAGTTGTGTTGTAGTACTCCAGATTGGTCATGACACCGGTCCCGAGACCATTCTTTTTTTTTTTTGTCTCGGTCTTGTCTCAGTCTCGGACAGGGCGGTCTCGGGATTTTTGAACGAGACCGGTCGAGACCATTGCTGATCGGCTTTTTGTCCATAACTTAGCTGCTGATAAGAGTGGAGAAGGACCCTCTTAAAAACAGCTAATAACATCTTAAAAACATTAGTTGTGTTCGTCTCCCTCCAGCTGCCACCTGCTTGCTGAAGTGTGACTGTGACTGACGCACCTGCGCCCAGAGAGGCGCGAGCCCAAAGGAGGAGAGCGGCTGTGTGAACTTGTTAGCATGACTGTAGCTATCAGGGACACCGAGGTCTGGACCAGGACCTCGGTATTTATAATAAAATGTACCAAAAAAGCACGAAGCTCAAAAGCTACCTGAGAAGACATTTCTGTGCGGATTGATACTGAAGTAGTGATTGTTCCTCGACCTGTATTATAGAACTGATTCTCAAGCTAAATCCGATTACTAAACAAAATACTTGTTCCATAAACTTTTCAACATTGTGAGTGTGATGACTGCAGAAATTTCAGATGATATGCAGTGGCCTACTTGTATATCTACTTATGCTCTTGTGATAGTTCTAAAACAGACACTGAGATTAAAAAACGAACAGAAAATAAGATACCATCCTGCTGGTAAGAGAGATTTCTGCCAACTTGGCAATAATTCAATTTGAATTGTTTTGCAGATGACTTGTCTAGTCAACCTGACTACAACACTACATCTCAGGTTGAACCTGAGAGCAGTGGGCAGCCAATCACAGCGCTCGGGGAGCGGTTGGTGGAGGCTAATGCTGTATTCCATTTACCTTTGAACTTGGAAGTGGGAACGGGGGTGATGTCACACCTGACCAAATTGCGTGCCAGTTCACTGGTCGGAAAACAAGATAGCAGGGGCGGTGATTAGCTCAATTGGTTGAGCAGCCGCCCCATGAACAGAGGCTACAGTTCCTCAATGCAGTCGACCCCGGTTCGATTCCCGGTCCAGGTCCCTTTGCTGCATGTCACTCCCTGCTCTCTCTGCCCCTTTCCTGTCACTACACACTGTCGCATAAAGGCCACTAGTGCCCAAAAAATCCTTTAAAAAAAAAGATAGCAGCTTAGCAAAACAACGTGTTTGCTAAGGTTATTGTTCGCCGGTGTTAGCGCAGCTGTAGCTACCACATGGAAAATGTGAACTACCCCACAGCAGCTTCCCCCTACATCAATACTGCGTATGACTGATTCAATGCTACAAAAATTAGTCAGAAGTGTAAATAAATGTAACATTACAGGAGCTTCTACATCTGCTAACACTAGGCATGGCCATCTTTAAATCTGTACTTGGAGGTGCGATGATTGTCCCGACTTTCTGAGTGGAAAATCCGATTCGACTTGGGAGGGTAGAGGCGTTGCAGTGGAAACTTCCTACTTGGAACTGGGAATTTCTGACTTCCGGTTTCAAATGGAATGCAGCATAAGGACCTTGCGCCAGTCCATGATGTGCTGAGGACTGGAACCCGGCACCCGACACGTTAAGGACTTGGTTTTATAACAATTTTAACTTGATTAATTATTCACTGAGGACTGGTCAAATTATTAATATCCTTAAAATATTTTACTTATATATGGCTCACAGCTGCAGATTTATTTGGTCCACATTTGGCCAAATAGATAATCTTGTGAAAACTTGTGTTTTTAAAATGCCAAAATTTATTTTATGTAAAGTGCTTTGTGCTACTTTTTTTAATGAAAAGTGCTTAATAAATAACATTTGACTTGATTCAATAAGTGAGTTTACACATTTTCATTTCATTTCACACACCTGATTAATTCATCTCTGAGGTCTGGCTGCGTTCCAGCTGCCTTTAAACATGCTGTGGTGCAGCCTCTCATTAAGAAAAGAAATCTTGACCCTTCTGTTCTCTCAAATTAAAGACCAATTTCTAAACTCCCTTTTCTGTCAAAACTTCTGGAGAAAACCGTTTACAATCAACTGCAGTGTTACCTTGATCTTAATTGCATTTCTGAAAAATTTCAATCAGGCTTTAAGTTGTTTCATAGTACTGAAACAGCGTTGCTGAGGGTTTGTAATGACCTGCTTATGGCTGCAGTCCGGGGCTGCTCCGCTGCCCTGATTCTGTTAGATCTGACATCAGCCTTTGACACGGTCGATCTTCAGATCTTATTATCTCGTCTTGACTCTTGTGTTGGCATCAGAGGTGTAGCCCTGAACTGGTCCCAGTCGTATTTAGAAGACAGGAGTTTTTCTGTCTGCCTGGGCCAGTTTTCATCTGCTGCAGCCCCACTCAGCTGTGGGGTCCCTCAAGGGTCCATCCTGGGGCCAATTCTTTTTTCTTTGTACTTGCTTCCGCTGGGTTCTTTTTTTAGGAAGTATGGTATTTCCTTTCATTGTTTTGCAGATGACTTGCAAATCTATTTACCTATACAGTCATCATCTACTGAATCCATTAACACGCTGTTGAACTGTCTAGTGGTAGTGAATTCATGGTTGGGGGAAAACTTCCTTCTTTTGAACAAAGATAAGACAAAGATTATTGTTTTTGGTCAGCCCGACATGTTAGATGGCCATGTCAGTGTGATTGGCCCTTTATCTCAGTACTGTAAACAGTATGTGAGGAATCTTGGTGTGACTTTTGATTCTGGTTTTAAATTTGACAAGTTTAGTTTCTTAGTTTAGTTTCTCTAGTTTCTTTCATTTACGGCTTCTGGGTATGTGAAGTCGTATCTACCCTATAAAGACCTGGAGAGGGCTATTCATGCTTTTATCACGTGCTGCCTTGATTATTGTAATTCCCTTTATTTTGGGATCGAACATTCTTTACTCCGTCGTTTACAGATTGCCCTGAGCTCAGCAGCTCGTCTTCTGACAGGAAGTAAACGACGTGAGCACATCACTCCGGTGCTGGCTTCTCTGCACTGGCTGCCTGTTAGATTTAGGATCCAGTTTAAGATCCTATTGCTTGTATTTAAAAGTCTAAACGGCACAGCACCATCATATCTCTCTGATATTTTGAAGCCCCACACTCCTGTCTAGGGATGCACCGATGCATCGGCTGGACATCGGTATCGGCCGATGTTTGCCTTGTTAACTGCCATCGGCCATCGGCCAATAAAAATGACATTTGCCGATGGCCGTGGCCGATTATTATATAGCGTGTATATATATATATATATATATATATATATATATATATATATATATATATATATATTATATATATATATGTATATGTATAATGATTTACATGTGTCATCAACACTATTCTTAAGAAAAACTCCTTTTCCCCCTCCTTTTTGGGCGGGTGGGGGGGGGGGAAACTGGTAGGAGGCATCCACGCACTTTCCTCAGTAGAGAAACGAAGATGGCGGTGGTCATGTGGCAATATTTTACCGTTTCAGAAAAAAGATCAGCATTATGCAGTTTGCAGTACATGCTCCACAAATATTTTTTATTGGGCCATGAAAATAATCTTCTCATTGAGTAGGTTTTTGTTTATAAGGCTAAAACCACTCAATTCTGTTGGGCAATATACTGAAGCATTCTTTTTAGTGATTATCAGTCCCAGGTTTTTGAAAAGTTTTCAGAAAAGAGCTTGTTATAACTAATGTCAACCACAAAGTGACATTAAAGGTTGTTTCTGTTTCATAAATTGGTCTGATTGAATTTGTGTTCATTCAAGGACAGACTGATTAAGAGCTGAAAGACTTGTAAATTTCTGTGGCACAAAGGAAGTAATAAATAAAAATAGAAAACATCGGCCATCGGCCAAGTTGTTATGTTAAACATCGGTATCGGTATCGGCCCAGACTTTCACAATCGGTGCATCCCTACTCCTGTCAGATCTCTCAGGTCGACTAACCAGTTGCTCCTGACGGAACCAGACTAAAGGGCAGAGGTGACAGAGCTTTTTCTGTTGCTGCACCAGTTCTTTGGAACAGTCTGCCTTTTAATATTAGATGTGCACAGAGTATTGATCATTTTAAATCCTTACTGAAAGCACATCTATTCTCACTGGCCTTCCCTCCAGCCTGAGCATCTCTTTTTGGCTTTTTTGTGTTTTATGTTATTTTATGTGTTTATCTTCTTCTGAGGTTTTATGTGTATTCTATTTATGTGCTGTTTTATCTATTCTGTGCTCTTAATTCCCTATTGTTCATTTTTGATTTTATCATTTCTATGTTCAGCACTTTGGCCAACTGAGGTTGTTTTTAAATGTGCTTTATAAATAAATTTGACTTTGACTTGACTTGACATCATTTCGAGAACAAAAACTGTCTATTATGTCCAATTTTGCAGTGAGAACACATAGATTGCTGGGAAAATTTAAAAAAGCATATTTTCTTTCTTTTACTTATTTTCATGCTTTTATATTGTAAATCTGTACATTATCTATGCAGCTGCATATAATACTGTGATGGAATTTGAAGTGACAAGGTCAGGCCAAAGTTTCAGAGATTAAAACTTCCTCCTGCAAGGTCATTCTTCAGATGTGACACAGGAAAACAGAAGCTCCTCTTATGTACAGGGTGCTGACTGTGGCAGATCTGACTGTGGCATCCTCTCCCTCTGGTGACCTGTGGAAACAGTGTTGACAACTTAAATGGTACCGGCTGGAGAGGAGGTCAAAGTGATCGTTAGCATAGCTCACCTTGAACCCACTCTCCTCAACAATAAGGAGGAATTCGAGACAGAAACAGCCTAAAACACACAAACAAGATTTTGTAAGTTCACATCCAGGAACTGGCTTGCTGCAGTTCCTGGAGGAAAGTGTCAACATATACTACAGGTTTTACTTTCTTATCTCCCAGCAAGAAAGGAGGAAGGGGGGAGGGGGGTAGTCATACGGTTTAGTCTAACATATTGGCTATGTTTACTTACCTCTCACTCACTCTTATTTAAAGTTTTGCATTGGATTATACTTGTGAGATCAGTCATTCTTAACCTTTTTTTTAAAAATTGAACTCAGTTATTAGAAATTGTGAATCATATAATTGATTTTTTTAAAAATTGGACCATAACTGGAGTACAATCACTTGTATACCACTGGATTGTGTGTAAAAGCCCTTGAGATTACTGCATTGTCAACTGAATAAAAAATAATTTAATTGAAAGTAAAATATCCATAGATACTAATCAATTTCTAATGGACATAAACTTACCATAAATACATTATTTATGCTGCATTTACTGATTCTATAAGGAATGTATGGGTTGTTATTTCTTAGCAGCCATGTAAGAATCCCCCCAACTGTCCCATCAAATGCAATACTTCTGGACTGAGATACAAACTAAAGAAAAATAAATTAAGGGAAAACGATTAATGGTTTGTTGTGTGGATCTAACGATATACTGTATAATGGAAATGTACTTTATATCTTACTAATCATTTATCCTGTTTAGTGACTCATATAATTAATTTAGTCTTTATTTTAAGTCTAATTTTAGGTGTTTATATCTATGTGCCTATTCTGTGTTGCATTTTGCATCACTTAATAGTTGTTTTTATTCCATTTTGGTCTTACGTCTTATTCTGTTCCACGTATGCCTGTGCTCATTTTGTAGATTTTTTTTTCTGTGACCATTTTCTTAATTGAAATTTTGTTCATTTTGTGTCTCTTTATGGCCATTTTAAGCCCTTTTATTGTAATGTTTATAGTACAGTATACAGTGGGTACAGAAAGTGTTCAGACCCATTCAAACTTTTCACTCTGTTTCATTGCAGCCATTTGCCAAAATCAAAAACATTCATTTTGTTTCTCATTATTGCACACCCACCCCATCTTTACAGAAAAAAACTGAAATGTAGAAATTTTTGCAAATTTATTAAAAAAAGAAAAACTGAAATATCACATGGTCATACAGGACATATTCAGACCCTTTGCAGTGACCCTCATATTTAACTCATATGCTGTCCATTTCTTCCGATCTTCCTTGCGATGGTTCTTCTACTCCTTCATTGGAGTCCAGCTGTGTTTAATTAAACTGATTGGACTTGATTAGGAAAGGCACACACCTGTCTATATAAGACCTTACAGCTCACAGTGCATGTCAGAGCAAATGAGGATCATGAGGTCGAAGGAACTGTCCAAGGAGCTCAGAGACAGAAATGTGTTTGTATATATATATATATATATATATATATATATATATATATTGTGTGTGTGTGTGTGTGTGTGTGTGTGTGTATACAGTTGTCCTCAAAATTATTAATACCCTCCAATTAAAGAAAATGCTAAATTCACAATAGTAATTCAAATAAGTAACTAAAGAAACTAATAATAAATTTAAAAAATTACAAAATTATAATTTACTGCGTTAATATATTGCTTTTGAATTGTGGTTGAAAATAATGATTTTTAAAAAACAACCAAACAAAACTGTTCCAGCCGCATTAGAACACCTTTCCCATGAAAAGTGGACCAAAATACCTGTCAAGAAGTGTAGAAGTCTTTTTGAACATTAGAGAAAACACCTGATTGCTGTCATTGCCTCAAAGTGTTGCTCAACAAAATTTTAGCTTCAGAGCCCCATCATGCTTGTTTGCTTGTTTGATTTTTTGTGTTTCTTTTTAATATTTCTGTTGAACCACAATTCAAATTCAATGTCATGATTTTCATAAATTGTTTTTATTCATTATGACTTTTGTCAATAGCTGATTTTTTTTTCCTTCTTCAACTGGAGGATATGAATAATTTCAAGGACGACTATATATAACTATATATATTTTATACAGATATATATCCTTAATTTTAATGACATGGGCTATAAACAGTCAAAGCTTTAGGGGACCCCCCTGTGCTCTCTGGGGTCCCCAGGTTGAGAACCACTGCACTAGATAATAACTAAAGCCATTCTTTTGTACAGCTTCTGTTCTTTTTCATGCTCAGTCTGCCTCTTTTCCACTAGGTGTCCCTCCTGTCACATATAAGCAGTCTTTATGCCAAAGATCCTCTTTAAAACACTTCACAGTAATGATTCACATTGTAGAGCAACTGAGATCCTTGTTGTTTTGTTTTCATAAACAGCTGATGAAAAAGGGTAATGGATCCTGAACCATCTCTATAATAATCACATCACAAGCGAGTTGCAGATGAAAACAAACAAAAATAACAACTGAAGAGCCTTCAGGGTCCACTGAAGAGTTTACTCACAGCCAAAGGAGACCACAGATGTGACTCACACAAGACGATCAAGAATAAAATTGGACTTCCAGCTCCCAGCCACCTCAACCAAAAACCACAACTCTTTTATAATCCTATAGGACTCAAGCCTGAGTTGAGACTCACTGGCAAACTTCATGGTACATCATGTATATCATTGTTTTGGGATGTCTCTCTGTACTTTATTTAAAGCCCACAAGCAGTTTTCTCTGGGCTCTTTTCAAAGAGTTGAACGGATCTTAATTTGTCTTTTTTGCAAAACAGGAAACCATTATATTGTAACTACCTTCAGTTCCTGAAAACTATAATAAATCCACCATTACTCACAGGCTTCACTTCTAAGCAAGTAGCCTACCAAATGATAGCATTTACTGTAAGAAATTGTGCACTCATAAAACTATTTATTTAAAAAAAAAAAACAAAAAAAAAAAAACAGTGGTTACCAAATGTTTTGGCTTCTCACAGTTCACCGTAGACTGATTTTTAGATGCTCACGAACTGTTGAACCCAAAGGGGGATCAACAAAAGGGTCTCTTACCACCTTTGGGGGTCCAACCCCAAAAGACTAGAACCACTGGACTAAAACATCAAACAGAAACCTAATGGTTAAGACCTGACCCGCCGTGAAGAGCTAAAATGATGCCCACACTGCTACTTTTGTTTTGCAACTGTAATCACATTTCCAACGCTCTAACTTGTGATGCATTTGGCTGAAAAACGACACAAGTAATAATTTGGCTACTTTCTTGTTTTTTTTATTCTCTCTCTCTCTCTCCCTCTCTCTCTCTCTCTCTCTCTCTTGTGGAGGGGGGTTGTGTCTGCCGCTGCCCTGTGAGCCCACCTCCCCTCCACATCCCCATGCATACCCCTCTTTGTCTCTCACTTCGTTTCCTGCGTGAAGCGGCGATCCTCCCCCCTTCTCGCTGTAAACACACCCATTGATTTCAGTGGGAGTGCAAGCGAGCAGGATCGACACACAGAAGCAGCGCAGCCAAGGTGGAGAAACGCCTCCAAACACCTCGTCACATTAAAGCTCTCGTATTTATTCCATTCTTCAGTTGTACAAACAGCCAGCCGTCAGGAGTTTGCAACATATCGCGGAGGAAAACGGCTTCATCCTGACCGAGCGCTCGCCTGCATTTCGGGAATAACCAAGGAGTTCCACTCCCCGGGGCGCAAGGCTTGCATCGTGGCTCTTTCAGAAGTGGCATGTCCGAGGGATACTGCGGGCAAAGTTGAACTCCTGCTTTTACCCAAAGAGGTAAAAAAGATTGTTAATTTGCTTTCCTGTGCGCTAATATAGCTAATGAATTGATATCTGTATTGTAACAACGGCTGCGCCCCCTAATCTCCTGGTGATGGAAAACTCCGGGCTGTAGCACCGAAAGCGCAACAGCGAGCTAATGGATCAAAATGTAGACATCTAATTGTTGTTTTATTGTTATTTGTACATGGATAATATCAGAGCTGGTCTCTTAAGTATCTCTGTTCCCTCTGAGTTTTCCCTCTTCTTGCATGTTCAAGATGTTTCACGTAAAACTCGACATCAGGTGTTACGGTCCCCTTGCTTTCATTATGGATGTTTGCTCAAATTTAAAGCCAGTTGGATGTGTTGAGCAGCTGGTTTGAGGCTATAAATTAGATTCTGTTCGGGATTAAAATTGATGCAAACGTGTATAGATCGATCTGCTGCTCTGAAAGTCTTTGTTTTGCATCTTGCTCGGCAGATGTACAGAACTAAGTCCACATAAGTCCGGTGTTTACTTTTGAAGTTGTCTCCCTCCCATCCCTCTTCCTGTGTCTATGGTTGACCGTGAACACCTGGCAATGATTTTAAACAGACTGCAGCCAGCAGCCAGGCCTCGGATCGAGTCCAGGAGCTGCATGTGCATGCTTTTCTGTACTGTAGGCTTCTGCGTGTGGCATGTAGTGTGAGCTTTCTGGTTGTGTGTCTGTGGATCTGGTTTCTTTGAAGGGGCGAGGGCACTCTAAGAGCCAGAACACTTACATTGCTGACACTTGCCATTGCACTGACTCTGATGGCCTTATTCAGGATTTAGAAGTGACAACTTGAGTACAAATTGTTAAGGTTAATCATCACTGCAGTGTTTGTTTTAATTTTTTATAACATTATCTGTCCACAATAAGAAATAATAATGAATCAAAATACACACAATAAGGCCTATAGCCTAGTTATCAAATATACTTGGAATATATTGAAAAAATTGGATGAAGCTACCCGCGACCCTGAACTGGATAAGCGGTACAGACAATGACTGACTGACTGGATGAAGCCATAACTCAATAAGTCATTGGTTTCATTGCCTCAACTAACATGAACTAGAAGATGCAGCTGAAAAATAAAATCATATATTATCCTTTCTAGCAGAAATACAACTGGTAGTTCCCTGGTTACCCTGGTAGTTCTTTGTCTTGAAATTTCTCATGCTCATCCTAACTTTTAAACAGTTTTTTCTTCTTGTTCATGAATTTCACACATAAGATGTTTAAAATGCTCACAATTTATCACAAAAAACAACAAAAGTAGAGTTGATCGAACTAATGCATTCTAGTAGGTCTCCTTTTTACATTGCACATGTAGATTCAACACACGATGAGCAAATTTGTAGCAAATTTTTTTCTTAACTTGCATGTTTGTCACTGAGTTTACAAGCCTAACAGGTAATCCAGGTTTTATTGTTTGATTTGCATGATAGATAAAGGGGTTTACAACCTTTGTCTTTGTTCATCTTTCCTGCTCTCACTGTTTGTATATGTATGAGTGAGTGTTTACATCTGATGAAATGTGAAACTTGATTGTCCAAGCAGATCCCCTCTGATAACTGTGTGGGGGGAGGATATCTTTTTAAATGGGTGGTGTTGGTACATTGTAAAATGTATAACTTAAAAATGTGAGTTAAAGGGCTGCCTTAAAATTTTAAGTTAAATGGAATGATATTTGTGTGTTTAAGATGTGTTTGTAAATTAAAATACTTAATCAACAACAACATACCAGAAGGTTGTTGCTGTAATTTGACATACAGTGATACATTAGGACAACATAAATGTCAAAATGCAATTTACAGTGTAGGATTAAATGTAGACATTTAGAAAGTCTTGAGTGGGGCTTCTATTTGGACATCAAACAAGAATGTTGGCATTTCTCGCAACAAGGCCATGTCTTGCTTTGCCATTATCAAGATAAGATAATGTTAAAGCATGACAAGGTTGTTTCACAGAGGAAATTATTTTACTGTGGAAGTTAGAATACAGACACAGAATCTACAGATCGTTTGGTCAAAGGGCCACAATGGTGACATTTAGCTCTTATCACTGCCTCTGTTACGTGCCATTAGCAGGGTAGAATTCTTCCTTTTTTTAAGCTTATGATCACTATCTATCCTGTCATGGACACATGGATGCCTAAGGGTCTTGGATCTTAGCCTAGAAATATGATACATATACCAGAAAGAGACACAAAATGCAACGCAATAAATGTAAATATAGAGGTGTAAACAAGCCAAAATCAGACACATAACCATTAAGATGTAAATGACCATGGAGAGATGTGCAATTGTTCCAAAGACATGAACAATTGCCAAAATATGAATGGACAGGATGATTAAGGCTTGCAAAAATTGTCAATATAACACATAACACACAGTAAAAACTAGCAGAACAGGGACATATTTTGTGTTGTTTCAAAACAACCAGAAAGAAACTTAAAAATGAACAAAATAGTCACAAAATGACAAATGTAGAGCAAAAACAACCACAATGAGCTACATAATGACTAAAAAGAAAAACAAAAAGACAAACATGAGGCACATAACAACCACAAAGTGACCTAAATGACCGCACAGTGACACAGAAGGGCTGCAATAAGTTTCAAAACAACAAAACTGAGACACAAAATGGCCAAAACAACATTTAAGATGGTTGAAATGACTACAGCCTTCAGTAGAATGATTCAGGAGCCTTCTAATATTTGTGGGTGTGAGACCATTGGTTTATAATCTGTCCATCCATCCACAGGCAGAACATTGCCTTAATTGCTATTTTCCATTTTACTGTATAATGATCAGCTGAGTTCCTCTTGAACTTGTTTTTCTGCCACCAGCTTCTGTGCTTCAGAGACCCGAGCTAACTGAGGGTCATATTTATTAACATGCTAATTGTTAGCATATGCAAAACCTCTCCAATTAAGCTCCAGACTTATTGGGATCACTTATTCAAATCAAGCTACTTACAACTTCCAATTAGAAAACCAGAGCTGCAGTGTGTGCACGTGTGTGTGTGTGTGTGTGTGAGGAGGTGACGAGTGCAGGTGAGAGACTATGTGTGGATATTCTCATTATAGCTGAGGCCATGAGATGACAAGCTACCAGTTTTGCAGCTGCTGGAATGCCATAAATCCTGTTGAATCAATGCTGCACTGGGTTTTGTTTTTTATTAACTTCACTGTTAGTGATCATGCAACAGTATTTATTCTACAGGTGTGTGTTTATATTCACGTTTTGGATAGAGACACATGATCAAAGATGATGGAAAAGGAAGAGTCTCATCACTTTAAGAATTATGCTTTTGTGCATCATGAAGATCAAACGGCGGCTTCATAGTGATTCACATGAAACTAAAGGTGTGAGTGATGCTGCTCATTAGAAATCCCCACTGTTCTTGTATTAGTACCTGCAGGGTTAAAGCTTGATTTTCTATTCATAAGACGACATTCCGGAGATTCTGGAGGAGATGATGCAACTTATGGAAAATGGAAACTTTCCTCTCTGTAGTTTAGTTGTGGAGGAATCATTTATGACACCTGGGGACTTTTGAACTCTCTCTCTCTGTCTGTCTTGGATTGGAAATCTGTCGGTCTTGAATATCAAATGCTCACTGCCTGCAGGTTTGTAAAACATTTGCCCTCCAACGGAGCTGACTTCTCTCATTTATAATGGATTGTATTTATGAGAGACAGAGTATTAAAATCATCACAGCGTCTCTCGAAACAAAAATATAGACATGAAAGCAAAATAGAAATATAATCACGCTGAGCTTTTAGTCAAATAAGTATAAACTGCAAACAGTGAGGCATCTCCCAGAATCCCACAGTGCACAGCACAAGCTAGTCAACACTTACTCGCACAGGGAAATAGAATAAAAAATGAATAAAAAATGCTCATGAATTAAAGAAAAATGATCTTGCCCAGATCGTCCACTGCAGATATTTCAGGTAAAGGCATAACTGGAAGGCAGAGGAGGAAATATGTCATGCAGCTCAAGTGTTTTGAAAAGGTTTTATGGATGTTTTCGAACCCCTTTTGCCTTCAACCCTTGGAATCTTTGGAATTCACGGTAACAGGCAGGTTGCGAACTGACTGCATTTTGCAGCTGTTTGTTGTCAATAAGGAAGCTGCAACCATTTCAAGCAGGTTTTGATATTTTAAAGAAAAGGCATATTGTACAGGCCAGCGGGTTTATTCCTAAGTTAAAGCCATCTTTTATCAAATTTGATTCAATTAAGTGTGACACCTCCAAAACCCCAGAGCAGGGCAAGATTGAGAAAGTCTGTTCAAAGAATGTGTGGGTTTACAAGGTCACACAGGGACTCAGTTGTTCTGTAAATAGAGCATAGGAGGCATTTGACGTGTTTAGAAAATTGGGTGGAATGAAAGTGAGCTCTGAGCGAGGACAGTGAAGATTGGGGCACGATTTTCTGGAAGTGGAGTGGAGTAAATTGTGTGCATTTCTGAGAGGCTTAAAAAAAGTCCTTCTGTCTTTTTCCTTTAAAAAAAAAAAGAAAAGAAAAAGAAAACACTTCACTGCAAAGGGGTGTTATTATCAATGCCCAGAGTCCAAGGTGGAAAGTTTTCTACAAGAAGACAGTTGTTATCTGTTTGACCTTCATAACCCCAAGATGTCTTCGGTTTTATTGTTTTTATTCACTTGATGTCTTAGATTTATTTCTCCTTGGGAGGATTGTAATCCCTTCTTCAGAAACAAGAATGTGATTCATCCTTTTATGGCTGTTGGCTCTGAGTCGTTCAGCATTTCTGCATCAACATCATAGAGTTTACATGTGGCGCAGTCACTGCTTAGAATACATTTGTTAGGTAAATTAGGCCTGCTTACCAGCTGATTGATCTGCTTTTCATGACTAACCTCGAGACAAACAGTCTCATCTTCATTTACATGATTTAGCTGGTTTTAGGCAACTACAAAAATAAGAATATATGGGTAGACAAAAAAGGATATCCATAACTTTAAGAAAAATTTAATGCTGTAAAATTTCTCATTTTCTTCTCCATTTCAGGATTCAATGAAAATGTCCGTGTGCGTCCATGAGAACCGGAAATCCCGAGCCAGCACTGGCTCCATGAACATCTACCTTTTTCACAAGTCCTCCTACGCCGACAGCGTTCTTATGCACCTCAACTCTCTACGGCAGCAGCGGCTTTTCACAGATGTCCTGCTCCATGCCGGCAGCCGCTCTTTCCCCTGCCATCGTGCTGTTCTGGCTGCCTGCAGCCGCTATTTTGAGGCCATGTTCAGCGGTGGGCTGAGGGAGAGCCAGGCAAGTGAGGTGGACTTCCGAGACTCGATCCATCCGGAGGTTTTGGAGCTGCTGCTGGACTACGCGTACTCGTCACGCGTGGTTATCAATGAGGAGAATGCAGAATCGCTGCTGGAGGCTGGAGACATGCTTGAGTTTCAGGACATTCGTGATGCCTGTGCTGAATTCCTGGAGAGAAACCTTCACCCGTCCAACTGTCTTGGCATGCTGTTGCTGTCCGATGCCCACCAGTGTACCAAGCTGTCAGAGCTCTCCTGGGGCATGTGTCTTAGCAACTTCCCAGCTATTTGCAAGACAGAGGACTTCCTCCAACTACCCAAAGACATGGTAGTGCAGCTTTTGTCACATGAGGAGCTGGAGACAGAAGATGAGAGACTGGTTTATGAAGCTGCCCTGAACTGGATCAACTACGACCTGGAAAAGAGGCACTGCCATCTCCCAGAGCTCCTGAGAACAGTCCGCCTTGCCCTGCTGCCTGCCATCTTTTTAATGGAGAACGTCTCAACAGAAGAGCTAATCAACGCCCAGGCAAAGAGCAAGGAACTGGTAGATGAAGCTATTCGCTGTAAGCTGAAGATCCTGCAAAATGATGGTGTTGTCAACAGCCCTTGTGCTAGACCAAGAAAAACTAGCCATGCCCTCTTTCTTTTGGGAGGGCAGACTTTCATGTGTGATAAGTTGTACTTGGTGGACCAGAAGGCCAAAGAGATAATCCCGAAAGCTGATATCCCCAGCCCGAGGAAGGAGTTCAGTGCCTGTGCCATTGGCTGTAAGGTGTACATCACTGGTGGAAGAGGATCTGAAAATGGTGTGTCCAAAGACGTATGGGTGTACGACACCGTCCATGAAGAATGGTCAAAGGCGGCGCCCATGCTCATCGCCAGGTTTGGTCATGGCTCTGCAGAGCTGAAACACTGCCTCTATGTCGTCGGAGGACATACTGCAGCAACTGGTTGTCTCCCAGCTTCTCCATCTGTTTCACTTAAACAGGTCGAACAGTTCGACCCAGTGGCAAACAAGTGGACCATGGTGGCTCCTCTGAGAGAGGGCGTAAGCAATGCAGCGGTCGTCAGCGTAAAGCTCAAGCTGTTCGCCTTCGGAGGAACCAGCGTCACCCATGACAAGCTGCCCAAAGTGCAATGCTATGATCCGCAAGAGAACAGATGGACTGTGCCAGCATCCTGCCCGCAACCGTGGCGCTACACAGCTGCTGCCGTGTTGGGAAACCAGATCTTTGTCATGGGTGGTGATACAGAATTCTCAGCATGCTCAGCTTATAAGTTCAGCAGCGAGAACTACCAGTGGACTAAAGTGGGTGATGTGACGGCCAAGCGGATGAGCTGCCAGGCTGTGGCATCAGGAAACAAACTGTATGTGGTTGGAGGGTACTTCGGTACTCAGCGGTGTAAAACTCTGGACTGCTACGACCCTACACTCGATGCGTGGAACAGCATCACTACCGTGCCATATTCGCTCATTCCTACAGCTTTCGTCAGCACCTGGAAACACCTACCAGCTTGAATCCCAAACTGTCTACTTGCACCCTCTCCATTAGGTAAGCTAAACCTTTTATTTCTCTAAAACTCCTTTAAAACCAATTAAGATGTAGTTTTGAGCCAGTTCTGCCTAGGATTCTTTGAACTTTAATGCAATTTAGATAAAGAGACCTAGTTTTGATCATGACCACTGCAATTAATCAAAAAAGGTGTTGCTGTCCTTCCCTGAAAAAATGTAAAATAAAGCTTGTTATATACTCTGTGAGAAGCGAGAACTTTGTTGTTGCCCTCAAGGCTGCAAGAACAAGACAAAAGTTTGTTTTTGTCAAGTCAATACATCCTTGGCAAGAAGCTCTGCGATTGGACGTGTGCGGGGAGGTGTTCACCCAGTGATTATACATTTATAACAAACTTCATCCATGGGAGACGGGGTTATGCATGCAGTGGTGTCATCCCTACATGTGCATTTAAATGATACGTGTAGGGATGTAACGATATAAAAAATTTTAGATCACGGTTATCAGTTATAATGGTATCATTGAAATACCCCCAGAACATCTTAAAAAATATCCAAAATGAGTCTAGATGTCTACTTTGTCCTTTTTATAGGGGGAAAAATCTCCAGACATCTGTCCATGCGGGAGCCTTCGTTACCTTCCACCAGGTTTTCATAAATTAAACATTGAAAACGGGGACTGCTGCTGTTTATTAAAACTATCCGTTCAGTCGCGCTTCTGAGAAAAATTAAGAAGGGACAACTCTACTTCAAGCGTCTCTGTATTAACACAGTCTGTCTCAAATGTCCAACCAATCACACAATACTTCTCAGAGCCCCACGAGAACAAAGTTCTGCTCGGCCAAGGGGTCGAGAACAAGCCGCAAGACGTCCTCACGTCCTGAGAACAAAATGACGTCATTTTGTTCTCGGGCCCCCGAGAACAAGAGGAAATTTCTTGCTTCTGTATGTAACAAGCTTCAAGGTCATTAAGGCTCCCTCTTCATTATTCCCATTTGGGAGAGGACTAGTTGGGAACCAGGCTCCTCTGGAAAAGGCATATGTCTTTAAACCTTTATGTGATGAACTTTGCAAGTGATCAAATAACACAGGAAATCCGACTAGGATGATTTTTTTTTTGTCTATTCTTACTGAGAAGGTTTTACCCTTTATTTTTCCCATTTGATGCATTGTTGTGTCACTCAATTGTTCATAAAATGAGATATTGGCTTGATATGTGGAGTCTTCTCCCAAGAAGGGAAGAAGATCTAAAGGAGGGAGAGTGGACCTGTAGGGAGGCATTGATACGGGTTTGTGTGCCTTAGTTAAGTGAGTTATGTGGCTGTGGGGATGGGCCGAAGGACGGGGAGGGTAATTGAAAGAGAATAGGATACTTTTATGGCTCCTGTGGGGGGAATCTCTCTGAGAGGGAAAAGGGGTCTGCCAATTAGACAAGCCACACACCAGCAGGCTGCAACACCCTGTTGAGGCTAATCCACTCTCAGTCGCCTGCCTTTGATGAGGTTATGGTCTTTATGCTGGGTAAGAGGGAGGTAGCTTGCGACTCACATGGTGTCGGAAACCATTCATCATCAGTTACAAGAAAAAGGTGAGTGAGAAAAGTGGCGGCAGTGGAAGTGAGGAGGGAGGGCTGTAGAGATGGGCAGCATGAGCCCCATCACCCATTCACACTCGCATCGGCCTTCATAGTAGTGGTCTCCTTCTGAAGATTTACTGTTTTTAGACTCAACGGTCTCTTCTGCTTCCATCCATTTCCTAATACCATCATTCTAACCCTGCTCTCCTGTTCTGATGATAAACAGAGCAGACGTATGTGGAGCATGGGTAGTCAGCTGGCAAACCTGATCTTTCTGCTCACTGCAGGGTCAGGATCACATCAAATCACACAATCCCCACACCGACTCTCCCACACATAGCTGTGCAGGCCAGGCAGTAGTGCTAGATTCTCAGTTTTTTTTTTTTTTTAAATGGCTGGCAGGAATCCACTCCTGGAAATAAAAAGGAGCAAAGAAGAGTGACTTCTTAGTTGTCCAGCTCTGCACGTCTTCCTTTTGATAATGCTAGGAGACGCCTCAGAGCAGCCTCACTGCTGCAACACTATGATGTTCCTTCTCTTTTACAGGATGAAATATTTTTTAAGACTTATTATTCCTTTTCTTTTCAGTGACTCATCTCTGAGAAACTAGACTGAAGTTTTGAATTATCTCTGATCCAAGGCAACACAGTGCTCAGTGAAGTAAATAATCCTGCCACTAATTTAATACAGAATTTGTTTTTTGTGCGCCTGCCTGTCATGGCAACTGACAGTCCACTCAGTGAGCGTGGTGAATAGACTAAATGTGGAGGACTGGAAAAGAAGGCTGACTGTTACAGAATGAAAGGGAAAGGAAGTTTTCGAGACCTCACAGAAGGAGATTGTAGCTGTGAGAAAAAAGAAGGACTCTCGGTTTTTCCCAGGGGAACAAGTCTTACTTGTGTGAAAATTTCTCCTTTTTAGATTTTTTTTTTTCCTTTTTTGTGTCTTGGAAAGCTTTTAGGAGGGACAAATGACTCTAACAAAATCAAGTAACATAATAATGTGAATAAACTGCCTTGATATTGACTGTGGTCATGTTTTAGGATTGCTGTTGTTAATTTTATGGATCCAATTACTAATCTAATAAAAGCTTTCATTGATATGGATTAATTCATTTAAAACTAAAATGCAACTTTATGACCAGGAAAATATCACTTTTACACCAAACCCCAATCAGGTTGAAGGAAAATAAATGAACAAGATTAAAAAAAAAAAAAAAAGCTGGAAAGTGTGTTGAGATGGTGTTCCAAGAATAATATTTTCCAAAGGTGTGCAAAAAATGGAAAGGAAATTAGATTTTATTTTATTAATGATCTATTTTTAAGATTCAGGAGAAAGTGTCTCCAGACCTGAGTTGTGCTTGAAAGTTTATGTACCCTCCTATTGAAGAAAAGGCTAAATAGTTTTTTTTTTAACTTCACAATAGTAATTCAAATACCAACAAACACAAAAAATAATAAATGAAAAATTGCTAAATTAATATTTAGTAAAATAAATTGTTGATTTAGATTTTTTGTTGGAAAAAAACACAAACAAAACTTAAGCACCTTGCTCATGAACAGTGGACCAAAATTCCTGTCAACAGGTGACGAAGTCTTATTGGACGTCACAGAAAACACTCGATTGCAGTTATTGCCTCAGAATGTTCCGGGGTTCCACCCCTCAAACAAAATTTTAGCTCAAGAGCCCAATAATGCTTGTTTACTTGTTTTTTTTATATTTCTGTTGAGCCACAATACAAAATCAATGGCATGAATTTCTTAAAAAAAATATTTATTTTACTTTTGTCAGTTTCAACTTATATCACTAGCAGCTGATTTTTTTTCTGTCTTTAATGGGAGGGTATGTAAACTTTCAAGCACAACTGTATTGTCTGTGTTTTTCAAAATATAAGGGAATATGTCTAAATGCATCTAAACAAGCTTATACACCAGCTTCACTGGGCTTCCAGTTCCCACTGTGGGTTTGTTTGGCATGGTCAGTGTTTAGGTAATAGGTTCACATTTTGAAGAATGTGCCTCTTAAACTTGACTGATTTGATTTTGGCATGTATAAAGCCTTGTCAGCAACCAATGAGCTTTGCTTCAATCCCGGGAAGTTCCCACTCCTAACTAACCACCATTCTGTGCCCTGTTAAGTTATGAGCTCCATAGGTGCTAATAGGTTGTGTTTCTAAGACAGTGCGGGGAAATATTATAGGAGTCACCTCATTGTGGAGTAAAAACATTTTTCTAAATGCAAACATGAACCTGACTGGAGCTGGATACTTCCTTACTTTCTGCATTTCAAGTCAAATATAAACAGGTGGTGACTGTAACATCTACAGTAGGTCTAGTTTATAAATTGCTCTTCAGGCTTTATTCATGCACTCCTCATCACATGCATGTCCTCCGGCGGCAACACCGTGAGAAAGCCCCAGTCAGAGACAGATAATGATATTACATTCACATTAGACACATAAAGAGGCCACCGAGCCAGTAACCGCCTGCGCTGTACAGATAGGCACATATTAAGTATGTGCTTTAAAATGGAAAGGTCAGAGTGAAACTCTGAGTGTAAAATGCACTCATGTGAAAAGTGTAGTGGGCCGAGGGGGAGATAAGAAGCTGGATGAAGGCCAGGCCACACTGAGGAAACAGTTGGTGGATTTGCCAAATATATTAGTCTGGCAGGAGATAAAGGGTGGACACATTGGTAAGACCTGAATGCTGCAATGTAATGTATTAGCTGTGCAGTGAAACATTTCCTAGGTGAGTTTTTTTATGTAGAACTGAAGTTTAATCTGTGTGAAGATCATAGTGAGTTGAAATAAATATAATCCAGTGCAACAGAAATTCTGGTTTCTGCTGAGCAGAAATTGGACTATAGACCTACTGCATTGGCCTCTACAATGCTGTAAGTTATTTGTACCTAATCCACCTTAGCTGTTTAAAGACTCAAAAACACAACAGAAACTAACATTTTAAGAAGAATTCACAGCAGTCCAGAAGCTTTGAATCCAATGAGTGTTATTTTCCAGTTTTAGGCTCCTTCTGTGCTTCTCCTTTTTGAATTATTGATAAGTGACATTTTAACTTGTTTGGTTTAGTTTACCATTAGGCATCACCATACATCCTTTTTAGCCTGTTTAACAAGTCATTCTTCTCTCCTCAGGTTTCCCTGTTTTGCATCATCTACCGGTCTCCCTACTGTGAAGAAGCAACACATTCTCTTCCTCCAAAAGAGACGCCGAGCAGTGATGTACAGACGCCCGCATTCATTTTGATGTTGCAAAGATGCAGAAGCAGAGACGCTAACAGCTGGACACTTTCTGAGAAAGATGCCGAGACGTACAGTGCGACCAATTGCGCAAACAAACCAAACAAACCGCTGCTTGTTCCATGAGGCACAAACTGAGAACTTGTGTGCACCTTGTGCTTTCATGCTGCCATAGGAGTGCTGCAAACATATCATGAAACCTGCATTTTCCCTCCCATGTAGTCACAAAAGGCTTGTGAGATTCTGTGTTGATGTTTTTCCTCTATGGCATAAAAAAAAAAAAGAAAAAAATATAGCATGATGGATGTTCTGTTCAGACGGATGGAGGGGGGGAAGCAGTGATTGGTGTGCTGAAGAAGAAAAATCAGCTCAGTCTGACTGAATATATAGTATTTATGAAAGGCACAATGAAGGAGCAAATCTCCCCTTCCATCCTCTAATAAGCTCTTCTGTTTGTATCCTCTTATTATTTTCAAGCTTGTGTTTCTAACGGCTTTGACACAAAAACAAAACCCTTGAGTGTTCCCTTTGTGAAGGCCTTGGCGGTTGCTTGTCACTGCCACTCACGAGGTGTTGATGAGCGACACCAGCTGAGGTTGAGGAGGATGGAGGGGATCTGTGCATGGGGGGGGGGGGGTTGAGGTGCCTCCAGGTCATGGCCTTACACGTTTGCTGTTTTTTGGCTACGTGTTGACACCTTCCCGGGTAGCATTCAGCGTCTGGAGTCACTGCTTCAGAAGCAACGCTGTCACGTTGAGCTGTTCGCTTAATGCTGTAAAAGACCGGCTGTGCTTCTTTTCTTCTGATAAAACAGCGGCTCCCTCCCTGAGTCAAAGCTGACCCCCCTCTTTTTTTTTTTTTTTTTTTAGCATGTCCACTCATAGTGATTCAGTAAAACTGGCATGAACTCTTCAGAAATCTTATCACCTTAATAAAAACTGAGGATTTATCAGTTTCTTGTTAAACTTGCTGCAATGTAGTCTTAATTTATATTGCAATGACAACTCTGTTATGTAATATGTTTAATCCTATTTATTTCTCCTCTGCCTGCATTCATATGTGAATGTATGTTGGCTTATGTCATGCATGGTCAGGTGTTGTGTTTTATTTGGTCTCAGTGGGGCTGCATTTTGCACAGTTGATACTTTCACAGGTGGAACTTGTTCTTGAAAAGACACTTCCAGGGTTTTCAGTCATTTCAGTGAGAGGAAAATGAAAGAATAACTCACATTACTGTTGACATGAAGCAAGCATTACTAAGACAATGTGGTCCTCACTCAGAAATGAAGACTAAATGGTATTAATACTTTAAATCTAGTTCCAAAAATGCTGCACATGAGCACAATCTGTACTGATAACCAATTATAAAAGAAACAAGACTGCTAGAATGACACAGTGTGTGACCCATTAACTACTGGGGACAGCAACCCTGACATGGTAAAGAATGCTACAGTCTTTGCAGCTGTCCCAAGGACAGCTGGAGGACTGTCACACATGCCACCTTGGCTCCTCTTTGAGTGTTAACCCACAGTCCTCTTAACCATTTGGTTTGTGGAGTTCTTTCCAGAAAGCTGTGCATTGTTAAGGGCAGACACCGCAGTGCTTTTCACCATAGTGTCATTAATGCACATAAAAAAGAGAAAAAAAAAACTCATTGCAAGTTCCTGTAGACCAAAAAAAAACAACAAATGTCTTAAAATACTTGGTAACTTTAATCAGTGTTTATGTCTGTGTGTCTGTCTAGGTGACCTGAGCATTGACATGCTACAACTGAATATCAACTAAAAGTTCATTGTAAAGTAATGTCTTGGTGAAATATGTATATTTTGTTTCTGTCGCTCTTTGTGGACTCATGGATCACATCAAATGGTAAACAGCTCCAAAAATATTCTGGTTCAACTCCTTAAGCCACCCCCCCAAAAAACCCTCTTTTTGTGAACTTCCAGACTTCTGCGGGGACCATTGAAAGTCCATAATGTTGACCTCATCCAACCGCTAAACTCAGACTCTGTCCCCCCACCAATCAGATAAGAGCATTTCTTTCCCATAGAATACAAGTTTCCCTGGCAACAGCGAATAATGAATGCCCCTTCAATTTGCACCTAATGAGTGGCATTTCCCCGTTTCTACTCTTTCCCTCCTCTTATCCTCTCGTTTCATGTGGAAATCCAGCTGGCTCTGACTCCAGCACGGTATTTTGCCTCTCTTAATGATGTAAATTAGACAGAAAAACACTGTCAGTGTGCATCGTTTTTTTTTTCTCCTTTTTTTTCTGTCATGTAAATTTGATTTCTATTTTTTATGGCGTTATTTTGTACATGTGATTTTTTTCACAATGTGAAATTCATGGCTAATAAACATAAGAGTTTTTTCCTCTTGACTGCAAAGCATCGCTTCTTTTTCTTCCGTGTGGAGATAATCTGTTTGCATTTGTAAATGTTATAGTGCTGATTTAGAATGGAAAAGCAGCTTTAACACAGCGTTGGGTGATTTCTCATTACTGCATGCTTTGCATATTTAGGCAGCGCCCAAATGAATGCAGCAGCTAAAGCGTCTTGAGGTATTTAAGGCAGTATATCATGCGTACAGGTTTTGTTCTGTGGAGGAGGGATTGAAATCGTCTTATCTATGCCTCTGGCTTCTAAGCCTCCTGCACAAGAACAGGCTAAACAGCCAGATACTTTCCCTTCTCTGTCAAGTCACCTTGGCAACAGCAACCTTTATCTGCAAAGTGTGGGGGCTGGAGGACAACATGAAATCTTAAAAAGCACCTCTCCTCATTCTTCTCCTCCCTGTCCTTTCTTGAACTACCCCACACCCCCAAACACACACACACACACCCACACACACACTGTTCATCAGTGAAATGCATTGCAAAGCGACTCACCAGTGATGCAGCCTTGCTGCATTTGACGTTCTCCGATTGGTAACAACTCAACATCCCATTAGTGAGCGACTGCAGAGCACACACTGCCACTCACCGCATTCCTCCAGCGATGTTCAGTTTACATTCTTCACCCTGACACAACTACTGACCAGTGATGTGTGTTTGAGAAACACCAGTTTTGCAGGATCCTGACCTTTATGCTAGCAAAATATGGCCTCATACATGGGGGAGGGGAGCCTGGAGAAATAAACACTTTTTTTTTCCCATCTTTGTTTCTTGGACACTTGATATGTGCTGAGATGTCGAAATATGTTGTTTAAACCTCATCTTGACCATTTCGGTCACGAGAGTGTTTTTCTCAAGCACTGTGAGAGCCAGGAAAGAAAAGAGGTTGACACACAAGGTGAAATGTGGGGGCTCTGTGTGTGGGAGGCCCCTCTGTGTGATCCCACAGTCCCCTCATTAATCAAGACAGGAAGTTGGACTTCCTGTCTGCCAGGAAGTAGGTCTTATCCCCCATCTCCGCACCCCCTCAGAGAACACAGCGGATGGTTCAACCCCTCAACACCGGGAATCCTCTGGGTGCTGTTAGCTTATGCAGAGCTTGGCTGAGCAGACTCAAGTCGAGTGTTTTGTGTGGGCAGCCTGTATGTGTGGCCCAGTGTGATAAAAACAATGTACCTTAATGTCACAGTTGCCTGGCAACGCAGGCATTAACCCTGACTCAGTCATGAGAATGCGCACACACACTCATAAGGCTCCAATTTCCACACATTTTTAAAAAATAAAAATTTAAGCTGCTTATTATAACCCCATTTCCTAAATATCTTATTGTAGTATGAAATTGAATTACTCATTATGCCAATAACACATTTAAAAAATGGGCTGATTTGTTTAGTAATGTTCTTTCTGGATCGACGTGCAAAAATCATCTCCAGTGCCATTACAGTTGCTGGTATTTGAACTGTGCACTAATAAAAAAAAAAAAAAAGAACAACTGAACATTTCCTGTAGTCTTTAGGCCAGAAGATGCAGCATCCATCTCCAAAAAGAATTATAGATTCTCATCCATTATTTCACTCCAGTTCAGTCTGAACCATGCAGCTGTGTTTTGGGGTCATCATGGCTTTTTCTTTTACATCAGAGAGTTTGAACTTCCCTTTGAGGATTCAGTGATGAACTGTGCTCCCCAACAGTGTTTCTTTTCTTAGTAATCCTGAACCTCACACTTATTTTCACTTAAGAATCATATCAGTTTGTAACATAGCAACATTTGAAACCCTGAAGATCACTGTCATTTACTGGTTCCAACCCTTCCTCCAGAAACTTTTAATAATGTATCCAATAGATGATGAAATCCCCAAGTTCTTTGCCCATTTTTTCTTCAGCTTTTTTATGATGCTTTTTTTTTGTCTTCCTTTTTTTATGTTTCTCAAATCAAATTCAAATGACCATAGATTATTCAAAAATCATAAAAGTTCTTTGTGGCAAGTTTTTGTATGTTCTTTTTTCTATTTCAGGCTTCACATAGTTGGTAAAGCACTGCATTATACTTTAGATTGTACTAATTTGTGTCACACAGAATCCCAGCTGGTATTTGGAAACAGACTTGTAGTTATACTTGCTTCTCTAACTCCTTTGCCTCAACAGATTAAGAAATACTAACAGTCAGATTTCGATTAATCTAAAATAATCAAACTAAATAAATATAATTAAACTCAAAATAACATTAGATAAAATTAAATTGATAACTACTTTATTTCCTCCTCAAACTATAATGCTGTAGTATTCTTCCAATAAAAGGTTATCAACAGTCCCCAAATAATATTCATTTAAGTTCTTGTTTTACTGGCCAATAATGTCAATAAGTGGCTCTGTATGAAGATAGATTTGAAATAACTTATGCACTTCATGTCATTTTGACTACCAGCTGTCAAAACTTTAAGACAACAGTGAGCAAAGGATCATAAAGATAATGAGAGTTTTTGCTGCTGCCATCTCTGCTGGTGAGAATCTATCTGAACAGACTCACAGATAAGTTATGTGTTAAAGTTTATTGCAACATAGCTTTGTCCTTATGTACTGTTGACTAAAGCAGGATTCACACAGACGTGATGCTTTCAGATCAGAGACCATTCATCAGGCAGTTCTGTTGGCAGACACTGTTGCTGCTGCTTGAAAAGGATGAATTATTATATGAGCTACAGTACACTTGGACTCAGACTCCTTAGAATTCAGTTTGACGTCACTGAATGAGAAGACTAAACTCCTAAGTATTTTAAAAAAACAAAATCAAACCAAAAATATCATTTTTAAAGTGTGAATTAGTGCATGTTTAATGTACTTATAAGTATTTTATTCATGAAAGACTTTATTCATCCTAGAAGGGAAATTCAGCATTGTAAAAAGCTCACTCTTTTTTTTTTTTTTTTTTAACAATATTACATTAATATGAAATAATAACATAATAATCATCAGTCAGTCTTGTTCTTTAGGGTGATGGCTACTAGCAGGAATGAATTTCTGTATCTCTCCATCCTACAGCGAACCTGACGCAGCCTCCCACTGAATACACTCTATTGATTCTTCACCGTGCTGTGGAGAGGGTGGGAAGAATTCTCCATCATCTTCATCAGCTTGTGCAGCATTCTTTTCTGAACGATCAGCTCCAGCGGCTCCAGCGTTCTCCCCAGCACAGAACCAGCTTTCTTGATCAGCTTGTTTAGTTTCTTCAAGCCCCTGGTTCTGATTCTGCTGCCCCAGCAGATGCTGCAAAGCTGATTGAGTGCAGACGTCGAATGATCTCAGCTTCATTAAGAAGTAGAGTCTGCTCTGACCTTTCTTGTAGATGTAGTCAGTGTTGCATTTCCAGTCGAGTCTGTTGTCCAGCTGAACTCCAAGGTATTTGAGTTCTCTACCACCTCCACCTCCTCTTCCAGGATGTAGACAGGACTATGCTGCTTATTCTTGCTCCTCCTGAAGTCAACAATCATCTCTTTAGTCTTGCTGGTATTTAAGATGAGCAGATTGTTACCGCACCATTTCACAAACTGACTGACCAGTTTTCTGTACTCGGCTTCTTGTCCATCACTGATACACCCCACAACTGCAGAGTCATCAGAGTATTTCTGCAGATGACAGGACTCAGAGTTGTACTTGAAGTCTGAGGTGTACAGTGTAAAGAGGAATGGTGAGAGTACAGTTCCTTATGGTGCTCCAGTACTGCTGCACAACACAACAACAAAAAACTATTATTATTACATTATTATTATAATTATTATTAACTATTATTATTATTAAACTATCATTCATCTCTGGAAACCGGCTTTAATGACAAGCCACACTGGAATAACACGCACATCTCATGATTACTTATCAAAGTTTAAAAAACTAAACTCTTTCAAAGGTGGTTACTTTTCTATTTTATCATTTAGCTTTTGGTATTGTTTAAGGACTGTACAGACCACGTAGCCTTCACATGTCCTGTAGATGAAACTAAAGGGTGCAGGACACCGTCTTCCTGATCTGTTTGTGTTGCTGACTGAACTGTTTTTTATTTTCTGGTCCCAACGTTGCCCTGATCAGAGCAAATAACGTTATATTTCACAATATCTCCCAGATTAGTCATTAACTCTCAGCAACACCTGAGAGTTAATGCGGAGACAGCTAATGCTAACAGCTGTCTCCGTTGTTAGCATTAGCTAGCATAATAACATTATGCGGTGGGTCAGTTTCGGGAGCATAGATACATGAACTAAAGTGTCAGATTGAGTGTTCACCATGATTTATGTGTTTTTGTTGTTGGGGATTAAATCAAGTTTTTTCTCTGCTGTGGCAGCAAGTTATTCCTCCTCTGCTCTTTGTGTCCGATATTCCTCCCGATACGAATACACTGATACACAGTGGACGGAGCAGTGTCCAGTTTTGTCACAGACGGCAGAAATCTTCATGAAATAAATGTCTGTGATCTTCTTATTCACATGTTACCGCATTAAAGTTTTCCTCTGATGTTCCAACAACCAAGAATGTGACAGTCCTTCCAGATTTCCTCCATGTTGTTCAGAAAAAAGTCTGATTCGCATCTGTTCTAATTACACATGTACAGAAACGCCCCCGTTGCAATGGCGGACGGTCTAGTTGCGGCATTTGGCCGGATCAGTCTGTAGGAACTTGTTTTAAGACAATGCAACTTATTTCAAGAAATCTTATCAAGAACATTTTGCTTGTCCCATTGGCAGAATTGTTTTGCTTATTACAAGAAAAAATAAAATAAAAAAAAATCTTGTCCAATCTTAAAATACTTTAAAAAAAATATATATATATTTGCTTGTAATAAGCAAAAATTTTTGCTTATTTTGAATGGGATAAGATATTTTGACTAGAAATTAGAAAAATATACTTGGTAAGATTTGAGTTTTTGCAGTGCAGATGTAGGGTACTGCTGATCTTGAAAAGTATATTATACGAAAATACATAAATAAAGAAATATGCAACAACATAAAGCAATTTGCATTCAAAGTTCTTAAACCACTTGTGTGGCTTGTGCAGGGCTCCAAACAAAATATTCGTACAGATCCCAAACTGGACCCTGTTGCAACAGATTTCTGAGGATTTCATCAGCTGAGGAGAGGTGCAGGTAGGTGGACAAAAGCTGTAGAAACCCTGTGATCTCCTCTACTTTTGCAAACCCACAAGAAAAAAACTCATGCCACCCAGGGTGGAGGTCTTTTAAATCATTCCAGACACACACAGACTCTATGATGGTGGCAGGGATGCTTTCGAAATGAGAGTTGTGTCCTTTGGGTTGTGCTCGCTCCGACCTCTGAGTTACATCAGCATTCAAGCAGCTAGCTGAAGACCAATTCGCCTCAGGCAAGGGATGTGTCAGAGGCCAGTGTGTTTCCGTCAGATGTCCCGAGATGGACGGTACAGCAAAAATTGGCTTCTGGCAAAGTTATTTTTTCCAACTAAGAAAACTGCAGAACTAAATCGATTTTAGTTCTGCAGGACAAAGTTTTCAACATGCCCTGGTTTTTATGATATCAGAACTTTTTCCATCTTTAAGATGGCAACTTCTGGATGATTGAAATGTGTCTGTGTCCTGCATTTGCTGCAGACGTTGTTTTCTAGCACCAACAGACAATCTAATGTCCCTTCAAAAGCCCTTTGGCTCACTGTGCTTATCAGAAGGCAGACTGAGGAGATAACATACTTGGGAAGGAAAAAAAAGAAAACTGGACTGCAGAAGAAAGGGGCTATGCAAGGCTTAGATCATGCAAGATTTTCAAAACCGTCCCTTATCTGAGCAGCCTAACCTGCAGGATAACACAGAGACATGCTTGTAAGGATTCTTCCTGGTTCTGAATGTGGCTTTCTTTTGTTTCCAAAAGTTCATATTTCTGTTGTTATGGATTAATGTTTTTAAATAAGTTTTTCAGTTTACCTGGCCGACCACTAACACATCTTTGTAAGTCCTTTGTTTATCCTCCACAGGATGCCCCTTCCCCCTGTGTTATCGTGAGAAGGCTGAATGAAAATGGATGAGAGGTAATTAACTCTGAGGAGGTCTGCTTCACACACAAAGACTTTTTATTTCTTTCTCCTTTCATTTTTTTTCCCCTCTGTGTTTTTTGTCTCCCTTTTGTCTTTACTGTAGCTTTATCCCTCGATAATCCACTGACCCCATCTTTAGAATTTATGGACATCCCAGTGAAGGGACCCACTGATTGAGCTGCTTTGCAGTCAAAAGCTAATTTACGAGTTTAAAATGACCTGAAGTGATTTCCAATCAGATGGGGACATTTAGAAAAGTGCTGTAATTAACAGAGTGCAGGGGAGCAACAAATACGTGACTGACCTTGACTGCACTTCCTCTCAACTTTTAAGGAGAAACTTACTTCACTTTTTCAGACAATAAACCTAAACCTGATACTGAAGAGTAAATATGAAGCAACAATTCAAGATTTTTACACCAAAAGCACCAAGTATGCAGTGCTTCTTTAAATGAGTGATGACATAGCAGTAAAAACTAGTTCATGTTGTTGGCATTGCTGCATTATGTCAAATCTCCAAAGAAAAAAACTGCATTTTTTTACAGCGGGGTATTGTTTTGAAACGCCAGACCTCACTTCCTCAGTAAAACAGTTGGGTCCAATTATGATATGGAGCTTTACCCGGAGACCAAGTTGACTTCATTTTGATTGGCTACACCTTATTTGGCTATAACCTTATTTGGAGAAAGTAGGTCAAGCTGCGCTAACGGTCGAGTTTGCTAAAGGCTGACTGCTAGCAACATGGGCATTTCAGACAGTGAGCTATGTTTATCAGACAAGACAGCATTTAGAAAATAAATAAACTTACAGGTAATGACAAGGTTGTGGTCGCCTCCCTCAGTGTTGCTGCAGAAGTTTTCTTTTAAATCCATTTGTTTGTTAACCCAGACCTGGCTGCTTAGCAGTCACTCTCCCACTCGCAGTTGAATCAGACAGGGAGGGGAGGGGAGGGGGGCGAAGTGGACAGTGCATAGATCGTTAAGAGACCTTTCAGAGAGGGGGAGGCGGTTTTACTGATAGTGCGCCTAAGAGGACGGCGGCAAATCCATTCACGTAGAATGATAGAACTATGTAGAACCGATAAGCGGCTGTGTGATTCAGCCATGTTTCTGAACACCGAGACAGAAGCTGACAGACGCATGAACAGGAACGTTGATGCTCACGCTGGACATTCACATGGCTGCGCATCGAGTGCACAACATTTCATATTATACCCCAAAAAATTTTTTCAGAAAAGTGTAATTTTTTTAATTGTACCTGTAGAACCATGTAGCAAGGTAATGTACCAGTTTTTCCCCCTGTGACACAACATTGTTATGTAAGAAGAAAGGCACTGCTCTCTGACTGCAGATGAAAAGTACAGAAAATGGGATAACATGCACGAGCCAATAATTTCCCCTCGGGGATCATACCAGATTTTATAACAAGTCAGAGAGAGCACAACAAAACAAACAAAGATGAAAGCTATTGTTTAGGCCTACCATATAACAAAAAAATGAAAATTGCCCACACTGCCAGACATATTTTTTGTATTACTTTGGTTTTAAACTCTGAGGAGAGTTACATAATTTGAAACTTAATGGTGGGAAAAGCAGCAAGATTCAAAAGACCCAGTGATCACAACAGCTATAATGTATGGATCACTTCATTTCAGTGTACAGGTTTATGATATGTAACTGTTTGACCTTCAGAATATGTTTCTGACTTGTTTTGATGTCACTGTGACGTTTATTATGTATAGGATGTTGTTGCCCAGCAGCATCCCAAGGCTGAGAAACCACTCTTCACAACTTTGTGTTTCAGCCTGGAACATCATGTTACAGCCGAGTTTCACTTTACGCACAGTGTCACCAGTGTCGCCAGCAACTGGATATCAAGACACTGGCTGTTTTGAATGCTAACTGTGGTTGATTAATCAAAGAATAAAACAGAAGATGCTGAAATCAAATTTAAAAGGAAGGAATGCAATCATTTGCCAACGCGTTAAAGGGAAATTATGCAGCTTTAATGACATCTAACACTGAATACTCGACCTCATCCCCCACTTCTGAACAGAAAACATGAAAGCCCCTTATGTTTAGAAAGGGGTTAATTGCAAGGAATGCAAAATGTAGATGTAAATTTCTTGTTCAAAGGTAGTGGAAACCCCATCTGCTCTTATTTCTCTAAATTCCCTGAAATGCAGAGAGGTGTAGCATTGTTTTTGAAAACTAAACCCTAAACTGTTCCGATTAACAAAGCATCTCAAATGGTATAGCTAATAAAAGCATCTAAAAATGACGTGCTTTACCTGAGCAGACAAATATATGCACATAGCCATGAAAAAAAAAAAAAAGGGAATATAAACAATTAAACAATTAATGCATACATATCGTACAAATTAATGCTGGTAAATCATATATTCACTAAAAAAAAAAAGCATACCATAGTATGTAAAATATTAAATAGCTTAATATACAGTGGTGTGAAAATGTTTTTGCCCCCTTCTTAATTTCTTACTTTTTTGCATGTTAGTCACACTTAAATGATTCAGATCATCAAACAAATTTAAATGTGAGACAAAGATAACACAAGTAAACAGAAAATGCAGTTTTTAAATGAAGATTTTTATTTTTAAGGGGGGAAAAAAATTCAAACTTAAATGGCCCTGCGTGAAAAAGTGTTTGCCCCCTAAACCTAATAACTGGTTGGGCCACCCTTAGCAGCAACAATTGCAATCAAGCGTTTGTGATAACTGGCAGTGAGTCTTCTGCAGCGCTGTGGAGGAATTTTGTTCCACTCATCTTTGCAGAATTGCTGTAATTCAGCCACATTGGAGGGTTTTCCAGCATGAACCGCCTTTTTAAGGTCATGCCACAGCATCTCAATTGGATTCAGGTCAGGACTTTGACTAGGACACTCTAAAGTCTTCATTTTGTTTTTCTTAAGCCATACAAAGGTGGACTTGCTGGTGTGTTTTGGATTATTTTCCTGCTGCAGAACCCAAGTGTGCTTCAGCTTGAGGTCATGCACAGATGGCCGGACATTCTCCTTCAGGAGATTTTGGTAGACAGCAGAATTCATGGTTCCATTTACCACAGCAAGTCTTCCAGGTCCTGAAGCAGCCCCACACCATCACACTAAAACCACTATATTTTGCAGGGCATTTTTGCCCTGTTTCTTTCTGATGGTGGAGTCATGAAGCACTGACCTTAATTGAGGCAAGTGAGGCCTGCAGTTCTTGAATGTTGTTCTGGGGTCTTTTGTGACCTCTTGGATGAGTCGTCGCTGTGCTCTTGGGGTAATTTTGGTCGGCCGGTCACTCCTGGGAAGGTTCACCACTGTTTCATGTTTTCACCATTTGTGGATAATGGCTCTCACTGTGGTTCTCTGGAGTATCAAAGCTTTAGAAATGGCTTTGGAACCTTTTCCAGACTGATAGATCTCAATTACTTTGTTTCTCATTTTTTACTGAATTTTTTTTTTGGATCGCAACATGATGTCTGGCTTTTGAGGATCTTTTTGTTCAACTAAACTTCGTCAGGCAGGTCTTATTTAAAGGTAGAATCCAAAGTCCCTCCAGTGTTTCTGTTTGCAAACAACAGTATTCAAACTCAGCGCTCCTCCCTCTCAGGCTAATGGCTGCCTCGCCTATTCCACTTCAAGCTTCTCCTTCAGAGCTCAGAAGCGGGTACAAGCCAAACTTATATTAACCCTGGTTTTCCAAACAGCATTATCTGAAGCTCTTACCTTTTCTTTGGTGCATACACAGTGTTTTCTTTCTTTCTTTCTTTCTTTTTTTTCCCTTCGAGAGTTTGAGTGACTTGCGTCTGCTCCAATCCTGAGCTTATTCCCACACGGCGTCATGTCCTTAGCTCTGTCATTGGCAAACGTCCCGACCAGACCAAAACAATACAAAAGAACGAATTACAGGCAGGGGGAGAGAGAGTTGCGTTCAAACGCACCACGGCACGAGGAGTAGAGGCCCAAAGGCGGGGTTTGAGAGGGATTTCACTTGCTCAAGTCTAACGTTTTTGTATTTTTTACGGGGGGAACTTCGGACTATACCTTTATTTAAGTGATTTCTTGATTGAGAACAGGTGTGGCAGTAGTCCAACCTTGGTGTGGCTAGAGAAATTGAACTCTGCTTTCCAAAGATGTGATAAACCACAATTAATTTATGTTTTATCAGGGGGGGGGCAATCACTTTTTCACACAGGACCATGGAGGTTTGGATTTGCCCTTCCCCCTCACTAATAAAAATCTTCATTCAAAAACTGCATTTTCTGTTTACTTTGTTATCTTTGACTCACATTAAAATTTGTTTGATGATCTGAAACATTTAAAGCAGAACTCAGTAACTTCAGCTCGGGGCTCCCCCTAGTGGCGTCCTTTCACTGTCGTGTTCAACCCCCCCTTACACCCCCACAGCACACAGACGGCTTCTCTACCTGTCTTTCTTCTATTTTGATCCCTGGATATATTTCTAAGCTTTTTCTAGCTTGTTGATGCTACTTTGCTGCGTTGGTAGCAGCACCACGTCTCCCTCTGCACAAAGCAAAGACCTGTCTCTTCTGAAACGGGACGTTTTACCCGCGATTTGCGGGTAAATATACCGTGGATTATATTTTTCTCTGGTGTTGGCGAGTAGCAGGTAAGAATACGAACTTTTATTTACTTTTTGCGGACGTGACAAGTGATTATTGAGCCTGAAGCAGTGATGCTTCACCCGGCGCCCAGGCAGCGCAAGCTACGTGAATCACTCTGGTCCAGCAAAGAGTTGGTTATGAGAGCCAGGAGCCGGTGTTTAGGTGGTCTGAAGCTAAAGAAATGTTTTCTTCGAATTAGCGCTGGTAGTCTGGTTCAAATCAGCTCTGGAAGCAGCTCGGTAGATAGGGGACCTGAGTACCGTACAGCGGTTTCTGTTGTCGCAAGTTCTGCTCGGGTCGGCGCAGGCAAAGTTGTATTTAGCTGCTCGCAGGCCAGAGGCCCCGCGGGAGGGGGGGAAACATTGAATCGCTCCGTAAACACTTTGTTTAGCCCCACGGGGATTCCGAAAAGCATTTATTGAGGTAAAAAAGTTACTGAGTTTCCCCTTTAAGTGTGACAAACATGCAAAAAAGAAAGAAATTAGGAAAGGGGCAAAAACTTTTTCACACAGCTGTATAATAAATGACAAAAGTGTTGCAGACAGCAGTGCCTATAAGGAAATAATGAATTAGTTTTCAGTTTTTGCAATTATCCTTTTATGTGTTAAATCCATTCACTAAGAATAACCCCCACCCTATTAGTTTAAGACTTTCACAGCAGACTTCCTGTTTGCTCCCAGCACTTTTCTTTTTTTAAATAATCAAACAGCTCTTCTAAAGACCGTTCATGACAGTTTGAGTGCAATGGGAAGCAGTAAACAGGATGAGGCTGGTGTCACTTAACTATCTGAATCCTATCTGAGCCAGAGCTGAAACACCTTATCTCCTGACAGAAGCATAAGGGATCGCTCCTAATCCTCCCCTGCCTGATCCTAAACACGTTACGCTGCTTCAAAGCTGGTGGCAGAGTGTGAGACAAAACCAGTTTAGATGACAGAAAACAGAGGCTTCTTAAAATAGCGTTTAATGGTTTTGGAAAGGGTGTGATGAAGAGATGAAGCTGTGCTTGTGAAAGACCTGAGATAAGAGGACTGATGAGTTTTGTTAAACAGTTCTCTTGATACCTTCATGCTGTAACTGTCCTGAAAACCTTCTCTCATTCCTACTGACAGCTGTAGACTTATAAGCAAGCAAAGCCAAACACCATTTCACCCTTTGGATATGCTGGAGCTTTATCAAGCTTTTTCATGTTGATAAGATGTGTTTGGGAGTCATTAGTACATACTTATTAACCGCTTAGGGATGCTTTTAAGGCCACTTAGCTTACCTCAGCTATCTCAGGCTTATCTCACTGCTGAAAACCACAGAAAGATGAAACGCCGCACAGCTTCATAAGATGTAATAACAGTTTGGGGTGAGTCACTGCAGGCAGCAGGCTCATAACATTGTTTATGTTCTCTTTGAAATGGGGTTGGTGGGTCTTTTAATCAGCATGGCTCAAAGGCATTTGCCCTGCAATTTCTGCTGTTATATGGATTTTCACTTGGGTGTGGTTTGAGGTAAGTAGGGGGCCAGATGAAGGAGGGCTCAGTGGTTTAGGTGGGTGGATGAGGTAAACTCACTTCACTTTAAAGTCACATAGCTTTGGTAAAGTCTGGACACAGTAAACATTATACTCTCTAGATGTGAATGAGAAGCCAAAACAATCAATTAACTTCTGCCTTCTAATTAAGGAAAAGAATTCATAGGTGGCGGATGGAAGTGAGCACCATTATCTTCTTCCATTCCTCATCGGCCGTTCTTTTCAAACAGACAACCGAAGGAGCTTTTCTCTGCTGACCTATATCGTTTTTTTGTAAGACTTATCTTTTATAAATCTTAAAAAATGATCATCTTCGGTGGCACATGGAGGCATTATGATTGAGGCTGTCAGATAGTACACTGGATGTCACTACCCCCACTGCACTCATTAAAGTAAAAAAAAAAAAAAAAAAGCTTATTTTTACTGTTATCCAGCCATGATTCATATGCTTATGCTAGGACAGTTGACCCTTTGTAAAGTCCCGCCCCACCATGGCTACAGTTTCTAATGGACCTTTTCCACTGCACATTTTCGTAATCCTTCCACACGGCATGGCATGTTTCCTCTGGGAAAACCTGTTACGAGCCGTCACGATTTTCTGCATCCGTTTCAGAGCTAGCTCCAACCGTGCTGAACCAACGCAAAACATGACGTACCTGATGGCTCTCCATGAACTGGTCAGAGGAAATTGTCGTCATATGTGTCATACGTGTTTCGCCTTGCCTCTGCGCCTGGCTCTGTTTTCGGTGACTACAAGCCACAGAATAAACAATAACAGCAGTAACACCTTTATATCATCCAATGCCTCCATTGTTGTTTTTAATTCACTGACCACCGCATGGCACGGCAGTGACGTCACGGCAGTCTCGACCGCGCCTACTCCACTCACTTCAATGTTGTAGACTACTGCTTCTCCTCTGTGGAAACAAAAACCGTCCTGGTCTTCTTTAGCATGTGGTGCTGTACAGTGCTGTACCGTGCCCTGTGCAATGGAAAAGGCCCATAAGTCTGACAAGCTTTTTTTCCCAGTTTATTTCTGTCTAAATAAACATGGATTCCTTTGCGATTTCAGTGAACATTTTCTGAAGGAAATTGTGTTAAATTTGTAGAGTAATAGTGGCAGTTCTAGGGTGGGGCTGGTGAAGGGTCAAAAAACCTGGTCAAAAAAACCCACAAACAATCAGCTTTTAGAGGCAGTGGGAAAGGCTCACAGACCCAGGTCGACCCCTGTCAAACAACTCAGCAAGCAACGCAGATTAAAATCGCCTTCAAATGGCTCAGCTCCGATCGGCGTGGAGCGGGAACGTCAGACCTGGGCTGAACTACAAATTCACTTGATGATGTTGGGCGGTATTGCCTACATCATGACATTGCACCAGTAGCGCCTCATATACAGTAATGTACCAAAACAACTCTGCTTCAGCCACAAATTCACATTGACTACCATCCATGTGCTAGAAAATCACTCGCTGATTTTCATCCATTTTGAGGATGGATGAAATTGTAACGAGAAAGCATAGTGACTACCGGCCTGACACGCTTTCCATTGTTTACTTTCCTGATTTTTGTTGCATGGATGACATCATCAACATGAAACGCGATGGCTTCTTCAAACAGGCAGCAGTGGGGTCAGAGGCCACACAGCTTGTCAGCGGGGAGATTATACACACTAAAAACTCCTGCACTGCTGGGTTATAAAGTGGAGCAATGAATTTCTGGGTTACTTCAATCTAGAAAATTGGGTTATTTTTTTGACCCAACTTTCGAGTTGAATATTTGGCCCAAAAGTTGGGTTATATTGACTACAATACTGGGTTTTTTTAATCGACCCAACAACCCAAATGTCTGGGTTGAAATAACCATGAAATTAGTTGGACCCTTATTAGCCCAGCGGTTTGACCCAGAAGTTTTTAGTGTGTGTCTGGCTGGTTTTTGCCAATGGGAAAGAAGCATAATGCCGATTGTGAAGAGGGTCGGGTTGACCCGCTAATTTCAGTGGGAAAGCTGCTTTAGACATATCATTACTTCAGCATGATAGAGTTTGGAGCAGGGTCTCCCAGGTCCTGGAAAAGTACCTTTCTTACAAGTACAATAGTTTACAACAGGGGTGGCCAAGTCTTCGAGAGCCACAATCCTGCAACTTTTAGATGCATCCCTGCTCGAATATCTAAATCAAATAGATGGGTCATTACCAGGCCTCTGCAGAGCTGAATGATATGCACATGAGGTAAATCACGTGTTTTGGAGAAAAGATGCATCTAAAAGTTGCAGGATAGTGACTCTTGAGGACTGTACTTGGCTACACCTGTCTACAAGGTGCAGAGTTGAGTAGAACAAGCTGCTGCAAGAGGGGGTACACACTCAATCATTTGAGCAATGCAGTGCCCAAGGAAATAACAAATTTTAATGTTTAATAATAATTTTTCCAGGAACCTTTGACCTGAAAAGGTTGAAGAATGAGAAGACAATTGTGTTTAAAGCTGACATTTCTGCTTTGGGTAAACAGCTGACATATACAGGCACATTAAAGGGTGAGACAGCACGTTGATTAGCATAAAACAGGAAGCACAGATCAAACTGTTTACTCAAAATATTGGATGTAGGTGACAAGCGTGCTTAATGAATAAACAAAATGGATTGCTGCAGTTGCAAGTGAGGGGAAAGATCTAAAATCTTTATTCTCCATCATGCTCAGCAGACTGACCCTCCCCGATCCCCTCAAACCACCTGTCAGATGAAGGTCAGCTCTGCTTTCAGTCTGACAGGCATCCCTTTTCTAACAAGTCCAGGCCAAGACCTTAATCTACAAACCAAAACAACCTAAATAAACAGGGGGAAAAAAGTCTAGAAAACAATTTGAAGCATTTCTGAAGCACGGGAAAGCTGATGTTTACTGAGGCATGCTCGCAATCATGCTGATAAATGAAAGTGTGCTGATGTAAGGTGGCCTTGCCACAGCTAATGAATGAGTGTGAGGGTTGTGCAGAACTCCAATTTCTCAGGCATTTTTATAAGCACTTGAAGTCAGACTGTGGTCTAAAGTTGCATTTCTCACTCTCTTTCATCAATTAGGAGAGTCTCCTTAATGAAACGGCAGGCTTGCAGATGGAGCAGAGGTGAGGCTGGGATGGCAGTGGGAGGGGAAGTGGGAGACCAGGAAGCCCACTGAGTTTGTAATTAGCAGAGTAACCCAGGACGTCTCACAGCTGGTTAGTATTTTGACTGTTTTATTTGTTGCTCGCCTTCCCCCTTGGCAGGTCCCTTGAAGTGATTTCATTGGCTCCCACTGACCCCCTGATGGGGGCTCTAAAGCTTTATCTCCAGACTCGACAGCGGGCGACCCCTAAACTTTTAGTATTAATCACACAAAAGGATTCCTTGCCTGATTTGGGCATGTGGTCCCCATTGGTGTCTCAGCAAGCATGAGCGAAGATGAAAGCCCCTCTCTTTCCTGATCAGAATGTGCTCTGCACACGCCAGCTCAGCTGATGAGTGTCCGCTTTTGTTCTGCACCAGACCACACACATGTACATAAACACTGCGAACCGCATATGCGCCTCAACACACTTCGAAACACCCACAGACACATTCTGTTAGCCACAGTCACTCAGACACCAAGTCCCCAATGGGCTGTGAAAAGTTTGCAAAACACCCAAAGCTTTGCATCAAAAATGACAACTGGCATTTCAGAGCGTTTTAACGTGGATTTACTGACAGCTTTAGTGGCCACATAAGGCTTTGGTTCGGCTGGGTCTCTTAAAGATCTTTCCTGCCTAAACATTTTGCTTCATTTATACAAGTAAAGGAGATGATAGCATTGGCAAAAAAAAATTACCTACATGAAAAAGTCATCACATCAGGAATTCAAACTATACGAGAAGACCGAATTTCCGCTTTTATTTGAATTTCCTAATCTCCTGTTTAACTGTGCATGCTGGAAACAGAGAAATAAAGCACATTTGTGGATGGCCTGAATGAATCATACTGACAGAGCAGATGTGTATTTCAACAAAGTAAATCCACACATGGAATAGGTTAGAAGAAATTACTGGCTGAGCAACTCTTTGCAAGCAACTTGTGTATGGTTTGGAGAGATCACAATACAAGAGGGCAGCAAACTGAAACAGCAGGAAGAAAACATGGTGAAATGTATTATTTCAGCAGTTACCAAACATTTGAAAAGCTAAACCATAAAAAGGAGGTCTCAGTCTTCTCAGAATACTTCAATTTTGGGGTTTACATTGTTTCTCTCATCTCAGTAATGAAGTCTGACTTGAAACAGAACAAAAGACTTGTCTGGTTAGTGCGGCATCCTTCTGTGTCATTTATAGCATTTAAGGTACAGTGGGTGGCAGAGGCAAAGTAGTAGCTAAATAACAACTTTGGGGCAGGGTAGAGCCAAACACAAGCCCTATATGGATTAACTACAGTCTACTTTTTGTTAGAGCACTAATTATAATTGGCCTATGCCAGCTACTTCTCAATCCCCAGACCTTGTCATCTTAATCTCTGCTAATCCCCCTTTGTGTTTGCAGAAATTAGTTTGTGAAGTGGGCTCAATCTAGGTCAATCCGTTTGGCCATTTTGGAAAGAGCCTGACAGGGCTTGTGCATGAGTGTGAGTATGTGCGACCCCTGTGACAGATTTTAATGGGTGGCTGCACGAGGTAAGGACGAAGCAGGGGAGAAGTGGTGGGTACTGAATTGGGCAAACACCCATTATCGCCATTTTAATTGAAGATTAGTGGAAGGATTTAGCCGCAGAGGCTGCAAGCAGGCGGCAAAGGGTGCTGGCTGCTGTCTCAGTGGCCATGGCTTTCTGTTCTCCACACAAACCTGCAAATCTGTTTCTGCTCATTGTAAGGGAAACCCTTGGAAAAATGGTGTGTTGGGGGAATGCTGCCGAAACATTCTTCATCTTTCTTTTCCTATGTGAAAACAAAAGCTTAAACATGATCGAGTGAAATGACAGACAGTTTCAATTATAGTGCAAAATGAGTTTGCCTTTTGACAAAGTTATTGAAGCAATATTCTTCCAGAGGATTCCCCAGGCAGCGATGGAAATGGGTCAGAGCATGAGCAGAAAAGTAATACTGAAAGTAGTCAGCACAGTGAGGTGAAAATCATCTGTGACAACTTTATGAAGGAAGGGGACATCACATGACACTCCAGCTCCTGACAGACTCATCCAAGTCATCGTACACAAAGAGCATTTTTTCCCTGGAAAAGACAGTGAAAAAAATGACTAAAGTAACCAGGACAATGATGCACATCTAACCAGCATTTTGCCAAGACTGACAGAAAGAAAAGTAACTATTCAACTGGGGATCAAACTTGAGACATTCATCCAAATAGTACATCTCATAAACACCAAGCTACACAATTTGCTTCCTGTTATGAATAGCACCAACGCTGAGGTGAAAGTAGCATTCAGTGCTACTTCCATATGCATTAAATGTAGTTAGTAATGGTTGAGAAAACATCATAGTTTGGTGTTAAATATTGCATAAAGCTTTCTAAACCTTTCCATTTTGCCATGGCAATGCATCGCATGACTGCCATGTTAGCTTCAGGAACCCTCTACACATGGCTGGCCTGAGCCTTTATGAGGCCCCAGCACAATTTGATTTGGAGCCCCCCTGACCACCTCAGCACCAACAGTGCTTAACTTTAACTTGTGTTTCATCATTTCACTCTGTGAATGAAACACACCTATTCATTTTCATTGTGTATTTGTCGTTGGCCTACATTATACTGGGGTCATGCTGGCTGTTTTTTGTTTTTTTTTGTTTTGTTTTAACCTTATGGGGTAGAAAACCTGCAGGTGGCAAGACAATTTAGATAAAAACAACTATTGGAGTATCATAAGATCATGCACACACACACACACACAAACTAATACTCTCCTTACAGAAGTAGTTAATAGTACCCATCCAATGGGAATCACAATCACAGTGTCAGCATGCAGAATAAAAGGTGCTCTATGGTGAGTGCAGTCATGCAGATGCAACCTCATCAAGGGCCAGAGGAAGGTCGCATGTCACTTTTTGATATATAGTGTGATATATGCAAGACCAGTTGAACAGTTAAATTATTCTTGTTTTTATAATTTGGGAAAATAGGTAGAAAAGTGTGCCAATTATTCAATCTTCCAACAAAATAACTTAAAACTGTTGCTAATTTGTCCAAGATTCTGGTGTGCCACCAAGCAAAAAAAAAAAAAAAAAAAGCACATGCACTATACAACAAAGGCGACAGGAATTTATTGAACTACTATTATTAGCAAATTAACCGCAAAATTTTACAGTTGTTGTATTGGTGTGTGTGGGTAGATCTTAAGATGCTGCTTAGTCTGTGCATGTGTGTGTGAGTGTGGTGGTGGTGTAGGGGTGTGGTAGCAGTGGTAGCGCCCTGGTGTCTGGTGTGTGGGGCAGGGGCATCGGGGTAGGTGCTGGCCCGTGCCGGGGGGTTGTCCGGGGGGCCCGGTCCACCTGGGTGTTAAATGCCACTTCGGCGTCTGCTGAGTCTTGGAAAGCATCAGCCCTGCCCTTTTAAACATGCACTGCTGCGGGCAGCCCCTCCCCAATAGCATCTCCATGGAGGACCCATTGTTTACAGTGTGGCTAACTTAGTGACTTTAGACCTCTCTGTTAACTTTTTTGTTTCAGCAAGTGACTAGCAATAAATCCAGTGTTACTGGAGACTCATGCAGACTTAGGTGAAAACGTGTATCATTTACTTTTCTCAACAAGCCACAGCAGCTACCGCAGGCCCCGCCCCCGCATAGAAGCGCGAGCCTCATGCTCATGAAGCAGCATCTCAGCTTCGCCCTAACTAGTTTGTTCTATTGTTTACTTGATTTGGTCTCAAGTACTGTGAAGAAAAGGACACGTAAATAAGTACTGGTGGTTGAAGTTTTTATTTAGTTTCTTCTGATTTCTTTAAAAAGACAGCACATTTTTTACAGTAAGTATCAATCAAAAATGATACGTTACATTTTTTCAAAAGGACATGGAACGTTTGTGGCTCTAAATCACTTTTATTTAGCTGGTTAAGGTGAAAAATGGCTTTATGGATTGAAAAGGTTGCAGACCCCTGCATATACCTTGACTCCCTACTAAAAGCCAGTAAGTCACAAGTTGGGTGCAAGAATAAACTGAACAGTAACAAACAAAGCAACAACAACAAAAAAAAAAACATTTTGAAGGTATTACAGAGTTTGCCATCTTGTAGAAAATTTTTTAAAAAATTGTTGAGAGCTCATAGTGTGCCGTCTGCTAGCCAGTCAGAGCCAAATGGACTTCAAGGGAAGTCTCCATAGTTTCTGTTTTTACAGGATAGTGCGATTGTGTTCAGCTATCCATTTTGTTGGTACTTTTAACAAGTACAACCCACCTTAACACTGTTGCAGACAAACACACCAACACCACATACCAAAGGCACTCCCTGTTTTCAGCAACACCTCCTTAGATGAGAATGTGCTGTGCAGCATTGTAGAAACTTATATTTACTGGACAGATTTGAGTTAGTCTTCTGATCTCGCATACTTATATTACAGAGAATGTGGATAGGCTATCTCATAAATTCTGCAGATTAAACTGCAGTATTATAAATTATGAAACTGCACCTGCATTAATTACTACAGCTCATATTGCAACAAACCGAAGATGATACTCTGAACAGTCCTTGGTTATCTGTGCATGCACAGGCTGAATCAGCAGCAATAGCACAGGTGCTAATTGATAAGAGTGTTTTATTACTGTTATCTTATAAGCACAGCACATTCAGGTGTTACCTTGTGACTACTGTCATATGGTTCCAAGGAGGAAAGTGGGCTCAGTTTAATCTTGCATGTTTAAATTGCTGGAAAGTGCATGGCCATAAACATGCAAGAATGTAGCTGTGGTCAGGGTGTGTTAGAGTGTGATAACACACATGGATCTCAGTGTTAATGGCTAACAGGCTGTGGAGGTGAGGAAGGTTTAACATGATTTACTATACCTATACTTAATTTAGTAGGTTTCCCACGAATGTCTCTTCTTAATCACCCAGCCTCACATTTCTCACTGTCCTCCCAGCCACCTATGACTCAACTCTGATAAGTTTCCAGCCTATCATATATTCAAGCCTGGTAAAGGTTGTGGAATTAGTGCTGCCTCTGTCTAAAGGACACTGCTGGAGGCAAATTCTACCCTAAATTTGTGTTATCCATACCACCCTGAGGGCTGAACATTCAGTGTTAAGCTACTGCCAGTCAGTGACTGTATAAAAAAAGATGGAGTCAGTGGTCTGTACCCTTATTAAGTGTTCAGATTTTTGGCCGTGGACACTTTTACTCCATGTCTTTTGACACCACACTGTGAGTTAGGGGTGGATTCTCACTAAAAGCATAGGTTGATTGAAGCTTGTCAGTCAGATCATATTAAAATGTAAAAATGAGGATAACTTTACTATATTTCCAGTTCAAAGCCGGCTATTTTGTCCTTAAGAAAATACTTTTTTTTTGCCATAAAGACTTGACTAAGCACCTTGGCCTTATCTGCACCTCACAAAATCTTACATCACTTATAAACTTAATAATTAGTGTGTTATATCTCTGCTTAATCTTCAGAAAACCTATATTGCCCAAGGACAAAAAATAACTAAACAAAAAGAATCTTCATTTTGGGCATGAGTAACAACAGCAGTATTAAAGGATTATGTTGACATCTGAAAATGTCAAAATACTGCTTAAAGAATTTCTAGCTCCCAGTGATTTTCCTTACATGCCATGGCCTGATGTTGCTTGAAAGGACATTGTCTTCACAGCCTCATGTGTTGCAGAGGCAGAGGGAATTAGGGGAATTAAAGTATTTTTGCAGGTGGCTGCAGTATGAAGAAATCCTCTGCATAACACCATACCCTGCAGTTCTCATCCTACCCAAAGCTTCGCACCCGATAATCCCCAGCAGTTAGAAACTAGAGCATCTTATATGAAATGACACAGTGCTGGAAGGCAGTAGAATTTGTAAACCACATGTGAAAATCTCCTTATAGTTTCTACATTTCTTTGCTTATTTGCAAATCACCTTGCAGTCAATTTGTAGCCTGACATTTTATCTTATGACACTGTGCACCCTGTTAAAAAACTCACTTTTACAGAAACTGAATATGGATTTAACATAATTTACAAATACCTACCCACCTCTTGTTCACATGTGGCCGTTCAACCCTTCTTTCATCGAGAATTTATATCTCTGGAGAGACTGACCAACTTTTCAACTTTCAACTCTCCCTGACTTTTGTAAGAGGCAGCAGCAACAGCAGCGACAGCAGCAGAAATCATCTATCAGATCACATGCAGGGAGCAAACACAAGCCCTCCCCTTCATGGCTAATCGGCTGGAACGGTTATTCCTCCCAAAACACTGCAACACATCTTCCCCCACACAGATTACTCCCACATTCTCAATATGACCAAACTATATGCCTTAGGAAAAAACACATAGCCTACATTCATGTGACTTCATATTATATTATGCATAATAGATGAGGAAAGTTTTTTTGTTCATTATATTTTGTTTCCCACATTTTATCACCGATAATGTAACTTTCCTCTCTCCCGTCGCTTCTGCTGTCCTGAAGTCAGCTTTAAGTAATGCTGACCTACTGATGAAAGGCACCACTTTGGCTCTAGTCCAGTCCAAATGAACCCACTTTGGCCCTTGTTCCAGCCAGTATGGCTCTGTCCTGGCGTTGGTCCATTAGTGATGGAGCAGGTTGACTGTCTCAGATCATTCAAGGTCACTGCTGCATTTCTGTTCCCTCAGGAAGGTTGTGCCCTGTGATGTTTTTGCCGTATCTGAGCATAGAGAGAACTGAAAATCCTTTTTCGGTGTCATTAAACATCCCGGAGCTAAAAAAAACCTGGAAGGCTGAAATTCTTGTGGGTTTTATCTTCAGGTTGCGAGGCAATTTTGCAACAGTATGGCTGCATGCCGTAAGCATCTGTTATCGCTGAATGCCACCAAGACCCTCGGTCACTTTCTGTGAAATGACACCAGAATGTTAATTTGACCAAGAAACGAGAGTATTTCTGCTACACGTAGGAGGGATTTTTTTTCTACCTGACATACATTTGACAGTTTTGCAGCCTCATTTACCAACAGATATCCAAGCTAAAGTTCTTCTCATTAATTTTATATTTGTATACATGTGTTCATATATAATCCACTGAAAGATGGGTCATAAAACTACTGTTTAAGATCAATATTTGCAATGGTGTGATTATTAATCCTCTTTCCTGTTTGAAAAGTAAAGAAATAACAGAAACAGTTCATGGACCTCTTTGTTGTTTGCAAAAGTCTCATGTGACGTTTCAAGTTTGCTTGTTCAATATGCATCTGATTATGAATTTATATTTCAATAGTCAGTAGGGAAAGAACAGCTTCTATAGTTTTAAATAAATAGGGATACAAGTGGGTGTAAGACCACCTCTTCTGGGGGAAAATGAAGAAGTTGTCCCCAATATCATTGTATTGTAAATTTGATATAAAATGTGAAATAAATCAATATACTTTGAAAGTATCTGTGGTATATAACAGATGCAAAACAAAGTCCCGAAAGACCCTACCTACAGTAAATATTAAGATTCCCTCTCATTATACTTCACAATGGTTGAATCCATTATTTGCGGGGCAAAAAAGTAAAAAAAAAAAAAAAAGATAAGAAAATCAGCAGTAGCTCAATTTAGAACCAGTTCTCCTGGAATTTTGATTATTTACAAATCTATCTTTTTTTTTTTTTTTTTTTTTTAAAAAAGGAAGTTAATTAAATTCCAAATCTAACCGGCAGCATTTATTTCTTAAAAAAAAAAAAAAAAATCACTCACTTCTTCATTATTTCAAACTAGAATACATTAGTTTCCTTTCAAAACACATTATTAAGACTGGAGTAATGGTTTTTTTGTAAATAAGTAAAACTACAGTAGACTGAGTTCATGTACACAAATTCAACATCAACTATCATGTTTGCATTCTTTAGATATTAAGTTCTGGATACCCTAAATTGCTCATAATACTAATTATTATTATTATTATTTTTAAGAAAGGATGTTTCTTTATTTGGTATTTGTTGCAGGTTTTGTAGAAAATTATAAACTTTAGTAAATAAGAGGAGAGACATAATATTTACAAGTTTTTCAAATTCAGAATAATGAGTCAACAGAACAATGGTCTACATCAGCACCAACAAAATCAGCCAGAAGAGCTTAGGACCAAAGTTAAATAAAAAACAAAAAAAAAAAAAACTCTTATGAAGACTTAATGATACTATCAACGAGTGGTTTTACATAACTAGGAATTTTGCTTAGCATGTAATCAGTTAGCAGCTTGTTACACAGACATAATAAAAAATCAAATAAGCAGTCTGAAATATTAAGTATTTTGTTGCTTTGACAAATTACAACTACAGTAGTTGATTTCTTATTAACTTTTGTGTGTTTTGAACCTTGTTTTTCAGTCTTAGAAAGGTGTTGATTTAATCATCATTTGTGTTGCTGCAGCTCACTCTCGCAGCATCTAATTACAAACACGGAAGTCAAATTGTAGGAATGATGGTTGGTGACACTGGAATGTTAACTGACCCAAATATAAATAGATGTTTGTTAAGCAGAACACACAGCACACATGTGTGCACCTGCAAAAATGCCTCAGGCCACAACGTCTGGTCCCGTGACGGAAATTCCAGCAGTAACATCAATGCAAATCAGCTTGTGTGCTGTGTGCTTTTAGGGTCACAGCAGGTTACAGTTTAACTCCTCATATTAACACAGACAGGTAGTGGCAGAACTGATAGCCATACTGCTTCTCCCCCCCTCCCTATGCCACATTTCCACACTAAAATCCTAACAAGCCTGTTGCGATTCAAGAGAAGGCAGTTAATTTGCCCTGGAGCCAACTTTTTTTTTTCCAGCATGTGTACACAGTAATGAGATTTCCACTGCATTTCCCCAAGCTTTTGAAACTATTCTCACCACATTTTCAATACAGTGAACTCCTGCAATTCCCCAGAAATAAAACTTTATGGTGAATAACAACAAGCACTGTTGGTTTTGCATCACTCTGCTGTGCCTGCATCTCAAGTCTTTGAGAAAAAGACTCAGTAACATAATGGCTTGTTTTCTCATTATTGGTAGTCTTATGTTGAGGAGAAATAATGGGATGCAATGACTCACACTGCAGCACTGTGGGCAGGGCGGTTTGTTGTCATTTGTTTTTTTATGCCTTGTTTGGTCTTAAAATTATCACTTAACTCCCAGATACTGAATAAGAGATCTAAATAAGTGTGAAAATCAAGTCTCGAAAGACAAAAGCTGGACTTTATTTAGAAAGGAGCAGTAGCAGCAAAATTTTAATGCAGCTTTTCTGAAAACTTTGCAAATATGCCTGATAGTAGTAACCCAACAACACTAAAGTGCAGCATCCAGCCATTCATCATACTGACAGCAGAGGCAAAGATGCTGCTGCTGGGTTGAAGGTCTGCATGATGAAATAAACAAATAATCAGTATTGCAGCAGAGAGGTGCCATGAGTTGGCATTTTGTGCTAGTTTAGACATATCAAAAGTAACTGAGTTGGAACAGAATAGAATATTTATCAAGTTTACCCAAACATTGACATGTAGGACAGCTAAAACCAATATAATAATAAGACTCGCACATTTTCCCCTAACGGTTTTATGATGGCCTATGTGCTGAGTTGGAAGTTGCTATGAAGCATGAACAAACTTACTACTTTGTGAAAAATAAACCTCTGACATGTTGTAGATGATAAACAATCCTCAGCTTTTATAAAACATCAACACAAAGTACATTTAACATCAAGTGGTGGCCATAATTTGCTTCCATGTCTATCAAAAAGCCCCCTCTAAGCATTTCACCTTTCCCCCTTTTCTTCAGTGGGAAGTTTTTAAATTTTTTTCTTATGGAAAGGTTTGTAAAATGGCAATGTCTAAATCTCCCAGCAAAGCAAATTATTCTTATGTAAAGAAAGCATTGCTGCTGAACTGCCCGAAATGTCATGTTTAACTCCAGGCCCTTTTGGGCTGCATCACCATCGCTTAATTAATCCACACCCTCAGATAAAAGCTAGTTTGCCATGTGGTTGCTGGAGCCTCTTCTGTAGCTTCAAAATGTCTCAGTCATGAGCAAAACACGCCAGATGTTCTGTTGTTGGCTCCAAGACTGAACACAGGAGTCATTATGCACCCCAGGCATATAAGAAAATTAAGACCTGGCTGATTGCTTTTACTTTATGTCAATATCCCAGCAGTTTGATGAACTCTGAAGCCCAGATCAGACAACAAGGTTTTAAGTACTGACAGATTGTTGTGTGTGATTGTGTGTTTATGCTATGCAAATGATCTGTGGCAGGGAGATTCAGCATTATGACATTTTGCATCAGCCCTTTACCCCCGACTTGTCAGACTGGTCTTTATCAAACAGTTCCAGCAATCATTCAGCACCTCTCAATCAATGTTACATATTATACAAGTAGCTCCTGGAGATTCAATATGTTGGTGATTTTTCTTTATGGGCGGCTAACCTCTGTTGTATTCCCTGACCCCCCTCCCTTGTCTTATTGGCTCCTTATTCCCCAACTCCTCATACATCAATTGTCTTAGAAAAATAAACCCACTAGATATTCAGTTAGAAACTGGGCTGAATCTGCAAGCTTATATCACCTTTTTCAAGTGTTTACAAATAATGATCAAATATTGAATGGTGAATGCAGACTGAACTCTCATGACTTTGAAGTGAAAATCCAGCACAAATCTTTAGTAACGTAAAATTAGGTTTAGTTTTAGCCAGGTGTTTGGCTAACATGGCAAATCATGCCATCAGATTTGATAATAAAAAATAATAATAATAATAATAATAATAATAATAATAATAGCCTACATTTTATTCAAAAAGCACTTTTCAAAATACTTCAGGACACTGCACAAGGAAGCAGTTCAGTTTTATTTATAGATCTAGATCAGACCTGTACCAAAACTGTAAAGTGCATTCAAACAGTAAACTTGTAAACTGCATGTATGTAAACAGCATTTCTATAGTTCCAGGTAAACTCAGCTAACATTTCTTGATATAAAAAACATGAATACATGTGCAGTAGTCGTGTTGCAACCTTTGAAATATTTTTCATAGTGAAACTGAGTTTTGTTAAAGGTAATTTCCTGATTTTGCTTTGATTGATTAAATGCCACTTTGAATGTTGCAGCCTCAAGGAATTGTAAGACAGAATACTTTATTTTTCTTCATAAAGAGCAGTCCTTTGTTCCCTTTGCAAAAGAATTTACCAGTGTATAACTTTCTGTCCTTAAACTCTGTGTTTCTGACTTTTTTAATGGAAGAGTGACATTTATTATACATTCCTAAAGCATTTGTTGCCTTGTAGCATCCCAAGCATGAGAAACTGCACTTTAGATTTCTTTTTCCTTCCTGGAGCATCGCTTTGTAACAGAATTTTGCTGTATGGCATTGGATCACCCGCCAACAACTGAATATTAACACACTGGCCACTTTGAACACGGACCTGATTCATTAAAGCACATGAAGCAAGAGATAAGACAACTTCAGAATGACTTTTACTGGCTGGAGAAAGCTCAGAGAGGAGATGCAAGATGGATGCTGAATAAACCGCTGGTAGGGGGTTTGTGAGAAAATCTGCCAAAGTTCAATAGTGGGGGCTTAAATTGAGAAAGCGCTGATGCTCCTTTATAGCACACGGAGACTTTCATCAGCTTTTTATTATGGCTGCCTTCCAGACACTTAGGAAGGAAGGAAGGTTAGGAGGTGAGAAGGTTAGGAAGGTTCTTAAGCAAAAAACAAATCTTTATGCCAAGAGGACCAACATACTGTATAAGATATGTAGCTCACTTAAACTTGCTTATCTGACTATTGCAAAAAAAGAAAAAAAGAGTTGAACAAGAATCTCTTAAACCAGTTAAAAATATGCTGAAACATTTGCCAGTCAGGGATCTATAGAGGTACTTCAGACAGAGCCAGTGCAGCTGTTTTCTCCTCCTTATCTAAAGGCTATATTCGGGCCACTGACTCCCTCTTTTATGTTTAATACAGACAGCAAAACTGATTTGTTCATCAGAATAGAAATGCATTTCCACACTTTCAAACTGATATTAAGCATATACAGTAATAAGCTTTGAGCGTCTTTCCTATATTTTCACAAGACACCCCCCCCCCCCCCCCCCCAAAATAAAAAAAAGATGAGAAAAGATGCCGTAGCAATAGTCGTTTAAAGGGCCATACCTCAGAAAGTCAGTGTTAAGCGTTTTTATTTATTTATTTCCTGTTTTTGCTGCTTACAGTGACATTATTGGAGAAACAGTTTTAGGGACTGATCTCACAGAAAAAGCTGTGTTTTCCCAATACTCCTGCATAAAACCCTTTAAGTGATTAAGACCATAAAACACTGAGTCAAAGGGGGCTGCTAAGTGAAATGTACTAAGAGCTAATGTATTATCAATGAAACAAACTCCCACCACTGAAATAGTCACACCAACACATCAGTTACAAGCATTAAAGCCACTTAAGACACGGACTGCTTTCCATCAGTCTGGGGGCAAGTGGATGCATAGGCATTGTGCCCAACTGACATGCATCGGGGGATTTATTGTAACATTCATAATAAGTCAGGCCTGAGAAACATTTACTTTCAACACAACCCAAGTCTGAATTGCAGTCACATAAACAGGTGAGTTTATCCAGTAAAATGTATTCACATGAAATACAACCAGCTTTTTGGAGGAATATGACAGATTGGGTGATTAATTAAACAAATATTATTACTGTTCACATAACCAGAGGGCACCTGGCATGCTGATGTTACTTTTGCTCATGTAAGAAAAATGTGATCAAAGACAATATGATCTGGTCTCCTAAGGGCAAATATTGGACGAGTTTACTCCAGCTCCCTTTGTCACTATTGAGAAGTCAGCATGAAGCCATAAAAACATTCCTATAAAAGTGACCACTGTCTGAATGACAGAATGGCATGGTTTTAACAGATTGAGGATACAGTTAATGTTATTTATCTCATGTCTAAAAGGGCTTAAGAGACAAATTTGGGGTAGCACATTGAGAATCTGACTTCACACCTCCTTTCCAGGGCCCCATCTGTCAAAGTCGGTCACATATGTTTTGGGGAAAGGGTGGTTGTCCTCTCAAGATACCCAAACCTCCCTAACCTCTTCTGATCAATTCCCCAAAGAACAGACACAACACACTCTGCCAATGACCTGTCTAGCTGAGCGAAACAGACCCCCCCAACCACATGGCTCATTTATGAAAATCAACAGCTGAGAAAATTCTCCGTAATGTGCAGACACATTGAATTGTTAATTTCTCATGGGGAATGTACATATGGTTGTGTAAAGTGAAAGATTTCCATTTTTTTATGCAACGCACTGCAAAATAAGGATTAGCAAAACTGCTCACTTTTTGGGGGGGATGAGACAACTGCCATTATCACGGCAAGCCTGTGGCATCTGCTTGCCACTTAATTTGAGGAGGCTGAGTGTTTTGTTCGGCATGCTCGTACCCCAGTTTTCTCTCCCATCCTAACCTCTCCAACCCCTTGGCTTTGTTGCTGCTGGTGTCACCTGCTGGGACAGACTGTCATCCGCTTGTTAGCTTCCTGCTGGCTGCCTATTTGGAGGACTGGAAGGAAACACAAAGGGGGGTCGGTATGCTGGAGTAGCTTTTTCTAATTTAGAAAACCCTGGAAGGGGGTAGCTGTGCATCATTTGAGGTGAGACATCCTGTGTTTATGGGCTACCTTCACCTTACACGTTGTTTTCACTTTCTTGCTATATCTCTGTGCTGTAATGAAGTGGAATGTGGTGTAGGCTTGTCCCACACATACAGGCCATTGTTCTTCATTATCTCTGCATATAAAAAGATGCACTGTCATGAGTTCCTGCCAGGCTAGTCTAACACTATGACTACACTGAAGAAGAACATAAAAGATAAATAAATAAATCTTGTTGAAAGATTCCCATACAAACTAATTTCTGGCATCATATATTTTCTACAAACACCCAGGGAATATTTCAGAATCGCTGCTGAAAAAGACAACCCATTAACCTAAATGTAACCAAACTGTCATCTAAGCTTTTTGGCTAAAAGAGTTAAAGGACACACACTAAAGAAGATGTAATATAAGCCATCACATGATCTGACAGGTATTAAACAAAGTCATTTGTGCAAGATTTGGAATTTATATTTTCTAAAAATGCTTTACAAATATTTGAAAATTTGATACTAACTTGACTTGTCTTTCATATGTGTGTTTGTTGGTGATTGCTTCTCTTTTTCCTGTGTCCTGCAGGAACTGAATTTTCCCTGTCCTCCTGCCGGAGGTAATTGCATGCAGGTGTGAATGCTGGGAAAGGCCTTACAACCAGTGCCAGTGGGGTGCTGGGGCAGTATGAGGGCTGGGGGCTCAAGTTTGGGCGCCCTCCACTGGGAGATTGGGCATGATTATAACCAACAATTCTGGTTCAAGACCCACCTGTTCTCAGCTGCATTTACGTAGATTTTATTCAAAAGTTAAAATCCGCACGTCTCTGTATTCTCTCTTTTTAATCTTAAATGCTTTTAATTTTGAATCATGCTTCTAATTGTTTTTTCTCTCCCTTTTGCTTAAAATGTTTTATGTAAAGCACTTTGAATTGTTCTGTACATGAAATGTGCTATACAAATAAACTTGCCTTGCCTTGGTGCTTTATGTTTTCTGGTTTTGCAAACCAGATTTGCATGTTAAGAGAAAATTTGATGTATTACTGTTGAAAAAATAAATTTGTTAAAACTATCTTTGGTAGAGCTGAATGTGCAGCTGGTAATATTGCTTACACTTTCGGTCATAAAGTCCAGTGTGGACCTCAAGGGCAAATTTCTTTAATGGGGCATCACAGATTGGTGGGTTGAATAGACAATTTTTGATATTACCTTGCTAATTTAAATATATATTAACCTGAATCTAACATATTGTGGTAAATGGATAAATGGAGGCAGAAGATTATCTTTTAGTAAGTAATGCACAAATTCAACCACACACAGAAGCTGTCTCAAGCTGGGTCTCATTTCACCACAAGATTAACATAGACCTGTTTCTTCAAGCCTCCTGCACAGAAGAGGACCCTGTTGTTGCTATTACCTCTGCTCAGATCACAAGGCTGCATGTCACCTCTGCAAGGTTTGCTGTGATAGGCCAGCTGTTTCCAATTGCTATACATTGTTATGAGAAAAAAAAAAAAGAATTTATAACTCGATTTAATCCATGTGCCTGAAAGAGGTACCCTCCAGCTCAGAAACTTAGAAACCACAGATGGAAATGTAAGTGCTGGGGGCACCTACTGCTAATGTAGAAGGATAACTGACAAGTATGCACCAAAAAGAGAGGACCTGAAAGTGTACAGATTATCTGAAATTTGGATTTAATATATCCTCTGTTTTCTCTGAAGTAAACTTATTCATATGCAAGGTTGCTGGCACATGCTGGCCGTATGATGGTCCTTGCTTCTGTGCAATTGTTTGGGGGTCCTCCCTGCTCTGGGGAGTTATGTTGTGTTTGATTTAATTTTATGAACAGCTCGCTTTTGAAATGATATTGATCAACTGACCACACAAGGTTAACTTAGTGAGTCTATTTTTGTTCCATTGGGTTTAATGTTTATTCATGCCATTGAGGTAAAAGAAAAAAAATCTTTCAATTTTCAGAAAGTATAACTGCACATGCATGGTCTGTCCTCCAGCTGTTAGCATGTGCTTATGTGTACAATATTAAGCACTTGGCAGTGCTAATGGCAGAATTTGGATTATTGCTGTGGGAAGAATGACAAAGTTGAGGTTGTTAGAACAGTCTCTGGTTTAGGAATCAACATTCCTATTGCTATTGCTCTGCGAACTGTCAAAAACCAGAATTACTTCTGAAACCTCCCTCTTTCTGCCAAGAAGACACAGTCATTCCTCACTTCAGTATCCGAACCATTACGCATGATGGATTCTCAAGTGAATGAGTGTATGACTACGGCTCTGATTACGAAACATGTCCATCTTCAGCTGTGGGCATGCATCAGTGCTTTTAAATGTATAGCTGCTGAACACTTTCAATAATTCACCACACTGTAAGTGTCAAAGTTCTGTTGCATGCAGGAAGAAGTTGTGGGCGTTAATATTTGATGTCCTCCTTTCTATCTGTGAGCTGGTGCAGAGCTGATGGATGACCCCCGATGTTTGTGTGTGTCAGTGTTATTCATCAAACTAATGTGGGAGAGGGAGAAAAAGAGACAGACCCATTCAGGCTGTCTCGGGTCAGAGACGGTTTTGTTGCATTTTCTTTTAGTTTCCTACCAAAGTAATCAATTCTTGACAGACCCATGCCATGGACAAATCATATATATATAGTTCTCCTCAAGATTATTCATACCCTCTGATTAAAGAAGCCAAAAAATTAGCTAACAGTAAAATAAGTAATAATAATAAAAAAAATTATGAAAATTATGACACTGATTTTGAATTGTGGCTCGAAAGGAATATAAAAAAACAAAAACGCAAAAATAAAACAAGCATGATGGGGCTCCGAAGCTAAAATGTTGTTGAGCAACACTTTGAGACAATCACTGCAATCAGGTGTTTCTTGTAATGTCCAATCAGACATCTGCACCTGACAGGTATGTTGGTCAACTGTTAACCTTGTATTGTTGCTTTGCTGTTTTTTTTTTTTTTTAATAGATTAGGTTGAGGAGGAGGAGGTAGTATTACCTGAAATTACCCACCATCATTAATAACAAAAAATTATTCCTATCTCTAAATATTCTATAAAAACTCCAACCACCCATCCTTGAGGGGGGGCCCCCCCCTAGATTGGCCGGAGACCCCCCCTCCGATCTTTTTTCCTCCACCTTTTGGGGGAGAGAGGGGGGGGGGGGGCCTAGGAGGGAGGCGGGACTGTTTATATTCAAATAATCTTCTGTGCTTTCTTAAATCAAGATCAGTAAGGGCTGCTTTAATGGGAAAGATGCTCTAATGTTTCTGGGGCATTTTTGTTTTTATTATAATTATTATAATTATAATTATTATTATTATTATTATTATTATTATTATTATTATTATTATTATTATTATTATTATTGTTATTATTGTTATTATTATTATTATTATTATTATTATTATTTCAAACCACAATTTCAAAAGCAATATATCATTTCACTAAATCATAATTTTGTGAATTTTTATTTATTATTAGTTTCTTCAGTCTCTTGTTCTTTGAAATACTATTGTGAATTTAGCCTTTTCTATAATCCGAGGGTATGAATAACTTTGAGGACAACTGTATAAATGTATATATATATATATATATATATATATATATATATATATATATATATATATATATATATATAAGAGAGAGAGAGAGAGAGAGAGAGAGAGAGTTTTAAATAAGGGTTCAATGAAAAAATAAAAAGAGTGTGCAAAGCAGTAATTAGAGCAAATGGTGGCTACTTTGAAGAAACTATAATATAAAATATGTTTTTAGTTATGTCACACTGTTTTTGTAGTACATGTGTTTAGTCTTTTGATGCCTTGAGTGAGAATGTACAATCTAAATTGCCATGGAAATAAAGAAAACACATTAAATGAGAAGCTGTGTCCAAACTTTTGGCCTGTACTGTATATATGTATACATACATGTAGTTTTTATTGGAAACCGTTCCATTCACAACCAAGCTTTTAGCTTGCATATACAGTATAGAGGAAAACAGCAAAATAATCCTCAGAACAACCAAACTGAGAAGAAACATATTGAAAATACCAGCAATCACAGAACCTTTTAAGTTTAGCATCAGGTTTAACATTTGCCCCAGGAGTGCACTCTCTCTGCATTGAGCATCCGTTACAGTTGCTGCAAACACTTCCTTGCCAAAAAACCTACTAATTAAAAAAAAAAAAAAAAAAAAAGATATCAAATAAACTAAGGTTGCATTTATCCCTGATCAGACTGAGCTCAATGAGCTTTGGTGTGACCCAACTAATTCAAACAGGAAAGTAGACTTTCCTGTGGTTTCTGCTGGAAAATCATTTCTTGCTCCTGCAGATAATCAAGTTCAAGATCAGTCTTAAAGGAATCCTGTTGCATGGCGATAAGTGAGTTTTATTGCATTTAAATTATCTGTCTAGACAGTGCTAACACATACACATTCATTTTACACAATAAGCCTGATATGCCAAAACTTGAGCGGTTTTATCAAGAGTGCTTCAAAATAAGCATAAGACCAGTTTTTCATGCCCTGTTTCCATGCAGGCAGTGGACATTTCTTTCTTTTCACTGCTAGCTGTAGCTTCTCTCCTCTCATAATGCCAGCACATGGTTAAAAATCCAAGAGCTTTCTATTTTTTGTCATTCACAGTATTAAAAAAGCAGATGAAGAATGGAGGAGGAAAAATTTGCATGTGTGCTCATTTTGCAAAGATTGATGAATGTCCAGGAACACTACAAGGCCAGTCAATGAAAGATGTTTACAAGCACAGACCGAGAGTGAACGCAGCAAACTTAGCAAAGCATCTTGCCAACAGAAATGCTGGCCAGCTTCCAAAGAACTCAAAGAACAGCTTATTAAATATTAAAACTAATATGGTTACATCAAGGCTTGTACTCAAACCTAAGTCAGTTATGATGTATTACTTATTATGTAGTAGGCTACAATACAAGACATTTTTGCTTTGTCACAATAATTTGAGGCAATTAAGACCATTAATAATCTAATATGACTTTATCTAATTAGCTACAAATGTTTGCAAGCAACGTGTTTTTGAGGATGCAACATTGGGTACACTACCTAGGTATCCAAATGAAGGCCCACAGAGGCAAGTAGTTTGTAGTTAGGTGTCGAATTGGGAGGGGAGTTGGTTGTGTGCATGTGTGTGTTTTGTGTTATATACCTGGATGTGTGAAGGTTTGCTTTTATTTGAATTTGCATTTGTTTTTATTATGTCATTATGCACTTAGTTTCAAGCCTTTTAATGGTATAAAAAGTGCTGTTAAAGCTTGAAGCTTGAAGTACATAAAGAGTTACATTTCCAACTAACAGAAGCAGCAGTGGCTGCACACGCAGGAAATGGAAAAGTTCCAAAATCAAAATCAAAATCCAAAATTTAAACTGAGTTAAAGCAAAGCAGAAAGCCACAACAAAACAATAAGAATGGATCACCGCGAGCCTACGTCACAACCCGGAATTCATGTGACCGCGAAGCTGGTCCCGTGTGAAAATATACTTTCAGCGTATTTGAATGGTTCTGTCTGATGGACTATGAGCCTCAAAAACTGCTTTTGCACTCTTTCCCCTGTATTTCAGTGTTTCTCCGCCGGTCTGTTCTTTGAAATATTATAGAAATGTCGTCCAGTTATACTGGAGTAGAGTCTTCATGCCGACCCTAGAAGAAGATACGAAGCTATTAACTAAACTATCTGGCTTTGGACTAAGTGATGCCCATCTTCTGATGAAACTTACAGCCTGGTGTAGACGAACCTACCTGTACATAACAGCCTGATGATCAGCTTTCCCGCATCTCACTGATGTATTTGGTTTCATTCAGGTAAGCCACGTGTTCAAGCCAGCTTTATTTTTTATAGCAATATGTAATTTTCCCCGGATTTTTAAGGAAATGGTGGTATTTCTTTGATGAACTTCCTCAGGAGTTTACTCTCATTGATAAGAGACTATAAATTACCGGCAGTCTTATCCCTGTATGTAACTGGTTATGACTGTGCATGTTTATAGTCATGTTGGTTATAATGCTGCAAATGCCTTTTCCCTGCCCCTTTTTATGCTTTTATTCTTATGTGGGAACATTGATGGCTGTAAGTCTGGATGAACGTAATCGTTAACAGTCCTGAGGAGACGGGAACAGCGGGCGGCGCTGTGACTTCTGTACATCCACTGAGTTCAATGGTGTTTTCTATCATCTCCCGTACAAAAACAACTACAGGGGGGGTTTAAAAAGCGAGACCACATTATATGCTTTTTTTATCAGTCACAAAGTGATCGGAAACATATTGTTAGATGTTTCCATGGTTTCCAGCGTGAACTGTCAGCATTTATGGGCTTGATAGCAGCTAGCCACTTAGCATGTTGTTCGGGACTTTTTCTGTTGTTTTGGGAACTGGAACAAACATATTCTCTTGTCCGTGTGACTAGAGTATGTAATTATGGCAGCCATACACAGCGGGACTTTTATGGTATTTCCGAAAAGTAGAAATAAACGAAGATTGACGAGTAATAAAGAGTTAATTCCACTAACAGAAGCAGCAGTGGCTCCCCATGCAACGAAGCCATGTTTTCACCTCCAAATCCAAACCCCATGTGACGAATTTGGCGAAAATTCCCGGATGTTAAAGCAAGCGGTGATCCATAAAGGGAGGAAGGAGGGGGGGACTAGTGATAATATACTATGTATAAGGAAATAATAATAATAAAAAAAATCTCTGACAAGATGCAGATGAAGTCATCAGTAAGAAAACCAAGTGTGAAACTCAAACCAGAAGCAAGAGTGAAATTCACAAAATGAAAAGGAAGTCACAGTCCACAGCAGTAAATGAAACCAAGACAAGGATGTCAAACACGAAAACCCAAAAAACAAGATGAACAAGGAAAAGAAAGATGAGATATGGAGGGAAAATCAACAATCAAGTAAATGTCATAACAGTACTGATTCTTGAAATATGGTAGCAAATAAATCACATGAACTCAATTTAGAGGACATCACATTATTATTATGATTGTTACCATGATCTAATTATTTTCAACAATTCTGTTTATAAATATAAAAACAAAGCACTCATCAGCAGATACGGTAAACTACAGTTTTATTTATTACAAAAAACCCAGCCTGACATTTCAAGGAAATAAAGCTCAAACTCTGGATTCTTAGCTTGCTGCAGAATGAGCACAAATGATTTTTATAAATCTCACTAGATGAGGCTAACTTATTGACCACATTTTCTATTGTTAAGTTAAACTAAACTTTAATGTCAATTAACAAGGACTGGGCAATTTAGAAGTGGTTTACCAAATACATAATTTATTTTCTCAGTATTCATTTTCCTGATTTTTAGATTCAGTTTCTGTATTGATGTTGAAATATTATTGTGGATATAATCTTAATTTCTTTCTGTAGCATGACACAGCAGTTCTGAGGCTTCTAATAAACATGTATGTAGTTGTTTACAACCATTAGTGGGCTAAAAAAGGTTTGTTTTCAAAATGGTTTTTTCACTTTGGACTGAAAGATGGAAAATACTGCAAACCCGAAGACTGCAAGTGAAGTGAAGCATTCTTTAACTAAACAGGGCAGCTGAGGAATGAGGTCACATACTTGTCAAAATGAGAGTGCCACAAGCTAGAGTTATGTGGAGGACATGAGATTTACTTTGTGTAAAGATGGGATATAAAACAACAAAACGGCTGTTTCTCATGACCTTAAGCTAGCTGTGCTGTCATCTACCTGTCCGAAAAATACAGCATGCGACTGGAAAAATGTCCTGTGTTTTGTGTGCAGCTTCAGTTCATGCATTTGACATTTTCAGCTAAATCAGCAGCTACATTCAGAGGCCAGGATGAAAACTCTCCTCAGTGTCTGACTGCAGAACTCATCTTGCAGAGAAGGACAAGGTGTGTCTCTGTGTCCTACTTTTTCCAGCTGTAGAGTCAACTTGGGCTGCAAAACAGAAATCGCCACCAGAATGAAGCCATGACTGCCTTATAGACAAATATTTTTTAAAAAGAATATTAAATATGATAACATCACATATACATGGATATTTTTATAGAATAGATAAGATAGAGTAAGAGGTAAAATATGACAATAGAGGCAAAAGATTGTATGCAGGGAAAACACTTAAAACTTCAAAAAGAAATTATAGGTATATTATGAATGCCTGACTGTGGCTGTTTGCCTGCACCAGCGTGAAAATGTTGAATATTAAAAAAGAACTTTGATTGTTAGTGTTTCTGAAAACTGTGGCTCAGATATTAAAGGATAACTTTTTTCAACCTGGACCTTATTTAGGAGTATATACAGTACGTGTGTTTACTTACCAGTAAAATTTCTGCATCAGTTTGAGTCCTTAAGAAGATATTACTTTGAGTCACCCTTCGGTGTACATCCAGTATAATGGCAGACGGGGCAGTCACTATCTGCAGCAAAAAACCTTTTTTCCAACATTTACAAGACAAAAGGGCAAAGTGAAACCGGCCGTCCTAGTTTTCCCCCCCTGCGGGTCCTCTCCCCGTGGGGTCGTGTAGTCTCTCTCCCTCAACGTGTTGTTCTCCCACCCCTTCCTTCTCTTCTTTCTCCTCTCCTTACTTGGTGGTTAGTATTTTTTTTTCTATAATTAAATTTAAAAAAAAAAAAACCCCTCTACATGTTTTTTTTTGGGGGGGACAGAATGAAAGTACAACATACAACAAGAAAAATTATATTTAGCCTAAAAATAATTATAAAATAATTTTTTACGGGTTCGATAATTGCATTATATTTACATCTATAAGCCAATACACGCCGCCATTGCGGGTTGCCAGATGCGATCTCTGTGTGGCAACGTGTTGGGCACAGTTAGGCTGGTACAGGGGGAAACAGTGGAGACGGCGAGTGAAGCAGCTGCTTCGGAGCCCTGGAGATATTGTTATCTGTTTCTGAGGAGGAGTGACCTGAGAAGAGCAAAACCTGGGGTAAATTTAGGTGAGGACTTCACTAAATGGACCCACATAAACGTTTTCCACGGCGTCATAACACGGAAATGGCGACTTTTCTCCTGGATCGGTAAGCTAACTTGTTTGCTAACATGGCTAACGTTAGCTGTCAGTTATAAACTCCTCTGCGTTACTTGTTGGACATGCTGCAGACTGTTGGTCACTTGTGTATAGGCAGTGAGCCTGGTACCCCTGCAACTGGAGTTGTTTTTCTGCTGTTGCAACCTAGACACATGTGATGTCGCTTTTCTGTCCGTATTCCATATTCAACCTTGGGTGTGTTCTATGCTTCATATCAATTAAATCCATATCCAATAAAAATAAATAGCCATATCATTTTTTTTTTTTTTATTTCCCCTTTAATTTCCCCTTTTTCTGTGCGAGAAGGTGCCTAACTACCCTTACCCTTCTTTGTTTTTTGTCCTCGAAAAACCAGCTTAACAAGTAAGGAAGAAAAGCCACAACACCACACGGCCGGTGAGAGAAGAAATTCACATTTTTACATTGCTTGCGTTGTAGATGAGGGCTGACCTGGCGCCTGGGGCGAGAGTCAGATGAGGGAGTTTGAAATAGGCGGGGGCGGGGCACCCGCATATTTTTCCGGCGTCGCCCCGCTGTTTTGGTTTTTCCCCCTATGTTTAATTTTTTATCCCTTTTCCTTTAAAAAAAAAAAAAATAAATAAAGACCAATTCCCACCTTTCTCCACCATCATCACCTTTACTTGCGTTTTTCCCTTTTCCTTTTGTGTGTGTGGCGTGTTGAGTCCCGATCGGATTTCCCCCCATCGTATGTCAGATGAACAATTTTTTTTCTTTGCCGATTCCTCAGAGAAAATCTTTATTATAAAAATATGAAGAGAACAGAAATTAAAGGAAAAAAAAAAAGAGAAAAACAGATTTCCCTCTCTTTTTAGAAAAAAAGATATAATATTTTTTTTTCTCCTTTTTTTTAAAAATTAAAAAAACCCCCCTAAAATCCCCCCATAAAAAATAGCTAATTTTCTCCTCTTTTTCTCTTTTTTTTTTTTTCTTTAAAATTTTTTTCTATAAATTTTTTCTCCTTTTTTCTAAATTTTATTATTAATTTTTTTTTATTATTTTTATTTAATTAAATAATAAAAAATTAATTAAAAAAAAAATGAAAAAAAAAAAGAAGAGAAAAAAAAAAAGGAGAAGAAAAGATGAAAAAAGAAAAATAGAAGAAAATAATAGAGAAAAAAAAAGAGAAATAAAGAAATAAAAGAAATAAAGAAGAGAGAGAGAATAGGGGGGATGATTATAAGGAGAAAAGGTGAAATGGTTTATTTTTTTTCTCTTCGCTTTGGATTTCATTTCTTTTAAATTTTTATTTTTTTTTTTTTTATTTTTTTATTTTGTTTTTTTTTTTTCTTTCCATTTAAAAAAGGAATTTTTCTTTTTTTAATTCCCAATTTTCCATTTTTTTTTTTTTTTTTTTTTCCTTTCCATTTTTTTTTTTTTTTTTTTTTTCATTTATATATTTTTTTTTTTTTTTTTTTTTTTTTTTTTTTAAGGGGGGAGGAGACACACCACATATCCCACCAAATACCATCTACCCCCCCTACGGTAAGTAAAATGAACGAACGAACGAACTACTACTATTGTCCTGTGAGTCCAGATTTAGCTTTCCGTTAGTTATCAGGTAGTTCTAGACACTTTTTGGGGCCGCTTGTTGCGTGCTTCCGCAGTACAGCTGAGAAGAGCAGCTCGCTACCCAGACAACAACAAAAACAAAACTTGCGAAACTCTGAACTCACAGGACAATAGTACTCGTTTTTTTGTTCATTCTACTTAAAGCATTGATGAAATCAAGGAGTTTAGCTTCTGATAATGTCTTATAGTGGCTGCCCCATCTACACCATTTTACTGGATGTACACCGAAGGGTGACTCGTTGTAGTATCTTCCCAAGGAGTCGAAGTAATGCAGAAACTTTACAGGTGAGTAATTGTACGTACTCCCAGAAATAAGGTCCAGGTTGAAAAAAAAAGAAAGTGATCCTTTAAGTTGGGCTGTCCACTGATTGCAGGGTTCAGTCTCTGGCCTTTTTACGAAAGCCCTGGCAAGACACTTAAAAAAAAGATTCACTGGTCACTTTGGCAGACCAGTGCATGCAAGGGAGCTTCATCATTTGTGTGGAAGTGTGTGGTTTAAATACTTTGAAGACCTAAAAAAGATCAAAATGCTTTTAATTAGTGCCGAGCATTGACAAAGTTAATATCTAAACCTGAAGTACAGCTGGACGTTAATGATTTTTGAGCTAAACTTGAGGACAAACACTAGAAATGTTTATGCATTGCAAGTTTTACAGGGTAATCGGGAATGACATGCAAGTATAGCCAAGATTGTTTGTGTCCAATAAGATGTTTTAATGACTGTCTAACTCCTGTCCCCAACTCAACAAGTACAATGTTATCAGAACTGGAATTATGTTTGCCAAAGCAATAAAAGGAAGGCAAAAGTATAATGAAATGTTTTAATTTAACTATTATTTGCCTCAAGTTTACTGTACCTGCTGGAGGTCCAAGGCTCATTTGTTTTTAAAATGATTTATAACAGCTTTGCATTTGCCTCAGTCAATGTGATCCATCATTGCAAATGAGACCATTACAAAAAAATGTTCTCCAAACTCAACTATGTAATGGAGTCATTGCAGTTCCAATGAACTAACTCCCCCTTTTAGTTTCTCCAAATTAACGTTCAACTTTGTAATTTTGGTAAGAATGAACATGCTCTGAAATGAAGTGTTATCAAATGTCTCATTTAAATTTTTGGATCATTTCTCTAAATGAGCTTTTCCTTTTGTGCTTCTTTGTTTTGAAAAGGAAAATTCTGTTTACTCTGTGTTGTAAAGTCCATTGTAAATCTGCAGGAATGTTTGTGATTATCCGCACCTGTGGAATTACAGCCGTGCAAGGAAAACATTCTGCTAAGCCCATTAAACTGAGAAAAAGGCAACTTGAACAACAGAGAATATTTTATTGTCAAGGAAAAAATGCAGCTCTTATTAGTATTTAAAAGCTTGATATTTTGCTGAAACATTTGTTCCTATACCCACCTTACATCCCTGTATGAATGTGAACAAAGTGTAAAAATGAGCTCAGAGAGCACTGAAATGATAAAGATAATGGCATGAAAGATAGATAATCTAACACAAGGCTTTAACTTGCTTCAGTTTGTTTATGGGTTTTGCTTTCTTGCTTCTTGGCACACCATTTAATTTTGACTCAGCTTTTGAAGTTCAGTTAAGGTATTACACTTTAAAATTCAGAATTTAGGCCAAAAACTCCCCCCAGCTCAGAGATTTATTCTGGCTTTTGTACAGACTTGGCACTATGTGGCTGGAAACCTTTGCTTGTGTATCGTTGCTGCTGCAGTTTTTCTACCTCCAAAAACTGGTCTTTGTTCAATAGAAGTGTTTCAATATGAAAAAGTAAATGACTGCTCAAACTCTTCTTCAGAAATCACTTGATTATCTTGATCCTTGACTGTCCATGTTCTTAATTATAATAGCAACCACTTAAAGGGACATTGTGTAACCATTGTACATCGTGAGCAGCTCCCTCGTACTTTTCATGCTGCGTTCGTGTGAAACCGGGCAGATGGATGACATCCACTGCATGTAAAGGCATAAACAAGCCTCTATGTGAAGACGTGGTCTGTCAGTTACAGTGACTTTAGTCCACATCTGATATGTTGTCATGGCGATGTCGTATTGTTTTCCCTGACCCATGTTTTTCCATCTTTCTCTCGGTAATGTTATTAATATGACGTGGTTCGTTACTGACAGCCGTCTGCCCGACTGCATGTGAACGCAGCATCAGTGTAACGCTGGTTCCTCCACACTGCACCCGCGGTGGCTTTTCAAAGGCATTACCTTGAACTGAGCTGACAACTCCAGTGTCTCCGTTGAGTTTCTGTGGTTTCGTACTGTCACGCTTCTACTGAACATTAAAACATGGCGACAAGACATGGTAGCCACCACCAAGCCGACCCATTCCATGTATGTATGAATGATACGAATGGCAAATTCAGAGGTTAGAGGAGCACTTCAGTTTGTTGATGGGAGTGATTACTGATTAATGGAAAAAACACTTTTGAACAAAGTAATCAATTTTTGTGAATAGATAACAGGAGAGCTTACACAATATCCCTTTAAATAAGAATTTGACAGATGCAGGGGTTGCATGATGCAAGACTAAACCTCAGTATGTTAAAACACAAAAAGAATATTAACTACAGATATGATTTTGTAAAACCGCCAGTATTCTGTTTTCAGTAACATACAAAGGCTTTCAAATAACCCTTTACAGTTTACTAACGTTTTCTTTCTCACCATACAGCATTCATTATTAGAAATTATTTGATCAAATTGTTAAAATTGGCACCAATGTCATTTAAGGTTAACCTTAACCCTTTAAAACATAACTACAATTTTAACTTTCTGAACAGAATTTATAAAAAAATTAATCCCCACACACACTCCAGGTCGTTTTACCGGTGTGAATTTGTCTGATGCAGAAAACCCACCAAACTAAGGCCCATCTCATTTCATCTGACATCCTGTGGAGGAACACTGTGTCTAACACAAATATTTCTCTGTTGTCAGGACACAAGTTGTTGCTTGTTCATGCCAGACACATTTAAATAACAGCAGCATCTGAAGATGTTGAAATATTTCTTTGGTATTGCTGAAATATTTTAGTTTTACAGTCAAAAAAGTCTATGAGGGAGACATCTTATATTGATAAAAAAGGAAAAATCAAACAAGCAGCATGTGTTGAAGATGTTCCGTCTACAACGTTAAGGAGCATTTAAATCAACCTGCATCATCAAAAAGTATTTTCAAATTATTAAAACAATGCTTCTGTATACCAAGCAAAAAGTTCCTCACAAATCCTTTGTGTACCAAACAAATAACTTCACAAAATTTCACTATGTGAACAAACTTAACTGAGGTAGTGTGGTGTCGGCCCAATGACGGCTGGGTAAGTAGATGCTAATGTGAAAGGGGCATTAGAAACTGGTTGGGGCGGTTCTGGGTGGCACCTTCTTGGATGAATTTGCATAAGAAAGGATGAGTTAAAGGCCCTGTACCTGATTTTATTTTAATCTCTTTCAGAGAAATGCTTTCTACATGGTGTAATGTGTGTTAAAAGAGGTAATTTCATGAAAATAAATCACTCATTGATTACGTATGAATCCAGGCCTTTTTAGTTTAGATTTCTAAGGATGGCGTGACGCTTTCTTCTTGCCATTGCGGTTTGTTCTACATAAGTTTCGTTTCCTATTGAGAAGGGTCTATCTGCGGCTCGCAAGACAGGGGCGTGTCGTAGTGTGGGCGTGTCGTAGTGTGACGTTACTGGACGACACGCCCACCAGGCCAATGAGAGCACGGTAAAATCTACCCCTACCCCTGACCCTTCCCCTAAACCTAACCAGACCCACCCACAATGCGACACGCCCACAATGCGACACGCCCATACTACGACACGCCCACTGGGTTGCAAGCCGCAGATAGATATACTTGTTCCTATCAGCCACTCGCGGTGTTTTCTAACGAGGAGCGCCCTCCTCTCTTGCGTGCACGACAGCACTTGTAAACAGAACCGCACGGCGTCTACCAAAGGGAAAGTGGGGATACCTCAGCAAAACAGCCTGAAAGCATAAAAACTGAGGAGGAGAGAGGCTTGAAACGCAGGAGAGACCAAAGAAGGGTCATAATGTCGCCTATAACATCATAACTCATCATAACTGTGCATCTGTTTACATAACTGTAGTTACGGTGAACTACCGGTTATGATAGAAAATGTCATTTAGCTGATCCGCAGCCATTTACTGCAACCAAAAGAGTAAATTCACTGGAAGATGCGAGTTTTCTCTGGAGAGTTTCTTTGTGCACGAGTATGAAACGTGCACGTTATTTCGTGCATGTTGAGTGGGAGGAGAGAAAAACGAGAGTAGGAGCGTTTCTCACTGGGAGAAATGGTTAGGGGCGGGGCTTACAGTTCAAAATACACTGTTCACCCTGCTCACGGTTTGCAAATGAGCAAAATCAGGTATAGCGCCTTTAATAAGGCGTGACAGACCTGCAGTGGGCTACAGCAAAACACCAATGGCAGAAAATGGTAGTTCTAGTGTAATATTTTTTATTTTTATAAGTTTATAAAGATTTTGAAGTTCAAATATAAGCAAAGCATGGTGCACCATGTTAACAGCACACAAAAAATTGATATAAATGAAAAAAAAGATTTTTTCCCGGGGTGGTCAGTGGGGTGGCCAGCTTTTTATCAGGGGGGCACTGGCCACCCCTGGCCATCCCTTGGGGGTGTCTTTGCCTTTATTGTTGTCCATACTCTTTTCTGTGCACAAATGTTTATGCTGCTTTATTTTCCAGCTTCAGCCTGAAGACTTATTATTTGGTTTGATCTTTTCCAAATAATATTCTAGATATTTGTTTTTGCTGCTGACATTGGATTAAAAAGAAGACTACATTGACATAATCAGACAGCGTAGAGAAACTTAAGTCTTTATAGAATTTTAAACAGAAAAATCAACCATTAATGTTGAGAGACATAAGATGTGCATGATTCAGAAAGCCTCATATTGATTGGTTTAAATATTTGAAAATCCCAAACGAGCCACCTCACCCGCCCACAGAGATACTGCTCTGAAGATCAACAAGTCCAGATGTTTCTTCCTGTTTGATCAACCCATATTAACTTCCAAGGCTATGTGAGTCAGTTCTTTGTTGTCATTGGCTTAAGAGTGACTATAACAGCAGCCCCACCACACCACTGCAGAGCTTGACATAATGAGAGCAGCCCTCTCCAAGTTCCAATCCCTTTAGTAAACCAGGGGCACCCAACTCATTATGTTTCTAGTGAAGCAAGAAGCTTGGAGGTATTATGCTCAAGGATTGCTTGTATTTTTTTATGGTGAACTTGTTCAGGAGGACACACAAACTGAATGCACTGATTTATAATTTCTTTTGTTGGAGAATTGATTTAGCGGGCTTCCTAAGTGCATGTGGCTTTAAAAAACTTGTTGGAACAAAAGCCTGTAGGTGACACTGTATTACATACATGCATCTGATATAGAATCAAATGGATTTAGTCTGACATTTTCCTCTGTGCTTAAAGGATTCACACTTTATTAACTCATGCAATACCTCTGAACACATAAAACCAAAACTAAAAAGTGAACTCATAAGTAAATCTTTATATTTTCATTCAGATAACACTGCCTCCATGTTTCAAACATAATTTTTATACAACTGTGTTATATTGATTATAAGATATGAGCTACCCGTTTTCTTTAATGCGAGGATCTCTGTGTTCCAGTTTTCACAAGATTATATCAGCTAGAACATCTTTATTAGCAGCAGACAAAAGCTTTCAGCTCGTAAAGAAGGTGTTATCTCTGTGTTAACACATCCCAAGATTGTGAATGGAAATAAAAGGGAAGATGTGATTCACAAACCAAGTGTACATGGCTGCCTCTGTCACTTAATATAACACATTTGGTGCAGTAAATTTAAAGGTAAAGATATGTGGAGGGACTGTTGTCAGTAGTTATAATGACAAAGGTAGGATATTAACTGAGCTGACATAAAAAAACCAGAAGACAATTTCCATAAAAATGAGTTAGACAAGACAAAGTAATTTCTGCATGCTTTGAAGAGGGTGTACTTTTGTATAATGTATTGACATGGTTGGAATTTTAATGAGAGCGAAAAGAGCATCGCAATACAAACAGATATGAGCGTTTTAGTATTCTCTCTAACAAAACAACCAACACTGAGGCTTTTTCAAGGCCAAAAACACACATAATAAGTGTAAAGAATGGATTTAATACTGTTTGTAAGCCTATATGAGTTGCAAACAATTTTAGGTATGACTAAGTCTGAATTTTATTTGAAAACCCATATTATTTTGTTTGGGGGAGCGTCCAAGAAAATATGAAAGTAACTATTCAAACCTGGCAAAGCTAATGTTTAGAAGTCATTTCCTGAATACATTGGTAAGCCACCGTCCTGAAAAAGTGCCCTACTGAAATATTAAAACTGAAATTGTTGCAGAAAAATATCAAAGAAATATGAATCTATCAGCTACCCTGGTCGTCCACATTTGCATCTCAGCACCAACAAGTGTTATAGCTCAAAACACTTATGAGGTTCTGTTTGTAAAATGAGCCAACGGAGACCTTATTGTCAAGCATTTCCTACAGTCAACATCAACTGCAAGTTGTAAGCCAGCAAATTTGCTTTTGACTTGGTACCAAAAGCTCTTACAAACTTTAAGAAGTAAATCAGTCAGTACTATTGCAGTATACATGCCTGATATCAGACAAAAATGTCATACAGTATCATCCCCTCCACCTCAGCCTGATTCAGTGACCCTGACGAACAACTAAACAACATCATCCTCCAAAAATGAATGTGATTTTAATTCAACACAGATACGCAGCTGTTCATGTTATAGTTTATTGGTCTGTAAGATTAATTTGAAATAAGCAACAAGACACGTGTGCATTAACTTTATCTGACAGTGTGCTCATCTTAGTATCGTGTTACTCATGAAATGAACTTTAATTGACTTCAGATCTAACAAATTTCTGGGATTTTTGTTTAAACCTTGGCTTACGCTACAAAAATTGTATTAACATATTTGGGAACAGTGAGTTGAAGTCTTTATGAATTTATGAGAATCCACACTTCTGTGTTATTTTATTACATTAAGCACTATTTGTGTCTCTGAGGGGTCTCTAACTCCTCTTCCGAACTGATTGTATTTGAACTGTGCAAGCAGTGCTTTTAGTCAGAAGAGTAGCAGCATTCAGATGATTTGTTTTTCCATCTGGCCTCACATTATGATGAAGACACCCCATTATGTGCTACAGTGCAGGATCAGCAGCAAAGCGCTACTGGAGTCAGATACATTTTGTAGTGAGCTCCTCAGTAGTCATTTATGCTAGCAGTTTCATCTAGCTGCCTCTATCTACACACACAAAAGGCATTTTGCAATAATTCTTGTATCCACACGCATCATTAAAGAATGGTCATCTCTATTTTCAGGGATGGGCATAGAGATGAATATAGTTTCTTAAATGGCACTGGACCCTTTAGATAGATAGATAGAGAGAGTTTGCATTTTTCTTTCAGTAAAAGTTGAGAGGGTTGTGTTTTATATGATAGTGCTTCCCAAAAGGACAATAACAATTTATTCTTCCTGCATCATCCTGGCTCCCTCTGTCAAAGCCCTTTGAGAGTGTGACAGACATGAATGAATAGACTACATGAGCTGAATCAAAGTATCAGGAAATGAAAAGATGACTACGTGAGAGAGAAGGGATTGTGTGAACCAAGGGAACTGGTTCACACATGCAGTGAAAATCTGAGGTGTAAGCAAAAGAGAGCAAGAAAGTAAATGTATGTAATCCCCTTGTCTAGTTGCTGCAGAGTTAAATTCTCCTTCGGCCGAGCGGTGGCATCCAAGAAGGATCATGCTATAAAAATGATACAGAGTCAGGACTTTGGTCATGGCCAGGGGAATAGACATTATACATACCCCTGCTTTCATTACCACAGACTGCACACAGCAGTGTCCTCTGCTCATCTACTTCCCTTTTATTGCCTCCATTTCTCATACAGAGAATTCATTAGAAATTGACTGCGTGACAAGTGTACCGAGCTTAAACCACTTAATGGATGCAGAAGATAATAGACATAGCTCTTTGTGTATAAGTGTGAGAGACAGCTGGGAGTGTCTGTGCATGTGTGCAGGCAGTGTTGACTCTCCAGTGGACTCTTTCATTAACATCCATCACTGCCTTGTTTAAAGTTCACTTTCTCTACAGTCTGAAGTTGCTCAGACGCACCTGCAAGCAATGAAAATATTTTCAGATAAGAACTTTTTCAACCCCCTCCCGGCCCTCTGACACAAACACAACTTATCATAAGGCTGCCAAACAACTCTGTGCTTACCTTTCTCCTCATCATATGGAAAAACTGATCTTTGGTTGCAGATGGCAAGCTGTGTTTACTTTATAACTGCAGGTTTGAATGGAGGAATTGTTGTGTGGAGGAAACTTTGCTCTCTTGCTCATGCACTGATTCGCATTAAAGGAGCGGCATGAGAACGTGATTAAAACAGGAAACAAGGCAACGTGAGAAAGGTCATGAATGATTGCATTTCTGAGGTAAATAGGGGCTGTCTCTAAGGCATCTTTCAGAACTCAGGAACAATCATGCAAAGTTGAAGTGCAGATGACAATCAGATATCAGATGCTTGTATGGATTAATTTTACCATAAAAAGCTCAAGATGAAAATCTCCTCATTTGACCATGAAGCTGGAGATAAAGTGAAAGCCAGTCACTGTTGTCAGGTGAACTAAAGGTAAATTCCCCAGGTGATGGGTGGTAATGACAGCTTGATTCATTGTACTGCAAACTTATTTCCTCTAAAACTCACATTTCTTTTAGTGGGTGGTTACTTACAGAAAGCTTCTCATTGTCATCCATTTCAACAAATGAAGGACAAAGTTTTTTTTACAGCAATTCTTTATAAATAAAATTTGAACAATTAGCCAGTATTCCTTACAGTAAATGATCAAAAACACTCCATCTATTTATTAGCATTTTTTAAAAAATGAATTAGACTAAAAGATTGAAGTCTTTTTGTATGTATTCATCACACTAAAGACACTTTATGCAATGTTTCCATATGTGTGTTGGTTCAGAGTTGGGACTTGGCCAGAGTAAGAGACTGTGAGAACAACAAGCTGTCTGGAAGGTGAGATCACTCCATAAAGACAGGGTGGAGCCAGGGATAGGGATTGCAGATGGATTTAACCCAGACTGACATAGCTGCAGCAGTTTGGACAGACCCTGGTTGATCATAATTCACAGACACACTTAACATAAACCCATGCAAGCACTTGTGCACTTAAACACACATAGATGAGAGTGCTTAAAAGATACTCATTAAAATGAGTGGGGCCTCTGTCAGAGATACTTATCTATCAAAGCTCTGCATATAAGTTAAAAACTCTGTTCTCCATGTAGTACTCTGCCTTGTTAAAGAAACTGAGAGAAGAAGAGAGAGGCTATGTTTTCATAGGCAGACCGCCCAGGCTGACCTCTTTGGCATGCAGCCAGGGTGGAGACATTTGACTTAATCCAACATGATGAAGTGGTGAGGCTCTCCAGTCGTACTGGACTCCGACCCAGAGTTGTTTTGCAGAGATAACGAAACTAAATCATGAATAATAATGTCTCAATGGATCACTAGGGGTCTCTGACTCTTGTTGGATACAACAGAAGGGGGGAATGTTCACAACTCCTTGGCTTGTCCTCCAAAGTAACTGCTAGAGAAAACAGAAAAAAGATGTGAAAAAGTAAACTAAGCTGGTTTCTACTCCAGAGAAATGCTGTGATTGATATTCATGTAGTTACATACTGTATCACCACTGTCAATTTCCATCTAGAAATCCAAACTAACAATCAACTTTAGATCAGATTTGGCCTTTGTAGTATTGCCCATGTCTGTGTTATTCCACAGACAGCAGACTAAATCAGTGATAACATTCAACTCATACATAGTATTTTTGGATGAGTTTCTGTGCAAAGGCACTCATATCGCACTCGTCTGACTTGCCAGTCGTTGCTAAGTAATGAAAAACTGAAGATATTACTCTTGAGGAACAAACTTTGAGAGCCCTTTGAATGTAAAACAACAACAACAACAAAAATAATGATGCATCCTCTTAATTACACTTGTGACCTGACACACCTTCAGTCTGAGAGATTGGAAGCCCGTACACTGAAGACTGCTGTTTGGTTTCGGGGTCATAGGCACAGACTCAACTCTCATCATGAGTGGTTTTTGTCCAAATGAAGGTCGGATCAGTTTGGCACACAACTTGATGTTTGCTCAGTTAGAGGCAAATGGTGAAAGCACAAATTGGCAAGTAGGCAGTATGGGACTTCCAAGGACAGGGCCAAGCATGGCAGGAGCACTAGGTGCCCCGCATTCCTTCACAAGGTGACACAATATGGTTTCTCTAATATGAGCCTTTATTAATAACCCTTTAAGTCCTATAAACCCTACAGACATGATATTATATAAAAAATAATGAAATGGGCCAACGGTGTTTATTTGCAACTGCTGCTCATAGAGCCTAGATAGTTTTGGACCCCAATGCTCACCAAAACAGGACAGTAAATGTATTTTACTGCAAACACCAATATTTAGAAATGATTTTGTTGCTGATCAATGACATCTGTGTGCATAGAATCATTGTTGGCATAGTGTTATCCTCTGTCAAAGAGGGGAAAATAACAGAGGAAGACAGGAATTTCATGGGAATTTACCTATAAATAGTAACAACCAGATCTTTGTCACTAGGACTACATTCACTGAGGTGTCTAGATACCTTTATACTATACAACAAAACTAAAGTCTAAAGTTTAGACTCCGACAATATACAAGAGTATGAACAATATTGTGAAGGAATTCTTTATCTACTTTGAATATGCCTTTTTAGATTATTCTTTTTTTCTTCTCTGATAACATGGCTAGGGGTTCAAGGCACAGTGTGTAAAAGTTACTGACATCTAGCAGTAAAGATGACCATAGAAATTACTTTAAATGACAAGCACAGTTGTAAGGGACGGTGGCCATTAGTGGCCAAAATTCTTCCAAACATAAACATATTTATCTGGTTTTTAAGGCATTGCTTATCCGAAATTGTGCTGTCGCACCCACAAACAAACAAACAAAGCTGGAATTGCGGTTTTAATTATATATATATATATATATATATATATATATAACATATAATAATCTGTCATTTAGCAGCAGTTTAGCAGCTTTTCAAAGGGTTAACCACTAGTAATGTGTAACAGACAGTATGTGAAACTATTTCTTGTCTTGCTCCAGCAAAAATGCCTTGAATCCAGTAAGGAACCCTGCACCTCGATGCTTGCAATCCCGAAAGTTTTCTGTGTCCTCACTTCAGCACATCTGATTCAGGTCAAATGGATCCAACAGCCTATGAAGTTCTGCACAGTGACTCATTCATTTGAATCAGGTGTGTAGGACACATGGAAAACTTGCAGGCCAAGGGCCAAAGTTCTCCACCACTGCTTTAATCCAACTCTTTTCCAACACACAGAAAACAACTGTCAAAACTTTTAACATGAACATGATAGAACGACAGTGCACCTCTTTAAGAAAAGGTTTGTCACTTTCCAATTACAAAATATGAAACTATTTGTTACCAAAAATATGGTACTCTAGTCACTTTGCGGCATTACTGGATAACAAAATGGGCAAATTGAGACTTGTTACTTGGCGAGATAAGACATTTCATCCAAGACATCAAGTATGAACAACAGATCAGGGTTCAATGGAAAACCCTGCCCAGATTTTCATGATACTCCTCGTGATGGGAAAATATTTTCTCTACCTTTTACACAACAATCACAACTTAAGGTTAAGAGTAGCAACATGCACCAAAATGAAACTACTTTTCCAGAAGACACTAACTTTCACCAATTTTTTCCCCCAAACCAGACTAAAACCAGTCTGTGGTGTTAGTATGAGTGTATCCAGGATGACATTTTATTTCACAAATCTTCATTTTAAGAGGGAAAACTGAGATGACTCTTGACATGTCCATCTTTCTGTACGCCTGTGCTTATTTCCATTCTGGCAACACTTTGTGCCTTGTCAACATTTGCTTCAAGTCTCCTATGGATTGTGTGAACATGCTGGCCTCACTAACATTTTCTCAAAAGGCATTCTGGGATGATATATGTTCTACTTTATAACAGGTTATTCTTTGTTATAATTCCTCAGCCACTTCTTGACAATATGTTTAAGTCTTTGCAGAAGCAAAACAAATCACAGCAGTATAATGAAAGCTGCGAAAAAGAGAAAATCAACAAACAACGTCATATGTGTAATATATCATCAAGCTCGTGAATACAGCCCCCCTCCCCCTCCACCGCACACACACCAACAGCGCAAGTACATACAAACACTCTAAGTCAACACTCAAGTACAACTATGATGTGATTTATGAGGCCGGCGCAGGACGCCGCTCTGCGAGGTAATGCATTTAGCTCTTATCTGCCTCTCCTGTAGAAGGCAGCCCAATAAACCATTTGCCACTAGAGATCTATACACCCACAGAGCTGCACAGATTGAAGCAGCACCACAAAAAAATACTTTTTTTATGGATGGGAAGTTGGTTGTCTGTGAACAGTAGGTGGGCACTGTCTTTGAAGAGTGTGAAATGAAGAGTGAAGTCAGAGAAGAGAGGATTAGTTGTTTGATACATATACATATGTGTTTTGGAAGGAGATAAGATACAATCTGTAATGGAATTCAAAAAGGGTAAAAAACAACCTTATCTGATGGGGAATCTGTGAGGATGCTTTGTGTCTTCAAAGACAAATGAGAAACACAACCTGTATGATTCGATCTAATAAGCTCTAACAAAACCCCCTCCCTTTGGTCTTTCCAGAGAGAGGCGTTGGCTGAATACTCATAAAGCACAGAAGTAGATGCTAGAAGACGCAGTAAAACTCTGTATAACATCTTACTACCTAAGCCGTTCAAATGGCCTGTTTGTGAGTGGGTGTTAGGATTATATCCAGTTCCTATAGAAAGACATGGCACATCCTTTATCTCTTTGATGTCTGCATCAGCCGCCTAAATTTCTACAAGAGGCAAAGTCCAAATGCAGCTTAGATTTTCTTTATTGGAAATCTTGAAACAAATGGATCAAGAGTCACTGGCTGCATGACAGTCCAACTCAGGGGTCGCGTTAACCGAATATTTTCCGTCATTGACTGTTTTTTTTAAACGGTGACAGAAAAATCTGAAGGCCGTCAGTCATTTTGACAGATTGCAATTTACACTCCTGACCACTAGATGGCGAGTTAGCATATTGTCTCTCTTGATGCATGGCCTGTTGGGTTCACTCGGAAAAATGTCATGGCAGCTGAGTGTCCGAAGTTTCTTCAAAAAGCCCAATAATGAAGATAGTGTTGACAAAAGAGGTGAAAAAAGGAAGACTGATGCAGTGGAAGATGAGGGACAAAAAAGTAATCAGTCTTCGGCACCAACTGAGCAACCAAGCATTTAATGGAAAAATGCTACCGAATATGTCATTATTATATGTATATATTTTAATTAAAGTGACGGGTAAGAAATAGATTATGACTGGATTTTTATGACCATGTCAGTCAAAATGACGGACAACGAAAAAGTCTAGCGCAACCTCTGGTCCAACTATAAAATTATTTTTTAAAATTTCAGATATCCATCACTTTATTTTGCTATGTATAGTCAGCTAATTTGTTTAGCAAATAAACACCCTTTGCCAGGGGTCGTATGCATAATCGAATGGACACATGAATGTCACATGAAAGGAAGGATTCAGATTTGTCACCTCTGTCTCCAAAAACTCAAGAGATAAAGTCATGCTGCTGTCCTGTTTGTCATTTCATGGTCTGCCTAAGGAAGCTAGCTCAATAGGAGAGCAGCCTTAAAAAAGGTCGGTGCTTTGCCAGGAAAGACTTTTACTGACCATCATTCCTTATGCTGATTTTATAGACAGAATAGACAAAGATTAATTAGCACACCTAAAAAAGCAGCAACAACCAGTAATTACTTGCTAACTCACAGTAGTGGTCATTAACTGGCTAAATTAATGGGGGAAGGACTCAGAAAGTGAATCCCTTGACACAAACTTGATAGTTCTGAGCAACTGTCACGTTTTAAAAATACAGATAAACCTATTTATTCATTGTTATTGAGCCCGATAGCATTGATTACAGAATATGAGCTGTGCATCAAATGTTTGATTTCAGACTTCACAGCTTCATAAATAATTGTTTTATTAGTGAGGATGATTTCAAGGAGACACTAATCAAATGGCAGAGAATCCAACCATGAAGTGCCCGCCTGCACGTACATATAAATGACTGTACAAACAAAAAAAGATTTTGCAAAGATATATTTAATGAAGAAAGTATTGTTTCCTTTTTTTCGTATTTCAAACTCAGCCAAATCATAATTTCTCTTCCCCCCTTTCAATCTCTGTATTCAAGTAGACATTTTACTCAGTAGATATGGGATAAATGAAGGCTTTGCACATTCGTTTTGCCAAATTTAGTCCCCTCCTCATTTTCTGTGTCTGTCTTTCTCTCTCTGTCTTTTATCCATGTCAGTAGAGGTATCAACACATTCTCTGGTTAATGTACATTTCTGAGAGAGATAGAAAAAAAAAACCATAATTAGAATCATCTGAGTTGCTCTCATCTATCCCTCAGGTAGGGCAAAGAGGGTTTCAGTGCAGTTTCAGCTGACCTGAATGTGTGCTGCAAATGGGACAGAGGACTCCAGATGTTTGACTATACTTGTTTCCTCTATCAGTGAAAATACTGAGCAGATGGCCTCTCAGAACCAGTTCAAACATGAAAAATAATTTTAGAATTACCATTTTTAGGCAATATTACTTCATATTGGACAGAAAAGATATTAATGGATTTTTGTTATATTGTAAATGATGACAAACCATTTTTAAACAAAACAAAAAAACAAAGACAATGATTTTCTACCTTCAGCTATCCATCCATTTTCTATACCCGTTTAATTCCATTTAGGGTTACTAAGGGTCTAGAGCCCATCCCAGGTGCTATCAGGCAAAAGGAGAGTACCCTGGACAGGTCACCAGTCCGTCACAAGGTCAGCACAGAAAAACAAACAGCCGCTCACACCACTACCTTCAACTACATTGTCAATAAAATTCAAGGGAATCATAAAGTATTTTCCTTATGGGGAAAAAGGCATTTTGTAGTTCTTGTTTGACTTTGTTGTTTATTTTAATTGACAAGTCTGGCACATATTTGTTTGGAAATACTTTTTAAATGCTACCTTTCACTCAAGCTCTTATGTATGTAGAAGTATCATGTCACCAAACTGTCACACTCAACCACAAACTGAAACCCAAACTTCAGATCTTTGGTGATAAATCAAGCAGATGCTGTAATTATGGATGATCTCACTGGGTTGTGGTTGGAAAAATTCCTTCAGATCCATGTCTTCATCTTGTGTGTTGGTGTTCTTGCTTGTACTAGCTGATCCCACTGTGAAGTCTCAGCAGGTGAACTTTCAGATTTGCATCAAATTTCTAGATTCAATAGGATATTGTCAGTAAATGTTTTCACACAGGTTTTTATTTGTGTTCACCTCAAAATAACTTTACAATTAGATCTGAGTGCAGCATTCTGTAGGCTTGTACAGTAATAAGGACCTCGTCCTTAACCAGATGATGGCACATGTTATTTGATCAATAAAAGCCAACCTGATGCAACAACCGTTTTGATGTTAGAATTGGGTTTTGATTTCTGCTGTTAATCTTTTGCATGAAATTGCAGGCGCAAACATGGTGGCAAGGCCACTATATAAATTAGGTTTTGCGTGTTTCGAGGGTTTGCGGCTTGGCAAATTGCGAGAGAGGACACCGCAAAAGCAAAAACAACCCAGAGAGGGAGATATTAGTGGAGGAGGGAAATGAAAAAATAATTTGAAATAAGTATGATAAACATAAAAATTTAAATAATACAAAAGGTGTCCGTGCAGTCTGAGAAGTAGCCAATTTATGAGGACATGGATCAGGAGTTGCTGAACAAACCCCTCCGTATTTCAGAAGGAGCAAGTTTAACGGGTTTTCAGGAAGGAGGCCTTTAACACCCGTGTTAAATGATAACTTTCTTTTTTTTTAACCTGGACCTTAACCGGTAAAATTTCTGTATCACTTAGACTCCTTCCGAAGATATAACTTGAGTCGCCCTTCGTCCTACATCCATATAATGGGATAATGGGAGAGATGGGGCAGTTTGATGGCGTCTCTTAGCTGTACTGCGGCGCACGCCCCGACCTGTAGCGTTTGGAGAAACCCCCCAAACACACACCACCCGAAACCATGCCTTCAGAACACAAGGATGTATGTGTCGATGTTTTACAAGCAGGTTAATGATAACAGCCGAGTGTATAGCTCGTTAGCTTGATTGTAAACAGCTGACAAACCACGTTTTTAACATCTTTAATCCACTCACCTCCAAGTCCTTCTGCAGTGTAAAAAATCTACAATGGAAATGTCAACGCCTCCGAGACTTAATCCTTATCTGTTGTTTTTTTGTTTTTGTTTTTTTTGGTGCAGCAGCAGTTAACAGTCCGTTAGCTATATTTGTTTACAGTGAGCAGCACACAGGGGGGTCACATGGGGGACAGAGAGAGGGGAGGGACAGAGACGAGACATAAAGGCATTGATTCGTTCTTTCTATAAGTTGCGAATTACCAATTCCTGCCTTTCGGTGCGAATGGCAGGGGTTGGTCAGAGTTTTTACAGAACTGCAGCTCTCACAGGGCTGACTTTTTCCCTTCTTTTTACGAATACATGATGTATTGACTACTGTCAGGATGGAAAGACCATTTCACCCAGTATAGCAAAAAGTGTTTCTGAGCCAGATTACCAACTCTGGCTTTAATAGACCAGTTTGTACATTTTTTTGCATGTGCAATGAGATAGCTCATGTTTTTATAAATGCAAACCTTTGATGGATCCGGCCCTTAGACACTTGAGATTTGCAAAGCAGGTTGCAGAAAAGCAGCCCTGTTGTGAAATGTGTTGAATAAGAACAAAAGTTTGTTTGCTTGTACCTTACATGTTTCAAAGTGTTAGTGTCATGAGGCAACTGAGTGAGTGGCAGTAGAAAAGTTTGTTATAAGACTTCAGTTGCAGCTGTCTCTATGGCAGGTAACCAGATGGTGAAGATACAGTACCTCTAACCTGCATGTCCTCATTCCAATCAGTGTTAGCATATGGAGAGCTAAGGTCACGGAACAACACAGTACTGTGAGTTCTGGCAGTCTGCTTCTCTGCCATCACCACAACTGGACCCATGAAAGCGGGAGCTGCCAGTGGCCCCAGCAGGTGTTGAAATAACATTGCCGAGAACTACTGTGGCTTTGCCACACACTGAGCAGAGATTTCCTGCCACTGACTGCACCTGACAGTGTCTCCTTCTTTTAGGTCCCTTTGTCGTTATTCAAGCTGACGAGACAAACTATTCTGGATGAGCCCCCTTCCTGTGTGGCAGCTTAAAGACTGATATCTCTGCAGCGTGTTGCTTTTCTCTGCAAGTTGTGCAGGAAGCTCAGATGGCGTGTAGGGATTTAACTGTGGCTTTCAGCGTCTGCATATCCTTTGTGGTGACTCTTGCTCACATGACAGAAATATGCTTGGAATTTAGGTTTCATTTGTGTTTTTGTTTAGTCTTTTTTTCCCCAGGTCCACCTGACTCAAGGTTTGACACACCATAGAAAAGCATGTCACTATTCAGCAAAGTCAGGTCATCAGAGTACCGCTGCAGGCATGCTTTCATAATTTCTGACAAAGATATCCTACACTTATTGTACAAAGCAGCACAAATTCCTATTGACTCAACAGTGTGCTGTAGTCTTTCACTGTGAAAACTGATATGAATACTGTTGCTAAAGGGTCATTTCATCTAAACCTTAAAAAAATCTTCACTCCATGTCCAAAAGGTTTATATCAAACAACTGACATCCAGGCTTGTGGATTCCAACAAAAATTAAGATATCATGTGCGCAGCCACAAGTTGCCGCCTTCCCCACACTTTGATCACCAGTGTGGATCTTAACATATCAACTAATAAAAACAAAGCCGCATCACATGGGGAGAGAAGAAATTTTATGTCCCTTTAAACTTCAAACACCTCATTAAACGCTGATATTGCAATGACATGCACAAGCACATACAGCTGTTCACACTTCATAAATCCACCATTGTGCATCATGAGGGACCCTTGTGTATGTGTGTTCACACTGGGGACCGATGAAGCAAACATATGACCCTTGCAGTGTCCTAAGAGCATGCAATACTAGATCTGATGAAATAAACATGAAGGACTCCCACAGGACGCGTAAGAGTCTGAGGGAAAAGCATCTGTTTGACAGATACACAACATGAATACACACAAAGACACATAAACACATGGCTAACAGACACGAATGAAACTCCTGTTGCTTTCTAATATGGAGCTAGTGGTATGACTTTTTTAGTACTGAGTTAGGTATGAAATAAGACACTAAAGACTATTTCTTATTAAGCCAGAGAGTGTACACTAGCTACTAAAACAGTTATAGACAGGCTCCAAAAGTAGATTTCAACACAGACTGTCTGCAAATGTAAAAATTTGCCCACACACGCCTACACATATAAACATAAACACAACCACAGGCTTTATTTGTACATACAGACCTGCTTCACAACCACTTCAAACAATGGAAAGCAGACACCAGGTGGAGAAAATGATGTGACACTGCATGAAAAAGGACACTGTGGTAAACAGAGGTAGAATGTCAATCACTATAAATGATGTATGGCACTGATGCAAGCAGGAGAAATAGAAGAAATACGTGGGAAACACACATTTTTGCCACCCAAATAGCATTAATATTTCAACGTGACTACCCAGTGAGCACTAGATGTAATTTCAACACTGCATCTGGGTTTTAGCTTTGAAACAGATTATTTTCTCAGCTACATTTAGAATTGGTTTTACAACATATTCGATAAAACAATTTTATCTTTTAGAATTCACACAGTCCTTGTAAATGTTTTTCTCAAATGCTGAAAGTTTATTATGAGCAATATATGAGTTTTCAACATCTTTTAACTGTAATTTAGAGCATTCAGACGGCCACTCTATGATGGCTACTCTATGTACTTGTCAGTCACATTATATAAACATAGAAGCTTTGCTAATTAAATTTATTTACACATTCTTTTAAAAATTGATTATGCCTTATTGGAAATTGCATGGCAACAGCAAGGAGTCAACAAGTGAATTTTAAAGGGACCAGAGGCAAAATTTGTGAAAGAAAACACATGCATGTCCCGTTTTTTTATGCTAATGGGTGATGAAGCGTTACAAACCAAAAAGAACGAGCCCACCCACGTCTCTCCCCGTTGCCTTGAACAGGCTGTGTGGTGCATAATGCGCTGCGATTTGGTGGCCGAATTTCCTGCGCTGTCCTGCGGATGCGATGCCAATTGACACTGCGTATGCGTCCCGGACAGTTTTGATACAAGGAGACTTATTTGTGTTGCATTTTACAAAAAAAGTGTGAATATACTGTGCTGTATGCGTATGTACACGTTTGTGTGCATTTCACAGGGCACATAGCTGTTTGTTGTGTTGCTAAAGAAAACAACAGCATTTAAGCTAGAACAGGTTAAAACCTGCTGAGAGGATTAGTCAGTTAGCCTAAGTGGCATAAAATCTGCAGCTATTTGGATAATCCTACAAAACAACTGTGGTTGAACTTCTCCTTTTTAATAGAAACCAAACAACCACAGCATTTACAGTCTGTCTCTCTACTACTGATCAATAGAGGTTTCACTTCAGCTATGGCTATCCGTGAAATCTAAACAATTATTCAACTTCCTGCCTCACAGTCACTGGATATGCATAATTCACTTCATCTAAACATGAATACATTATACTTCCTCAGTACTGATTTGCCACATCTCACAATATTTGTGAACATCTAAGACAAACTCTGGTTCAACGCAATGAGCATAGAACAAACCTGGGGGCACAGTGGATTTTTGTTAAAGTTGTAAAAGTGTGTGGCATCCTTGGTGTCAGAGTCCATATAATTTCCTATTTTCTTGTCATATATGTCTGAGCATATATGCAGCCTCGCCTTTCACATCACGTATTGATAGTTTTTGTGACTTCAGTGGTTCACATATTCAGTTATCTAACTCTCAGACAACAGGTGTTTAGCGTGATTCATATCACATGATTATAGCCATGTAATAATTCAGCCAGTTGTTGAACATCATGTTGGTGTCTGGTAATTTAAAAGGTTGTTTCATGTGCTTATTCTTTTCTTTTATATTTAATAAAAATAAAAAAAATCAAGCTTTTAGCAATTGGCCTTGCGAAAGTCTGTTTCTATATGCTCATCAAACTTTTGAATTTAGTAGTTTTAACTTAAAGGTGGAATATGGAATACGGACAGAAAAGCGACATCACGTGTGTCTAGGTTGTAGTTGCAATGGCAGAAAAACAAATCCAGCCGCTGGGATGCCAGACTCACTGCCGAAGTGACCAACAACCTGCAACATGTCCAACATGTAACGCAGAGGAGTTTATAACTGACAGCTAACATTAGCCACGTTAGCAAACAAGTTAGCTTACCGATTCAGGAGAAAAGTCGCCATTTCCATGTTTTGCTGTCATGGAGAACGTTTGAGTCCATTTAGGAGCTCTCTTACAGTTTTTTTTTTTTTTTAAACAGAAGAAAAACTAACAAACAGTGAATGCAGCAAAAGATACAATTAAACACTTGATGGAAACTAACAACAAAAGTTCTAGATGAAAATTACAAATCTGGGCCTTATTTTCTTATAGTCATCAAATACATTACATCATAGGATCTGAGGAGTGGCTCCCACACTGCCACATCACATTAGTATTTTGTTTAGGAGGTCATTGGGTTTTCATATATTATGGGTCTGATTCTTGTTTCTGACTATTGTTTACACCTAAACACGTGGAAAGTAGGTCCCAAGCTCATTACACATTTCAAATATCAACTTTCTTAATTTATAAAGGAGAAAGAAGACCAGTACTGACTGACATGAAGAATAATTCTCAAATTAAACATTCCCACATGGACAATCTTCAAACTCCCTCTAAATATTTCACTCTCCAGTTAAACACAGTTTTGTTTTTCTCCTTGAATGTTTTGTTTCTAGGCCACAGTGCCAATTTGTTAGTAGTTTATTTCCTCAAATTCAGTGGAGCTGGTGGAAATCTTTTGAGTTTCCCAAACATTTTAGAATTTGCTTAACATTGGCATAAAGAGATTGCTACTCTCTTCCAAACAACTCAAATGACATATGGGTTTAGTAATCCCACTCATCCACCACCAACTAATTTTTGTTTGTTTGTTTTACACTGCTGAGCTTCTTTTTAATGTACAGTATTTTTTAAAACCGATTCTTGTTCTTACTGGAGTCAGGTTTTCCAGGTTGCACGTACTGCATTAATCAAATTCCCATGTAGCTTATAATAAACCCACTGTACGTGACAGGCTCCAGAGTTTAATCTACAGCAGAGCAGTAAATGAGATGCCCTTCACAGCTAATGTGAAAAGACTGTATACTGTACATGTTGTGCTCCTTCCTTGAACCACTGAGCCCTGAGCTGGGTCACTAAGTTGGATTGGGTGCACTGGGATGAGGTCATGACTCCAAACATGCATATCCCATCAAACAGCCTCACTTAAGAGTGCTTATAGTGATGATGTCTGTATTTAATGGAGGGTTCTGCCTCCTTTGGCCTTGAGCGTATCTCAGTAAGAGCACAGCCACAAACTGTCTCAGCAGAAATGCAGCTAATGCAGGTGACATCTACCTGATCAAAGATAAGGCATAAAGGACATGATTAGAACCGTGCTGCAGGCTGATTTTTCTCGACGTGAATGCTGCTGTCATTCCCTGTGTTGACTTTGTGAGCGTGAGCGTCAGACTATTCTGTTGGTGGATTAGCTTGTGTCTGAACATAACTCACCCTTGGGAAAACTGCATTGAAGTTGGTTTGGTTAATGGGAATCTGTCCATCACTATATCTCAACTCGCTGTACATTCAATTATCGTGTTGCCTGCCTGACTGCGTGTAATTATTTACTGATCTAGCCGACAAAGCTTTCAAGTTCAAATGGGTATGTGTACTGGTAGGGGGTCAGTAAGTATAACAGGGGTGGTGGGGGATAGCGGGCATTCCTGGAGTTTATTATAAGGGAAGATAGCCATATGTCATTAGGACTCATTGCGCTGCTGGGCCAACGTCCCCTCAGACTTCTGCTGCTAATGGTAAAAGGAGTGGGGTGATTAAGCAGGATGACGCTTGCAAATTGATATCCACAAAGAAAGTGATTGCCTTTGAAGGGCAGGGAAGCACACTCATGATTTGTTTCCTGTCTGTGTGCCCTTTTTCATAAGCTTATGTCTCAGTAACCCCCAAGAAAGCCACAGTCTTGTTGTTTATAGGAGTTTGGCAGTGGAAACTGGAGGCAACATGGACAAAATGAAGACAGACACATTTACCCACATAGTCACCACCCTCTGGTCAGACTGTCAGCATCAATCAGTGAATGTAATATTTTAATAGGCTGGGGTAATGTATAGCCACTAATCTAGAGACCGCTGACATCGTGCTGGCAGATGGCCAGGTGGGTTACCCTCCAAAATCTGCCCCTTTTTTTTTCCGTTTCTCTTGCAGTGTGTCTCCTCTTCTTTCCTGACTCTTTGTGCCTCCTCTCTTGCTCTCTCATTACAGTCTTATCGCAACTATTAATCTCACACAAGTACCTCACTCAGCAGGTCTTATTGTGAGAGCCACCTGCCCTGACGTGAGGAGGAGGAGGGGATGGGGAGCAACAAATACAAAGATCACCTTTCCCCAAAAGCAACATGGCTGCCATATTTTTATTTTTAATTTTTTTGCACACCTTTTCCGCAGTATCTCTTTCTACTCTTTAATTTTTCTAATTTGCTTTTGCATTTCTATCTTTAACTGACACACTGACCGTATAACCTGGGACCAGTTAACAGTTTGTTGGCAATACACCATAATGAGTTTTGTTGGCATTAGCGATACTATGACGTGACAGAATTTGAACAGCTGACGCAACTTTAAAAACCAATGTTGCTTGTCAAAACAGCCCATGTCACAGGCAGCTGGATGGATGACAAAACAGAAAGCTTAAAACAATTATATGAAACACCACACTAAGATATCTTTTATGTCTTTTTGACTATATGTCTGCATAAGACAAAAATTCATTTTCTATTTTATGTATTTTTGTTCCACATCTACTTCTTTGTTTCCACTGAGAAAAACTAACAATTTTACTGGGTGTATATGTGCTTTATTAAAATTCAAAGAGTTTGGGAAAAGCACTTGTCTCTGCTGTAAAGTTAAAAATGTCCAACTTTCGGGGATATAGAAGCTGTCTTCTTTTTAGTATAACCACACAGCACATTTTTCAGTTTATCCAGTGGTATTTCAAAGGGTTTCATGAGACCACATTTTGTAAAGCCTTCTCGAGCCTCAAAGACAGCATGTGATACTTTAAGTTAAGTTGAAACCAGTGTCATTTTTCCATAAGCACTCCCCATGTCTTGACCCAGCACAATTGTTGACAAAAACTATTTGAAATCCATGCTGTTGACTTAGTGCTTGCAGATGCATCCTTTTGCAGATTCATTACACACAATTTGCATTTTAGATGCAGGGATTATTAGAAAAATGCTGATGTCTAAAAATTTAGGATTAATTTGATAAAATTCTGAAGCAAAATGTGTTTTCCAGCCTCCAGAGTTGTAGAAACGCAAGGGTACGGTTTTGTGGACACAAACTGGTAACACTAACTAGCTTAGAAATAAAGCTATAAGAGGGCCCCTGATATAATTTCATTTAATTTAATTTCACCTTTACAGGTTGTCTCATTGAGATCCAAGATCTCATTTTCAGGGACATTCATGCACACAGAACATTTATAATACTTAAGCCATCTTTTTATTCAATGATCCAGCAATAACTTATCTGTGCACTGCAGAATCGAGAGATTCTTTCAATTTCAGTTCAATTCAAGTTAGTTTTATTTGATAGCACCAATTCACAACAGTCATCTCACAGCACTTTACCGACATGGTCACATTGAAGCCAGTTCATTGTGCTCCAGTTAAGACAAATCCATGTTAGTCCTAATGGCTGTTCAGAAGTCAGTTCATATAAGCAAACTTTCTATTCAAGGGAAACCTATGGATAGCGTATAATCCCCCATCCAGAGCATGCATAGAGCAGCAGGCAACAGTGGGAAGGAAAAAAAAACTTCCTTTATCTGCCTCCTGAACCCAAACTGGGAGTTGGTTCCATAAGAGAGGGGCTGATAGCTGAAATGACGGTTGCATATCTGTTAGACACCAGTGGGAGTGTGTGCATGCTGAGGTATATGCATATGTGTGTCACCAGGGTGAAATGGTAATATTGAATGGTGAAGAGCTTGTTAATTCCATTTGTGCATAATAGGGGAAGGGTGTTGGTTATTTTCCTATGACCTCTGCTGTTTTGAATCAGCCAAACTAAAATGCAATTACCAACTCCTTTGAGTGAACATAGCATTTCAAACACACCTGAATAAACTTTTTATGTTAAGACAGTTTCCACAATATGCAGGATACACCTTCACAGTTACTTTCTGATGCACATATTGTATATGTGCTCTATAGCTGCCATGTACAGTACAGTAATCCCTCTGGGGTGGTAAGTGTCACACTGGCTGCACAAATAGTAAACTCTGACAGGAAAACATCATGTAACACAAACCAGGAAAGGAGGTTAAAGAGGATGCAGGAAGACACCCAACTCTCATGCATCAGACATGAGTTCCAGTCCAACCTAGAACTGATGTTATCCACATTTTCTTCCCTTCAGTCTATATTTTGATTTTGGATCTTGCATTTTACTTCTTTTATTTCCTCTCATACTGTCATACTTAAGGTTTTTGGCCAAGTTTAGGAAGACACGACATTTAGACATGGTAATACACAACTAAATTTATTTTGTTGTGATAAGGTTTATCTTTTTTTTTTTTTCACAATGATAACAAGTTTCCTGACACTCACATATTAGCTCTGGAAACCCTGCATGCTTAAAATCCTGCAGGCTCCTGACCAAGTATCAGTTTAATTCGAGTTTGAAGTAACAATGGGATAAAACCTAATCCATCAATGTTGATTGGTTGGTTGTGAATAGATGCAATTTGCTCAACCAAGGGAAATGTTAAAGTTTGTTATATTTGGAAAATAAATCAAGTAAATAAACTGAAAATATGCAGCATTTATGCTCATTTGTATAACTTGGAGGAAATTTGTTATTGAGATGAATGTGGCTCAAACTGTAATTTTAAAAGAATCATTATGCCTTTTTTTATACAAACATCTCTCTTCCAGCTTAAAAACTGATTAAAAAATATGCTGCGTTCAGGAGAAAATGCTAATATCATAATTTAGCATATCCCTGTGGGTTAAAGGAAGAAAGCATGTGCAAGCAGAAGTTAGTAGCAACTCGCAACTAACTCATTTTTTTTTTACTTTATGATGAGCTTTCAAAGAACAGCTTGGCCATAGAAAAAGAATTGTTCATTTTTACATTGAAATTTTAAGATACTTACACTTCTGCGGTATTTCCTCATACAAATATCTACTTAAAACCTGCAGAGCAAACTGTAAAAATCGCCACCTTAACATTTCTACTTGTCTGTGCCAAGACAGTGATAAAAGTTTAAATCAGATATTTTCAAGCTATTCTTAGCACACTCCATGACCCCACTATGGCACCTTATTGGTGGGACAGGAACATGTTGCTATGTGAGAAGCTTTAGATGCGTAATTACCCCAAATCTACTCAGCAGGAAGCTCCATAATCACACAGCTATATACCTCCCTGCACCTGAGAGAGAAAAAGAGAGATTCCTCACACCAGTGTTAAACATGAGTGACAGCAAACGCCGTATAAACAACATTTTTTTCTTCCTTTGTAGGAACCAAAGAATGTCAATGTAATTTCAAAATTACATTCACTCTGCATGCTTCATTAAGTCGTAGCTTGGGTATGCGAGATGGTCTATTCTTTGAAATTAAATAATTATAATCTGTTTCCACCACTGTTCCCACTAAGGAATCTAGGTTACTTAATTGTGCGCCTGCTGGCTCCAAGTTCCTGATATTTGCTTTGGAATTTGCATATTGTGCATTGCATGAAAATGGGTGACCTTTTCCTTTTGACCCTCAGGGTGATCGTTTACATTCCACATTCAGATGTTGAAAGGGAGGCTTGTGCAGGGTAAGAGAGTTAAAAAGACTGCATGAATAAAATTAATAAGTGTGGGGGATGTGCGTTAAAAGCGCTACTGCAATAAATAATGCACTTAATTGTGATGAGTTGTATGTTTTGTCTTGTTTTTTTTTACACAGAGATTTACACACAATGGTTTCAGCACATTGCTGAAAAGCTAGTTCTGTCTTTAAAGTGAAAGAAAAAGAGTACATGATGATAAATGAAGCGTGGGAGATGGTGAAACCAGCATTCACATAAACACATCAAGGAAGCTGGATTAACCAGTTACTATGGCTCCAAATAAGTCACCAATGTTTCACACACAAAGGACATGACAGAGGACAATAATCGTGCACACAGAAACCAACGCATACATAAAGAATGAACTTTTAAATCCTTCTTGAAAGCTGAGAGAAACAAAAGCTCAAATGTGTGAAAATGGCTGGAGCTCAGGGAGGATTTGTATATAAGAAACTACACTTTAAAGACCTGACCTGACATACAAACATTTTCAATTTTGTCGGAATTTACCCCAAAGCAGAATTTTTTTCACTTTTTATGTGTAGGCAGGACAAATGGCAATGCAAATTACTACCTGTGTCTGTAAAGAAATATTTTAGGCAAGCAGACATCAAATTTCACTTTCCTGGGGTTTTGGGTGTATAATATGATCTGTTGTGCACTGATGAGGCCGTGTGAATGTCCAGAGTGAGAATCAAAGTTCCTGTTTATGGTCTGTCAGCTTTGTCTCTTTGTTCAGAAATGGTTGAATCAGACAGCAGGCTATCATTCTACGTAGTTCTATCATTCTACAGTACGTAATGCAATTGACCTATGGCTAAACCACGCCCCCAAACGCGATGAGCCAATCACAGTGCGCACAGCTATCCCATACACTGGGACATTCTCTGCTTGAACGTCCATTGAAATGCATTGAAGTTAGTCCGTTTTTGTTCGTTTTTATGAGTTCTTTTTAGTTTAAAATGGTCAAACGTGTGCATGGGGTACATGCAACTCCGATACTAGGTATCCTGAGAGGCTGGGTGACAGGGCGTATTTTTTTGCCTTTTACCAAGTCACATCAAGCCAAAGTTATGCGGTATACCACAACATCAACTGAACGTGGATAAAATGAACAAGGATGTCTACATCTGTTCTAAGGTAAGGCAACATCGTATTCGAGGCAACATGTTGTCACTTTGCTTGAAAGAAATAGTTACCTTCCCTAACGTTAGTTTAAGTTGGCTAACGCTAGCTAAACATGCTAGTTTTGGTACGTGGTAACGGTACATAAGACGCTGTCGTGTAGTACAGGTGTCGTGTAATAACGTCGATAACGACACGCCTCTGGCTTCAGCCAGACTGCTCCCCTTCCGTGGCTGTTTGATCAGTTTTTGTCAGATGATCACTTTTTGGCACAACAACAGCAGCCGTGCAGTAGTTTGTGCAAGAAACTGAGGGAGCGACACGAGTCACATCCAGAGATTCACAGGCTGATTTCTACTCCCAGTTTAAGACTTCTGAACAATTTCTTTTTGTTTGTTTGTATTGTTTTTATGTTTTTTAATTTATCTCGTCATGGTCTCTCTGTCTGATCACGCGTCTGTTGTCCGTGTTGACAGCTGTCATCTCCCGAAATGTCACATAGCGCCTGTCACCGAATGTTGTTTGTCCGAGTGAGTGGAGGGGGCGTGGCTTAGCCATAGGTCAATTGCTCCAATAAGAGCACACTAACAAGCAAACAGCCCCCCCCCCTCTCCTTCCACCCTCCGCTCCGCTCTCACCCCCTCCCTCGGCTGATTAAACTGCATCAGTGGAGCTGACTAGGCTAACTGCTGAGTAGTCAGGTCTGGGTTTTCAAACAATTGGATTTAAAAGAAAACTGCAGCAACACTGAGGGAGGCGACCACAACCTTGTCATTACCTGTAAGTTTGTTTATTTTCTAAATGCTGTCTTGTCAGATAAACGTAGCTCACTGTCTGAAATGGACTTGTTGCGAACAGTTAGCCTTTCGCAAAGTCCGACCGCAGCTTGACCTACTTTTTTCTCAATAAGGTTATAGCCAAATAAGGTGTAGCCAATCAAAATGAAGTCAACTTGGTCTCCGGGTAAAGCTGCATTACTGCACCCAACTGTATTACTGAGGAAGGGAGGTCTAGCGCGCCAAAACAATCCCCTGCTGTAAAAAGTGACGTTTTTTTCTTTGAAGTATATACATATGCAGTAATGTCAACTACATGAACCAGTTTTTACTGCTATGTCATCACTCCTTTAACTGACTTAGGCCTCAAAATACATAGAGTGGCAAAATGTTTATGTTTAGCTATTTAACAAATCTGATCCAGATTTGGTAACACATTGAATATGGGCTTAAATTATGAAGTCTTACCCAGGGTATTCTCACCCAACTTGAAAGAAGGATTAAGGTAATACAACTCTTTAAATTCTGGAGCTTTTTCAGGGCTAAAAAGGAATTGAACACATTAAACACTTGTAACGTAGTAATATTACACTCATTTTCTTAATAAGAACTGGTTTGATCTCATAGCTGTCCACATAACTGTTTTTTTAATCTTGATGACAGATCTACTGTATATACAGTATATTAGGATTGTCAAATTATTACTTTTTAAAATCGCGATTAATTGCAGAAGCTTCATAGTTAATTGCAATTAATCACTGTTTGCTTTGCATGTGTAATATTCTGTTATTTTGCATATCAAGGCAGTTCTAAGCCCATATTTTACCATAGTGTTCATTGGGAATCAAATGAACAAATACAATTTTTATCTAAAAAAGTGCATGTAGACCAGTTTCCAAATATAAGAAAGAATAAAGTAATGGGATGCTGACTTTAAGAGATTAAACATATCAGGCCACTCTCCTAAGCTACTTTAAAATAAAAAATAGAAACATTACAGTAGAAAAACAATCATAAAATTTCTAGCTGGAAATAACAGCAATCAAGTGATACTGTATGTATCACTGGTAGGAAATTTCTATCTCGATGATGACAAACAGAACCGTCTAAAACAGGGGTTTCTTAATCCATCACTTTTTACCACTTCACAATATGGTCAAAGGGGCTGACTACAGGTTAGTCAAAGGTACAAAACAGCTTAAATTTGAAAAGCGATTTCGAAAAATTTATCGCGTTATGGATTCTTGTTAACTAATCACAATTAATGCATTAATGCTGACAACCCTAATATATGCATATATATATATATATATATATATATATATATATATATATATATATATATATATATATTGTGTGTGTGTGTGTGTGTGTGTGTGTGATTGAATGGTGTGTGTGATAGAAATAAGAGGAGAAAGTCACAACTCCAAAAAAATAGCATTGTAGCTGACATGTATTTCCACTTTGATAAAGTTCATGGTAAGACCCTAGAAAAAATATTTTGTGGACACTGAGGGCAAATTATTAAAAAGAAATAATCAAGTAAATAAATGAATACACAAATAAACCAGATTCTTTTAAATACTTGTTGAAAAATAGAAAACATTTTTTCACCTATGCCATTTATTTACTCAGCTATTAGCTACAGCAGAATAATTGTAAATTGATGCCAAGAATTATTAAGGTCCACTGATAGATGCAGTCATGAGACAAAATACCTTTCAGATGTACACATCTGAAAGGTAAACAATTGTCAAGCATCAGAGGCAATGTCAGTCTCCCCTTTTTAAATTGGATGAAGAATCACCACTAGCATTAATCAATCAATAGATGTGTTTCCACCCTAGTGTGTCTGTAGTTGGGTTTATCAAGAAAAGCCATGGATTGGCTTATGAAAAGCAATTTTTGATGTTGGTTTAATGTATGCAAACACAACTGATCTAGAGTGCACTGAAAACCACAGCCTTTTGTGCAATAATTGCTGCGAGTAGGTATTATATTTCAAGGTCAAATTCTTTGGCTGGCCAAATATGTTGTCAAGGGACATGTTATTGACACTCACAATCAACATGTTTGCTTCTAATCAAATACCGTGATTACACCTTTTTCCAGGAAAGCAACCTGGATCTGGATGCAATTACTTTTCCTCCAATATGTGTTGAAACGTTCCAGTGTACAAAATAAGTGAGTTTCAGTCAAGCGTTTATTACTGGGAGGACAAGATGGAGAATCTGAAGATATTAATGTAAACTTACAGTAAATGCAAATAAATTGAAGTTTTGCATTGAAATTATTGTTAGACATTGGTGAACTTACACCTACAGTCCTTACTGTACATTGACTAATTTTGTTGTTGGTACTTCACTATTTTGCAGAAAGCATCTATTGTGTAAGGAGACATTTAGATTTGTGGTTTCTGTAAGAACATTATATGAAGCTGTGCATTCACCAGTAACTTTATATAGATTTATTGATCATTTTCCATAATTGCAAAAACAGCTTGAGTGTGACGAGATCAATTTGTTTCTATTATGCCTGATTGATATTTTTTATTATCCCTTATTTTGCTTCTTTTTCTGAGACAATATTCATAATGAAGAATAAATCATTGTTTTTTCCACACAGCTGCACCTATGCATCTTAATTCAGCTCAAACCCATTCACCATGATGCACTCTGACCTCTGCAGTAAATCATATTGCAAGCAGTAAGAGCGGCATTCCTGCAGCCTCCTCTGAAGAAGACGAGCATTGAGAGTCAGCCCATCCTTAGTCTTGATTTGGGAGACTAACTTAGTTCAAGTGCCCTCCTGCATTCCTCTGCATTCCTCAACTGGACTTGACATGAAGTCATGCTCTTGAGTGCAAGTTAAACCATGTCCAAGGTGCTTATTTTCGCCCGCAACATAATTATCCTTCAACACAAAAATACACACAGGGTGCATTCCTAAATATGAGGTTTGACTGTGACACCCACCCAATACCACAAGTGCTCTGAATGTATCTGTGAAAATGAATATGGAATATGTGCACATGGTTACAATAATGTCTGTTTCTTAGCAACAAAAATTATTTAATTAGTCAAGGTTTATTATCCTTTCAAGGAGCGTATAACAAAAGTAAAAACTGATGACTTATGACTCATGCAGGTGTATGTAAGAGAAGTTTGAAATACAGAAAAGTTCCCACTCTGCAGTGGTGAAGTCTATAATTTGCCACCATTTTTAAAGAAAATAGAGATGATGGGAAATATAAACACAGGAGAGGTGCAAATGTGTGACAGATAAATAGACCATCCCTCTGGGAGAAAGACAGCAAGTGGACAGACGGGCGAGAGCAGAAATGTACAGACCCTGTGATGTGAGCGTGAGGTAGTTATATGAGTGCTGACATTCAGGGGAGCTGAAGTCCAGACAAGGCTCCACTGTTAGAGGGCAGAACGAGGGAAAAGAGCAGCTGTCTGCCCCCACCCCGCCCCCCAGCTGTCAGAGCCTGGAGAAATGGCCAATTCACATCCAGGACATTGGGTCAGTGTTCAAGGACTGATGGGACATCACAACATGTGCTATATAAACAGAAAGGTGTGTGTTCTTGAAACGTATAGCAATGCACATTTGAGAACCAATGTGCACCTCCCCTTACAAAAAAAAAGAAGAAGAAAAAAAAAAGAAATAGAATAAAATACACACCTCAATATTTCAGCCATTATTTAGGACTCAATAGGTTCATTATACTGAGGGTTTACCTAAAGAGTTTATTTGTTGTCACGTTTTCTGGTAGTGTGCCCCTTAATATGATATGTCTTACAAAAAACAAAAAAGTTGGGGGATATTTACAGTATTTATAGAAAAACTTTGCTTGTTTACAGCAATATTTCCCACTCAAAATAAACAGAACATTGCTGCCCATATGCAGTTTACCTATAGGGACACATTGAGTAACTGGAAAGTTGTTGAAAAGGGGTTCTGAGAACAAATCAGTCCAAAGCAAAACTTTTGGTTTTAAAAGGAAAAGAGTGACTTCCAGCATAATAACATTATCCAATTTGTGAGCGGTTTTGGACAATCACATTTTTTTTACTAGGAAGGCTTGCAATAAACTATTTAGCCTTTTGTCAAATGTTTAGGCTTCTACTCTAAAATTGCACCAATAATGAAATGAGCCTCTAATGATGACTTTGTAATGATTTTTCAGTCATCGATATAACCACTTTCTATGAGTGACTTATGTGATTTTAATGAAAAAATTAATTGGATCCAGTTATCTTTTCAAAGCAAGCACTGATTCATTGAAAGATCATGCTTTAGGTGTTTTATTGGCTTTGTTTTTATCATTAATAGCATCTTTTAAATCAGCTTGCTTGTTTGTGTTGGGTCAGATAGATTCATATGAAAATATCAGACAAACACTGGTGAAACCACAAAGATTCAGATCAGTGCCACAAAAACAAATCCATTAAAGAATAATTAAATGACTCACTATAAAGTGTGACAAGGTAGATTATTTTTAGGTCTCTTCAAAAATTGCATATTCATTATGAAATGAGTGTAACTTTGCAGCCACAATATCTTTTTGTAGACTTTTAAGTCATAATAAAAGGAACATTTGTGAGATTTGTTAAGATGTGTAAGCATCAGTATATGTGTCACTGGTGAAAAATACATAAAGATGGTACATAGCAGAAATGAAAAACTTTTAGGTTTTCCTAAAAAGAACACTTTTGGGATGAATATGAATGTCTTTGAAAGTAATTCAGCATGCATGTGAACTTTATGTCTATGAACTCTGGAATACTGACAGAATGAAGCAGAACAAAAGTAGAAAGGGTTTGTAACAGAAAGTTTAGGCAAGGTCTCAAAAAAGATTGGCACAGTTTGGCAATCTATTTGCAACATCTCCCAATTGGGGAACCTCAGGTTTTAAAAAGTTCAGAGCCATATATTCAAACTCTGCTGAAACAAGTCAGAACATCTCTAAAAATCATGTTCGGTTTCAGTGCCACACCCTTTATCCTCTAAGTTGACTTTTCGTCTGTTAAAACACTTTTCCACATCTTCACAAAATATTCTCATATATGGAATCCTTTATTTTTGCTACACCAAACTTAAGCAAGGGTGTGTAACAGGGCATAATTATATTATATTTTGAGTAAGGATTGTTCTAGTGCATTTAACAGATCCCCGTCTGGGCCATTTTTTTTTTATATACTTCCCTATATATTCACCTCTTTCTAGATTTCTTTCTCTGTTTGATCCTCCTCAAATTTGTAAATTAACAAAACAAACTGGCAATTAAAAATATGGGTTAATAAACAATATCTACAGCAACATTTTTGATTCCCCCATCCTGCTGTTTGTCTTAGTTATTGTATAGTCATCATGTCCACGACGGTCCTTTTAGGTTTCCTCCAGTATGCCCTTTGCATCCACTGTCAGATTACATGTTGCTGAATACATTTGAAATGCTGATCAGCACTCTTGATGTGTGCATCATTCTTTTCTCGCCCAGCATCTCCAGCTGAGCAGAGTCATCTGCAAGCTAAAGCTCAATCGTGACAGGGCCGAGCAGCAATTCTTCTGCGAGCAAGCATGCCCCCTGCTCTCTATCACTATTCACATCAGCACAATGCCTCCTGTCAGGCCTAACAAGTGTGTGGGTGTGAGCCTTGACAACTGTCATGGATCAAAAAAAATTTGCTTGAGGAGTTTCTGACAGAATGAAGACAGAAGGATTTCATTTGTCTGGAAGAGTCAGCAGATGATCCAGGACTTTCAGTCAGTGCATCTGAAGTTCGATTCACTCAGAGCAGCAGTGGGGAATATGTAGAAATCTATATAACAGTATTTCAGGTCAGGTAAAAGTTTTACAAAGGTACAGTAAGGTGTTTGCAAAAAGAAACTTTGAATTAAGCTATCGTGATATAAAATGATAAAACACAGCTGAAAGAGTGTACACCCTCCACATTATCGATCTTATTGAATATAATGGGTGAGTCTCTGTTATGGTGAAACATATTGAACACCACTGTTTCCAATAAGGTTGATCATGCACGACTTCAGCCCTCTGCCTCATGCTTTATTTATTGCCACTGAACACAAAAACACATTCATCCACTCTTCTGAAACCTTCATCCCATCTATGATGCCATCCCCTGTGAGCTGGCAGCATCACCTTGCTGCCTAAATTACCCATGAGCCAGCTGTGTCTCTGCTTGAGAGCTGGCTGACTGGAGTGATGAAATATAGGCAGTATTTGAAAATATGCAGGCGCAGTGGTTTTTTTACTCAGCCTGAACATCTATTCACTGACTTTTGTTCCTTGTACGTATCTCAACTGACAGGAATTCACATTGATCACAAAAGCACACACACATCACACAAGACATCAAATATAGAAGTTTTTCATGCTTGCCTATCAGTGAAGATCAAACCATCACTTTAACTTGCATGTAGCTGCACTTTGGAAATAACTTTTTTCTTAATTACTGCTCATCACATGTGGACCATAACACATACAGTATTTGCCACATTTGTCTTGATCTATTTCAATTAAACGGACATGTTAGTTTCATCTTCATTTAGGGATTTAAGAAGAGGGAGAGGCAGTTCTAGACTGTGTGCTCAACAGTCTCATTAAAGCGGCACATAATTACAAATACGAAGATAAATGGCCTAATGATGGCTGTGTAATGATTTTTCACTCATCGTTATTACTGCTTTCTATTATTGACTTGCTGATAGCCCACTTGTGATTGCCTAAATTGAGGGCTCTGGGTAACTATTTAATAATGTGATTTTTATTGCAAAAATAAATTAGTTCCAAGAGACTTTACAAAGTAAACATTGATGTATTGAACACACTTAAAGTGTTTTAAGTGGTTATATTTTTATAGTCTTATCTTTTTTATCTTATCTAGTCTTATCCTCAGCTTTTAAATAGTTAAATAGATCATAGGCATTGTTTAATATAAGCATTTTTGGGCTTCCAGTTTAAGAAAATTTTATATTCTTACATATTTTCGCCAAGAGACCTTAAAATATTTCCTTAAAGCAACCCCGCTTATCACCTATTCTTGCTGGTCTCAAATCCTAAGTTTGTCAGAGAGTCACAGAGGTCATGAAGTCAATTTGTTAACTCTTTAAAATGAGTGCCTTTTTCAAAGTGAGGTCTTTCTGTGTGTTTATATGTGTGACTCATGAAGTTGTAACACTGTAGAACAATACTGTGGTGTTATCACTGCAGCAAGCCAGCCCAAGAACACAGTGGACTTCAATGACCAAAAGGTTTCAAAGCATTTTCCTATCTGAAGTCATTCTTTTAGCCCTTAAAAAAAAGAAGAAAAAACAGAAAAAAAACCCAGCATGCATTGTTTGTGCCAACCCACTGTTGCTAGTTTGGTGCTTCAGCTCTTAGAGTTTAAACTTGACACCACAGCCTCATTTCTAATGCACATCATGTAGTAAATTATTGTGGCAGAGAGTCAACCCTCAATGCTCAGGGCTAAATTCCAGATTTCAAGGGGGTCTCAGGCTCACAGCAGGCTTAAATCAGAGGGCATTGTATACTTCATCTGAGATGCACTGCTGATCCTGCTTTTTATTTGAGATAAAATACTTCCAGCCAGCCTCTCACTGTCCATGAAGTTGTTGAAAAGAACTGACAACAAAAGAGATGCACACAGTTAAATGTTTCTCGCTTTAACAGTCCAACCTGCTGCTTCTCTCATTAGTGCACATGATATTCCAAATGGAAAATATATATATATATTTTTATTGTTGGTATTGTACAGAACAAGTCTTGATATCCACCTCTACCTGCAATATTCTGATTGGCTGACACCCAATTACTATAACTCCTGGAGGTTTTACTTAATCAGTAAATAGTTGATAGTGCTTGGGGGAATAAAAATAGGAGCAAGTGGGCCAAAAACATGAAATATGCATATTCTTTAATGGTTTTACAGAGACTATGCAGACTAACAGCTCATGCTATACCAATTGTTAAAGTTAATGAGAGAGCCATGTCAGCATTGTGTTTAATCTCTTAGTTTTTCTTCTCATGCATCAGTTGCTTGTGCAGACGTCTGAGACAATGTACATTTTTTCCAACATGTTGGATGTTTTCTTACGAGTTAATAACAACACAATACAATATACAGTGGGTACGGAAAATATTCAGACCCCTTTAAACTTTTCACACTTTGTTTCATTGCAGCCATTTGCCAAAATAAAAAAAAAAGTTAATTTTATTTCTCATTATTGTACACTCAGCACCCCATCTTGACAGAAAAAAACAGAAATGTAGAAATTTTTGGAAATTTATTGAAAAAGAAAAGCAAAAATAACACATGGTCATTAGTATTCAGACCCTTTGCTCAGTACTGAATGGAAGCAACCTTTTGAGCTCGTACAGCCATGAGTCTTCTTGGGAATGATGCAACAAGTTTTTCACACCTGGATTTGGGGATCTTCTGCCATTCTTCCTTGCAGATCCTCTCCAGTTCTGTCAGGTTGGATGGTGAATGGTGGTGTTCAGCCATTTTCAGGTCTCACCAGATATGCTCAGTTGGGTTTAAGTCAGAGCTCTGGCTGGGCCAGTCAAGAATAGTCACAGAATTGTTCTAAAGCCACTCCTTTCTTATTTTAGCTGTATGCTGAGGGTCATTGTCTCGTTGGAAGGTGAACCTTCAGCCCAGTCTGAGGTCCTGAGCACTCTGGAAGAGGTTTTCTTCCAGGATCTCTCTGTACTTGGCCACATTCATCTTTCCTTCAATCGCAACCAGTCATCCTGTCCCTGCAGCTGAAAAACACCCCCAAAGCATGATGCTGCCACCACCATGTTTCACTGTTGGGATAGTATTGGGCAGGTGATAAGCAGTGACTGGTTTTCAACACACATACCACTTAGAATTAACTCCAAAAAGTTTGATCTTAGTCTCATCAGACCGGAGAATCCTGTTTCTCATAATATACCTTAATGTGTTTTTTGGCAAAGTCTAAGTGGGCTTTCATATGTCTTGCACTGAGGAGAGGGTTCCGTCGGGCCACTCTGCCATAAAGTCCCAACTGGTGGAGGGCTGCAGTGATAAGGCGCATTCAGACAGAGAGGTTCTAAGAACGCAGTTCCTATAACTACGCCTCCCGAGTTTAGTTATAAGAACTACCCTTCGCCTTCAGTGTGCGTTCGCACATGAGGGAGGACCTCGTTAGGGTCCGTCCACTAAAGTGTCCGTGGGGCAGCCGTAGATTCTACTGCTATACTTTGCAGCTGTATTTGGTCATTAAATTAATATGAAAATAATTGCTTTTGGACGTTTCAAAATAGTTATCGATTCGGGGCGTGTACCATTGTGATCGATTTAATAATGAATTGGTACACTCCTATTGTAACAGTTCTTGTTGTTATTACGATCTCGGTAAACGGTTAAACAGCTGTAAGACTAGAAGCGGAGCTCACGCAAGGGGTGCGGCTTGCCAGTTCTACCAACCAACAAACACCTACGTATTTCAGTTCCTATGGAAACCCCAAAAGACCCTGCCTCGGAGTAGGAGTTAAAAAGGTTATAGGAACTGAGGTCCGAGGTTGCTAGTTCCTATATATCTGAATGCGCAAAAAAACGTCCTGGTTCCCGAAAAGGTTATAGGAACTCAAAAGGGTTCCTACATTCCAAAAGCGCCTATAGTTAACTTTGTTGAACTTCCTCCCATCTCCAGTGATCTTTGGGTTCTTCTTTATGTGGCAGGACAAAGGAGGGCCTAGGCAGGATTCAATCCCCAGATTCCCAGTCGTCAAACCAGTGTGCCAAAGGGACATCCCCTTGGCCAAGTAGCCAGGGCACATGAACACTCAGAGGCATAGTGACAGGACTGTCAACTGCCACATTTACCTCTCTCACCAAGGCTCGTCTCCGATGATTTCTACGTTTGGCTGGACGGCCGGGTCTAGGAAGAGTTCTGGTTGTTCCAAACTTCTTCCATTTAAGGACTATGGAGGCCACCGTGCTCTTAGGAACCTTTAGTGCTGCAGAAATGCTTTTTTAACTTTGTCCAGATCTGTGCCTTGCCACAGTTCTGTCTCTGAGCTCTTTGGACAGTTTCTTTGACCTCAGGATTCTCATTTGCTCTGACTTGCACTGTGAGCTGTAAGGTCTTATATAGACAGGTGTGCCTTTCATAATCAAGTCAAATCAGTTTAATTAAACAGAGCTGGACTCCAATGAAGGAGTAGAACCATCTCAAGGAGGATCAGAAGGAATGGACAGCCTGTGAGTTAAACATGAGTGTCAATGCAAAGGGTCTGAATACTTATCACCATGTAATATTTCAGTTTTTCTTTAATAAATTTGCAAAAATTTCTACATTTTTTTTCTGTCAAGATGGGGTGCTTAGTGTACATTAATGAGAAATAAAATCAACTTTTTTGATTTTAGCAAATGACTGCAATGAAACAAAGAGTGAAAACTTTAAAGGGGTCTGAAAACGTTCCGTACTCACTGTACCTAACATTTACAAACAATTCAACAGGATCTTTCTCCATGTGCTGTCATAATTTGTTTACCATTGCAATATAAGAGTTCAATAAATTATAATTTACCATGATAGGGCAGTAAGTGCTCACAATTATATCCTTTACTGCTACAGTGAGATGATCATTGTGTTCCCATTTTGGGGGTTTAAAAAAAAAAAGATTTTTTTTTCTGTGTGTGTAAAGAAATTGAACATCATTTGATGACTCTCTTAAAGGAGCTCTGCTGCAGTCAATATCAATTATTCAGCTTATGGATACTCAACTAAGTAGCAGAGATGTGAATCAGCAGTTTTGGTCAGAACACTGGGAAGGCTCTGGTGAACTCTCGTGAAAACACTTTGCAGCAATATGTGGGTTGGGCCTTTAATCTTGAGTGGAAGTGACAACTACAGTGTCCTGGCTTCCATTTGCATTATTAGTCTCATGAGGCTCAAGATGATGGATTCTGCTCCAGAAGATGGTCATAGTTGAACATCATCTTTCACATAATATGGGGGAACTTTGTTGAACTTCCTAAAAACATGCTATATGTACAGTAGATATATTCTTCAATAAATGTGGTGGAATGGTACAATAACTCTTTCTTTCTTTCTTTCTTTCTTTCTTTCTTTCTTTCTTTCTTTCTTTCTTTCTTTCTTTCTTTCTTTCTTTCTTTCTCTCACTTTTTTATACAAACAGAACTTATTTAGTCTAAAATGGGAATGGGGGACCTAACTTATCTGTCAAACAGATGATAAAATGAAATTATAGCTTCTGCTTCAGTTTCTGTTAGGTAAGGGTAGAAGGTATGAGCTACTGTTATAATGTGTACTTCCCGTTAGTTGTGCTTTGGTGCACTAAAGAAAGTGTCCAATTATTTGCAATGCAGCATTTACACAAGGATAATGTTATTCATAAACCATGTTGTATGACAGCTAGACGTTTTCAGCGTCCTGTGGTCTGTAATCTATGCTGCACAGATACAGAAGGGACTTCACTTTTTCATGATTACAAACCACACACTGACATCTTTACTGACAGAGTCAAACAAAGCAAATGAGACACAGAATAGGCAAGCTAATTGGTTATTTACCAGTTCAGTAGCAACAAGGCTAGGTTGGAATTATCCTTTCCACTTGTGCTTTCTGTGTGCTCTCTCAGCAAGTAAAACTTTTTTTTTTTTTTTTTTTTTTTTGCTTTGTCAACCATATTAAACTTTACTTCTAATGGTGAAAGTACTTGTACTTGTTTTCTATTTTTTACTAGTTCAGTCAGTTTTCATCACATGTTGTACCATCAACCAAAACTGTATGTTGGGGTGACACCACAAGTTGTGAACTTGCCTCAGCACCTGTGTGCTTCACAGCAGTTTCAGGCACAGTATGTGTATAATGAATATCAACATATGATCATTGGAATCAGTGAATGGCTTCTCCTCTTTGGGTTTCTGGAGAAACTTGGTGGTCTCACATAACAACTGTGGATTGTTAACACAGCTCTTTAATCCACCGAGCATAAATCTACGTCTCTAATAGGCTTGTAGCTGCTCCAGCATCAGCAGAGCTGCATTTCAGTATGATTTGAAAAGTGAAGACATGAAAGAAGCTCATCTGTATTCTAAGGTTAAAAAAAAAGTCCCCCAGAGTAGCATAAAAATTTTCTCCAAAAAAGGAAAAAAAAGAGAACAATTCCAAAACCAAAATGAATAAATAAATGATAATAATAATGACAAGAAACCTTGTAAATTTGTCATTATATATTACTTTATATATTACTACTACACTTATAATATAGCAATATAATATAAGCTATACTTTTAATGTCTGTGACTATTGTCTGCACCTTAATTGTTGATATCTGGTTAACATAATCAATAAATTATTTAGCTATGTATTATGTTTTCTTTGATGTTTACATCATGCGTGGATAAAAGGCACTACGCCAAAACTGTGGATGGCACTTGGTTGCAGAGCATCGCAGATGCCTGTGTCAAGCAGCTGGTGTGGCTCTTTGAATATTTCATCATGAGAGCTTAGACTGAAATTATATTTTGCACATGCAATGCAACTGCAGGCTGAATTAACGATTAGGCTGGCCTAACATGAAAAAAAAATTCAATGTAAATCTCTGATTTTACCTTTATTCACACTTGAACAAATAAATAGATTGGATCTAAACAGAATGCCTCTAATTTACATTTTCACACACACTGCCCCAAAGGTCACATCAAACAGAAATTATTATCAAAACATCAATAGAGTTCTGTAAGATACACTACATCGTGTATCCGTACAATCAGACCAACCTTCCATTTGTTTGTGCTGACATGTACACAGGTATTTGCAATATAGTTTTTTTTTTTTGCCTTGTCTTACACTGATTTAAGTACAAACACTTCACATAATTACTTCAGAATTCAACAGATGTTTTCCATATGCAAGAAAAGGCAAGCTTCACTGAGCTTATCAGTGAGGCTTGGGGAAATTCCCCCTCTACACGGTCCCCTCATCCATCCATTCCTGCCTTTGCATCAATATGGATATGTTTTGTTGGCAGGAGAAATTGCAGGTAAACAACCAACCAAAACAGAGTCTGATAACACATAAAAGAAAAAAGACCTTTGCACTGGTACCGTGTATGTGTGTGGGCAGCTGGTACATCTTTATACCGCTCTGTATTGCATTTGCTTTCTTATCTCCCATCGGTGCATGAGAGGATTCCCATTGAGCTGCCCTGTTCCTTTGAAATCCTCCCAGCATGTTTGTTTATGTCAAGCACTCGCGTGTTTCTGGGATTACATCTTTTCTTTTCCTCTCCTGAATTCCCCTCCTCATTCCCCTCAGAGGAATTCAGAGGCAACTCCCTCTTTCCTCTTGACACATACCCACACGCACATTTACTGGCAAGGATATAGTTTTCTCCTATGGCAGGGATTATGAAGGGTAATTAATTAGCACAATTTCATGCATAACAACGTATGCATGTTTGACACTGCAGCAGCATGCAGCATAACAAAGCACAAATGAGTTTACTCTAATGAATAATCAGTTTTGAACTACCTTCTCCTTACTAGCCAGCATACAGAAGTCTAATATTTGTTTCTCTACAAAGGGTTCTTCAAGACTTTCAGTCATCCTTCCCAGTTAATGGTCAGGCTAATTAGGTCTTCAGAGAATGCTGCTGTAAGAGCCATCACAGTTGTCACTGGAGAGGAACCCAGACAGACAATTAGAGCCTCAATTGAAAATCCCTGCAGGTGTTGTCCATTTCAACTAATAAAATCTTCTGCAGCTATTCCCTAGTATACAGACGAAATCCCCTAATCACTTCTGCTTCAATTCATAATTATAAGTGGTCTTAAAGGTACAGCATGTAAAAAATCAAAGGTCAATGGCAGAAAAATGTGATATATAATTCAAAACTGTGTTTCTATTGATGTGTAATGCTGCACTAGAATAGCTTTTATATGTTTGTTTTCTTAGAATGAGTCATTTATATCTACTTGCTGGGCGGTGCACATATGGAGGCTGCCATGTTTGTTCCACCATTTTTGATACGGTGTCCCTGAATGGACAAAACAATGTGAGTGAAATGAGAACCCTCTGAACTTTAAACTGCTGTACCTGCTTTGTTTAATGGGAGTTAGAGACTGTTTGGGATAAGTAATCCCTGAAAAGTAGGGCTGTAACGATACCTGTATCGAAATCGAAATCGCGACACTCAGAGCCTCGATCCTGTCTCGCGGTGGGAGAAGGCAGGATCGCGACACCCTCCAAGCCCAGTTCAGATGCTTTAAAACTCAGATCACAGAAAACTATATGACTTTTTCTCATCGGGCTACAGGCTATTGTAGCATTCAGTCGCTAACCAGACAACACGTCTGTCTTAAAGGCAGTGAAAGCATCCAGACGCCTTCCCTTTGATTTAACTTTGAACAGCTGTTTTCTGTTGGAGTTTCCAGCAATGCAACTGAAAATAAGTTGTTCCAGCCAACGGGAAAGTGATGTCTGAATGCTTTCCTCCTCTCTGAGACGCGCTGCTAAGTCATGATTATGTTGGGGTTAACATCAGCTCATGCTCGGCCATCATAACGCCACCATCTCCCGACATCTTCCCGTTTAAATTCTCCTCTCAGGGAGCAGAGCAGCCTCTCACCCGACATGTGGACATGATGCTGTTCCTGAAGAACTCTAGCTTTAAATCAACAGGTTTGATGTAGAAAGCTGTCAAGGATTTATTTGTCATTTAACTTCATTTTTGATTAACAGCACAGTTCAATTATTTTTATTTTTCAAAACATTATTCTATTAGAGAAAAGAGAACTGTTTTATCCTTGGTTATTAATTCAATCATTTTGATTATTGTCTTCAGCTATGTTCCGTCCATTTGTTACATTAAGTTAAATGTTATAAATGCCATTTAAATAAAATACTTAAAATAAAAAAAATTAAAGTAAAAAAAAACAAAACACATTTTTTTAAATTAGAAAAAAAATGTTTAAATCGTTATGTGTATCGAATCGGGGTCAAAAATCGTGATACGAATCGAACGTGAGTTGGTGTATCGTTACAGCCCTACTGAAAAGACATAAAAATTTGTCATTTATAGTACAGTCAGACCACTAGACCACCTGAGACCACTGGATCCACTCAGAGATGAAAACATCTTTATATCTGGGAGAGTTTTGGCCACTAATGGCCACCATACATTCACAACAGTGCTTGGAATATTCAATCAGAGTTTAATGATTTTTCTTTTCTTACTGATACAATGAGGGTACAGTATGCTCACTTTGATATAAACAACTTCACATTGATGCTTCACATTAAAAACTCCCCACTGCTTTTATTTAGATGGAGTATGATAATAGCATTGTCACTACATATTGAAAGTTTTTTTTTTTTTAAATCAGACATATGGTAATGACAAAGTACATTGCACATTGAAATGTATGCAAACAATATCTTCTTTATAATCATGTGGATTAACTTTAAAACTGTACACATTGATGGGTAGTGCTGTTAGTTACCACATAGATGTATGAGAGATGGTTATCCCTGTAATATTGTCACTGTGTAGAATAGCCAACCCTCCTCCAGAAGGTTTGGCTGTTCTGCACACTGAGATTGATTGCATCCTACTAGAATTCGGATACAGTGACCGCTCATGTCAAGAACTGGCTGCAACAAAGGCCACCTGCTGTGTCTACTCACATTACATGTCTGGGGGGGAAAAAGAAAAAAAAAATAATTGAACACACTGCAGAAACATAACTGTCAACAAGGACATATGATCTGCAATTCACAAGAGGACATAACTCCCTGGACTGCTGATCTTAAAGCGGTGCCTGTTGAACAATTAGTGCGTTGTGTTTTTTCAGGTGATTTTAGGTGATTTGCAAAGCTGCCTACAAGATAGTATAATTAAATAAAATTAATTGAAAAAAAACCTGTCTGAAAGTTGAAATGCACCAATGACAAAGGCTTAAATTGAATTTCCAGATCATTTCCAGATCAATTAATTTTCTTGCAGTGGTGCAAGATTTATTGTGAAATTATTTTACAGATAGCATAGATGGAAACTCACAGCCAACAGTTTAACATCCATGTTGCAGATGCTCCTTCTCAGTAACTTGTCCAGCAATACACTTCCAGCTATGAAGCACTGCGATCAAACTTTTTTTTTTTTACAGTTACTGCTCTGTCTGAAGTCTTTGCTTGCACATTTGGCCTAAAAGCTTAGAGGCACTGGGCAAAAATACTCCCTGCAGCCATGTCTCACTAAAACACACAGTACTGCATTTACTGCATTAAAAATAATCCAACTGCATCCTTGACAACCATCAAAGCTTTGAAGCATTTGTGTCAGTTTTGAAACTTAGACCAAAGCTTGGTAGCTTTGTCTCTTTCAAAATGCAGTTGATAGAGCAAAGTTGTAACTCATGTGATATATTTAGGTATAGAGACATTCTTTCTCATCGATTTAAACTGAAACATATTGCAAAGACAGCAGTTCTCTAATTTCTAAATAACTGAGAAGGACTTGATTCGCTGTTTACATTCTACACACTTGTTGGAAAAGTTTGGGCAGGTTAAACGAGTTGTCTCATTGATTCAGGTAGATTGGGCTGCAGGCAATGCAGACTGTGGAAGTGCTGTCATTTCATAAATTCAAGTTTGAAAGAATACAGTGGATAGGCGATTCGATGTCTGCTGATATTTCAAATTCAGTCACGATACGATTTTGATTCGATTTAGGATCCACCAATCGATATAAAACAATATAAAACTAGAAAAGCACTCGGAGAGTGCAGACCTCCACCAAGCAGTTCAACTCCCTTATTTTTGTGTGTTCTGGATCATAGTATCCAGAATTTTTTCTGGATCCGGATCAACTTTAGAAACATTATAGAACTCGTTGAGATCCTTTCTTGTAATTTTTTACCAAACACTTGGGCCATTTGTATGGAGTTATATGGAAACATTCCCAAAATTTGGCTATTAGGGTGATATTCATGTAAAACTGTTTAGGCGTTGGTAAGGAGGTTTGATGTTCACCATGGGGGTGTCGGTCAGACCACACAGGACTCGCTTGTACAGTTAACTCTTTACTGGTCACTCTAAATCACAACAGCACAGTAATGCAACAAACGACAGGCTTACAGGTGAGGAATTCCAGGGCTAGTTAAGGTGAATGCCTGGATGGAAGTGAGCGTGGTCTAAAAACACAGAAATACAAAGCCATGAGGAACATTCCTTTGGCAAATTCACATTCAAGGTATTGATTATTACTGATAAATCACTTCCACTTAGGACTAAACATGCATATATGTTCAAGACTAACAGTTACAGTGAGTGGCATGTAACAGGGTCAGCTAGCTTAATAGCATAAAAAGGCACATGGTGAATGGAGGAACACTTCTGAATAAGCAAATCAGCTAAATAACATTCAGGCTAAATAAACATCCCATTCAGGCAGAAATACAACTAGTTACTTACAGTTCTTCACAGACGCACACAGTTCACCGTATTCAACTGGCTAGAAGTCTGTCCGACAGTCTTCTCTCCTTGTGCTCACTGCTGCTCATAAGTTTCATTTCTGCATCCTGACATCATGTGCTCAGCTGCACACTTCTGCCACAAGGGGGCACTCACGCCTCATCAAAAGCCTTTCCAACATGGCTGATCTCACAATGATAAAGAATCCCTCAAAACATTTCTGGATCCAGAAGGTGATCCGGATCACCACCAAAATGTAATGGGTTTATCCTTAGGCTGAGACACAAGGCTGGTGAAAATTTCAGGTCAATCCGTCCAACACTTTTTCCATAAAGTTGCTGACGGAGAGACGACAGACAGACAGACGGAAAGACGGACGGACGGACAAACCAAAGCTACCAAAAACAATACGTCCTTGGAGCAGGTAAAGATTACAAGTAATAAACAAGGTTATTGTTTCTTAACATAATTGAAAGCTTTGCAGCATTATCTCCCTGTGCCATGTCTATTCACTGCACAACTATAAACATGTATTTTGTTGTGAAAATGTTGTGCCAGTGGACTTTCAAATTAAAACCATAACAAAAGTGGGCTTGATATCAATTTTTGGTTGATATTGGGTTTTTGGATCGATTTATGATCGATACATCAATCTATATAGATCGCTGTATTGTTACACCCCTAGTTGCTAGCATGTGACAGGGTTCTGTATAGTTAAAATTCAGTTATGTTACATTTTGGAGGTAAATGCACAATCCTCAGCCTGCATGACACTGCATGACAGTGACAACTTTAGGAAAGACATAATATATCCTATGCCATCACAGCAAGCCTATTTTTAAGGTAAAAGAATGCAGTGCTACTTTAAGACAGAAAGTACATAAGAGCCAGCATACTGTAGCCTAATATTGCAGCTTTATAACAGATCTGTAAGAACACCAGCATTTTACAAGACTCATCTACAACACGGTGATAGCATGATGGTTACATTGCTAACATCACTTAGCATCTGATAAGTAATTGCTCATGTCTTATTCAACAGACTGAAATGTGCATATTAGCAGAAACACCTTTCATCACATTGGCTGTTATGTCTTATACAATGACAGTATCAAAAATTCCCATCTACCTTGATGTCATGAAGCAAGAATGTCACTGAAATATCAAGTCTCAACATGTTGAACCATGAAATCTCTCTCACTGAGCCAGAATATTCTAAGGCTGTCGGGGTTATATCACAGTTTCGCTTTGGTTTGAGCTGACCTGAAAGCAGTCAGATGTTGCTGATACAATATTCGACAGACTCAATATATCCTCAGAAAATCTGCCCAGTTAGTTGGCCTGCAAATGATTCATTCTGAGTCATGCAGCTCATAGCCAGAAAGGGAAGGTTAGGTAAGTCCTGAGTATACTGTAAAATAATTTATGTGTTTGGATTCTCTCTGTGTCATCTGTTATAGCATGCATAATGACTCTGTCTTGGTTGATAAATGATCTATGTTGATATGTACAATAACTCGCTATTTTAGGGGGAAAAAAAAAAAACTTTTCTGCCAATTGTCCATGCTGGGTAAAACAGAGCATTGAGCATCCTCAATTGCTTCCTCTCCATTTCCCCCCGTACCACATTTGTTAAGTAAAAATAATGCAAATTGTAAAAGCCTTTTTAAAGGAGCTGCTACAATAAAAAAAACTATTCTGTTATCTCCTTGACAACCGTCAAGTGATCAAGGTCCTACCAGAGCACCAAAGTGATGAAGAAGAAGGAGCACTTTATGAATGAGATTGATAAAACTTGCTAAATTACTGCTCAGTAAGTTCTACATAGTACAACACATAATCATTATTTTTAATCAACGACACTGAGTGCAACCAATTTAAATGATGAGTTGGATGATGACAATTAACTATTATGAATGAAGCATAAATGCATGCATAGCATAAAACAGAAGTGAGAACACCCCTCTGCAATCATTTAAATGAACGTAATCTCTCAAAACTACCATTACTCACCCGTACACACAAAATTAAAAACAAATATCTTAAAAAGACTACTGAAAACACAGACCATGCATACAAATGTAGAAAAATAAGAGCCACAAGACAACACAGAAAGATGGCCATGCACATTTGCTTGCACTCAGACATGCAGGTTTAAGATTGAAGGAATAGTGTGACATTTAAAGTTTGCTTCGATTTTCTGTTCATTAAAGGTCTGGTGTGCAGGGTGTGAGATCCCAACAAAACTAGACATTGCAAGCAAATAAATAAATGTCACCTCACCTTCAAAAATGTGTCAAAAGAACAAGGTTAAATGATCTCTGTTTCTAACACTAATACATAAAACTTCTGGTTGTTAAATTGAATATATTCTCTATAAATGTTACCCAACATAAATTTTCTTATCATCTGGTTACCATCAATAATGTTTAAAAAGAAATTAAAAAAAGAAATAAGCCTCATTCCTCTAAAAAAAAAAAAATCGGAGAAAGGAGGAATAAAACGATGCAGTCCATAAAACGAGCAGCTCACATGTTAATCCCCATAACCCGATTGGAATTATAACAAATAGATACAGTTTCTGAAACTGATTGCATCCCTATATGGTTAAAAAAAAATGCTCAAAACTCTGTTTTATACAATCTGATACTTGTCTTCTGCCCCCTAGAAGACTTTTGCACTACAATAGTTTTGACATCAAATGGTAATAATGTAAAATTTTTTAATTTTTTTTTTTTTTTTTTTTTTTTTTTTTTTTACATATTGTTGAGGGTCAAATATAGGTCTCAAAAATATTCTTTTTTTTTTTTTTTTTTTTTTTTTTTCCAATTTTGTGTTGAGTCCTGAGGTGTCAAAAGTAGAAGTAAAAGTAGTTTTTAAGTATAAATCCTGCCATGTTTTTGGATCTGCCAGTACATTCAGAACAGCTGTCTTCACTAACGAGCTCATCTACCTGGGAGAGGAGCTAAATAAACCCAGCTGGTTCAGTGACTGGTTGGAAAAACTGCCGGACAGGGTTTCTACTTTCTACTTCAATTTTTGACACCTCTGGTCGAGCCAGACTTGAAAGGGTTAAATAAGTGTTTCTTACTTTTTTTTTTTTTTTTTTTACTGAAGCTGAACAGTTTGTTGAACTAGGTGTTGTGAACAAGTGAAAATCTGTCTGATTGGCAACCCTGTTAAATTAACAAAATCAATCCACTTGTACATAAAAAGTTACAGATCATAGATTTGCTGTAAGTCTTGTTTGCGACCGGTGCCTCCCTGAAAAACAAACAAATAAAAAATTTCTGGTCCCTTTTCCAGCCTCCCTTCAGATTAATAGCTGTGATTCTGGAAAAAAACAAAAAAATATAGTAGCTACATTTTCAATTCCCTTTAGAAAATGTCTGCTATAGCTAAATGAAAAAAAAAAAAGATGTTTCAAGTAAACACATATTTTTTCATTTCCTTCAATAAACAAAAGTAAAAATTAAATTTTTTTCTCCTCTTGACATTAAGTATAAGCTGTGGTGCTCCCCCCCACCCCTCATCCCATCCCATTTCTTTAATTCAGCAGAATTAGATGTAGAGGCTTCTGTAATGGCCCCCTGGAGGCATGAAATTATGAGTCAGGGAAAGAACAAGGCAATTACCATCAAGACTTTGGGCCTCAACCAAAAGCACTTTACCCACTTCAAAGGCTGAGAGCAAAATGCAAACACAGGAGCAAGATAACTGAACCCCTGACCAACCATTTCTACAGGAGCTATGTTTATGAAAAAACAAGGTTGTTTCGTTTGTCCTCAAAGATGAATTAATATTTCCACATTCAGTATGTCATCAGCCATTTGGTGCTCTCAGGAGATCATGTGGAATATTTTTGGGACAAAGGCCATTTCTATAAATGCCACCAACAAGTCTCAATATACACCAGGTATCTTTATTGATACCAAGAGACAAAGAATCTGTTCATTTTATAAAAAAAAAACAAAACAAAAAAAAACAATTCTGAAGTAATTTCCTGCAGCTTTTTGTATATTTCACGGACGCTTTTAACCTGTGAGAAGCATTTTTAAAACAGTCTTGTGTGCATGGCACCTATACAAACAAAATTTGGAAAACAAAATCCAAAAGGGTTTGAAACCGTACATCATGGAGGATCCTTCTCTTTTTTGTTTCTCAATATTTTAATCACTTTTTCCATTTATATGACGATTGAAAGAGAACATATGGTATACAAAGTTAAATCTTTTGAGCTGCCATTCTGAAGCCTGTTGATTAGTATTTGGCTGTAATATCTGTTTCCTAGGTGCCAGATATGACCATATTTGGACTGGAGGTCAGAGAAATGAGACAAGAAATCTAATGTGTGAATTGATTTTTTTGGTTTTTTTTTTTTTTTTTTGTTCTTTTTGTGGGATCGTACACGAGAGGAGCCCCCCCTCTCTTCTCTTTTTTTTTTTGTTGTTTGATTTTCTGGTTCAGAATAAAGATGAAAAAAATAATGTTAAATTAAATCATTTGTTTTTTTTTTTTTTTCTTTAGTGATAAAAAATAAAACCCCCTCCCCCCACCTAAAAAGGAAAAGAATGATACCTAACATGAACGATGAAATGAATTAATAAATAAATGGATGAAAAGCTCAGTTCCAAAAGGATCTTCTGAGTATCTCCAAATACCTCCCTCTTTTACGATGTGCAATCATATAATAGCAAATTGGACTTTCACAATATCTGACCACAATTTAAATATTACTATTGTAAAAGAGACAGCTTTTCAGTTTTTTAGATGATTGTTTGTATTTTTCTCCATGTATCTTATTGCCTCTTTTCTGGAAACCAGAATTGATTCACTGATGCAATTATAATGCTCTTTCTAATCAATAGTTCGCTGAGGATGCAGTAAATACAGAGATGATCTCAGTGAGCTCCTTGCCTCAGTATGGATGACTCAGACTTCAACCACAGGCAGAGAAGAAATCTATGAACAATACAACAAACATGCATACGAAAGTTTGCATGAGGAATAATCGGTTCTGACCCCAAAGGTAACTATTAGAAATTAAATTGTTGCTTGAGTATAAAAAACTACTTTCATGAGGGAGCAGAAAGCACTGTAGTTATAAAATGGTGGTTGGAATTTATAGGGACTACACGCTGTGCTTATAGTTTTGTCTCAGACGGTCTGTGAAAGATAAATACTTTGTTCTGAAGCCTGCAGGTCTCTATGAGCACTGCCAAGCTTGTTATTGAGCTGAGCAGCAGCTTCTCAATTTGAATATATGTAAATATGAAACTGCCTGGAAATGTTCAAAATGAGCAAAACCCAGTCAACTAAAGGTAAAAGTCTGCATTTAAATCACTAAACATTCACACAAATGGCTACCCTGTTCATAGATACAGTAGGAATAATGAATCGGTTGTATCCACAAGCTGCTTCCCTATACGCTGTTGTGGTGTTATCCGGGGCACAGCAGAACCAGTATGTTTTTTGTTTGTTTGTTTTGTTTTGTTTTTTTTTTTAACAGTTGGAGGTAGGTTAAGCTACTTAAGCTACTCTATTTCATCAGATTTCTGTGCTCCCAAGATTTAAATTTCACCACCATGAAATTGGACTTTGTACCTCAGCAGAGCACTGCTTGCAGTTTAAACCCTTTGAAGTCTGAGGTCCCCCAATTAGGGGACCTTGTGAACAGATCGTACAAAAATGGTCATTTTGGAAACCTTGGAAACTACCTGCAATAAAATCTGTTTAATCCTGCATTTCATTTCATCCTAAAATTTAATCCTACTGTTTTTGTTTTGTTTGTTTTTTTTCGGCGAGCCTGAAACTTTTTTCATTTCTGCTATGTGCCCTCTCCATTTATTTTTCACCAGTGATACATTTACTGATGCTGTATTCACACATCTAACACAAATCTCTCTTTACTATGACTCCCAAAGAATTAAAACAGCCCTTCAGTTTTTTTTTGTCCTATGATCTGTAATTTATGTCATGTATCTGTATCTGTACTACTGTGCCCAAGACAAATTTCCCTTTGTGGGACAATAACGGTTATCTTATCTTATCATATCTTATCTTATCTTATCTTATCTTATCTTATCTTATCTTATCTTATCTTATCTTATCTTATCTTATCTATAATTATTTTATTATTGGGTGAACTATTTTAAAAGCATATGGTTGCTTTGGTTAAGCAACCAAAAACACAGTTCAAAGTCAGGAATGTAAAACACCATTAACAACAGCAAACAGTGACTGTACTGTAAATGCTAAGTGAACCAAATGACCCCCAAAGTCTATTATAAGGATACTGATCTCTTTCTAATGCACTATATTCAAGAACCAGATGAAAAATTCTCTTGTTCTGCAGAGTGAATTATAACTGACATAGCATGATGCTAAGCACCCTATAAGTTATGTAGAGTGCAACATTTTGCCTTTCCATGACTGCAGTTATGTTATTTGGATCAAATCATATAAATAGTGACCTTAGGAAGACACTGACACACTGGTAACCAGTATATCATCATAGCTGGGCTCATCATGGTCCCACAGAAAAATGGTGGAAAAGCTTATTTTAGATCGGACATGAATTTTTTATAAGGTATGTTGCTCTTTCATCGATGGTTGGTGGTAACAAAAGTTGAATTTAGGTTTTGTTTTAAGAAAAAACATAAGGTGCAAAGACCGTGCCTGACATGACAGATGCATAAATAATAAATAAGCCACAAACTGTTTATGTCTTCACTTCATACATACTTCAAACCAATGTTTGAACAGTAAGCTAAGTCTAGAGTCGACACAGCTAAAGAGATGACATAATTTCACCAAAACAAGTTATTTTATAGGGCTTGCAACTTAGGATTGTTTTTTTTCTGTTTATGATGGTTTTGTGAGTACTATAAGTTAGATGTATTTGTATCGGGAAGGCTCCTCCAGCTGAGAGCTATTGCAAATTCAAGAGGAAAACAAGTAATTAGTCGTCATCACTCTCATTTTCCAGCCAAGGGGCAAACTGCTGGAGAACAGTGAGCCTACTTCTGTGTTGCCGAAAAAAATTGTAATTCTTTCTTCATTTGCTAGGGGCTGGCTCCAAAACAGAGCAAATCCCCATAGACTCCATGTTAAAAAGGTCAGTTTCACAGCAGAAATAAACGTGTTCACTGCCTGGTTCAAAAAATCATTTCAGGTTTGATAAGTCAAGTTTATGTTCATGTCAACAGTGAGGGGGAGGGGGGGATTTTTTTTTTTATAACTCATTTAGAAGTTATTTAATCTTGAAATTACACATAATTAGGGGCATATCCTTTTGATTGACAGGCGGCAGACTGGATGCCATTTTTAGCCGAGGAGGCTGATAGTTAGCTTCCTGCTTGGTCCCAGGAAGGCCTCAGGCTGTAGCAGAGTTGCACAATGGCGGTTTAGCTGGATAACAGCAAGTCTGAGTGTATCTTACCTTTAAACCGCCTATCTTCATTCGTTCCTGTTCACTTCGGATTAGCTCAGTTAGCGTTAGCTTGGCTGTCAATCATTTGCCCCGCTGCTCGAAGCGGCCTTGCCTTTGCCCATTTTAGTATTTTCCAGTAGGCGACAACACACCCAAACACCCAACTGGCTTCATTTTCCCCTATTCAGACGTGACCGAATATACTACGTCCATATTTTTAACAGTCTTTGTTTAGAGCAAGAAGATAATTGGCTCATCTGTTGTTCTAGACTTAATATTGTATGTATTCTTCTGGAGAGACTGTAGTTCTGCTAATACTTTATGCTTAAAAAAAATCTGTTCTAATCCATTGATATCTATTTTTTTATTTATCTCTTTTTTTTCATACTAGAACTGAAACCATCAAGTTGAGACCACTGATGTCCAACCTGTGGATTTCTTTCTCCTTCCTTCCAGCTTCTTTGAGAACATCAATAAAATTTGCACTTTAAAAAGTTCCTATTTATCACAAACCCTCAGTCCTACAAATTTAAAGTAAAAAAGCTCAGGTTGAGTCAGAATTCAAAATCATTATTGTTTTATTTTATTAAGTTTGTGCCATAACCAGGAGAGGGTTGGGTTGCTTCACTTGTAAGATCTTTGTCTGTTTTTTTCTTTTTTTAAAAATCAACTTTCTTTAGTGCAACTCCTATAGTATGTCTTCTACAGTGATATATGGCACTCATACAAACTCAAAATATAGCCCACTGGAAATAGAATGACACGTGTGTAATGTGTGTTATATCATTTATTAAAAACTCAAAGTTGGGATCAGAAGAAGTGCAGATGTAATGATAGTAATATATTAGATATAGGCTATATTGCTTTTTTAAGGCAAACAATATTGAATCCATTATCCATTCACTGATGGTAGTAAGTCACATGTGTAGCAACATACGCAGACTAATGAAAATGTGGCAGCCAATCCACACCAGCGTTGACAATGACAGACTGACTGGGATGAAACCGGATTTAAATGACCAACTTACCGGTTATTGGACGACCTGCACTGTCACCCGAGTCACTACAGATGTAAATTAAGTTCTCTTTATGATACGGTTTTGTTCAATCCTTTTGGGTCATGTACCTACTTTTAAGGGCTCTGCTCGAAAACTGATAATGAAACGAGTATTTCTCTACAACCACAAAGTCTATTGAAATACTTTTTTGAATACTACTAACAGTAAAGACAACAATTGTGAGATTTGTTAATATATGTAATTGTCAGAACATGAAACTAAATCAAATGAATAATACTTTTTTCGAAAGGGAAATTGTAAAACACATGACAAAAACAATGAAGATATTGCATAGCACAAATGAATATTTTGCAGGCTTACCTAAAAAAAAAGAAGAAGAAGAAAAGCACGCACTTTTAGGATAAAAATTAATAATCCTTTGAATGATGCATCTTTTGTTCTGAACTTCTATTAAATAGGCAAGGCAAGTTTATTTGTACAGCACCATTCATGTACAAGACCATTCAAAGTGCTTTACATAAAACATTAAAAAGTAAAAGGGGGATGCAGAAGAGAAGAAAACATAAGAGTAATAAACCAAAGAATAAAAAGCATGATTTGAAGTTTAAAAAAAACCAAAAAAAAAAACATTAGAGAGATGTTTAAAGAGGCCACGCAGATTTGAACTTTGGGATGAAATCTTTGTAAATGCAGTTTAGAACAGGTGGGTATTTCAGCTGAATTTAAATAAACTCAGTGTTTCAGCTGATCTGAGGCTTTCTGGGAGTTTGTTCCAGACAGTATAATATGTGAACTCTGCAAAGGCCTACTCTGACAAAGTGAAAAGGAATAAAAGCAAGGTCTTCAAAATGTCCAACTTAGCACCATCTGTTCTTAGATTTTTTTTTCAAAAAAGCCATAAATGTTACAGGGAAATAACACATAGAAAAGAGACCAACTTAAAAGTTAATTTACAGTTTACTGAACAAGACTGGTTGTTCATTTATGTTATGATCTATGCATATCTAAGCAGGGTACTATCTACATTTAAACACCTCCCTGTATTACTTGATAAGATTATGAAGCAAAGCAGCAGATTTATTGCTTTATTGCCTCATGAATCAAAACAAAGCAGCAAGTTGTCCATAGAGACCGTATCTATTTGATTTTTACCAAACAACTAAATAAAAGATGCTATCTTATAAGGTGTCTGTGGATAACGTGAAAGGATTTTATCAACAGTATTGTTGAGACAATGTGAACAGCTTTTATGGCGCAGATCTGAATACAAAAGACAGAGGGGACAGATGAAAAGGCACGAACAATATAGCAAACTGACTATGAAAGAGAAGAAGATTTTCTGTTCTTTATAACAGAATTTATTTATATAGAAACAAGACTGTTTTCTTATGAGAGAGCACAACAAATACCAGTGTTCCTCTAAAGGTTTTAATTGATTTATAGCTGGAGCATTGTTCCCTTGAAATACTTTCCTCCCATGATATTCACATGGGAAATAACAAAAGAAAAAAATGTATCGACTTTGTAGCCCTTTTACATCAAGGCCATGCTTAATTATTCTTCTCTGAATTAGATTGAACTAGTGTGCGTCACTGAGCTTGGCTTTGGTAATACAACTTGTGGCATTCTTATGCAAGATAACTCTTTTATAAGTCCTAATGAATTAAATCCTAATACACTGAGGGTCTTTTCCAAAAACAAAATACACATACAATTTCAAGACTAAATACTGTAAATAGGTTTTGCTCAACACACTGATTTAAACATCACAATTCTTAATGGTTAAAATAATGGCTTTGAAAATAAAAGTTTTTGTTTGAATAAAGTTCTTATATAATCTGTAGCCTACTGATAGAGTTTTCTTTTTAATGTTATTAAATGTCAAGCAATGTTGTTGCACTGAAAATAAAAAATGTCCCAATAATTGTTTTTTAAAGTTACTCTCTTCTGTGTTATTCCCCTTTAATTGATGAAATACTTCAGCCATGTCAGTCACTTCCAAAGCTGTGAATGAAGACATGGGCTGTTTACGTAAAAGATCTTAGAAAGATCATGGAGAAGCATGCTGAGCATGTGGATACAGAGATTATTTATTTGTCCTCATGCTGCATTAAAGGAAACAGAGTAGGAAATGGAAAGATCTCAACTCATTTTTGTTAACCGAGGAAGATTTTTTTGACTGATCCATTGAAAACACCAGCTCAGCATGACACACCAGAGACCAGAGTCATTTTCCAAAAGTAATATGAAGTGTCAATCAAACCAGCAACTCTCTGAGATACAAGAGGGTTACTTTACACAGGATCATATTAATTTTTATTAACTGATCAAACTTGTTTGACTGGGCAAAATTAGTTTGTATGCTTATTGTGGGATCAAGACCAAGTCTTTGTTTCTTTTGGTACATACCGGTTTCATATGGGATGTCCGTGGTGCTTTTGAATCATGTCAAGGGAAAAAAGAGCTCACATTTCTTGGCTTGTAATCTCACATCAATAAACAGCTGCAAGCACACAACTCTCATTGCATGGGAGGTCAGAGAGGAATCCCTGATTGTGTTGTCTTTCCCACTTTTAGTTCCCACCCGGTGAAGAGCAGCATATTCACATGTGTGTGAGAAGACACTTACAGCCAACATGGTGGGAAACAGGCTATAAAAACATGGACTTGGCTACAGTTGAATAAACTGACTTTTATTATGAGTGAAGTGTATAATAAAGTGCTTTTAGAGTGCTTAAATTTAACTGTTGTGTCTGTTTTGGGCGATTATTTTCAGTTTTTACTGAGAGCAGATAGAAATCAGGCAATTGACAGCAAACAGAGCATAACATATTTGCGTGCAGTGATATGAAAATAGCTCAGGTACACCGACATAAGAAAACAAAAATAGAAAACGTAATTATGGTTTTGTGTTTATTGTTAAGGATTATCTTGATCTGTGGATGTTGCGCAGCAACCTAAACCAGATCCATGTGGATAAATCTCAAACAATTTTCTGCTCACATATCATATAATGGATAAATTCACAAACATGTTAAAACAGTTTCATCTTCTTCAGCAAACATCATCTATAGCAGTGAGTGGGTTTAGTCAGACACAACAAGATTCTGAACTTCTACTCTCTGTGATGATTTATGCTGTGTTTTGATATAGATTAACTTAACACATTCCTAAACAGATGAAAAAAGTCATCTTAAACTTATCAGGTAACTTTTTTCTTTATATTCAGACCACAGGGTCGAGTGACAGCCTTTGCAGTTAGCATAACACATTTATGATCCTCACTAAAAGCAAAGTCTGTTTTTAGTTGCTTTTAGTGAGGATCATCAATATGTTGTGCTAACTGCAATGGTTATCCCTCAATGTTTTGGTCTGAATATAAAGAAAAAGTTACCTGATAAGTTTAAAATGTTTTTTTGTTTGTTTGTTTTTTATCCATTTATGAATGCCTGACCAAGAAAAAACTCTTTGTCTGTAAAGTGATTTAAAACCAGTCATGCTACAACTTTTTAAGCTGATACAAAATTAAAATTTCACAAAGGTTTCTCATTTTCTGTGATGAAACTACTTGATAAGTCTAACATAGCAAGATATGTATTATTCAACACAAATGCTCAGAAAAATGAACAAAGAACAGGACAAAATGCTACAGAAGGAGGTTGCACAGAGAAATACAAAAAGGAGAAATCAATTTGCTCGTCTTGCACATTCAGCACCAGACACCAAACAGAACATTTTACATCCATTCAATCGTGATAGGTATCTAGGTGCAAAATGTTGGCTTTAATATCTCTGGCAGGTTACACTGTGTCACTCTCCTGTGGGACAAAGCAAACTGGCTGGCTGGGCTGTTACCTTAGCTAACCCTGTCAGGTCAATAAACAGAGTGCAAGTCTGTGTGCAGCCCTATTCTTTAATGATATTCTGTGTGATGCAACCCCCTGATGCCATGTAGGAGGACAACACAACCTATTACTCCCAAGAGATGAGGCAGTAATGATGATTCTTGCAGACAAAGATTACCCTCTTCTTTGATTGAGTAAAAACTAAAAAGTCAAGAATTCTCTTTGTTTTTGATGCCAGTCCAATTTCATAACAGCATGAAATGGTAGGACAAAACAACAATGGATTAAAAATGGCACAAATACTGGATTTTCCTTCCCATAATTCCCATGAAGATTGAGTTTAAAGGTTGGATACGGAATACGGACAGAACAGCGACATCACGTGTGTCTAGGTTGTTGTTGCATTTTTTTTTTTTTTTTTTTTTTTTTTTTTTTTTTTTTTTTTTTTTTTTTTTTTTTTCTTCCCCCCCCCCCCCTCTGCCACCCCCTTCCGTACCCGTTTTACTTGCGTGGTCCCCCCCTTTTCCCCTTTTTCCGTTGGGTTTATCCTTGGTCTTCCTTTCCCCATTTGCCTAATTTTGATGTTTTGTCTTCCCCAGCGCCCGCCCCCCTTCCCCGCTTTCTGGCCCCACCCCCAATTTTTTTTTTTTAGCTTCTTTGGCATTTTTTATTTTCCCCCCCCTTTTTTTTTTTTAAAAATTTTTTTTTTTTTTCTACCCCTCGATTTTTTTCCTTAGGCAAGAAATCCTTTCCCCCAAATTTTTTTTTTTTTTCCTCGTTTCTCCTCTTTCCTACCCCCCCCCTTCCCCCCCCCAAACCCCCTTTTCCCTTTTTGTCGACTGCTGCTGTTGCTCTAAAAGAGGAAATACTTGCGGGAGCTGAGGCGAACCATGGGGTGAAAAAAACCTCTGCTCTGTGGAGTTTCCTGGTCAATAAAAGCCCTGTTTTCACCTGCAGATCTGGAATAGGAACTATAGCACAACGCTATAACCATGTGCTCGAGGAAAAGCCCACACTGCCTCTGTGTCAGGTACGCAGACCCGACTGGACGCAGACGCTGCACAAGTATAAAACCAGATTTAGAAGCACATTGGGGCTAAGAATTTATGGACAGGATTAGGTCAAGATGTTACTAATAACATGGTTAAAGGGACGGGGGCGCCCCCTTTCTTTACCCCTTTTTTTTTTCCCCCTTTTCTTTATTTTTCCCCCCCCTCCTCTTCCCCCCCCCTTTAAAAAATTACAATATTTTTTTAAAAATATTTAAATTACAAAAATCTAACAACCCACTATATTTCACTAAGCATCAGTCACAATCTATGTCTTGCTATGTGGATGCTGCAGCTGAAAATAGCAGCTTCGTAGATGGTTATCTCATAATTTACAAAAATGGATTGTGAGGTTCTACATTTTTTTAACATGTGGATAAATGTGTGATATGATGTGATACATAATTACAGTCAAAGAACTATTATACATTACAAGGTTAATTCAAATACAGCTGCAGATATTCAAGTATAGAGAAACCTCAAGGCAAACAATGGACAAATCACACAAGTTAAAATATCAAAAAGTCATCTGTCTTGCCATCTATTTGACTACTAAATAGGTGGTAAATCTTATTTAGGTGCACATTTAGCTTATTCTTTAACACCAGCATCAAATTACCTGTCAGGAATCAGCTGCATTACACACAGTGGCTGAGACAGATTTAGATTCAAGGTTATATGTTGGATATTGAGTCATAAAATATTGCTTTACATGTACGCTTCAAACACAGTGATGCTTCCCCTGTTTTATATCTCAATTAATTTTTTTTTCCTGTCAGGATTGCAACACTTTGGCAAATCAGCAGGTTTTGCTGATTAGTCAGACAGATGAGATCCTGGAGCAGAGGGTCAAATTATTATAAATATTATGACAGATACATGTGCATGTGTGCACATGTGTATGTCTCTGACTAATCAGATTTATTGTCTTTGTTTAGTTTTCCTATATTAACAATAAAAAAAACAAACAGAGAAATGTGGTTGCAGCAAATGTTTGTTCTCATGGCAACAGCAGCTTGAACATCAGCTCCTCTAAGTGGGCAGATGAGCACTTTCTTTGCTCAAACACAATTCATTTTCATGTTTATATCAGGAAAATGTCACATAACACATCTGAGGTAGTAGCAGGCTGCTGTACGTTTGCTCTGTGCATGCTAACTTTGTGGGCTTTGGCAACAAGTCGGCTACAGAAAGCTGAAAGAAATGGTATATGAAATACTTTTTATGATTTCCTGGAGTGTAAAACATCTGACCAGCTGAGTGAGCCACACTGCAAAAGAAGGAGCTCATTGTGCAACTGTTTTCATAATTAGATAATAACTGCCAGAGAGGTTTCTAATTTTAAGGTATCACTGTCTTTGGCTGAAATCAACCAGCTGTGTTTGTGAAGGTCAGACTGTCTGAAGTAATCACATGTACAGGATGAAATCGAAACAAAAAGTGGGGCAGAGGTGTCAAACCCCACAGGTCTGAGACATTCCTGACGGCCAAACTGTGAGTGTGAGTCTGGGATTGTTTACGCAAATGTTCTTACAAAAGCCTTCACCTGTTTGGTCTGTGCAAGTGAATCTCCTCAGTTTGTGGGTGTTTGTCAGAGGAGGTGAGGGAATGCAGTGAGTTGTGTTTGTGTGTGTTGGCGGATTTTTGTAAAGTTTGACGGAGGTGTCGATCCGCCCAGGGCTAATCGCCAAACAGTTGTGGAAATCCACCCAAACACCTCTTAAGATGTCTGAGGGTGGATCAAAAGAGGAGAGCAACATTGCCTTTAGAAGCTGACGTGGAAATATTTTTTGGCCTTGACAGCATATTTGTGTTTGTCTCACTGTGAATCACCCTTTATGTCTGTAACTTTGGATCATTATCATGTGCCCCCAACTCGTTTCAGGATGAAGATGAGGAATTTGGAGCTAGAGTGTGATATATAGCCAGGCTGTGTTAAACCAGCACAAAGTGACTCCCCTTACAGCTGTGAGAGGGATGCTTTGATTAAACAGGGCTTGTGGTATGTCTATAGGTTTTGTCAAATGTTCAGAAATGAGATGTGAACAAATGTAAAAATGTCCTCATTTATGACAACTTCTTCAAGAACCAGTTTTCTAAGATTTAGATGAAAAGATCCCAGAGGTTTTTTTTTTTTTTTTAAGTGACAGCTGAAGATACAGCAAAGTAATTACCTTCTGAAGCATCTGAAATTCCTGTAGAAGTGGCAGCAGAGGAATTTCCTAAAATGTCAAACTCTTCCTTGAACCCAGCTTAATTAGACTCTTTTTCTTGCATCTGCTCAAACATAATTTTCCCATCAGCAACACAGTGTTCAGGGCCATGCATATTTAGCACAACTACCTGCACATCACATTTTGAGTTCAGAAACAAACCAGTATAATTTCACCAGGGACCTGCACAGCTAAAAGAAAAGCATCTAGTTGTTTCTTGATTGTAGATGGATCACGCTGAATGTAGCCAAAGAGCTGGGCAGGAAGTATAACATAACTGTTCAGAATCAGTCATTTATCACATAAGTTAAAGCACCAGGACAGAAGTCAAATGGTAAGAAGATTTTGCTTTCAAACCCAATGAGTGACATGAGTGGAAGATTCATCCCTCTTTATTAACATTGCCCTACATGCTACATACGTTCTCAGCATGTAGAGTTGGATTTCTCTGCAAAGACACGCCACTGCAGCTCAACACGATGTTCACCAGGCTGCCTTAAGTCCATCGGCAGAGAAAAGTTACTTGCAAGGGGTTGACTAAGCCTGAATTTGTTTCCACATCCAGTTACTTGTCTGAATAGCAAGTATCATGGCACAGCACTGAGAATGATGATTCAGTATGAGCACTTACCATCCTTTACAGGTTCGATTCATATACAGGTCTGATGAGCAGTTCTGCATCTTGATAGGTCATTCTCAAGTAAATTTATATGACAAAAGTTTGGTTTATAGTGGAATAAGAAGTGGCTTTGTGCTTCATAAATAATTCCAACTATGGCGGAGCTTCATGAAACAGTACCAGGTGCAGCTTTGAAATCATGAAAATTTGACAAACGATATGCATATTTCTCTTTGGAGTTTCATGTATCTGGCTCCATGGTGATAAACTCGGACAGTACATGACACCAAAAGGATGGATAGATGAAAGTAACAGCTCTTGTCTCCTTTTCTGTTCATGTTTGTCATAAAATACTGAAATAAAAATCAGGGCTGTATTCCTCCTCTGACCTCTTATTGACACAAACTCTGCTTTCAGTTTATTATTCATGACACTTACCCTGCATAGCCACAGATATATTTGTTGGCAATCAATGATACATTAGTGTGTGAGCATGTGTTTATGGAATAGTGTGCATGTGAATAGCACTAAGCTGTAAAAGGCTTTAGAGCCTCATTAAAATGTGCACATAATGCAACTCCAGCTCAGAGTTGAACATGTAAATTGAATTCAGCTCTAACAGATCAATGACAGATTAACTGGCTGACCACAGAGTAAACTGCAGTATCATTTGCCTGCAGAAGGTCAGCTTTGTGTTGGGAAATGTGGGGTTTCAGTCAAGAAACACTGTTACTGTCTGTGATCCCGTACAATAAAACCGCACACATTTTGTGTCATGAAACCAACTTCTCTTCTCATTTTTCCTCATTTGTTATTTTGATTTCCCAATCACAGAACTGATTGATAGAGGAACAATTACCACTTCTCAGACTGCCTCTCAAGCAACCGCTGTGCCACAGGCTTCACTAATGAATGTAATTTAAGTGTTATAGAGTATGGAGTTTCATATTGGTGATGGATGATGGTGTATGGGGGGCTATTTTGTGCTGTGGAGGTGTATTAATCATTATTTAAGACGGCTTAAATGCTTTCCCTATAAGCCAAGGTGATTTAGCCTCTTGGGTGGACAGTGTGTGTAACACTGGGGGACCTGCTGCTGGTGGTTTCCATAAAGAAGCACTTACTCAACCTGCTGCCAAGAGACTGCAAGGTCATGATAAGCTGTTGTACTCAGGCTCGAACACTTTATGGCCATGCTCAAGGGTAAACACAAATATACACACAGCCGTGCAGAGACATAAAACAATGCTGTGATGTGACAATGTGCTATATGCATACCTAAAACTAAACTAAACAATTAATGAATGAGTGAGTGAATAAATTTTAGCACACTTTTTAATAAAGACTACAAATTGAAAGAAATATTTTGATTTGAAAAATACATTGTGATGTACAGCGAAAAACAGCTATAGGACCTGGTCCCAACATAAAAACTAACTCCAGCCTAGACAAAAGAAAAAGATAAAACTCTGCAAATACCTCCTAAACAAAGTTAACTCTGGGCAATTAAGAAAAGTCCTTATTACCAACATAAAAATCATTGACTTGATTTGATTTGTTATAGAAAAATCAAGTCAAAAGTTTTCCAAAATTGCAACACAAAATGATAAATTGGATCATTTTATAGATTGGGGAAATACAGTCACACAGATATATCATTAAACAGTATGACATTCAACTGTCAAAAAACACCACTGAAGAAGTAGCAATGTTACATGTCATGCAGTGAGCTATGAATGCCTTTCTAGCACAGATGCACCTAACAGGACAGGAGGATAACATCTTTTAATTGTGGCTGATATATGAGGTTTTTTATTTTAAGTTGAGACAGTATGAGACATTGGGTTTTATGATTGCATACAGTGTCAAATCTGCCTTGTAAATGCTGAAATGCTGAATACTTTGTAAGACAACTGTGGAATATTGGAACTGCATTAGTTTTTCCCTAACCTAACCTCTGCAACCTCAGGGAGCAGAGTCAGCCTGACTAATCAGCTAAGAACTTCCATATATTGCTAATTAGTGAGCTTTAGAGGGCCTACTTAGGGCAAGACTGTTACTGCAAATGAAATCAGGGGCTAGGAGGAAAAATGCTTGAGAAATGGTCTTATTTATGGTTACTAAAAAGGAGCAAAGTATTGCAGGACTGGAAATGAACAAAATATCTGGTTTTTCTGTGTAACAATCCAACATTGTTCACACCCATGCACCACTCCTGACCACCTCATCCTCACTCCATCCTGTTAAAATAATAATACACAGTTCATGTGCATTATGATGTTCAATATCTTTCCATAATCTTTGCATTTTTATTTTGTCAGTTAGATCCACATTTGCTTTTTGAAAAGTATTCTTATTTTCAATATATTTGTATGTGTGTTTTGAGCTTATTTTGTCATAGGGATCACAAATGAGCATGCACAAAGCTTACAATATTCTGGAGCTCACAGATGGCACACACTGTACAGACATACACTTTCATGTATTGACATGGCATGTCAGAGGAAAGAGAAATTCTCATAAAAAAAGGTAAGAATTCTTCAAAGTAAATATTCAAACAAAATGTCACTTTATTAACCTAGTAATTACATGCACAATGTTATGCACATACACACAAACAGCATACCAAAACATTGCAAGAGGCATCATGAAAGAATTTGGGGTTTGAGCCCAATCAAGAGACACATCAGTGACTTCTTCAATTGCTCATGCTCAGGGAAAGGATGGTGAATTTGGGGGGGAGAAAAAATAATTACGTTGACTTGAAAGGCACCATCAATCTGCCGTTTTAACAAGGAGTCGCATGAGTTTGGCTGGAAATCCCAGCATGACTGCAACACCTCTGCAGAATATCTTTAATTCTTTTTTCACACAGAAGGAAGAGATAGAAAAAGACTATCTAAAGTCTAGGAATTAAATGTAGGCACTCTTATCAGCTTTGTTGTTTGAGTTTCATTGATCACATCATGATCAATGTGACTTACAGTAGCTGGGGAATGTAAACCAAGAGGACAGCAATAAAACTAGACACTGTGATGAGTTTCTACTTATGTAGAGATTTGCGACAGAGAGACGGAGGAGGAAAAATAGCTTTTCACTTCAAAATTCCATACATTTTATATTGGAAACCATGAAATAACCATGAAATTACTTACACACACGCGCACACACACAGGATCTGCTCACATGAGGACTCAGCACCCTCTATTCACATAAACACAGTACATCTGTAACAATGTAAAAAGAAGCTCTAATCACAAATCATTACATATACACATTAAACACTATATCTACATCAGGATTTTTTTTTTTTCCAAATAATGATATAAAAAGACGTGAATTAAACTGTAACCAAAGAAATAAATATTTTTGTTACCAAATATATGGACTGCTGAAATTATTTTCACAAGAACCATCAGTGCATTAATCACCTAATTATACCATACTGATATGCTAAAAGAAATTGCTTTGAATTACCTTATAGCAGAAAATCTATGGTATATTGCCTAGTGAGTGCAGCTGTACTGATCTTTTATAACTCAATGTATTATCCAACCCTCAACCTGTTAAAGCGACTTCACTTGTTTTCATTTTTGTGCATTTTGAAACCATTACTGAAAGAAAACATAATATCTAGTAGTTGTGCTGATTATGGTGAAAATGCACACATCATTTACAGTGATGACAAACCATAAATTTCACCATTTATTTTGATGGAGTTGCTGTAGTCTCCAATAAAAAAAAAAGAAAAGTATGACTGCAAACAACTGCCAGCTTAAGTTTTTGACATGACCATTTTTGCTATTCATAAACCTCGAAATCTTCCCTTTGGTTGTCAAGTCAGAGTAAAAATAGCTCGAAGTCCCTGAAGCCTTGCCTCCTCAGTCCTGAAGAGGTTTCTCAAGTACATGAATATATTTATCCCACCTGTCAAACAAGAAGGTAACCAGGTTGGCAACTCTGAATGAACCAACCTGGAAAACTGCATAAACAGAGATAAAGGCAAATGGCAAAAGCACAGCCCAGACTGAAGGTCAAACTCTACAGACTCCTCCTCGCTCCCCTGGACATCAGCTCTGAAAAAGGTCATCCTTTTGCTCCAAGCATCTCATTTTCTAAGAATCCTTATCTGGGTCTTACTTCTAATCCTCTTCTAGACTTTTGAATGACAATCCATTACACCCCTCTCAGCGGTCGCGTCAGAACCAGGTCATCCTTTGACCCTGGATCTCACAAGTTCCTTTATGCCAGTGGCAAAGGCCACTGATGTTAAAAATATTGTCAACGAGCCATATTCATGTCCATATTTTGCAATGCTTACAGCTATTTCTTTGTGACACCTTATTTAAAGTATCTTTGTTTTTCCTATCTTACTCGTATGCCAGCTGTCCTTGTCCTCTGCCAGCTGTCATGTCTACACTGTCAATTTGGCTTACCCTGAATTTGAAGCACACCTGTATTCTGACTTTTATGACAGTGAATCAATGCAAAGTCCTCCTTCTCTTTTAATACGCATGCAAGAAATTTACTAAGGGTTGTTTAAACAAGTTATTTATCTTTCCATAGGGGTTAAAATACTAAACTGGTTTAAAAATCTGCAAACTTAAAAAAAAAAAAAGAGCGCCGGCGCTCCCCCCCCCGGGGGCGCCCCGCGCCGGGGGGGGGGGGGGCTGCTGGCCGGCGCGGGGCCCCCCCGGCGGGGGCGCGGCGCCGCCCCCCCCCCCGGGGGGGCGGGGGGGGGGGGGGGGGGGGGGGGGGGGGGGGGGGGGGGGCGCCCCTCCCGGGGGGGGGCCTCCCGCTTTTTACCTCCTTTCTTCATCGTTCCTCTCCCCTCCTCCCTTCCGTCTCTTCTCTGTTTTTTGGGTTTTTACCCCCCCTGGGTGTTTTTTTTTTTCTTTTGTTGGGGTTAGGTTTCTTCTCTCCTCTCCTCTCTCTTCTCCTTCCTTCTCTCTTTTTTTTTTTTTTTTTTTCTTTTTTTCTCTCTTCTCCCCCCCATATAAAGGTAAAAAATATTTTAAAAAAAAAAAAAAAAAAAAAAATATATAATATAGAGATTTTTATTCTAAAAACAATCACAAAAAAAAATAAATCTTTTTTTCTCTTCTTCTCTAGAAAAAAAAAAAAAAAAAAAAAAAAAAGACAAGAGCTATAACTTGACAACAATTGGACCCAACCTCCGTTCCATGACTGCATTTTGATAAGGATGGCTTAAGTTACATGAGTAAGACAGAATAAGCTATGTGACAAAAAGATTTTTTTACCATTTTGGACATATAACTAAGTTATATTTGGGTTGCCTTTACTTTTATGGACAACTTGCCAAAATACTGTGTAGTCTATTGTCGGAAACACTGATTCTTTCTGATTCTGAGAGTAAATAAAGTAAGCTTAAAGTATGATTCATTCACTGACACATCTTTGAGTACAGGCAGATATGAGTCAAGCCTGTTAGAGCTGAGAGATCTGGTGATATCATGAGTTGCGTGCTTTGCTTTCTTGATCAAGTGCGACAGTCTCTTTGGGAAAGGATGATAGTTTATTGTTAATAATTCAGCAGAAATAAGAGCCATATTGCAGCAAATTACCTCACTGCAGCATCCAACCTTATTTGCTGGAAATGTGATAATGAAGTCATGGGTTAGATCAGTTTCAGAGTCTTACTGTGAAGAAAAAACATTACATCATCAATTGGGAGGCTTCTGGTTCATATTAAACTCATGCTCCATATAAAAGTGTTTGACTAGCTTTTTGCATATAAAGTAAACACAGCAGTTAACAACTTACTTCACATTTAAGTTATTTACATTAACTGCAAACTAAATGAGGACCTCTACAACCCAAAGCATGAAAAAAGATATTTTTAAACATATATTTAAACTTTAAATGCATCTGCTGTGAGAGTTTGTGTTATTGAGGGGGAGCCTAATTCTGGCAGTTTCATAGCACTCATTTATAAATCCATTCCCCTGTGTGAACTGCGCGCAAGCTGTTTTATTAACAAACCGCAGTGACAACCGTGATGAATAAAATAAACCACACTGCAGCCTGTGGAACAACCTTCAGAGGAAAATAAGGGGATCATTTTTTGTGTTCTTGGAGGCCTCTGGTCAGATAGCAGAATGGAGTTGTCAGGAGCTAATACAAAAGTTGAATTAAAAAGATAAATCTTCTATCTCTGCCATTACTGATTGTCAGAGATGGTCCAAGATGTGGCGTAAAGGTCGATAATAGCTTGAACTACAGCCATGAGACCTGTGCTCTGCAGTGATTGGTGTCTCTCAGTGAGGCAGAGCTGTAGGTTTCCTGAAAACTTCAATGACGTTTGTGAACACATCATCCTGTCTATTTAACCTCCCTCTGGAATGAAGCAGACCAAAGACACCTGGTTTCTGTCTCAAAAGCAATTAAAGCCTGAAAAAAAGAGATTATAAAAAACAGAGTAAACACATACTATTCTCTAACACTGTTTTCCTCATCATAGCTACTGTGGAGACATGCGTGGGTGCTTATTGTTTGATGGAGCCAAACTATTGGTTTATGCAATTTCTCCACACAATATCAATTTGTTCCAAGCCAGAATGAGTCTGACAATAACAAAACTTGTTTTGCCAAATTCATAATAATTATCCACTCCACCATTTTTTTTTGCACGGTATCGGAAAAGTTCCAGAGCTGCAGTACATTACAGGATGTAACAGTATGTTCTACAGTATTTTGATATCCTGACTTAAAGGTTGGATATGGAACATGGACACTCCACGTGTGTCTAGGTTGTAGTTGCAACGGCAGACAAATAATTCTAGCCGTTGGGTTGCCAGCCTTGCTGCCGATATGTTAAGTGAGTGACCAGCCTGCACCATGTCCAACAAGTATCCAGAGGAGTTTAGCTTAACAGAGCTAACATTTGCCAAGTTAGGATGCGAGTTAGCTTACTGATCCATGAGAAAAGCAGCCATTTCTGCGTGTGTTTTGATGCTTTGGAAAATTTTATGTCAGCCCATCTCAGGTAGACTTCACCTAAATTTACTTAAGTTTTGTTTTTTCTCAGGCCTCTCCAAGGTTCTGAAGAAGCCGCTTGACTTGCTTACTCCACCATTGTTCCCAGTGCCAGCCTAGCTGTAGGTGAACATGCTATTGCAACATAGCGATCATATTTGGCAGCCCGCAATGGCAACCTGCGGGCTGTAAGAGTTTAAAAAATGCTGGGGAACCCACTGGAACATTGAAGACAGTGCAACGAGACAATCTAGCAGAGAGGTAAGGGGGGTCCACATTGTGCAGTATACCCAACAACACACATGAGAGAAGCTGATGAGACACAGGTGAAACACATGAGGATGGGCAGGTAATCAGAGCAGGAGGACCAACAGAGAACCATGATACTCATGAGTTTAGTTCATAAAGAGAGAGTTCAGAAAAGATTATTGTTCAGACTTTGATCAGAATGGAGTTCAAAGTTTAACAGAAAAGCAAAAGAAAATTGGGCAAACATTATGGTAAGCATCAGGGTTAGACATTAATTTGTGATGGTCAAGATATGAAATGCTTTGTGTGAATGGAGGATCCCCACAAAAATAAAAAGTAAAAAAGGTGTGCGAGGTAGAGTGTGTTAGTGTGTTTGAAAGAGAAAAAAAAGAAAGCTGGGCAACAGATTGGCTGTCTATGTGTTCGAAAACTATAGTCGAGTTATGCGAGTATAACTCAGGGAAAATTGCTTGTATTATTTGTTTTTGAAGAAATTGAAATCTCAAAATCCCACCAAGCAGGTGTAACTTATCCCTTATCAACTGATAACAATCTACAGGGAAAGAAATGCAGTTTCCTACTGTCTCATGAGTCAGAAGAACTCCGTGTTCAGCTCATGTCCTTGAACACAACAAATCCCTTCACACTGCATGCACCAACATAAATTAAACCCGTGGGGATTGTGCTGAGCAATCACTATTGCTAACAGAGAAAACCTAAACTTTGAGTTGAACCTGAGGTATTTTTCAACAGGCAAAGGCATCAGAATATGATTAAAAGTTTTTTGTCTAAAGATACTTTTCCCAGCACACGTTTTAGGTATTGATAGATAGCAGCAGCAGGCCATTATATTCCAGCTGTTCAGCTGCAATAAAGGCACATTTGTGGTGCACTCAAGGAGCCTTGTAGTTACCATCTGTGTCACAGCTCAGCTGGTTTGACTTTCATTTCAGCATTTCAAAACAGTATGGAGCAGTAGAAGTCAGCAGAAAGATCTGGCACAACTTCTTCCTGGTGTCATCTGGCAGCAGGATAGATAGTTAATTTCAATAGTTCTGTATATTGTTTAAACACTTTAAGAGGAAGGTTATAATTTGAAACCACTGAGCTTTTGTGCTATTAGAAATGGGCAAAGCTTGTGGACCACAGACAAAGTTTATTAACATCTGACCTCAGACTTCAAATAGTGTGGGTTCATATGTAGTCTGTAGATTTTACAAAGTGATGGATTTGATGCCATCATTGTTTATGTAGCACATGGATCTTGGTTTCATTCTAACACAAAAAAATTACCCTAGCCTGGGGACACCTGATGCATATGAGTGTGTTTATCAGTTACAGTATCAAAGTAGCTAATATTTTTGTGTCAGCAGAGTGCTGATTTGTGCATAGGTATGCAGCTGCAAGCACATGTAAAAGCTTTGAAAAGGCTAAGTGAGCTTGTGCCACCTTGAGAATATGGCAGCAGGCAGTTTCATTGACATTTGACCTGTGGCATTGAGCTGTGTGTTCCATTACATTAATTCATCACACAAGGTACCTCACACACCTGGAGTGGAGACTGTGATAATGTCTCACTTGAATAATGTTAGAGAAGAGCATGCCATTCAAACATCTTAAAAGCAGAGAAGCTGAATAACCACACATTTGACAATACATACACACACTTATAATCAAGGTTAACTGAGGACCGAGCACTCTCTGGTGTTCTGATGTGATTTTTCTAAACTAGCTGTTAATTTACAGCAGCTGAAGTGGGCACGCTCTGCCACAGAGCGGTGCGATAAATTTGTAACTATACCTCATCTTTTTACCAAGGCTCAGCAAATGAAACAGGTTCATCTCCAAATTGTTGACATGTACTTCCCAAGCATCAGCATCCAAGTGAAGCAAGTATCTTTATCTTACTGCTTAAGGACAACACTGCAAGAGCAATCCATCCATTTTCAATTCCCACTTTATTCCAAGGCAGGATCGTAAAGGGGGCTAGAGCTCATTTAACCATTTTAGAGGCAGCCTCTGGACAGGATGCTGGTGCAAGAGAAGAGCTACAGTTTATAACAATACTGTTTTATTACCCAGATGCTTACACTGAGCTAAGAAAGTCCATTTTAATTATTGCCTCATATAGTTATAACACATAAATCTTCTCATTTAACTTTCAAACACCAAAAGCAATTCATCTATTTCCCAAAATATAAGACTTTCTTGAGCTTAGTCAGTTCACTGTTTAATTAAACTAGCATAAGTTCATGAAAGCATCTCCAAAATTCATCCCCACTCCATCCAATTTCTGTTCTGCTTATTCCAATTCAGGGTCGGGGGAACAGGTTGCCAGTCTATTGCAGAGCCAACATGGAGAGACAACCACTCACGCTCACTCCTAGGAAGAATATTGTGGCTAGTTAACCTACGGTGGGAAGAAGCTGAAGTACCTGGATAAAACCATGCATGCACAGGAAGAACATGCAAACTCTACACATAAACGCCAGTTTAATCCCTTCCCCCCCAATATATATATATATATATATATATATATATATATATATATAAAATTCACAAAGATTTGTAGAATTCTTTGTTTCACTATCTTATGATGAGTCGGATTAGGCTGTTAGCAAATAAAGACAATGTCAGATTGACTGGGGTTCAAAGAAAGAAAGAGATCTTCCACTGTGAGTGGATTTATGACAGTTCTAGCCCCCCGTCCTAGAGGGACAGGTTGGTTTTTACTAAATTGGCTGTCAAACCTGCCACAGATGACCCTTCACACAAGCAGTCCTCTCATATTTCTCCTGTAATATGAGCTGGGGAGAGAATGGGGGGGGGATGCAATTACTGCTCCTTTACCTGTGTCACATGTAAAGGTATAAAACACAGAAGAGCTCTTGTTATAATGACTCCCCGAAAACTCAATTTTCCCCTCCACAACAGTTGCAAAGTGCAAGATCCTATTACCTAAACTGCACAAGATTATTAGAAGTGCTGCACATTTAATCCTATTACTCTATTCTTTCTCCATTTTAATAAAAACTCCAAAGTTTACTGACTTCCTTGAGGCTACAAAGATGGAATTACATCACACTTTGTCTGTAAGTCTCCCTTTTTCTTTTCTTTCTTAAATTTACCACAGCTTAGTCATAAATGGATTTTTTTTTATTTGATGGCTAAAAATAGTATAACAAAGTCAAAACAACTCTGAACACTTATCTTCATTAAAATGATATATTGCAAATTCAAGTGGCAGAGACAGCAAAAAAAATTACATCACAGACGAAAAACAGCTATAAAACAGCTGTCCTGTATACAGCTGTCACTCCTATGTTAAAGAAAAAAAACAATCTCATATATAGTGTGTTACTGTAGTAGACAGCAGTCAGAGCATGCTCATTTTGGAGAATTGGGAAGAAAGTGACATAGGGTTATTAACTGAAAAAAGGCCAACAAGAAAAGCATATTTTCAGCATCTAAAACCATTTTAATCTATAAGAAAATTGCATTGCAGCTCCACAAAACATAAAAATAAGTCATTTTTACACATTTTGTACTTTTGTATCAGATGGTTTATTATTTTGTTGCCTTTTTCACAGGGAAATATTGTCAAAGTGGCTCCTTGTCATTGAATGAGCTGCTGCTGATCAGCTGTGAGAAGCAATTTGATCAGTCTTCACCTAAAATGCCAGCTGAGATGGTAATATATACTTTCTTTTGAACTTTGGAAAGTGATGTCCAGTAATGAGCTAGAGACACTTTAAAAGTTGGGGTGTAGTGTATCACTTTATACTGTATATAAACATACAGACACACACAAAAACAGCTTATGTCTTCATGCAGAACTGATATGACCTTTGAGCACCTTGCTGTGGCCATGAGCTTCCCACACACCATGACCAAGTCAGTAGTTTGTTTATGAATTTACATTTACATTTCACCGTTTCATATTTATGAGATACTGGTTACTTATACCTGTGTGAAAAAGTGTTTGCCCCCTCCCTGATTTCTTACTTTTTTGCATGTTTGTCACACTCAAATCAAACAAATTTTAATGTGAGTCAAAGATAACACAAGTAAACAGAAAATGCAGTTTTTTAATGGAGATTTTTATTAGGGGGGGGGGGGGTCCAAACCTCCATGGTCCTGTGTGAAAAAGTGATTGCCCCCCCCCCTATTAAAACATAAATTAACTGTGGTTTATCACATTTTTGGAAAGCAGAGTTCAATTTCTCTCGCCACACCTGTTCTCAATCAAGAAATCCAAGAAACATCCAAGAACTGCAGGCCTCACTCGCCTCAATTAAGGTCAATGTTCATGACTCCACCATAAGAAAGAGACTGGGCAAAAATGGCCTGTTCATGACCTTAAGCTGAAGCGCACTTGGGTTCTGCAGCAGGTCAATGATCCAAAACACACCAGCAAGTCCACCTCTGAATGGCTTAAGAAACACAAAATGAAAACTTTAGAATGGCCTAGTCAAAGTCCCCACCTGAATCCCATTGAGATGCTGGGGCATGACCTTAAAAAGGTGGTTCATGCTGGAAAACACTCCAATGTGGCTGAATTACAACAATTCTGCAAAGATGAGTGGAACAAAATTCCTCCACAGCGCTGTAGAAGACTCATTACCAGTTATCACAAACGCTTGATTGCAGTTGTTGCTGCAAAGGGTGGCCCAACCAGTTATTAGGTTTAGGGGGCAATCACTTTTGTATGCAGGGCCATTTAAGTTTGGATCCCCATCCCCCCTTAAAAATAAAAATCTTTATTTAAAAACTGCATTTTCTGTTTACTTGTGTTATCTTTGTCTCACATTTAAATTTGTTTGATGATCTGAAACATTTAAGTGTGACTAACATGCAAAAAAGTAAGAAATCAGGAAGGGGGCAAAAACTTTTTCACACAGCTGTATATCTAAATTTATTAGATTTCTGAACAGCTTCCTTCCCCAAGCTCTAAAAGCTGTCAGTCCAAAACATGCACCTCATCTTTGCCTTTGTATCACATAACTAAATGTAATTAGATAAATGGATAATAATCTAAGTTTTGAGTAAAGAAAAAAAAACTGCATTACTTTTATTACAGTTTTGCCAAAACCTGTATTGATGTAACTTCTGTGATATAGAATAAAAATTCAACATGGTTGCCAACTTAATTTCCTGATAGTCACTCATTTAAATAAATATTCTGTTAACATATCAAAATCCATTGTACCACACACTTTAAATTCTTGAGAACGACAGAGCTCCAGCCTTTGGCGAGATTAATTTTGTGTCACACTAACCCTGGCTGGGAGCATCATCTCAATGCTTGGATTTGAAACTGACAGCAGCATCCACAGGTCACAGACTCCTCCCCTTTTCTTGGCACATTTCCTCATCAAATGCACCAACATGACACAGAAGACATGATTAATGACATAGTTTTCTCATCCTTGTGCGCCACTGACATGATTTATCATTTGTACTTCCCCATCTCCTCTAACTCCACAGCAACACCTTCACCTTCCATGTGTTTTAGATCATGGGTCATAATCAGGTGTAGTAAATACCTTTTGTAGAGGAAAATGCTTTATTGAAGAACATTTCCAAACATGGTTCCTATTTCACTTTTGTGAACTGAACTTCACCTGACATTTTGACTCCACTCAGACATTTCCACCAGCTGACAGATCACAAGCAATGCTCCCCCTCATAAATTAAATATGAGCCTTCCCTCTGCTGCTTCTCCTCCTCATTCAATGCAAGAGGAGGTGATTCACCAACTCCATGGAGACAGAAGAGGCCCTGATGACTTGTATGACACATGAACTTCTCACACTCTCATTATCTATGATCCATCATCGGCATCCAGCCGAACTGTTCTCTTAGAGCTCGTCAAGATTCAACTGATGAGTGACCGCCAGACGAATCACAATTAAACACTTCTTCTCACTCATCTGTTGCCACCATGGCAGCTATAATCCTAAAAGTTATCAGTGTAAGGCAGGCCAGAGTGAAAATTAAATGCAGACCAAGACAGAAGCTGTCAGTCACCCTGTACAGAGGGAGCACATACATCTGGGTCCCCTCCAAGCAGCAACTGGAGGCCCCATCACCACTCAGAAATAGTTTCTATCTCCCTCTTTCCACTGTCTGATTATTATGTTCCCCATGAATAAATCCAGTTTTCAGTGCTGTGAACTTGTGTCTTGGGTAAAGGAAAAAAGGACTGCCATTAATAGTTACCCAGGAATGCAGGGCACACACAAAAGAAGAAGCTTCTCTGCATTGGAAAATAACTATTAGCTGTTTTTCTGAAGCACAAAAAATTAGAAGTGCATAATATGGGCCAGGTGTGTATGTGCATGCATGTACATACACAAGGCACATTCACTATCGGATTTCCATACACTCTTGCTGTAATGAAATGATGATGTTATTTTTATCCATTAAAAAGAGTTTTCCGGCATGCAGTTGCAGGATTACTGTGCAGCGGATGACGCTGGTACATAACTGAGTTGTCTTAATTAAGGCAACTGAACAACATTTGACACGAATTATGAGTAACATGCAACTCATGAGGACAATTTTCATGGTTGTGAGAAAGAGTTTTGTTTTGGTACTTTATCCGAATTCTAAACACATTATGACACTGTGTAAAATGTAAATGAAAACAATGAGCAATAATTTGCCTACAGTTTTCAGTTAAATGTTGGTTGCATTAGAAAACAACATTGTGGCTTGGTTGCATCTGCTAAACAACAAAAAGCATATTTGCATATCATTTACTGCTTGGGTTGAGTGATTTTTTTAAATATACTTTTTTCTTTTTTTGGGTGAAAGTTACCCTTAAAATTTAAACCATTCACTCAGATCCAAGTCATTCATGGCAGAGTGGGTGTCCATTTGTTAATAAATGAGAACCCTATGTTAGGAAACTTTAATAGGGCACAACTTTGTCCATCCAAGTTTCCTCTATGGTTATTTAAAAGGATCCAGTGAGTGTTTAATGCCTTCCCCTCATTAAATGTCACCCTGTTTTGCACATGAGTCATACTGGGAGGGGTTCCATCGCATGAGAGTTAAAGTTAAAGCTGAATTCTTGCAGTAAACCTATTGTATACTTTATTGCAACTGATGTTAATTAAATGTCTTTGATATGTTTTCCAAGATAAATGCGTGAAACTTTTTTTTTTCTTTTTTAAACATCATAAAATACCATGTAATTATCCAAAGAGTCTATTGCAAGAGCCACACACCAGTTTTTAGCAAAGAAAAAGTCTAACAGGATACTCTACCGCTGTGCTTTTCCTAACTAATTGGGCCCCTGGAAGTGCTGCTAGCCTGGTAATTGTGACATTGCGTCTGAATTTGCACTTCACTGCTCAAAACCTTTGGAATTAATATCTATACAGGGCTTAAGGGTAAGAAGTGTGACGTGTGTCCATGTGAAAGTGTGAATACTTTTTTTTTTTTTTTTTTTTTTTTTTTTTTTTTTTTTTTTTTTTTTTTTTTTTTTTTTTTTTTTTTTTTTTTTTTTTTTTTTTTTTTTTTTTTTTTTTTTTTTTTTTTTTTTTTTTTTTTTTTTTTTTTTTTTTTTTTTTTTTTTTTTTTTTTTTTTTTTTTTTTTTTTTTTTTTTTTTTTTTTTTTTTTTTTTTTTTTTTTTTTTTTTTTTTTTTTTTTTTTTTTTTTTTTTTTTTTTTTTTTTTTTTTTTTTTTTTTTTTTTTTTTTTTTTTTTTTTTTTTTTTTTTTTTTTTTTTTTTTTTTTTTTTTTTTTTTTTTTTTTTTTTTTTTTTTTTTTTTTTTTTTTTTTTTTTCTTTTTTTTTTTTTTTTTTTTTTTTTTTTTTTTTTTTTTTTTTTTTTTTTTTTTTTTTTTTTTTTTTTTTTTTTTTTTTTTTTTTTTTTTTTTTTTTTTTTTTTTTTTCTTTTTTTTATGGAGAGATGTGACGTGGGCTGGGAACAGGTGTCCTCCAACTATCTCACTATAAGAGGCAGTGGTAATGCATTCCTATTCTATCTGAGGAATCCCGGACTCTAGATAAAGCAGTAAACTGAGTAAATATCTGGTCTGCTCTCACTCTTTCCAGTTTAAGAAATATCTGTTGTGAGTATTCTGGAGACATGCAGCCACTGGACACTTCCTTTGGACTGATAAGTCGTAAATGGACTCTACTAATAGCACATTTCTCACTTAGCAATTTATCCCCCATTACCCAACTATTTGCCAGAGGTGACAGAGCTGTCATAAGACAAAGGCCTGGCCATCAGCACACATTTGCAATCAGGGCCAAAGACCACGTAAAGGCAGAAGCAACCAAGGGACAAACCACTGTTGTTGCCATTAGAAAACAAACAACAATACAGTAAGTGCAGCTTCAGTTCTTCAGACATTTATCCTCAAATGTAGTTTTCTTCATGGACATCTTAAGTGTACGAGTGAAGTGGTTGGTTAAGCTAAACTGGGGGAGAAAGACCAATCCACATACTTAAGAAATATGGAATGTGTATCAGTGCATATGATCCATGTTTAAGCAGCTTGATTTGTCATTTTACCTTTATTTTCCCCCAGAATTTTGTAATATTGTAAACTGTGAAAAAAATGTGTTGTGAAAAGCTGTTAAAAAAAATTGTAAAACAATAAGACCATAAACAGTGTTGTATAGTAACTAAGTAAAAATACTTAGTTACTTTACTTAAGTAGCATTTTTTGTATTTGTACTTTATTTTACTACTTCTATTTCTGATGACTTTTACTTTTACTTCACTACATTTTGAGAAAAATCTATACTTTTACTCCATTACATTTACCTGAACATCTTAGTTACTAGTTACAAAATACATAACATAAATAAGGAGCGTAATAGTCAATGGAAAAAAATCTTTGTTCTGTTGTAATGGGACTAGTAGCAGCCTTGTGCAGCCGTCTCTGAAGCTAAACACACCTTTACCTGCCTCAGCAGCAGGTGAACGGCTGTTTAGCATCGCTGGTCTGGTCTTCAGTCCAAGACGAGAGAGACTGAGTTCTCACCATTTTGAGAAACAACTTCTTTTGAGGTTGAACAAAAAGTTTTTCAGGGTTGACTGGATGGACAGTTCATGAGCTGTCGCACTGCAGTCATGTTAAAGTTCAACCAATCAAGTTCTTCGTTTGCTTGCATCACCTCCAAGCACCAAGACTTTATTAGGAATGATTTAATATTGAATGGACGTGGGTATGAATGTTGGTAGGCATGCATGCAGGTCTGTAAGGATGTTTGTGTGTATAATATTTTTCTATATGGTTGGGTTTATGTAAGGAGGTATTGAAACTTCTTTAAACTTCGCAAATTAAAACTTAAAAACTAAATTAAACAGAAATAAAGAAAATGTTAAACTCAAATTTCTGATTGTGTTTTATTAACAGTACTTTTTACTTTTGATACTTAAGTACAGTAAATACTAGCTACTTTTTTACTTTCACTCAAGTAATATTCTAGCAGGCAACTTTCACTTTTACTTGAGTCATTTTCCAGTAAGGTACTTTTACTTTTACTCAAGTATGGCTTTTGGGTACTTTATACAACACTGACCATAAATGAGAAATACGTATTAAGAGAAATTAATGGGATAAAAATAAATGCGGCACTATAGAGGGAAATATTTGAACATTATAGATAGCTTTTAAATATTCTGATTATTCTTTATTTATTATTGTGTTGTTCCTTTTATTTGTACTTTGTTATGCCATTTCATTTTCTTTTTCTATTTTTTTCTGTAGTTTTTGCTTTAACAATTTTTGAATTCATTCAGCTATTTCTCAATTTTTATGTTTTCTGCTACTAACTTTAGTCAGGAAACAAGTAAATGATACCAGATATGATATCTTTTACCTCAAGTCGGCTATCCATCAAGATTCATATCAATTCAGCAAGCAGGCAGCATTCTTTAAACAAAGTGGCAGTGAATTGGAGTCACTGAAAATGTTGATATATGATTGAACGAACAGCATTCAAGAAAAAAAAAAAGTGATACTGCAGATGATTGTAGTTACTGTAAAACCATGGAGAAAGACCATCTGTCGGATTTCTCCAATATGCTTCTTTTGTAAAAAAGTGATACATATATAGACAGATTCAACAGTAAGGTTGCCATCACAAAATGTAACAGAAAAAATACCAGAGCAACAATGAAAAGCAGGTCAAAACACTGATTCAAAAGTTCAGGGATCCGTGCGCACAATAGAGAAAAATTCCTCATGCTCGACAAAGATGACAGCGGTGATATACAAATGCCCAACTCAAGGCTTTAAAGTGGCATTTCATAAACTACTGAATAAAGTGGGGGATTTGATGTCTCAGCTGGCTAAAAAGAAGCTGTCCTGTCATAGGATTTGGAGTAATTTACAAGAGAAAAGGAGTTTGGGGGTCTTTGCTTCCATTGTTTCGAGGACAACAATAAAAGTCTATGATCTTGGATGAATGATGGGAAGAAACTACAAACAGACAACTTTACTTCTCTGCCTCTGTCAAGTTTATTGGCGCTGCTATCAGTCACAGACTAATTTCCCACAGCCACTGTTTGTCTACAGGGACCATGGGAGGGATTCCCACAGTTCTGGGGTCATTAGAGTATCACTCATATCCTGTTAGCCGTTCATTTACTTTTGAAGCCAGAGCTCATGCTCACTGTTTATTTTGGCTATCTACTTGTTGGGAAACAAAGTTAAGTATTGTCAACTCTACCTTTATCCCTCATTTACTTTCCTCAGTTCTTCTCTGCTCTGTTGTAGGGTAGATTTAGTTTGATGATTCAGTGATGGAGATAATACATATAACACACTTAGGAAAAAAAATTCTTTGAAATTTTGTGGTAACAATTTCAATACAAATGTTTTGCATATAATGGACTGGAAATTTGGGTGTACTCTGCCTCTTGCCTAGTAGTAGCTGGGATATTCTCTAGCCCCTGCATCAAAATTAATTTATGAGAATGCACTGGAAATATATTTCAAACAAGCCAGTATATATATAAAAAAAAAAAAACTGGAAATACTGAAATCTAGATATGCAAGATGAAGTGTTCAAATTCATATAAACATTAAAAATCAAATGATTTATCATGCCAGTCATGATTGTGGAGTGCATTTAACAACTGCAGCTCACTCACTGAAGAATAAATACCAGCCTCAGAGCTATAAAGCTTTGAAATGTGTTTTTAATTTGAGAGAAATAACATTTGATTTTGGCCTCTCAGCGCAACAAACCAACATCAATCAAAAGTGTGAACTACAAACCCACATTGTGCCTGAGTGGTTTAGCAGAAAGGAGGGGAAAACAAACACAGAAAGAGGCAGTGATTTTAGGGCAATTGTTCTGTGATTGAAGCACTCCGCTCCCCAGCCCCAGGCAATCAAAAAATGTCTGATCTCTTTTCCTCTATATACTTCAAAATGTTTTAATGAGACCAAATGCTTTTAACTCATGCCCTAACTGATATAGTGGAGTATATCTGCTTGTCTGTGTGCATGCTCAAGTGAGTCCTGAACATTTTTGCCTCTTCTGTTGTCTCTTTTGAGGAAAAAAGAACATCAAAAAAAAGCTGAAAATGGAGCATCAACATCAGGCCAAATGAGTGTTTTTTTTAAGTAATATCTCCCATGATTAACCATATTCTACTAACCAAGGGATACCCTAACTCAAATATGCCCCATTAAAAATAAAATTGAACTGCATCTAAACTCCATGTGAAGAAATATGTTTCAATATTTTTTCCAAGCAAGGATTGGAATGTGTTAGAAATGTACTTATAATCAAGACTTATTTATTCTAATGTCATATTTAATACTACCATCTTCAATGCCTATAAGCTTTATTGATATAAGATCAATTTAATTTAACTGCAGCAATAAACTAAATGTTGAATAATTTACCCTGAGAGAAAGCATTGGTTACTATTCAGTGGAACTTAGAGTAGAAGTGGATGTTTGAGTTCCAGTAAAACTGTGATAAAATCAATAATGCATAGTTAAAATCAGGCACAATTTTCAATAAACAAATCAAACAAAATTTATAAAGTCAAGACAGATTTACATGTTTTTCTGTATTATTTCAAGTTCATCATCTTTTAAAAATCTAATTCTTAAATCACTCTAACCATTAACACATGGTACGTGCATCCATCCGAAGGAATGACAGGTTAAATGTAATCCAGTTGAGCTGTACAACCGAGCATTACATCATTCCCCTTGCTTTGCAAAACAAACGATATGCAAGCTCTCTGTTTAGCATAGGGGTAGTTCGGAATTTTTTACATGGGGCCTTGAGTTAGGCAGGGTACTATTTATAACTGAAGACAATTTCAACATATTTTATCCCGTTATTCTAGCTGCAGGAGGTGTATTTTGTATTTTGTATTTATTGTGGATCCCCATTATCTACAGCAAGATGCTGTTGCTATTCTTCCTGGGGTCCATACAAAGATTCATACAAAACATAAAAGAAAATTACTCTTCAGAAATCAGAAATATGCATAAGATAGAAAATAAAATTAGAATAGAAAATAAAATAGTCCATGAAATTTTTCAAAATCAGCAAAACTATTTGACCTTGGGATTAAAATATCTCATATCTATAAAAATGACATATATATACATAGCATATGTTTTTTTGTTTGTTTGTTTGTTTGTTTTAGCATTTAGGCTATTGCTTCTGCCAATTCAGCCAGGTTATGGCAGCATTGTGATGGATAGGAAGATGACTGATGGAGATTGCTGGTGAGGACTTCATGGCTGAATTAATTAAACTGAAACTGAACTGATTTGTAATTTCTTTATCATTTCTGTTGTTGCACTGGACCAGATTACTGGGCAGTAGTTGAAGTTTGAAAAGATCAGTGATTTAATTACTTGTTTCCTGGCTTGTGGTGTCAGAAAAGTGGCAGTCCTTTTATTTGTGGAATTTACACACCCCATTTTTGCTGTGATCTTGTCCACATGCTTTCTCTATGTTAATCTATCGTCTATAATCACACCTAAGAGCTTCACTTCATGCACTTGATTAATATATAATTTATTTTTAGCTTCAAAGTAGGATTTTTACTGATTGCATAGTTTGAACCAAGCACCATACTGGTTGTTTTTGTAGTATTTAAAACCAGTTGATTTTGTTCTATCCATTGGGTCACAGATTATAATTTCCCTTTCATTGTCCTGCTAAGTTCATCCATAGTAAATGCCAATAAATATATAGTTGAATCATCTGCATACATCATTTCTTTTGCTGTTTTTAATATTAGTGGCAAATCGTTTGTAAGAATATTGTATAATAATGGACCGAGGCAACTTCCCTGAGGCACCCCAGATGCTACCATTCTGATTTCCCAATAATGTCCATTAAAAAACACAATTTGTGATCTATTGGTCAGATAACCAGATAGTCGATAGGAACGACCTAGCCCAGGCCCAGGGTTGGGGAACTCCAGTATCCTGCAGATATTGGGAGTTTCCCAGGTGCAACACACCTGATTCACATCAACTGGTAATTAGCAGACAAGTCTGAATCTTAGTCAGGTATAGTTTGTTGTAGCAGGGAAACTCCTAATATCTGCAGGATACCGGCCCTCAAGAACCAGAGTTGCCCACCGCTGACCTTGCCTGCATTAAAAACAACCTTATCCACTCCACAGAACACCTGCGACAAATCAATTATAATGCAAGACTATCTTTTTAAATTGTTACTATGTAGATTGTTTTTAATGAAAAGCTAGGTGGTCCCAATGTGTGCTAGCTTTTGCATCAGCAACCTCATGCAACTAGAATAAAAGGACAAAATATGTTGAAACTGTCTCCAGTGATAAAAAAGTACCCTGGCTAACTCGAAAATGAGGCCTGATGTCATAGATTTCAAACTAGCCTTTTAAACCTGACTGATGGCACAAGGTTGTTGACATTGTAATGAGAGATGGTGATTTTAATGTTAATGTTCCTAATCCAGAAACTTAGAACACAGTATGTACACTGAACAGAAATATAAACACCCCATGTCAAATGTCAAAGTTTTAATAACATTTGGGTTATGCAATACAGGTACTACCCAAGAAACTAGAATATTGTGAAAAAGTTCATGTATTTCTGTAATTCAACTTAAAAGGTGCAATCTACATATTGTATAGACAAACTATATGCAAATAAATATATTTCAAGCTTTTATTTGTTTGAATGTTGCTGATTAGGATTTGCAGCTTAAGAAAACCTCAAATTCTAAAACTCAAAAAATTTGAATATTGCATGAAATCTATTTAAAAAGGACTTTAAAACAAAAAAGTCAGGCCTCCTATGTAAAATCTTGCATCTGTACATAGTACTTGGTTGGGCCCCTTTTGCTTGAATGACTGCCTTAACCTGGCGTCGCATGGATGCTACCAGCTTCTGGCATATATCAGCTGTGATGGAAGACCAACATGCTTCCATCACAGCTGAGAAGCCTTGAGCTCTTCTTCCTTATTGTTTGGTCTCTCCCAATTCACCTTTCTCTTGGCAATGCCCTACACGTTTTCAATGGGGTTCAGGTCAGGTGAGTTGCGGGCCAATCAAACATGGTTGTTGAACCAAGATTTTGTACTTTTAGCAGTGTGGGCAGGTGCCAAGTCCTGCTGGAAGATGAAATCTGCATCCCCATATAGCTGGTCTGCCGAAGCAAGCATTAAGTACTCCAAAATGTCCTGGAGACGGCTGCGTTTATGGTGGACTTGATGAAGCTCAGAGGACCAACATCAGCAGCTGACATGGATCCCCAGGTCATCACAGACTGGGAAACTTAACACTGACCATCTTCTCCAGGCTGCTGTCAGCCCTCAGGCTTGTACACCGTTTTCTTCCACACTTCTTCCTTCCACTTAAGTGTCCATTAATGTGCTTTGAGACAGCACTCAGAGAACAACCAGCTTCTTTTGCTATCACTTTTTGTGTCTTTCCCACCTTGTGCAGGGAGTCGATGATGGTTTTCTGCACAACTGTCAGATCAGCAGTCTTCCCCATGATTGTGAATTCTTCCAAACCAAGACAGGAACTTTTTTTAAAGGCTTGGGGCACTTATGGAGGTGTTTTGGATTCCTTACCTGATTAGAATGTGACACTCTGAGCCTACAATACTGGAGCTTTTCACAGTATTCTAATTTTTTGAGTTTTTGAATTTGAGGTTTTCTAAAGCTACAACTTCTAATCAGCAACATCCAAACAAACAAAAGCTTGAAATATATTGACTCACATATTATTTGTCTAAACAATATGTAAATTGCACCTTTTAAGTTGAATTACAGGAATACATTAACTTTTTCAGGATATTCTAATTTTTTGGGTAGTACCTGTATACAGAGAAATTCAAAATTTATTTTCAGTAATTACTAATCTTCATACTGGCGTTGATAATATTGTGGGATGGCCATTTGTAACGGATTGGCACTCCTTTGAACATGATCGGGGTCAGGTTGAGGAATTTGATTGTTCAATATCTTGTGTGTCCACCAACTGTGTCTGGTTACGGACAGTCTGAGGTGTGATGCGTCTGCTGTGCAGACCAAAGGCCTCATCAGCTGTGCGTGATGCTTGTCTTAGCCAATCCCACCGATGGAATATCCAGATGTGGCAATCTTGTGCTGGAGTGGTCACACGTTGCCACTGAGAATGAAGTGGATTTGTAGTGCCAGTCTGTCGGAAACAAACCCTCAAACGGGGTATGGGCCTTTCATGAACATTGAGCCGCACAGCTACTGTTCTGGTGGACATCCCAGCATCCAACATGCCAATGGCACATTCCCACACAACTTGTGACATCTGAAGCATTATGACTTGTAACAAAATTTGACATTTTGGGGTGGTCTTTTTTTGTCCCCATGAAAGGATTGTCCCACTATTGCTTACTTTGTCTGATCACTCACTGGACATGCCCAACCTATGCACTGAGTAAAAGAACAACTCACTGAGTAAATGTTCACTGACATCGAGTTGGATTAAAATTTATACACATATCAAGAGAAATATCACTCTACATGGCAACAATATTTTACAAGGGGCATTTATATTTTTGTTCAGTGTAATTTAAAGTACCTCACAGGTGTCAGTAGTAGAGTTAAGTGTAGAAATCCTGTTATGTTTTCAGATCTGCCAGTACAGGTGTTTTCACTAATAGGCTCATCTCACTAGCAGAGGAGCTAATTAAACCCAGCTGGTTCAGTGATTGGTTGGAAAAAATACTGGACAGGATTTCTACTTTCTACTTCTGGCCTATTTTTTTACTCCTCTGAAGTTCATTACTTTCAAGATAGTTTTGACATAAGATACCACATAGCAGAGAGATTATTCACCAAGCACTCATGTATGTGGGTTGGAAAAAGAAAAAGTGAAGTCATGACAGACTGCAATTTTCAGATAGAAGGTGGATTTCATTCTTGAGCTCATATCAGCAGACAAAATGTCAAGTGTCATAAATGTTATCTGGCATTCATTTCTTATTCTGATGGTTTAATGTAATGACCCTCTTCAGCTATAAGAATCTAACCTATAATCTATAAGGGTGTAAGCTGGTGTACAGCATCATCTACTCGAGCGTTCTCCTCTGATGATAGCTCTGCCCATAACTAAGTGCAAATTACCAAGTGTCAGTTCCTTTTTGTGCATGGGTGACTGGATGTGAGCACTGACCTTGTTTTCACCTGTTTTAATTACCAAATATTCATCCAAGAGGGCCAGCATGCTATCTTTTACTGCTGTCACCTCTGATGTCAGGAAGAACATTATCAGAGAGAAGTAGAATAAAAAGCAGTCAAAGAGCTCATGGTCCAACAATTAATTAATAAAAGATGCTTTTTCTAAAATCGAGAAAATCGTTTGCATGCATACATTTTGCTTTGGACTTTGAAAATTTGTCTATTTTTGTATCTGCTTATCTGTACATTTAAAAGAATAGCACTCTGATTGGCAAAAATACACCTTTACGTTCCGGTACAATAATATACCCACAGGAAACGGTGATCAACCCCACAGTTAACCTAATATACATATAATGTACAGCCTTTTTAAAAAGATATAAAATGCATACCTAAGTTCACCCTGAAAGGACTTTTAGGTCTTTACTCAATATGTTTTAGTTTATATCAGGTCATCATGCAGGTCGGATGCTGGATACTATGCTGGACAAGTGTCTGAAAACGCCTGTAACAGATATAAGCACCCCTTATGTAAGTACTAAATCTTCAATAGTGATTATAGTAAAAGTGACTTCAGTATCTTGGAGGCATTTGATGAACACAACAGTCTGTAGAAAATGCTCTTTTCCAGACCAAGTCAAAAAGGCAAAAGTGGACAAAAGTAGAAATATTACTCCAAACTATGAAAATAATATCATGAGAATGACAATATACAAAAATAGTTTATAATCAATTATCTTGTTTCCCTGAAATATTACAGGTTTGTCTGTAAAGCATCTTTGAGTTCTTTTTGAAAAGCGCTATATAAATCTGATTTATTATTATTATTATTATTTATGCAATCATGTGATAGATAAGATCACAAACTACAGCAAGATTGAAGAAGACAGTTTCAGACAATGGATCACTTTATACTGCAATAGAATATTTTGTATTGTGATAAACTAGTCCACAATTCGCCCCCAACACTATACTAAGTTGGGTTGAGTATTCAAATCCAGAGTTTTCTAAATACGTAAAACATCCTGGGATAACTATGTTCTGGTACTGAGTGACCACAGGTTCAATTACATAAAATTATCCCATAGTGCATGCTACAACCCACACAACACCCTTCTTACTCATTACTCAGTAATTACAATGCCTCTTGCTCACACTCACAACACATGGACACTTGACAGTCTTCTATAATTTGAAGGACAAAGACAGAAAATGAGGGTTCTTTTGAAAAGCAGGTGGGTGGGTCGAACTAATGAGTGAGCCTATTGTTAAAGATTACCCCACTGTCACGGTGCAGGATCACAGTGAACAGCTCATCCCCACACTCTCACGAACACCATCCCTCGGTTGTCCTCCACTCCTCGAGTGCTGACAGGTAAGGGCCTTTGGCGTGTGTGGGTATGCCCGAGAGATGTCTCACCTCCTCCCTGTGTGAAACCACCAAGACAGCAATTAAAGGAGGCATTTAAAAATGGCCACACCGAGCTAAGTCACCCTGAGAAAAGTATTCTGTCTTTTGTTATTCTTTTTTACACTCGTCTTTACACAATGCTTATTGTCTATGATCAAACCACACGTTCATTCACTCTTTCCTTCAACCAAAACACACCTAACAGATATTTCGGTTACGCCAACAACATCACAGGAACAACTGATGACACTGATGACAGAAAGAATAGAGCAGCGCTGACAGGACAGCAGGTGGTCAATACACTTTCTGGAAGAGACACAGGATGAAAAATGATAGCATTGATGGCAGAAATCCGTCAAACAGGTGGCATGACAGATGCTGCTTGTATTTATGGTGTATTTTCAGACAAATTTTTTCATATTCTCTCAAACAAATACACATTTTGACAAATCACACAGTATACAGGCTAATTATGTCTTGCAGGCATTATGCAAGATTTTATCAAACAAGTGAAGAAAAGTGAGGATAGAAAAGGACAGAAGAAACGGGATGAACATGGATCACATACTATATGTTTACTGAATTGTGGGGCTCTAGGAATCCCTGAAATATTATTTTCAACCTTTTTTTTCACATATCTGTGTGAGATATGCCTTGTGTTTCTGCAGAAAATCATTTATTTCTTGTTGTTGCAAGGAAGCAACCTCAAAGATCTAATATTGTGTGGGGTTTCACCTCTAACTCATCTGGATATGGGTATTGGACCTTTAGGAGTGTCTTGTGTAGGGCGTTACATTTGGTCCTTTTGGGTTTGCCTTCCATTTATAAGGCTATTTGTATTGCAGGGATGTTCAAATCTGGTCCATGAGGGTCACTATCCTGCATCTGTTCAATGTCTCATTGCTCCTGCAGTCCTGATTCAAATTAAATGGATGTCTCCAACAGTGATTTGATCAATTCTCAAGCCTTTTAATAACTCATTAGTTGAAGTCAGGTTTGTTGAAGCAAGGAAGCATCAAACACCTGCAGGACAGTGGCTGTAGAGGACTGGAACTTGACATTTCTGTCCAAGTGCCTTAACTGGATGTTCAATCAGAATACGATCTGGGGCTTTACTTGTCAGCCTTGTTAAACAGTCTGTGAGCTTTGTGTGTGTGTGTCGTGTGAAATATTGTTCTCCTGGGAAAGACCGTTGTTGTCAGGAAGCTCCATTACTGCTGAGGGTATGCTTGAGCTGTAACAGTCTTTCAGAATCCACAGCAATATATTTGCCCTGACCACAGACTTTACATAGTCATTGGGGGACATTGCAATGGGGGGAAGGTGGGGTCCTTATGGATGGATTTATGGATGGATGGATGGATTCCTTATCTAAAATACTAAAACGATCATCTTATGAAAAGAGGAATGCAAAATTTGCTAAACAAAAAATTCTCATTTGGTCATCACCAAACTGATTATTTATTCATTTATTTATTCATTTATTCATTTATTTATTTATTCATTCATTCATGTAATGTTCTTATTGTTTATTTATTTTGTCTTTTTGTGAAAAAAAAAAAAGTTGCAATATTTGGAAAATGTAGCAGTAGATACCGTAGTGAATCTATCAAAAGATGCTACAATGACTTATGGGGAAAATATATTTCATGAGAGAGGTTTACATTTGCTTAACTGAAAGTGTATCGGAGTAAACATGCATTGGATCTAGCCCCCAGTGTCTGTAGCATTTAAAAGTTTAACTTTTTTGCATTGTGACTGACTCTACAGTATATCTACTTGTGCCTGGTCAACATATAATATATGCTCGTCATTTCCCTCTCGAAAGATATCTCAATGTTTAGATTTGGCAGATAACTCCTTTAGCGTAATGTTATGCACTATTAAGCAGAGTGGAGATACTGAGTACAGATGATACCAAGCCGTCAACCACAAAAAAGGAAAGTGTAAGATAACCGACATCTTGGCACTACACAAAGGTGGGGGGACTAATAACCTTGATCGTTTATCACAACAGCTGATCAGATGACTGTATGGATGTGTGCCTCTAACTGCTAGATGAGCCATACCTGTAATACTCTGACTCTGTGGTCCATCTCTGTGCCTCAAAATTGTAAAGCACCTTTCAGTGTCGCGTTTTCGTATCCTGGCCTAAAATTTATAGCCAAATTTTCACTTTCACTACAGACACAGTGGCTTTACTAGTTCAAATTTCTTGCAAGACACCTCTTAACAGTAAACTTAAGTGATAGAGAAAATATTCTTTGTGTTCTGCCTCCTTTGATAAGCCATATTCTGCATTTGTAGCAACATTTTAGTCTGATAAAGTTAAAACAGATGTACCTTGGAAACTGAAAAGTGCCTTATCAGTGTCTCTCTGAATCCAATAGATAAGCATTACCGTTCCACTTGGCTTATGTGATGCAGCTGACTGAAGTTGTTTACTTAAAGTTAAGGGTCTGAAAAAAATAAAAACTTCAAATGAGACTGATTAAGGCCATTTGCAAAGCAGTCCTAGAATAACAATGCTGCCAAGCCAGTTAATGTTGCATTCACATCACACGGAAGGAACACATTTGCCATTTTCCAGCATATAAAACCACGATCCAAGTCATAATTCTCACCAGCTGATGAAAAGGCTTTTCCCCTTAAGCTCTGATATAGCCTGCTTCCCTCTACATGTTATGGAAAACAAATATAAAGGGCTTGTATCAACCCAAATCTAACCATTCAGAAATGTACTAAATCAAGCTGTTTACCTCTACATACTTTCAGGGGCACAGCCCAAAACTAGAAGAAATAAAACCAATTAAAAGAGCTCAGCTTATAATATATTTTCAGAACTGTTTGGAATCTTAAAACTGTATTCAACAATAATACAAGAGCAGGGTTTAAGTTATACAAGAATAGTAAAGGATGCCTATAAATAAGTAACCTTTGCTCCTGTGTCCTAAGGCAGCATCACAAAACAATGCCATATCTGACCTGCATGCCTTTGCCAAGAGGCTTGGGCTTATGGCAGTGACACCAAAGCTGTCTTATGCGTAAGTGCTGTAATTAGAATTTATTTGGGGTAAACAGCACTACCCTTGGTGTTGAAACAGCTGCAGGAGGTGACTCCAACTTTAAAGGGATGTGATGAGTGAGACCAATTAAAACCAGGTCAAAGTAAAGATCAGAGGATGTGTCACAAAATGTACGACAGAAGTGACACAGTAGGTTTTGCCAAGAGGGCAAAGGAATAGCACAAGCATTGTTAGATTTTAACGGGGGTATTTTTTGCTCCATATAATAAAACAACAGAAAACCCTCCCAAAACTAACTTAAAATCAAACAAGCATGCAATAGTTTGTTATAGATTTTCTTCTCTTGGCATGCTTTGAACAGTCCGTATATACTAAGCTAAACCTGTCACCATATTTCACCTCAAGAGAAATCTAATAACCAGTATATATATATATGCTTTATATTGTGCAGGTTTTCTCATAAAAGCATCCCTCACTGGGATACACTTTAATGGCTGTTATTTATATTTGGTCTCGGCAGGTTTATTCTGTGTGCCTACAGAAATCATTACACTTCCCCTTGGGAAAGGCTGTGGCAACGCGTGTTTCACCCCAGCAGATGACTCAGCGATAATATGTTTCCCCTTTATCGGTTTTTCCTTTTTTCCTTTAGTGTTATTGGTTACTCTCTGCAGAGGCCATTAAAAATCAACCAGGGAAGACAGACAAAGGCCACATTCTGGGGTTTCTGCAGGGTGTAATGAGAAGGGAACAACTTTTAATTATTGAATCCACGCACAGAAAGGCCAAAGGAAAGACAAAAAAGCTATTAACTATTCAATGATATTGGAGAAGTTGTGAAACTCTTGTTGAAGAGATATATGGTTTACAGAGAAAGAAATAAAGATTTAAAAAAAATCCTTATGACTGTTTTGGCTTTACTGTACATAGACTGTAGACTTCTGAATCCCTTGATAACTTTGCACTAGTACCAAGAAGCGTGTGACAGATATCAACAGTCAGTTGAGCTGAAAATGGCTTTGTTGCTGAATGACATTTACATCTTTGTGCAAGCACATTTAGCTATGACACCTGTCAAATATGGAACAGACAGGTAAATACATAGGCAGGGCACATCTTCATGACATGCATGTAAAAGTTTGCAGTTGTGTCTAATGGACTCCTGTATTCCATTGCTCTTTGTCACTCACAAAGAAATGTTACCACCTCAGTCAACTCTTTGATTTCTCTTACAAGAAGAAAGCACGAAGCCTATAAGCCTGAATACATCATCATTTTCAAACTGATTAGGTGATGCACAGGAGCTGATGATACTGTGATTAATTTTTATATTAGCAGCAGAGGAAATAAGCATAGGGGAGCTTTAATGAGTTATCAGAATTAAAAGCAGCATCAAATATGGGTTTGATGACATCATTGAGAAAGACAGCACAAAAAGTAAATGCACAGAATTGAAAAGAAATACTTCACATTAAAAGAAAAAGTTTCAGTTGATTAATTAGGCAACCTTTCGCCTGAATGGTATCTGTGACCTTTTTAATTTATTGTATTCTTGACCGTGCATTCGCTAAAACAGGGATCTCAAACTTAACTCTTGGGGCACTGCCTTGCAGGTTTTAGATGCTTTCCTGCTTCAATACACCTGATTTAAATCAAACAGACCCAACAGCTTGTTGTCAAATTCTGCACAATGGTCCATTAATTTGAATCAGGTGTGTTGAAGCAGGAGACCTGCAGTAAAGTGACTCTCGAGAGCTAGAGTCTCTACAATAAAAATCCCTTCTTTACATCTTACAGATGCAGGTTTTGTGCTAAATAGCATAATTATATTTTCACCGATGTCAAATGAGTAATTTTCTCCATTTCAACAGAGAAACGGAAACATGCTGCCACTTTTTGTACTCTTTTAAGTTTGTCTATAAATATCTACTGTATAGATATTAACCAAAATAATTAGTTTTAGCTTAGTTATAGCAAAAACAGTTCAGATTTACTAAAGTCTGCTATACACTGAAAAAAAAAAAACATGGTTTATTTTATTTATTTATTTTAAAACTCTGAGGCAGTCTCAGGTGACCCAACAAGCCTCGAGGGTTTGTAGCATCAAACATCAGAGTATTCTTAGTATCAGAAGTCTTTTGGTCTTAAAACATGGAGTGATTTGTAAATATTTTCAAAACACCAGGGCATCATAAAATCAATAATTTTATGCAAGAGCAGAAAAAAAAAGAAAACAAACTTGAGTAATTTGAAGAAGCAGCCTCTTAAGTGGAAAAAAAAATACAAATATAGATAATATTCCTTTGAGTATATAACTCTTCTCCACCTCAAAACAAAACTGTTTCTTCTTCCTATTAAAAGAAGGTAAATATAACTGTATCTGTAAAAACATTAGGTCCACAGAACTCCAACGGCAAAAAATACCAAACAAACTTAACACCTAATTACCATTAAGACTTTCAGAATGTCAAGATCAGCTTTGTAAAGGCCAAACGTGTGGTTGATCTATTGCACTGAAATGTATTGTGAACAGTAAAGAAAATAATTAGATAGCCTGAAGTTCTTTTACAGGTATTGCTAAGCTTGTTTGCCTCAGCTTGGCATTCATTCTAACCTAATTAAATAGGTTTAAGTTGGAGGGTTTTGATCAAAAGGGGCTAAGTTCTAATAAGCCAGAAAAATGACAGCAAATGAGGAAGGATGTGGGTGTTTCCAGGTATTTCTGTGAAATAATAGGGTGCATACCGAGGGTAGAGCAGACATTCTGATCTCAGGCCCCATATCGTCTGGCAAAAAAACGGAGACAGCAACAGAGACACAGGTGGCACATATAAAATATATGATTGCTTTCAGGGGAAAGCTTCCAAGTCTCAGTTGGGCTGTCACTCCTTTTCATTTGAGCCTTTTGTTAAGAGACAAACCAAGATTGTCAGAAGTACTTACGCCAACAAAAGTACAGTACAGGAGAAATTTTTTATTTATTTATTTATTTTTTTTTTACAGAATTTTAATGCACCAGAAATGTATCATGCTTCTCTCGCACTGATGTGCTTGTTGTGACTGCAATTCAGAGGTACAGCCAGACAGCAAATCATTGACATTCATGCACCTGGCCTGCCACCTGTCATTGCTGGCAGCTTAACGGGCAGCTCAGCCTCACACAGCTGTTTGTAATGATGAAGACGCTGCACACTGACACCAAGGACATAAAATTCAGGTGACACTTGTACCCAAGCTGAACTTTAGTGTTTTTGTTTTTCCAGCTTTACTGTAATAAACTCACATTAGAAAAAACTGCATTAAAAAGCTCAAAAGAAAAACAAAGCACTGCTTCATCTTCATTATGGGTAATTTTATCAGTACAGTCATGTCTGATTATTTAACACATGAGCTCACAAGAGGAAAACATATCCGTTTACACAGATACACACAGATCTATGTACAATATGACCCTTCATAAAACACAGTAAAACATTAACATCTCTTTTGTAATAAATAAATATAAGCGCAAACATACTGTATGTACATGGTACTAAAATCAAAACAAAATACTGCTGCTGCCTTCTTGCCGTTTTAGGAAACTACAACAGTAATAAAACAAATTTGTCTTTTTTAGTGTATATAAAAACATCAGGACACATCTAAAGCATTGGCACAGGTCTGTTTACAAAAAAAGTTCATACCAGAATAATATGCAAATAAACTACATGAATATTCAAGTGTAATGGTTCATCATTGAGCACAAAAATAAGGCAACTTTATATTGTTTTGGGCACATGCAGTGATTTTCCCTGGACATTTTCCACACTGTAAAGCTTATTTGTCTTTAAGATGTAACATTTTAATGCCTTACTATATAGTTTTGTTTATTTTGTTAGCATGATAAGAAGGAAGTGCTGCTGCGCTTTAAGCTTAAATGCAAAGAAAAATTATTCAAATGTCTTGGTACACTACCATTATTTAATAACTGTAGCTCTGAACATATAGTAGAGATCACTTTTATGGGAACTTTGCTGTCTTTGCAGGTTTATAAACCAGAGTGCATGGCAAATATTTGACCAAAACATTTCAGTAAGTGGAAAGTTTAAGGATCATCACACTTATTACAATCAATCCTATGAGGACTATTAATGATTGTGCCAAGTTTGATGACAATCCATCCAATACATGTCAAGTAATTTCATTCAAACCCAACCAGATTTCTTCCTCAGGGGACCATAAATGTCTTTATAAAGCTAAATGGCAATCCATCAGTCTTCAAGATATCCGATTCAAGACCAGAGATGAGCTGATCGACCAACTGGCTGTCTCCAGGGCCAACTTAAATAATGATTTTATCCACCGTGTTGCTCTTATAATCGTCCTCTTTCTGCTTGAAAGATTCATTTTCATGCTGCTTTTGCTATTTCTGATATTGTCCTTAAAACTGGATCAGCTCTAACTTTTATTTCAACAACGAAATTGTGCCTCAGATAAAAGGATAATTTATGGGTATGGGCAGAAACGAGGGACCGTGGCTGTCACATCTCATCCCTCCATTCAAATGTTCTGTGCCCCACTCTATACCCAGCTCGTAAATAAACAGCATCTGTCTGATAAAAGAGAGAATGGCAGTTTACTCCAAAGGCAAGACAATCGCCCGCTAGTGAGATGCAGCCTGATGTTTCACTGATATGGGGCACAGTCGATGCTTTTTCTCCTTCACTGGCAAATTTAATAAATGTAGAGCTCAAGGGATGAGATGTGTGGGACCGGAGGAAGATGATGGTGAAAAGACGCAAGCAGATTGGGGGGAAGGGGGAAAAGTTGCGGCTGCAGGGGGTGAGATAGTCAATATATGACCACACACACATTAAAAAGAAGCAGGCAGAAAAGAAAAGAAAGGAAAAGAAAAGAGACACTGAACACCCAGTGGTGCCTCGAGCTAAGGTGCATGATATATGTGAGACGCAGCTTGCTACTTTATCTCTTTCTTTTTCTCTGTATTCCCAGTAACTTATTATTTTACTTTCAAAAAAAGTAAACAAAATTACATAAGATTAATGTAATAAACCCTAAAGAAAAAAAATACAATGCTCTCTGTGGCTGGCCAGATTCAGCTTCATGAGTATCTATCTTCATCCATGTGCTGCGTTGGTTTCTCAAGTGTTTGAAATTTATCCACATTCAGAGGTACACAATAGTTTCCTCTCTGCCCTCCTCCCCGTCACTGTCAGTCTCCAAGGAAACCAATGCACTTAGGCCCAGCTGAGGGTCACTAGGATGTGGGAGCACTGGATATGGGTCAGCGCCGCTTGCTGCTGACATCCAGTTCTCCCCGTTGAAGCTGAGATCTAAAAAAAACAGAGAAAAAAAAAAAAGCATTTACATTCTATGCAGAAAACTGCCCAACAACCAACACACATAATACAAAGAGTTCATCATTTAACTGCTGGTAAATAATCAGCAGGATTGGACTTGGATGCAAACACGTAATGAGCTCCAGCTAATTGTTCAGGCCACTTATCTAATCGCTAACAGCATACAGATCAAACACAGCAGCTCAGCCTGCTGTGTCCTCTTGCGCTCCAGCACGAGACTGAAATGAAAACAAATAGATTTTAAAGCTATCCATCATTCCCTCTCTGCTCCGCAGTGCCACATTTATCATCTCTGTAAACATAATCAATTGTCAGGATTCAGTGACACCTGTCTGCTCACACCAGACGTTTGACAAGAAAGGATGAGAAAAGAGGTGGAAGAGAAAACAAGAAATGATAAACAACCGAGATGGTATTGATGATTCCAACCCTGAAGTGGGAAAATATATAGTCTGCTTAAGTGTTTTAGACCAGCCTGCCGCACACTGCTCTTAAATAGAGGGTGGAGCCTTCAGAGACACAGTATATAACATTTTCCAATTAAACAAGTTCTGAAGGAGACTATATGTTTTTGTGGGTGGCTTAAACGAGTGCCTGTTGTATAATTGCATTTTTACATTTGTCTGCATGGTGGCTGCTGTCTAGCTTTAGTGCAGGTGTGCTGTCATGGTAACAGATGGCATGAACTATAAATTGCCTCATTGTGTCCCTGTAGGAGTGTTTGTTTGATTAATTATATAAGGGGGTGTTGAAGTAGCTCTCTTAGCCACCATAAAGGCCTGACCTCTGATAGATGAGACATCAAAATGCAACTAGATGATAAAAAAAACATGCATTCTCTCTTGGAGTTTTAACCACATGGTGTTCAAATTTTAAAAATAATATGTACAATACAGACAGCCTCTTTAATTGTTTGAAAATACAGTACACTATATTGCCAAAAGTATTCCCTCACCTGCCTTGACTCACATATGAGCTTAAGTGACATCCCATTCCTAATCCATAGGGTTCAATATAATATTGGTCCATCCTTTGCACCTAGAACAGCTTCAACTCTTCTGGGAAGGCTATCCACAAGGTTTAGGAGTGTTTCTGGGATTTATTTTTTACAATTCTACCACAAGCTCATTTGTGAGGTCACACTGATGTTGGACGAGAAGGCCTGGATCTCAGTCTCTGCTCTAAATCATCCCAAAGGTGTTCTGTCAGGTTGAGGTCAGGACTCTGTGCAGGCCAGTCAAGTTCCTCTACACCAGAATCTGCCATCCATGTTTTTATGGACCTGATTTGTGTTCTGGTGCACAGTCATGTTGGAAGAGGAAAGGGCCAGCGCCAAACTGTTCCCACAAAGTTGGGAGCATGAAATTGTCCAAAATGTCTTGGTATGATGAAGCATTCAGAGTTCCTTTCACTGGAACTAAGGGGCCAAGCCCAGCTCCTGAAAAACAACCCCACACCATAATCCCCCCTCCACCAAACTTTACACGTGGCATAATGCAGTCAGACAAGTAACGTGTCCTGGCAACTGCCAAACCCAGACTCGTCCATCAGATTGCCAGATGAAGAAGCGCGATTCGTCACTCCAGAGAACGCCTCCACTGCTCTAGAGTCCAGTGGCGGCTGCTTTACACCACTGCATCCCACGCTTTGCGTTGCACTTGGTTATATATGGATGGATGCAGCTGCTCGACCATGGAAACCCATTCCATGAAGCTCTCTGCGCACTGTTCTTGAGCTGATCTGAAAGCCACATGAAGTTTGGAGTTCTGTAGTGATTGACTAAGTTGGTGACCTCTTTGTACTATGCGCTTCAGCATCCGCTGACCCCACTCTGTCAGTTTACATGGCCTACTGCTTCAGGTCTGAGTTGCTGTCGTTCCCAAACACTTTCATTTTCTTATAACACAGCTGACAGTTGACTGTGGAATATTTAGGAGCAAGGAAATTTCCCGACTGGATTTGCTGCACAGGTGGCATCCTATCACAGTTCCATGCTGGAATTCACTGAGCGCCTGAAAGTGACCCATTCTTTCACAAATGTTTGTAAAAACAGTCTCCATGTCTGCGTGCCTCATTTTATACACTTGTGGCCATGGAAGTGATCGGAACACCTGATTCCCATAATTTGGATAGATAAGCAAAGACTTCTGGCAATATAGTGTACTTGAATTCTTATTCACCTAATTTAAATATTTATTTGAATTGTGCACATTAACATCCACAGAAAAATAATTTACTGTGATTAAATCAATAAATTATATAGAAATAAACAATCAGTCTGAGGTTGTAAAAAGATTGCTTCATAATTTTAAACTTTTTTTCTTCTGCCACAGGAAATGAAACTATTTTTTAGGGCTGGAAAATGTCAAGAATTATTTTTTTTTAAATGCAAGTCCATTTTAACAACCATAATTCTGGTTACATAACTTATGTTTTAGGTATGCAAAACATGGACAATAAAAGAAAGTATGCGCCTCACCTCCTCTGCCTTAAACCCATTCTTTAGAAGCTACTGAGAAAACAACTTTTGATCCAATCTCTAATCTTAGTAAATGTTTTCCTGCTAAGTTTACAGCCTTATAAATTGAGGTCTTAGACAAATGTTGGTTCTCTTTTAGTCATTGAGTAATACACTGCCCATTCCTAATTTCCAAGACAACAGCAATCCATGCAGACACAGTGGCTACACCTCTCTTTTAGCCATAATGTTTTTAAGTAGCTATTTTGAAATGATTTTGGCACCGAGTCATACATTACTTCTTATTAGGTTACACAAAATTATACAAATCAAAAGTAAAGATTTGGATTCATGCAGCAGAACACCCGGCCCTTAGAGGAAATACCAAGGACATCCCTGCAGCTACCCCCCCTCACATGTCTTTATTTTGGTCTATCAGAACATCATTCTTTTTGTTTCAGTGGAACTCTTGTAATCTTATTAAACAATCTGCTGTTGTGTAATCCTAAATAAATTGAATCTTCAGTCCTTGTTAATATTGTAACAAAATGGTGACCGAACACATGGCTAGTGATAAGTTTGGTCTAAATTCAATGCCAGTAAATATTTTGTCCTCACATAATTTCATGCCTGATAAACAACACTGGGGAAAACTGCTAAACAAATGCACGATAAGAGCCTCTTTGCTATGTAAACAAAAACTTGCCCCAGGAGGCGAGATTTCATTAAGATGCACATCTTTTGCACATGTGTTGCTCAGGACTTACAAGTTGTGTTATATTTTTGCTCACATTCTGTCCTCATGGGACAAAACATTTCTCTTGTAAGTTAGTGAGGCAAAAGTTCCAAAGCAATTTGTGAGTCATGCATTTAATGAGCTTTGAATTAATCTACATACTGTAAAGTGCACTATTTTCATCTTTTGCTCCAAAATCTATTCTCTGCTTTCATCCCTTATACAAAAAGGTGAGCGACTAAAACCTGAAACATCTCATCAGATGAAACATCATTTCAGAAAATTCCATCCAACTGGTTGCCCGAGATTACATTGTGCCAGAACAAATGATGGAAATCCATTGAATTAAAAAGGGCGTGTGCGTGTCTGCGTGCCTGAGAAGAAATCTTCACATGCTCAGGAGAGGATGAGAAGTGAGATCATATTTTGATCCCAGTGACTGACAGCACAATGGAGAATTTGCATTTGAAAGGGACTCCTTTTCTTTTCACGCTAAAAAAGAGATAGCAGGTTTCTTCACACACTGCAAGCGTGAGATTTTATGTAAGGTCACACAGAAGCTCTTGAAATTTACATAACACTATAAAGATGACTCCTTACAGAGGTTTAAAATCAACACAAATTAAGAGAAGATCAGTTATTGTCCTCTTTATCTATGCTTATTTTGTCTCAAGACCCACTGAGGAATGCATTGTGGATAGATATTAGACAGAACACACTGCATTGTAAATTACAGTCATGCATCCACCCCAGGCTTGTTAACAAGTGACTCCAGTATCACCGGGGTTTGTGTGTGCTCAATAATGAGGAAAGGTTAATAAGCTAATCAATGAAGACGAGATTGCATGGCCTGCTGTGGCTGGTAAACAATTCCAGGAAGTCTGCATCAGCCACAGTTAACACTGACCCCATTTCTACAAGGGCTGACGGACAATCATCCGTTGTAAACATTAGAATGAGCCTCTACATAAATGGATTAGGAATGGGGCTGAGTACATACGTGAATGTAGCTGACACCCTCTGAGTGAAACATAGATTAATTTGTGTCTGCATCTCTCATTCCCCGGCTCGCACCTCCCCCTTTCACCTGGTGCGATGACAAGTCATGCTGTAATGAGTTTTGTAAAGATTTTTTTTAGATCAATGTCCCAATCAGTCAACCATCGCCTGTGAACTGTGATTCACGTGCTGTTGTCTGCCCTGGCAGGCGATAGATAGAGAAACCATTGATTTTCCCTTCCTTTGGCAGGCAGGTGGGAGAGGGGGGTTGGAGTGGGAGGGTGTCCCTGGCTTTCTGCTAGTGTAAAGAGGAGGGGTGGTTGAGAAAAAGGACCCACAAGGCCTTACCAGGGATACAGCCTTGTAAGCACAGTGTTCTCAAACGTACATGGTCGAAACCAGGGCCAACACAAGTTTTGTTTACATTCTCACAGGTAGCAGATCTCTCATTTATTCTGACAGTATGATAACAACTCTTTACTGTCCACGAGAGACAACAGACCTGAAACTATGCCATTAAATTCTGCAAAACGGTGTCAAATCATTAAACAGTTTGTAAGAACTGAAAATGTACACCTGTTGTATTTTGCTTTGCATTATGTATGAGATCATTTTTACAGTTCCAGCTCCATATTTACATAGGAGTCCTTTATTATCACTTTCTGCCTGGATCTTATTTGAGGAGACCAAAAATGCTTCCCAAAGTTAGTCTTTAGAAGTTTACTGAAGCTGACTCTCAGGGATCTTCCTTTAAGGATGTTCCAAAGGTTCTCAGTAGTGTTGAAGTAAGGGGATGATGGTGGCCACAATTTTTTTTCCACTTTATGCCCAAAGCAGCCAAATCAATGGTATTATTGCATCATGTCTTTAATGCAGAAGGTTCTTTCTCTTATACCATGGCAGAAAATGGTCAGTTAGAAACTGCACATATTTAGCAGAGGTCATGTTGACACCATCAAGCACTCTGTAGGGGGATTGTCATCTTTTTTCCTATATTCCAGCCTAAAACATGACTCCAACACCACCTTTCTGATCTCATAGCCTTCATGGGACATGGTGGCATCTACCAACCATCCAGAACTCCATCCATCTGGACTATCCAACTGGCATTCTCTTTATATAATACATTTTCCTAAAGGAGACTTTCCTTGCCTTTACCCAAACTCAGCCATTTGGTGTTTAACAATATGATGATCTCATTAAAGTTTTCATAAAATGTCTTATTTTTCCATTCCTGGCTCAAGGCTTTGCACTATTCTGTGCTTTTCATGTGCAGAAAGAGCCTTCTTTTTCTTCAGTACTGTATAGAAACTGTGACTTGCTCAACAATGTTTCCTTTTAATAAAGCTCACCTGGGAAAGTAATGATCAAAATGAGATTTTCATCAGTGAGCTAAACAGGCAGGAGAAGCAACTCAAGCAAAATCTTCCACAGATGAAAAATAAAACTCAAATGTTTAATTAACTGAAATCCCACATGCAGAATGATTTGGGACACAGTGGCTGCGTTTACATGGACCCAAATATACCGATTGCTTTCGGTTTAAAAGCTCTTTCGGAATGAAAATGATCCATGTAAACACCTCTTTCTGAATGAAAAACGCCGAACCGAATACATTTTCATTTGGTTTTACAGGGGTAGAATATCCTTTCCCCGAACCGATTATGGTATCATGTAAACGCTGAATCGGAAAGTTATGAGGTTGCGCTCTCAGAGTGCATGCTTCGATGAGACATCAACGTGCAACGAGTGACGCTTCCTCACTTTGACAGATGGCAGTGAACAACGTAATTCCCTGGACAGTGACAGAAAGTTTGTTTTTAACTCAAACTCTGTCCCTATGCCTTTCTCTCTTGGTTGTCTGCCATAGAAGCGCATGAGTATCAGCTGCTGCCTGATTAAAGTCCTGCAGAAACCACAACAACCATGACGATCAGTTTGAAGACCTCCATCTTTAATAAATAATGTGATTTACATCATTTTGCGCAAGTCAGACAGGATTATTCTGAATAATTGTTAGCCCATGTACATGCCAGATCAGAATGAATTAGTTCCCATGTAAACAGCTGCCGTTAAAACATCCATCACAATGATGTCTTTCGAAAGGGGAAAAAGTCTCCATGTAAGCGTACCCAGAGCTAGGGGGATCCAAGTTAAATCTATGGGGTTTATCAAGATGAATCATGTAAAAAGAGCAAATCTTAGTTCTGCTGCATTAGTTTAAAATCTTATCTTTAATGTTCTATTTCTGTGAAATATCTAATTTCTTTAATGTTTTTGGAGCAAGAAAAAAATAGACAATTTGAGAGATACAGAGGTTAAAAGATGTCAAAAACTACCATCTGTGATAATAGGCCAAATTTTGATATTGCAACAGGCTGAACCTTACCATCTTTAATGATTTTGCACAAAATGTCCTTCAATTTTGGTATTTTTTTTTTCTTGGAGAGAAAGACAGCTTATTTCAAGATTTCCCATTGGTTCAAGAAAATGTAACATTACACAAAAGGAATAGACTTTAGAATAACCGTTTTGCCTTTGCTGATAAATTGCCAGATGAAATGAAGTCTACTCTGAGGCACAGCTGTCTGTCTGGAAACAATCACGTTACAGTAACAGGTGACTTCTGAAGTGAAAGCGGTCCCTAACTGCCACTCAGTTCAGCTTCACTTGAAGCTACCCCTCCATCACAGACAATAAAGAGACAGCTTTGAGGTATGACCTACCACTGCTCGAGCTCTGCTGCCCAAGTCTTCCTGCAGGGTTGCAGAGGTATCCTGTGCCCATCACCCATTCCTGGGAGTCTGAGTGTTGGCTGAGAGGGGTGGTAACAATAGGTGGCTGTCTGCTGTTAGATCTGGCCAGCAGGGTGTTGAGACAATTGTGAGCGCTGGGGTCATTCCTTTTGTGGTGGACGTGCCGGTTGTTAATGCTCGTGCTGGCAAGCGCGGCCTCATTCACAAACACGGAGCCGTTACCAGCATGCACTCTGGACTGACTTGGTGGTGAGTCCTGAGGGAGAGAGAAAATGTCAGAGCTATATTTTGGTTGGATGGTGTCCACATCGACTCTCAGCAATGCACTCATGCATCTTGCACGAGGGGTCAGGAAATGCATTCAATCATGTAACTGAATAATTTTTTAAAGACAAATATCTTAACCTAAATCTAAATCTCTTTTCAGACTACATACACAAAATAACTGGATTCAATTGTTAAGGTTTTGAGTCCCAGCTTGTTATGATTGATGCATTGGTCAGTTCTGCTCTGAACTGTGACATTAGTGCAGCAATGTAATTGTTTAGCTGCAGTTTTGCTCAAGGAAAAAATGGATCGCACATGAATGACATCATCTCTAAAACGTGACGCGCTGAATTTACTGTGTCTGCTTTACTTGTGTTACCTTGTACCTTACTGAGTTTTCATTATCTATTTCTTTATTTTAGTTATTGAACCACAAATAAATCACTGTGTTGGTGTAAAAGCAAAACTCTTGGAGAGAGAAATGTTAAAAAACACATTAACAGACAGACTGAGAATTAAGCAAAGGAGCCATTTAGGTAAACCAACGCTTTAAAATTTGGTGAAAGGTGTCACAGCTGGTTGCTTTGGGTCCCTTTTTGTCCTCTCCGACTGTACCACCCCTTCACATTGTTCCATCACCACATCCCCATGGCTTTTCCTCTGCTGAGAGGAGGCAGTGCAGCTAATTAGATACGACCTGAGAAGTGATGCGTGTGTGTGTGCGTCTGTGTGTGTTATTCGATCTGTCTCTGACCCTGTGAACTACTGCCTCTGGCTAAAACATTACCAGGGGAACATTAGGACCTCCACTGCCTCTGCTCGCTTTTGTCAGACCGCTGCTGTTAATGCAGCCTCCGCACCGACAAAAATAGATGAATGGAAATAAATACAGTACGTCTGCTTGAAGCCAGGAGAGCGCCATCACATACATCCCTGCAAAAGCCCACACTGGTGTGTAAATTAATGAGGGAGAGAGGGATCATTGTAACCTGAGTCTGCTCATTTGTCTGTTCAAGTGCTTTCTGCATATGTTTTGAGAAGACACACCTGCTGAACTGAGCAGCACAAACCCGTAAGCCAGTGAAGGCTCACATATATCTACATGCAATATTAGTTACACCTCTGCTGCTGCTCCAACCGAGGTTCATGGGACTTAAAGGGCACAGAGAACAACACACCCTTTATCCTCCTTGCCTTCCAGCTGTGCACAATAATTCATTAAGGCACTTTTCAAACAAAGTGTCAATAATTTAAGTCCTTCAGGACACGATTGATTGGTTCTTTAGGCTGCACGCTTCAGGTTTTAATTATTTTGTTGGAGCTTTTATTTGCAACGGTTTAATTATCATTAATCATGGGGATGTTTATTGGTGAGTGGAGCTGCTGGTGCACTGAGACAAATGATGCTGAAATTGCTCTCGTTATTGCAGATTGTATATCAGGGGTGGATTGAACTGCCCCATGTAAATGAGTGAAGCAGTGTAACTCAGTTGTGTGAGAAAAGCTTCTCATTAATGAGTTAAGATCCTCCATAAATGGTGAACAGCTACATCACTTCCTTGTCAGGGTCAAGAGCTTTGGTGAAGAAGGCTACTGAGCCTTCAGATTCAACTTCAGAAGCTGTTTTTAAGTTAAGAGGCTAGGTGGCTTTGTGTTACCCCTTCCCCCCACCTCGTACCTGCTGCCCATCTAGAGGGATGACCATGTGAGGGATGACAGAGGGCAGGCTGCTCTGCCGCCCATGCTTCCAGGTCTGGAGCAGCTTTTGCTGGTTCTCCAGACGCTCACGTTCCTTCTCCACACTCCTCTGGCCCTCTCTCAGCCGCTCTAGGCTTTGTTGGTACTCCTCCAGTTGTTCATCCAGCTCTTCTCTCGCATGCCTCAGCTTCTCTTCCTCCAGCTGGCACTGCCTCTCTCTTTCCTCCAGCCTGCTCTCCTGCTCCCCCTGTTGGCTCTCCCTCGCCTGGCACTCTCGCTCCCAGCGCTCTTTCTCCTGGCGTAGTCGTTCCTGAAGACGCTGAGCCGCCGCCACTTCCTCCTTCTGCTTCTCCAGGTTACGCTGCTTTTCCTGCTCCTGCAGGGTGTTGCCCCTAAAGCTTGAAAGGTGCAGACGCTGGGCATGGGGTGAGGAGCGCTCACTCTCTTGGAGGAGAAGCCTGTGGACTTCATAGCAGGTGTCCTGGATGGCCACTGCAGCCTGGGAAGAAAGTGATAAGAGTTTATGAAAATGGGTTAAGCCCACCATTTTCCTCACACGTGCGTTCTTGCAACAATTTGAATCGCAAATGTGATGGAAATCATGATCAGGTTTAACCGGTAGCATTGGTTTTATATCAGTTCCAGCAACAGCACTTCCTCACTGATAGAATTGTGGTTTCTCTGCTTCAGAAAAAAGAGGGAATGCAAAATTCTGAATATGAAAATCACATTGTGATCAAAACCCCAAACTCACACAGGAAAGAGAGCAAACACACATGCTGCATGCAAATGCATACACATGCTCTCTCCATAAATTTACATTTTATACCAGATGGGAGTGTGTGTTTCGTGAAACAAAAGACTCCCCTATGTCTCTGAGTAGGAAAAAAAAGATCTGTGGGGAAGAGATCCTGTATCCTGCTACCTTTGGCTTCAAACTGCCAAGCACAGTGTTGTTTCTTTGTTTGCTGAAGTTGGAGCGTGCAGGCCTGCATCTCAGCTGAGTATGACATTAATATAGCATGCATCTGTTCAGACTGAGAACAGAGGTTTTCTGTGTTTACTAAACATAGACTCGTGCTGTGAGAAAGCACAAAAACAACAACAAACAGCTGTAAATGTTGGAATTTTCTTACCTGCAAACTATACAATAACTGGGTCAGATTCTGCACACTTTCAGCAACCTGTTAACACAAAATAAACACATAATGCAAATCAATATGGTTTCTTTGTGTCTTGTGCAAAAATCTTTTACAAGTGTTGCAATTCCACCAAAAACTCACCAAATAGGGAACTCAAAATTCTAACCTCTCACGGTGGAAAGAAAGAAAATTTCACTTTCATGCACCTTTAGCGCCCCCTTGAGGGTGCATGAATCTCTACTACATTGATTGGGGTGCATTGCCTGACAGAGGTAGATAAGGACATTATTCTCTCTTATCAAAGCAATTTACCTCACAGGTCAGAAAATGCCGCAGAGAGTAGCAGAAACTTGGCATAGTAATTGGAATAAGTCTCCATATCCATTTTTAATGCTGTAATACCTTTGGGAACTAAATGGACTTCCCCTTTATCATGAGCCTATTAATGATTCATAACATTAAGACTGAAATGTAATTCCAACAGACTGTGCTGAATTATTAAAACAACAGTTGGCAATCTAAGACCGCACATCTGTAAAGAGAATGGAACGAGGCGACGTGACCTGTGAGAGACTTTGATAATCTACTGTATCTGTATCTTCTGTTCCATTGTACCAACACTATCATGACCAAGAGAAATGTTACATTTTGAAACAAGAGTAATAGATCACCTTCCATTTGAATCATATAAAATAATCTCTACCTGACACCCAGACATTTACCTTGAGGTTTATGTCATTCATGTCCTTCTTTGCATGTCAGCTGGAGACTGAAGTTCAAAGTCTTCAACCCAGTTCCCATCGCTGGCCTCAGGGTTTGCAGGGGAGGCCTCTGAAAAGTCTGACATGGGCTTTGAAAGTGTAGCAGGACAGGCAGGAAACACAGAGTCTGTGTCAGAGTCCTGGCTGTGACTTGAGGGAGAACTGGTCTTGGATGACAGAGCAGCTTTCAGTTTATCAGCTGAAAAAAAAAAAGAAACACAAGTGTGTGAGCAAGTATGTGGTTGAATTAATTTGTGTTCTGTTGCAAAAGTGTAACACAAGGGAGGAGTAATGCCAAGTCTTTTTGCATTTTTGAGAGCGTCAGACTGCATTTCTGATGACTTATGTCCCACCCAGTTTCAACACTGATAATATAAGTAATGAAGCTCTAGATATATTTTCATGAATGCAATTACAGTCATCCTCAAAATTATTCATACCCTCCAATTAAAGAAGGAAAAAAAATCAGCTCTTGATAAATTAAGTTGAAATTGACAAAAGTAATAACAAATAAAAATTCCATGAAAATCAGGACACCGATTTTGAATTGTGGCTCAACAGAAATATAAAAAACAAACACATAAAAAGAAACAAGTAAACAAGCATGATGGGGCTTTCAAGCTAAAATTTTGTTGAGCAACATTTTGAGGCAATCACTGCAATCAAGTGTTTTCTCTGATGTTCGAAAGGACTTTTGCAACTGTTGACAGGTACTTTGGTCCCCTGTTCATGGGAAAGATGCTCTAATGTGTCTAGGACAGTTTTTTTGTTTGTTTGTTTTATTTTAATTGCTATTTCCAACCACAATTCAAAAGTTATATCTTATTTCACTACATTATAATTTTGTAAATTTTTATTCATTATCAGGTTTTTTAAGTTTGTGAAATTTGAATTAATTGTGAATTAATTTTGAATTTAGTCTTTTCTTTAATTGGAGGGAATGAATAATTTTGAGGACAACTGTATATTTGTGCCTGTCATGAAAACAGTTGCAATAATGTATATCTCATAATCAAGGACAGATTTTTTCTTATACCAAAATGCATTTTGCAAAAATGAAAACTCAACTAAATGGGAAAGTTTAAATGTCTGTGTTTTATGTGAAATATTTTACCCTCTTGCAGAGCTGCAGCCAGCAGTCCAGCAGCCTGTGGCACCTCCTCTGAATGTGGCTGGACCAGCAGTCGTGGTTCAACTATGGCAGCGCCCATCCTCCCACTCAGAGCAGAGAGCTCTGCATAAATCTGCAACTTTTCCTCCAGATAGGAGCAGATCTGCTGGTCCTGGCTCGTCAAGCTCTCTGATACACAAATTTATACAGTTTAATGGTTTTAAAATGTTAACTTGAGTGATAAAGATTAAATCTGTGTAAAAAGAATATATAAAAAGAAAAATCTGTAGTGCCATAGGTTTGGTAATACCTTGTAACTTTTGGATCTTCTGGAATCGAGCTTCAGCAGCTCGCTTCTCTTCCTCAGATTCACTTGTGTATTCCTCTTCCTCCTCTGGACAGCTAAGCAGCAGCAACAGAGGACAAATAGTTCACCAACATGAGGTGGTGATAAATCTAAATAGCTCTTGCCATCTTCTTTTTCTTCAGTTAATTAAGAAAACACACACCTTTCTACAGCTTCTCTGATCAGCCTCATCCAGGTGTTTCGTTCTTCTTTGGATGAAGTGTGGACCTCATACATTTCAGGACCTGCAGATGAAGCACTGATCAAGAACATCCCTTTCCCTTCATTGGCCACTTCCCGGACTATTAACTTCTGCAGTGCAATGACTGGCGGTTTCTGGTCCTGAAACACATTAAAAGGGGAGAATGTGTAAAATGCTAATGGTCAGGAGGTGTAAAGGTCTGACACAGCATCAGACACAGTTTATAACTTATACTGCTAAAATTATATGCCTACCACAGTAGCAAATGTGTATTTCTGGTCTTTTTCTTGCAAGAAGATGAGGGTGTCTGTAAGAAGGAGTGCCAAGACATCTGCAAAAGGCAAGACAAGTAGGAAAAGCATTTCATCATCAGCCTATTTATTTTCTTGATTTAAAAAAAGAGAAGAAAAGAAAAAAACAAAGAACAAAGAATCACATTAACTGAACAGCAACATACAACACAACAAAGAGTCCACCAATCTCACCTTTAAGTCGACCAGTGGCGGTCTTCCACAAAAGCACGCCTTGGTGTTTAAGCGTTTGTCCAGGCCTCATCATGTCCTGCTTACGAAAGGTGTGTCCATTCTTCAACTTGGCTGTGCTGCGGTTCTCCATGCGATTGCACACTTCCTGTAACTTCTGGTGTCGTTCATATTCATTGACCTTCAGGTCCACAGCTACTATCACCTCCCGAATCTGAGCCAGAGCTTTTGAAAGGTTGGCATGCTCCTCTGTTTTCTCTGATGGAAAAAGAAAGAAAAATATTCAAACAATAATGTGATTTGATTAACTTGTATGTTTTCACTGAACTGGGCCATTTAGATTTGCATGCACTTGAACATAATTACAATAAATCCAAATAGCCAGCAGAGGGCGATAGATGACTAACCTTGAGTATACTGTAAGATCCTCTCCAGGAGAACTGGGTACTTTGTTATCCTTTGAGTAACCAGCAAGATGCACTCTGGGATCTCCCTCCGTCGCACCAAAGAGTTATTACCTTGTTGCTTTAAAAAGCATGATTTACAGTTATGCAACATTTATCAAAGCTAAAGAGTTATAATAATAAGGATGCCGCATTTGTTTTGGATTTGTAGTATTACCTTAATGAAGGTCTGAAACCTCTTGTTGTGCTGCTGGAGCTCTTTGAAAAAGCTGACGGCTTCATTGTGATGACTGCAGAATTCTCCATACACCTGCTTCATTTTTTCTCCATTCTCATCTGAAAACTGCAGAAAACCCTCTTACTGCATAGGAATATATATTTCGCAACAGAGCTGAAGGTGGAACCAGAAGCCCAGCCAACCTGTTGAAGCAAGATGTCTCCGATTTGCTGCACAAGGTAGTTCTTGTGTCCGTGGGGCTGGGCTGAAATGTGTCGCCTCTCCTTCATGGCAGCAAAGAAAGTGTGGTGAAAGAGGAGCAGCTGATCCAGGCAGGGGAAGACCCGTTCTGCTGCTTCGGCATCCAACTGCACTTCTTCTCTCATACCTCGCCTGAAAACCTTGGCCATGATGTGCAGAGTCTGCAGGTGATGGAGCTCAGTCTGCATCAGCTCTGCATCGCAGAATGAACATTTCATGGGTGCATGTCGCAAAATAAACACGGTGCTAAAAATGTTGTTACTCAATGACAGCAATTTTCTAATAATTAAATGTCATTACAGAAATCTCATGATGCAGAAAATGGCACATTCTACTGACATCTGCTCACCATAGATCACATCCTGCCTCTTGACAGCTCGTTTGTCATGCTTCTTGCAGAACTTGTGCTCGACTGTCAGACTCCATGACTCAGCCTCATAATCTGCAGAGTCAGCTGAGATGTCACCGTGACTGTGGATATATGAGTCTGCACAGTCTAAAGGGATGAAGAGGTACATAATCACTTTTAATGACAACCATGAGAAGCTTTTGTTTTCCAAATTTGCAATATTTTTCTGAAAAGAGAGATGGTTCTGGGTTTTCTGTTTTTACTGTAATTTACTGGGGCTTAAAGCAACCCTTACCGATGTTGCATTCTTACACTATTTTTCTAACAGGGTAAAATGCTATAATTGAGGTAATGGAACTCTAAAATACAAGACAGACCCACCATTAATCAAAAAAAAATTATTCCAATCTCTAAATATTCAATACCCAACCAACCTTAAGTGGGGTGCACCTCATTGTCCACGGACCTCCTGTCAGCCTTTATTCTCATTGGAGGTGGGGGGATGAAGGGGTGTGTCTTAGGAGTGAGGCGGGACTGTTTATATTCAAAAATCTTCTGTGCTTTCTAAATGCAAGATCGGAAAGTCTTTAACATATCAAGAACATACAGCACTAGGGATAAGCTATGTTTCATGTTTTATACATGCAAACAAAATTAAGAAGTGTGAGGAACCTATAATGTTCACAAATTCAAAATGTAAAAAACAAACGAGAGCATACAAGTTCAAAATTTATGAAAGCTCTCGTTCATCTACAATTTGTTGAATAAATGTTAACACTTAAAGTGACCCTTTTTTCAAATAACACAAATATACTGTGATCACATTCACAATGGGATGTTGCATTCAAGGAAAATCAGAATCCTATTTTCCATTTTTTTTTCCCCCAAGAAAGTAAGGAAAGATGGGTTGTTGGGTTTTCTCCCTGAAAACACAAAATAACTATTTACCCTTCTATCTACTCATGGGTTAAATTTATTAACAAAAATATTCCCCCCTCCCCTGGCATAATCTGGGCAAAATCAATATTTCTCAAAAAAATAACTTTGAGAGTATCAGTCTGCCTTCAAACATTTCCTTCATTTCCTGTTTTTTGGTCTGTGTGATGCAGGGCAGTGATTCAACTCAACAGCTTGCTTGCATTTTCTCTTCATTTTTTCTTTTTTCACTTTCTGTTACTCAAAAGTCTTCTCCAGACAATTTTCCCAGTTGGATAAACATTTGGTTGCACTGGCTCAGAAAATCCATTCAGAATTCAGAAATCAATGTTTTCCTTCTAGGGTATGTTAAATAACAAGCTTCCTTTATTTCATACCCTCTCCAAAGGATGAGTCATTGGAGGTGGAGGACGCTGGAGTTTGAAGGAGCTCATCTGATTGGCTGTTCAGTTTCAGTGCATCAGATTCAGTCTCTGAACTCTCACTGAGCCGACTATATTGAAGAGAAGAATATATGCAACCATTGTCATCGATACCATTGCATCATAATATGTAGCTGACATGGTTTGAGTGCTTAATGACCTGTCACTGTTGGGGAGATTTCCAGAGAGAGAGCACGACTGCATCACAGTGTCCTTCCTCTCCTTTGGGGTCATGACAGGTAGAGGGGTAGAGGTGAGGATCACAGACTGAGGAGAACTGTCTCTCACTGTGAAATCTGAGGGAAAAACAAAGCACTGAGTGTAACACAAACAGGAAATTTCCTGCAAGACATGGCTAAAAACCGTTAAGAGACTGTTGACCGGACTGCCACAAACTCACTCTGTGGGAGGGATGCTGTCCTGTTCTTCACCATAGTTACGGCATATTTATCGTGAAGTTTCTAAGTAATACAAATGAGTCTGATTAGAGTTCATAAACAACTGACATAGAAACAGGCACCAGTAGAGACAAGCAGAATCATTTATTCCAGGACAAGACGAACCTTCAAACAAGGGGGGACTGATTCCTTACAACCCTTATGGACAAAGGCAGTGCAGCCTGAAGGAGAAAGATACCTCTCAGGAACTGTTAAACAAAAATATATTAAAAAAAACTTTTTTTTTGTTTAACTTACTTGGGCAATGCAGAAGGTCCTTTCCAGAGGCCGGTTTGTCACACACTACACACAATGTGGGGCCTAAACAGGGGCCTGTCGCAAACCGATGTCCATTCAGCTGCCGATCCTTGGCTTCTCTGTCCTTCCCTTTCCCCTTTGAAAACCATGCCAGAGACACGGGCGTCAACAAAGAAGACATGTAGACAATGTTAGTCTGACAACTACACTTGCTAACTCAGATCAATACAGTATGGGACTAAACTCAAGTTTCTGAAAAAGATCTGTGTAGTTTCCATTTGCAGAGTGAACCTTCCTGCATGTAAGTGGATAAAAGAGGCTGGGAGGAATCCCTGCCTTTTTCCAAACCATAAAAACCTCCACCGACACGGAAATGGAGTGCAGCGTAAACAACAGATGCAAGAAGGGAACCGTTTCCAGTCTCTGTGCTGACTCAACAACAGGGATTAATCATTAAAAGGGAAGAGGTTGGACACCATGTTTGGTCTGTCATTCCGACCTTGAGTTATTCCCAGAAACATTTCCTGGTTGTGTCTCCCAGAAAACAGAAAGTCAGTCACGTATTTCATACCTGGGATGTCTGGGACATCTTAATCTTCCAATAGTTTTTTTTTTTAACATCCAATACTATGAATAGTTCACCTAAACATAGAATATAACCTATAATCATTTAACACGTTTAATTTACAATAAGTCTTTTTCAACAAATGCAAGTTTAAACTTGCCCCCCCCCTTTTTTTTTTAAGTTGTGTACTATGTTTGGTTTGGGTTTACCTTGCTTTTGTTGCGTGTACTGGACATCCTGCTCTTGAGAAAACTGAAAGTACGAATGACTTTGTACTTCTCTGACTCTGCCTTGGCTGGAATGTTGTACTTATCCAACTCCTCTTCTTCAATTCTGTAAGAAAATAAAACACTCCATCATATCTTCTACCTTGGATTTACAAAAAAAGTGCTGTTTGGCACACAAGCATCCTAATTTATTTCTTCCTTACAGAGTCCCGACATCAAAAGCAGGCATGACAGGCTTGTGGAGTTACAGGAGGTGAGTTCATGACAGCATAAATATACAGAAATGTATTGTGATGTGTTCACAATACACAAAAACTTAATAACAGCATACACTGTAATGTGGTTAGTTCAAGCTGCAACAGTTTATCCATAAAGGAAACTGAAAGCATCTGAAATTAGATTTAAAAAAAAAATCCATTGTTAGTCACTAAAATGAGGCAAAATGAGTTCCTTCCCTGCAATCCTGTGCTGTAAAAGCTTAGAGGACTTGATACAGGTTAGAAACATGCAAAATGACAAGCATGGGTTTATAGTGCATATTACAAATTGTTGTGCACTGTTAGAAGAAAGATGTTTTCTGCCAGGTGGTGACATAAAGCTAATAACCTAAAAGAGTTAGTTCATTTGCTCTGAACGGTTAGGGGGAACTCAAAAAGGCGGACGGAGGTCGATACCCCCAACCTACTCTTTGAGAAACTCAGACAGGGTAAGATGCTGGAGGGACTCCGCCAGCTCCATGTTGCCCTCATCATCAGCAGACTGAGCCCGTTTACGGAACCTAATCTCCCTGTAAAAGATAATGCATATGTATCGATATACACACACTTCTTTTTGCATGTGCAATTAAATGAGAAGTTGCAAAAGATAAAAGGCAGATGAGCTTTAACTGTAAAAAAAGAAAAAAAAGCAACTGAGATCATGAATTTCAAACAGGGAGTATACAGAGAGAGGTGAAAAATTATTTGGACTCACAAATAATGAAACAGGAGTATCTTACAAACAGGAAATGGAACATCATCCTTATCTTAAACTATAAACCATGTTCATCGACATCATTTTGCTTTTTGTCTAAATTATGAGCCATAAATCAAAATTTCTCTATATCCACAATAAGCAAAATGAAACTGTGTGCCACAGAATAAACAGAGAATAACAGCCTTATGCAACACAAAAAGACAGTCAGGAAGAGGATCATGGTCACACAGATATCTGCACGCCACCGGCCCCATTGTCCTTAGGAAAAACAGCAAAGATCAAAACACCAGTAACAAACATAAAACCGGCTCTGCATCATAAGGACCAAAGAGCCTCATAAAAAGAGCAGCAAACTTCAGAGTGCCCGCTGTCCCCACGCAACGTGGTCGTCATAGTTACACATACACAATATGCTGCAATTGGCATAGAAAATCATTTGATTTGATTAAACAAAGTGTGATTTTAATCAGGAATAAAAGAGAGGTAAAAGCAATCTAATAAAATGTGATGCAAATTCAGTTTATAGTATAAATACCTTTTCTCTTGAGACTGGTCAGGTATGTTGGAGGCTCTTTGCTCTATGGACACATAAAATAAGAAGAAGTTAAAGTTGCTGCACATGAATACAATTTTTTTTTTAAATCTAAAGATGACCACCACCCCATGAGATGAAGACAGGCAGCAAAGAAAAGAAAATTGCAGATTAAATAAAATTAGGAAGCCTTACAGTATTCTTAATTTCTAACCATTTCAGCAAATCAGATTTACATACTGAAAGAGCTAACCACTGTCCGAACTGGTTCAATATAATCTGAATACAACAATGTACGCATCTAATCTACAAAGATACAATGAAGAATCTCTGGAAGTCAGTCACCACAAGAAAATACAGGAGAAACATGGACAGAAACAAAGCACAGACCCTTCATACGCTCCTCGTGGATCTCACCAGGATGCTAAACAATCAATACACGCTTCACTCTATCACAGCAAAACTGCATTTCTTGTTTAATTTCCATCACCAAAAAGGTTGTACAAAAACTGACCGGACACAGACAAACACATACTGAGGCAATTCATTTTGCAACCTTTATGTAGTTCTTACAGCAAAAGTTTCATTTCTCCTTTCTTTCCACCAGTTTCTAACTTTGGTTTCATTTCCAATTATCTAATTTCTCACTAATTTTTTACCACATTCAGTTTAACATGTTTGACCATTTCTTGTCATGTGAGACCATGACAGGAATATATGGGAAAAAAAAAATAATACCATATATATATATATATATATATATATATATATATATGTGCCACTCAACTTCTCATTCAAAGTGACAGTTTCAAGTTTTAACTCTAAGTTATCTAAAGGGTTAGAACAGAAAAAAGAAGAAAGAAAACTAAATCTAGTCTAGGTCTACTTTTTTCTCTCGTAAAACGAAGTTAAATCAGAAAAAAATTTTGTTTGTTAAGTTTCTTTGTTGGGATGTTTAAAGATTTAAAAGATTTAAAGACAGCTGGCAGGCTCATACATTAGTCACTAAAAGTCAGAGATATTTAACTTTCAGGTAGTATTTACAGAAAATGTAAAAACCTTATGCTGCAGTAATATTTTTCCTGAATGCAGGCCATGAACAAAATGTGTGAGAAAGCCTCACATTGCTAAAGGGAACTACAGAGTTGTTTAACTCAGGTCACCATGAGGAACAACTGTGACATCATACCGAGTCATGAGATTTAAAATAGAATCTGATTTCATCAATTTTCATTTTCAGCTTGAATCTGTTTACAGTAACAGCCTTTACTTACCAGGAGACAGATACACGCACAGACACACAAGCACTGACACTGACAGCGACGTTTCAACTACATGAGTTTGTAGCGCCATGTGAAGGCTGCAGGTGTCCAGTACTTACTACCAGGGTGGAGCAGAGACAGAGACAGGGTGGATTTAGACAGAGAGAGGGCCTGTAGGAGAGATCGGCTGTGGCTGACACTGTGGAGCACGGCATCTACAGGGCAAAGTGGACAGAGGGCTGCTCACACATCAACTACTGAGGTTGCAAACTGTCAGTGTACAGTCAAGTCTAGGTTCACAGGTCTTAAATAGCTGCCTTTACATGAACTTCTCATACGGTGAAATGAAAAAGAAAAAAGAGAGGTTAAAATAGATTTTAAATAAAACAATTGTAGACATTAGGAAATCTTCTTGGTTGATGACATTTTCATATATATACACTACTCACAAAAAATTAGGGACATTCAACTTTCGGTTTTTGGAGAACAGAATGATGCAGGATAAATATTTAACCATTGATCAATGTACATGTGCATTAAAAAGTTTAGAGAAAGTTTAATTCAGTTCAGCTGGAAAGGTTGTAGTGGAGTTTAGATTCATTCTGACATCATACAAAAAGCCAAATATCCTTAACTTTTTGTGAGTAGTGTATATATATATATATATATATATATATATATATATATATATATATATATATATATAATTTAATATAAAGCTGGAGATACATGCTAAAAACAGCTAACGTAACTTTGTTTGAACTGTTAACCCATAGATCTGCTTGTCTGGGATGGGGTACTCAGAAGTAGGCTGGTTAGAAAAATATACCTCCTTTGACATATTTAGAGATGACTGTAATTTATCATTTACTTATATAAGTACTTTTATCAATTTGAGGCCATGGCTTGTTGAAAGTGTGAGGTTTCCCCTGTAGTGAGTGGAAAAACTAGTAAAATCAGGAGGAAAATGTGTTAGTTAAGTGTTAGATTGAGATTCAAGCAATGTGAGATGGTTTGAGTGTTACCAACCAGGGCTACTATCTGATGTTTGGTTGTCCCGGGCTAAACGAGCAGGACGGAAAGGGATTTTGGGAGATGAGTAGGAATAGGAACGCAATCGAACCCCTTCTTCACTTAATTCCTGCACAAAGAAAACAAGATATATCAATATTAAAAAAAAACATAAAATCAAATAAAATACTTTTCCATTCGTAGATGTGGAGATATTTGATAAAAACAAGATAACTGATGTAGTATTTTACCTTTAAACTGGGTTCACAAGCTGAGGCCGACTGGCTGCGAGTGCAAGTGAGGCCAGAAGCTGGACGAAAGATTTCCCTTTTGTCTTCATTTTTCCCCAAATCGGGCGAGAGCAGGGAAAGTGGAGACATTGGCTCAGTGCTCTCTTCCTCGCTGTCCACTTCTAGAGCCACCAGACTAGGGCTGAAATAAAATGTGACATGTTTGTGATACACAGTCACATCGTCATGCGGACAATATCAGAGAAAACTTTTTTTAAAACGTAAAACCTGAGGTCGCAGGTTTCCATCGGTGGACTGTCTCTCTGATTATTCTGCTCAGAAGAGGCAGGACAGTTCAGTCTGGCGAGCGCCTGGTTGACGGGTGAACATGGGAGGGAGTAGGGGACAGAGGCGCAATGGATGTCTTCTGAAGGGGGTGGAGGGGTGTCGGTTGCAAGAAGATCCTCTGTGTCCCACAAACTGCCATCTGTCCCTGTGCTGCCCCCTGTCACACCACTAACTGTGTACTTCAAGTCAACTTCCTTCAGAGGTTGACGATAGAAAGTTGAGTTTTAATCACTTTTAAAAGTTGCAAAGCATAAAAGGACAATTTTAGGTTTAAAAAGAGAATGTACAACCTGAGTCTGCTGTGTGATGGTCTCATCACTGCTGCTGATCATGGAGAGCAAAGTGTCTGTTGCATGTTGTGTAAACTGGTTCTGAATTTCATCGGACTGCATGGGATGCCCATTTACTGTTGTGAACACATCAAAATCTCAGCACAGCATCACAGTGGTTTAAAATAAATTACATACACCCCTTTTCCCCATTGCCTCTCCCTCCTTTCTTCCAATTAAAATCAGCTATTTGTCACTTTTGTTATGTTGCTGAATGATTTACAGTCACAAGGAGAGGTGAGAAGCCCTTTTTGATTACCATAATTCATCCCAACATCATTCAGATATCTTAATGTCAGCTTAAATGAAGACAACAGCCTTCAGAGCAGCCTAAAATAATTCGGCAGCTAATGCAGACAACAGATTTCATGACACAGGCAGCGAAACAGATCAAGAAAACCTCACAGTGACATGCCAAACATGGAGAAAAGATTATCAAACTTGTCATAATATTGGACTGTTAAGTCATATTTACTTCTCTTCTGTTTTCTCTCTTGCTTTTTTTTTTCTGGTAGATTCTTTTCTCTCTTTTTTTTTACCACAATGCATTCATCTTTCTTTGCTCAAATGTCAAGGCTTAGAGAGAAGAAAGGAAAATGTGAAGAGCTGCTGCATACCTACTCCTGTTTGACCTTTAAAGGATTGTTTTCATAGAAACCCTGACATATCATCCTCACCAGCAGGCTGTCTCTTTTCTAGAAAAAGGTGGATTGTTGACTCGCACTGAGTCATATCTCTTTGTTGTGCTGCTTGTATGTGCAGTCATTCTTTCTGATATGAAAAAATGAATTTAACAAAAGGTTAGATGATTCTAAGAGAAATAAATTTTGAAAAGAATATGTATATATAAGTTAAACATAATCCTGTTGAGCTAACTTTAGCCTTGTGGGAGCATATTTAATGAGCTGGTTTTGACATTTCCCTCAAAGCTAACTAGCTAGCTAAGGCAGCCTTTCGTGGACCCTGATATAAACCAATAAACAACAATCCTGGATATAAAAATACAAAAAGTATCATGGCAGCTTGCATACAAACACATGGGGACAAAAGATACAGTATTGGGTTTTAAAGAACTAATGAAGATTCTTAAAAATCAGAGAAAAACTCTCAAACGAGATCAGAGAAAATGATCCCAGCACAAAAAGGTATCTTTAATAAAACACATAAACAGAGAAAAACTTTTTCCAAACTATACCAGATATTCTTTCAAAGTAAAATGGGTTATAAGTTAAGGTATGGTTGAAGAATATCTTGTTCAATGCAGGGAATATTTGTCTGAATTATGCTAAATGCAGCTTGTGGCTGACAAAAAGCATTCACAAAGAACTTGAACTATACTGAAAAGGTTGGACGCTGATGAAGAAATCAGTGTCCAACCTTTCTCAGGGAAAAAAATAACTTCCTCTTTGCGATCTGGTGGCGCAACCCTCTTCATAAATTTAAAAGAAAGAGAAGGAGGGGGGCTTCCTACACTCCAGTGAGAGAGCAGGCTATTTTCCTCTGATTCTTGTTGGATCATATCAAAATACCTTAAAAATAAAAAAATGGTAAAAGCAGCTTTTTAACTTACGTACTGCTGAGTGCATCAGCAACATTGCATCATAAAGAGTATAATCCTAATGTTCAGTCAAAATCAAGGCAACTCAGTGTTTTTAAGTACATTGAGCAAAGCAAGTGACTACAGTATTTGTACATTATCACTTGTGCCCTTGCTGCATGCAGGAGTGGTAGATGGTATATCTACTCTAACAATGTGGAAAATTGCCTCCCTTGATGAGTGAAGTTTCCACCCAGACTTTGATGTCTGGACCAGCCATGGCTGCACTAATGTAAGGAAATCCTGGGCATCACAGAGGCATTTCCTCTTTGCTGCTCTCACACAGTGAAGACATTAAAGCTCAACCACAGAAAGCAGACTTCACGTATCCATTTACAGTCTTACATACATACTATAACTCCATCTGCCTGCTGTTTTTTTCTTTTTTTTTTAAATCAAATGTTATGCAAAGACTCAGAAATCTCAGCTGCATTTAATCGAAAGCGTGGTGACAGATTGACGCTGCAACAGTCTGGTGATAGACTAACCTTCACTCCAAGAAAAACTGACACATGTGGAGTTATGGTGTTGAAACCAGAGAAAAAAATATGCTCATTTCAGCAGTTATGGAAAAACAATAACTCTGATTGATTTTGTACCGTAGCTGCTTCCACAGTGATGCAATCACTACTGAAGTATTTAGCTAAACAGCAAGTTTGGTAACTTGTGCAACAAAGAAAAAAAACCTGCAATCACAAAGCCATATAATTGTATACACACACACACACACACACACAAACACTTTAGTTAATGGATACACAGTTCCAAGCTCTGTGAAGTACCACCAGCCTCTCTTAAGTTCATGAAAAACTCTTCATTCCTCCAAGCCAAGACACAGGAAATTAGCATCCAAAGTAACCGCGGCAACACCTAAAGCATTTACTCATCATCAAAGTTTTTACAAGCCAGTGAGGGTTTGTGCTTGCTACCCTACAATGTTACAATCCTGTGTGCAAAGTCAAGGTTAATGTACGTGTGTTGTCTGAAATGTCAGCTTTTGTAAGTAAAAGATATTTTAGCTTGTTAACATTCCACTTTTTGCTTCAAGTACATACACAGCTCCACCATCTAACCCAGGGAAGATGGGGGAGGGGATGGCAGGGTGACAAGCCAGAGGGGGGCATCCCCCAGCTCAGACAAAGTCTGAGTGGGACAAGTCTGACCCCATTCCTGTTTTTGTCCCAGTGACAGGGCAGATTCCTGGACTGCAGGACTGAGTCATTATGGAGGCAAAGTGGGTTAAGACCCAACCAGCAATGGCTCGACAGACCTCCATAGGAAAGAAAAATCATCCATTTAATGAAACAAAACAGCTGCTGTATCTCTGACATAAGTGCATCCACTGTGTGCGAAACAGTAACTGTATTGATTTCCAATGATGTGACTTAAAACAGAGGTTTGCATATTGTACCAGCGCCACAAGAAAAACAACTTCAGTCAGGATTTCTTAACCATCTTATTATGTGCTGTTCCCACAACCCAACAACCTGCTGTTCACTGCAGCCACAAACATGCTGTTATACTTTCATGGATAAAACATTTATCATTCAAGACAAAAAACAGAGTATTATTGCCACAATATTGAAATGGAAAAAGTTTTTAGGTCTGTATATATGTCTGCTGTGCCAGAATGTTGAACAAATAAATCTTTAAGGAGGAGGCGAAAGAGAAGAGAATTACCAGATAACGAGAACTCTTCTTCATCGTCTTCATCCAAAGACAAAACAAGCTGCTCTTCAAAAACCTTTACACAAGCCAGAGAAAACACAAAAAATCAAGCCCATCTCTTAGAAGAATTAAGTGTAATTTACTAGAAAACAACATATACATGTGGCTGTATGTGAAAAAATAGACACAAGAGGCAAACACAGCACGCAGCAATCTTTACACTACTTATTTTTGTTTTTACTTGTACTCACATTGTCCACCAGCACATGCTCTTCCTGATTTTCCACACAGAACTCCTTGTTAATGGCTATGCAAAAGAAGAACAAAGATGTTTGCATGAAATCCTACCACTTTTCCCTTCCTCCAACAAAAGAGTTGCGCAGATGGCACATAAGGCTGTGTGGATGCGTCTGGACTCTCCAGAGACTGAAAACTGACCAATAAGATGTTATGTTCATCCAAAATAGCTGGTCCAGAGAAAGAGCACAAGCTCCCTACTGGGGGCTGTTATTTCAAGAGGATTAATGGACGACTGCTGGTCAGGATAGGGTTAAGGTCAATACCAAGGTACACTTCCTGCCTCTCTTTATGAGTCGATACCACTATCTGCCATCTCTATGGTTACCAAAAAGAGTGGCCACAGGTTAAGTAAATGAGTTAAATTTGTTGGTGGGGGAGGAAAGAGATGAAAATGCAAAGATAAAAGAGAGGTTACAGCAATAAAAATCTGCAAAAGTCTTTCTCCGTGTGTGGTTGCACGCCAGCCTGAACATGTCATCTCAGGAAAAAAAGAAAAGGAAACAACTTGCTCCTTCGTTTTTTTTTTCTTTTCTTTTCTCTCAGAGGAAGAGCAAATAAACGTGTAGAAGACAGCTCCTTTTATGGTGTAAGTTAAAAGTGTTTTTCTAGTCTCTTTAGCTTGTAAATGATGGATGTCTGAATATACCAGTGTTTGCACAAGTGAATCTGTGGTTGTTCATTTTCCACTGCTCCAAAGCAAAGTCTCTGCACTCACATACCGCCACGCACAGACACATACAAGCATGCATAAAACAGTATGATGTCAATGGAGAGGATCAAACTAATAATTATTTGCGGCATTGCATAACCCTTTAATTATTATTTTTGACAAATAAAACATCATTTATTCTCATGGGTGGCAGAAAATTGTTTTAGAAATGGCTGTCACTATTTCCCAAAGCCTGCGGTGAAGTCTTTAAATCTTTTATCTGAGAAAATCAAATATTTTCAAGTCAGAGACACACAACAGAGAAAAATAATACGGTTAAACCGCCTCACAGGTAATGCAAGTCACTGTGTGCTCCTACAAATGTGCGTCTTCGAGTCGGGGTTTGTTTTTCACAGCTTGAGTTACACAGCTGGAACTTCCATGTGACGAAGTACAAAGTGGCAAAGGAGGGACAGCTGATGATGCACGTGTCTGAACTAAGCTTATCCATCTCTAATGTTCTGCTAGTAAGTAAACAAACATTTCATTGTCATCATCACTACCAATACACAATTTTTTTCTTTTCATGTCTACAAGTGAGTCTTAAGATAATTAAATATCAAACATTTAACATTGGTTCCACATATTTGACAAACTTTAACACCAAAAATATCCTTACCTTCATCACTTGTATGTCCTTCATCTTTTTTCTCTCTTGTCTTCTTCAGTATTGGCTCGGAGCAGATGAATCTTAAACAGAAACAGAGGCTTGACTATCTTCAAACTCTCATATTTGAAATATAGCACAAGCATTCATACTACCCTGTTCTTTTACAAACTACACAAGGATTAAACATTCTAAAAAATACCAAGTACCAGTGTAAACATGGTATTACCTCAATGTGCCGTATCTAAACTCCTGATAAGTTCCTCTTGTGTCCTTTGATTTACAGACTGTTAGTGATGTGTTTACAAATACCTGCTAAACTCTTATCAAAGCTTCGATTGCATGTTCAAGATTTTGAGAGTCAGGAGCTTACTGGTACAGTCAAAACAAAATCTATGGATATGGTGTCATCACCACAGCAGTGATACATAACATGACAGTGATGTATGAGTCATAAGATCCATCAACAGATGTGATGACAATAATGACTTTAAAGAAAGATGTGCCCTGTGCTTTATCTCACCAGTTTTTGGACACTGCAGTCTTCTAGTTTTTTCCGAAGTACCATAATGCTATCCTGGATGCAGCAGTCAGGAGAATGCTGCACAGTGAGGATGACAGAATCTGTCCCAGGACAGAACCTCAGCACGCAGGAGCTGTCAGACCACAAGGACCAAATACCCAGAAGATGGCCGACAACAGACCCTGAAGGACTGATGAGGAAAAAGAGCAAAAGTATACAGGAGTAATTTTAACAAGCAGCTTTAAAGTGGGTCAACAAGACACTCCACTGAGAATCAGTCCTATCAAAACGCTTCATTTTTCGGTATGAGCTCAAATTAAAAAAATAAAATAAAATAAAAAACTGAGAATCCAGCAGCAGGCAAAAGAAACAATCAGTCAAATAGACTCAGTTTTGCAGGCAACATCCCTAAAGTAAAGCAGTAGACCAACAGTTCACCCTCTAAACGTAAATGTTTACAAAATTAGCGTAATGGACAATTCATTCTGGTTACATTAACTCCAATTGACCATTTATAATTCATATTTGTACAAGAAATTGACACACAGCCATAATAAGAAGATCCAGAACCAACTTTCTACCTCTGGAAATCTCCAACACCTCTTAAGTACCGTAACTACCCAGAGGAAAAATTTACTTCTCAAAGTTTTCTCTTTTGCATCTCAGGAGACAAAAACAAGATCTCATCCCAGCCTCATTCAGGTTTCAAATCATTCTCATGAATGTCTCTTTTGTTTCTCCTAAAATTCACGATAAGAAATAGTCTTATCTGAGACTTAATGCAGACATCTTGAGAATTATTTGAGAAATGATTGAGATCTCTTTTGGAATTGGAAGTGAGACTAGGTTGAGATTTTCTGCAATGTTTCTATCTGGAAACAAGGTTGAAAAACAGTAGAAATAAGCTATTGTCTAATTTAGCTCTCACGTGGATCTCACATTTGTCTAGGAGAAGTAAATGAGACCTTTATGAGATCTCCTTTCAAAAATACTTTCCTATGGGCAGTATCAAAAAAGAAAAACTAAAGGCAAATGGAAAACTCTATGGCCCATGTTTCATCCTAGAAATGTTTCCACAACATACTTTAGATTACTATTTTTATGATGTAAGAGAACAGCCCTGAGGGCAAATACCACTAGACACTGTCATAATCAATGACTGACAGGTGCTCTCTTTCCCTGCAACGGGTAACCAATACAGGCTGCAGCTGACTGCACAAATATTCAATAGTGTGGACTATCTGCATTTCAGTCCATACCTGAGTGGGTCCACCCAATTTTTAAATTAAAATGTAATTTCTTCTCTTCAGAGTAATTAAACTAACAGTTTCATTTACCCTCCCTGGCTGCTGCAGGACTATCCCCTGGGGAACTTGGACCTCTGGTGGGAATCACTGCCTTATTAAACCTAAAGCAGCATTACCGTGCAGTCAATACAGTGATGTCTCTTTTGCAGCTTGTGTAAATTTTAGATGTTTGTTGTCTAAGCAAAGATGGATTTATCTCAGAGGCTGGAGTTTTTTTTTGTTTGTTTTTTTTTTCTGGGTGAGCTGATTTGAGTTTTGTATAAATACATCCCTGATGGAATATAGCAGGTTTTCCTGCTTGAAATGGTTTTGGTTGGGTCGTAAGACTGTTCAGTGTTTGCATGTGCAGTCATGCTCATATACATATGTGAACAGGAATAGTGAACTTTCGTCCCCAAATTTTAATATTTAAGTCATAACTATTAAAGTCTGGGATCATGTTTGTTTCTATAAACTTGTATGTTCTTAAACAAGTGCATTAACATTGTTTTTACTTAAAAGAGAAGGTTACATAAACTCCAACGGTAAGGGTGTTAGTCTAATCAGAGGTGAAACATATTTTTTCAATGACCAACGAACAAACAACACCACTCTCACAAACAATAAGTTTGCTGTTCTTCAAGACTGTACAGCAGATAAAATCAAAGCCTTACGGTGCCAGCACCCTTAACGTGGTATGACGTTTGTCCCTCTGATCCAGCTGGAGGGGCGTTTCTCCCTCCCGACTAGGTAACGTCAACATCCCTTCACCTCTTGGTCGGTGAATTAAAAAGCGGGCGAGGTGGACCAAACCCAAACGCACTGCAAGATGAAGGAGGGTTTCTTTGAAGTGTTGTCCAACAGCTAGTAAGAGGGAGACAAAGAATGCAGATCAATTTAAATTCAGGATACAATATATTTAATATATAGTACATACCATGACCTTTGTGATATATATCCTACTTAGTTATTATATTTTAACCATAAATCATTCCAGGGAATGATAATACTCCATATCTGTATCTTCCTGCTATACCACACTTTACTTGCGTAAACTTTTCTGTCAACCTCATAATAGATCAGGACATGATCTTCTTCTCATACTACCTTTACTCTACGGGTGCATGTCCAATTTTGTATGTTTGGAATGAAAGAAGGAATGACACCGAGTTATGTAAGGTTCACGGTATATTGACAATATTTCTACAGAGAACAACTGGATGTTTCACTGAACCCACACCTGCTGTGAAACACTTGCTGCCTCTTGACTCTTGCTCACTGGAGTATGAGGGACTATAAACATCAGGTGTTTGGGCTCTTTGACTCTGAATGATGCTTTACTATTCACTCTGTTGGCTTATATTCTGCAGAAGCAAAGGGCAGCACATTTCTGCTAATCCCCACTTTTAAAAAAAGTCCTCAATTTGCATCCCTCTTGGGCCATAAGAGCAGAGAGAAAAGTAAGTAGGAAAAAAAAAACAAGGCTTCTTCATCTTTATGTATCTTTCAAATTAAGAAACAATGTTAGAAAGAATTAAGCTATTTTTCCCCCTTTTGTTTCTTCATGGATCCCAAATATGAAGTGAAACACCCTGTCAGCTCAACAATGGTGCCTTTAATTGTGACCCAGATTTGACCAACTGTGGGGAGCAAATACTGCCCATACTCTTCGTGCAAAGGTCAACAAACAAGAATGTCATTGTCAAATTGTTGCTTCTGCAAATAGTGCATTGAGGAGCTACAGTAGGGGCCAACGAATGTTTTGTATTTGCACCCTGCCCATGCTTTGCATGGATATTTGCTTTTTCTGAGTAAACCATGACCATACTGTACATGCACACTGCTGCACAAAGACTATTTGTTGCCTGCAGCAGGACCTATGGGTGTTTTTTTAAGTTTGAATGTAGTCCCTATTCTCTTCATGGCTAAATTAGCTCAGTTCCCAGGAAAGCTTTCAACACTGGTAAAATGTAAATGAAACACAAACTCATAGATGTGAAAATAATTTATACCTAAAATCTAAACAAAAATAGCGATAAATAATTAAGTTGTGAGACATTCAAGTCTTTATTATTATTATTACTATTATTATTGTTATCATTATCAAATTTAAATGGAAGTTCAGCGAGAAATATATTTTCTCTTACTGCCTGTTTCTGATCTCATCAGGTGAATTCAGTTCAATATAGTTTCCTTTCTACAGAGCCAATTCCCAATAAGAGTCATTTCAATGCCCTTTAAAAAACCCAGTCCACTCTAATTATAATCCAATTCAGTCCAACTGACTGTAATTACACATTAAACCAAATAATACATTCCTAATTTATGGGCTATAAATATGGGCCATTCCTACTGATGCATTTTCTGCATCACTTCCACTTTCCCACACAGTTAAACTAATAATTTCATCATTATTTCATTATCATCCAATAATGCTCATGTTTCGTTATATTCAACCAATCAGCCAATGACAGCCAATGTAATCGCTATGCTTTAAATGCCATTGTAATTCTGTCTCTGTCTTTTGTGCAAACCTCCTCCATCCCACCCCTAACCTTATCTGGGTCATCAGGGGCATCTCTTCCATATGAACTCCTAACTCTGCTCTGCCTCCCCCAGCATCCAGACTCCGGGGTTCATATCCTTATATCTTACATTTATTCAGTATTGCATTTCCTGATGTCACCTCTCTTGGAGTAGTAAATAAATCTGCTCTCACTTTTTCAGAGAGAGATTTGTCCAGTAGTCTGGAATTGTGTCCGTCTGAAACCAACATGCTTGTCAGAAAGATTTCACCTGTACTGAAAGTTCATGAAAGTTCACTGTTTTGAGACAAGCATGTGGTCAGAAACCAGAAACATCTCCAGCACAATTTTGCTGTAAAATGGAGGAGTGTGATGCAGAGGTGGATCGCAGGAGCTAATTTAGCAGACAAAAGGGTCTGCAAGATAAGTCTAATCTGACTGAGGAGTAATAATGCCAGTAATTGCTCATTCTTTGAAGCCTCCGGCCTCTGCCCAGTCAGCTGGCCGGCTGGTCCTCTGCGTCATGTGATGAAAGATCAGGTTTTTAAACTGGTGATTACCAAAAGTCCGAGTCAGTAATTCCAACCATCAGGTTCATCAAAAATGAGAAAAAAAGAAAGTTACTTCATTATTTATTTGCTTCTTATTTTTCTTGTAAGATCCAATTAGATCGATCAGCTTCTTAACATAACCAACAACCTGACCAGGATGTGCTCGGAGGAAGCTTTAGAGTGTATGAGATATACACAAACAACCTCAAGTTTAAAATAAATACATTTTAAAAAGGTTTTTGCATGTAGAGGAGAATCCCTGACATGTGGATGATCTGAAAGCAGAAGGACACATACTAGAAGACAAGACCAGCTGATGCTTCCTGGATTTAAGGCTACACATCCTTGACTCTGCTGAGCAACTGAAATTAATCCATCCAGAAAACCAACCTCCCTAAATTTGTTTTCTAAAGCTTAAATGATCTATACCACAAAGTATGCAAAACCATCAGATGTATCTGAAAGCATCACTGACATGCAGGGAGCAACTGGAGTACCCACAAACTTACCCATGTGACCCCAGCTCATGATTTACACTCGCACTTCTTGTTTCATTACCTTCTCCAGGAAGACTGTCTTTGTTTTCCCACTGCCAAAGGTAATCCATGTTAGCCAGAGCCTGCGTGATCTTCTCGTCCAGCTGCCTCGGATCAGCCTCATTGCCTGAACTTGATGTGAGCTGCACCTCTTGCTCACTGCTGTTTAAAACTCTGCCACAGAAGTCCTCATCAGCTGCCTGTGCCAACATAGGGAACTTCTCCAAGACTTTCTGGTAGCTCTGGGGGGAAAGCTGGTCCTGGTTTGCTTTAAAGTATTCTGCAACTTCCTGGGCAACATCCCTGGTGTATTCAAGAGATGTTTCACCCTCACACAGCTGAATGCAATCCTTTGTGTAAAAATAGGGTTTGACAGAGACCGCTTCTACACGGTCATGGCCTGTGAAAGACAGAAACATTAATCAAAGATCTAATGGGTGTGGTAAAAAAAAAAGGAAAGCCATTTGACTGAAGGACTTACCTGGAACAGTGAAAGAAAGAGTCAACCCATCATCACCTCTTTTTGCTGCAGTTATATGTGCAAGTCGAGAGCCTTGTGCAACAACATAAAACTCTGCATCTTCAGGAGCCCTGGCTTGTAACATTACACAAGCCCCCACTTGTCCCTGAGATGAACAAAAGGATAAATTCATATAATCATCCATGAAATGAGGTTTGAGTACAGGATTATTTCTTTATACAAATGTATTTCACTGCTCATGCTCAGTGCAACTATACCAGAAGTTTTCTTTGAATGGCAGGAATAATGAGTCATTTCTCATCAAACTGCTGACAAAATCTGATTTTCTCCACTTAATTTCACTGCACTCACTGTACTGAATAACAGGAAGAAATGGGGTGGCAGAAAAGGAAGAAAGGCAGCAGTTATTTCATCACAGTGGGAGTAAGATTCATCCAGCTGAGGATCCCCTTTATAGTCACCGTCATAATGAGATTCAATATTTCTTTTAAATCGTTGACCTTTGGTTTGATTGGTTGCATTCACCCACAGATCCATGGTAACTGTCAACCAGTAATCTAGGACATAAGCAACAATATTTAACTCTGTTAACTAGCAAAACTTAAGTGACATATATGCACTTTTACAGTGATCAACCAGTGAAACAGCTGTACCAAACCCTCCAGCTGCTAAACACTATGCTGGAAGAGACTCTGAGCTTTTCTTCTTCCAGATTACCCAACAATTTCAATCGCAAAGCTAAGCTCACCCCCTGTGTATTACTTTCCACCACAGATTGACCTTTACAAGTGGTTTGACTCAGTGTATCTGGGATCACATATTTGACGTGCCACACTTGTGCAACACCCCTATCTTCTGTTTTCTTGTGCTCAGTTGGGGGTTTATCATGTGATTTATGGGGCTTCCTTTATTTACTCTTATTCTAATCCTTCAGCCAAAGGCACCCATCATGTTAAATTGTGTTTTTAGTGTCTACATCAGCTTAACTTTACACTCATAGAATCCATTTTCCTCACAGACTCTTATTTATGGCTTTATTTCTCAGAACATTATTACCAAAAAAGCTGAGTTCACCTGAATTATAGGTGAACAGTTCCTCAACAAAATGACATGTTACTAAACTATTTTGAACCTTTATTTGAAGTCTCCCTTTTACATATTTGTTTTATTTGTAAGCACTTTGAGGTTTCAAGAGTTGGTACTTGAGCCCGGTCAATGGTGGCTCAGAGGTAGAAATACAAGTAACCTCTTGGGTAAGAAAGCTGTTGCTCTGGACTGATAACAAGGTCTGACTCAGGCAGCATTTTCTCAGCCTGTTGTGTGCGTTAAGTGGTTAGGTTCAGTACCATTTTGTGTTATCACTAATTGTTTTTCCACAAAACAAAAAGATAAGACACTGGCCGGTTTTGAAAGCAGACCCTGGACAGTTGGTATTAAAACACTAGGGAAAAGAAGAAATTGATATTTCTAGCAAACAAATTAACACCCTTCTCTACAGGTGGGATTTCCTCAAACAAATATTTGCATTCATTTGAACATAAATGAGTTTTACTCATATCATCTATTTCAGATTTCTATAATACACATAGGACCACATGTGAACACTTAATTCAAAATGTTGTTTTATATGTTTTCACCCTTCCAAGGATGCAATACTGTCCTCATAATTGTCCACACAGTCTGCGGCAGCTTCAGATAATATTACTTTATACAGGAAAAATTTGATCAGACAAAATTTGTTCAGGCTAGATGACATCTACTCAGCCTTGGGGAAGAAGAAGGAGGCTGGCTGGGGTGCGATAAGATGCCAGACTAATGTGATCTATGACCTTTTCTCCACTGTGTTATCATGACACAACCTGATCCTGTAACAATGAATTATTCAACACCTCAAGCTTCCCATATGGGCAGTTTAAATGTTAGGTATTGTGTAATTATTGTATAGATAACAAATGTTAATTGTAAATACACTCACAGCATGATATGAGATTTAAAATAAAGAATATATCTCTAATTAATCATGATATAATTATTGTTAAGCATCCTATTAAAAATCTTTGTTTTCATCTTAAATCCATTGACACAAAAAGGGACTCGTTTTGTTGTTCTTTCATTGAGGGAAAAATAACATGAGATCTGCTGCCTGGTCTCCAGGAAACCAGCAGTCATCAACTCTCAAGCTCTTGCCATGATCTCCTGAGTGCAACACGTAGGTGACGTCAGGGGAGCGAGATCAGTGCTGCTGCAACAACAAAAACAGCTCCAATAACAAGCAGTCCTCTATGGTGAGAAGGTAACCTGACGTCAGTTTTTCACTGTATAGCATTTCAGTTAAGAAACTGACACAAACGACATTTTATGTGGTTACGAAAAGTCGGGCCGAAGTTTCCTATAAAAAAAATCACAAAAAGCATTAAGCTCCAGCAATTTAACATCACTTTGACAGTGCAGAGAGAAGCCACATGCCTGGCCCATTCTACAAATTTTTGCATGCTCTAATAATTCCTTTAACATTCACATGTTCACACATCACCCAACAGTTTGACAAGCTCAAAGTTATGTAAGTGATTTAATGTCGAAAGCTTTTAAATAAGCTTGACAATGCTACAGTAACACTTCAGGCTGCTCACTCTGACCTAAAATAAACTCCTGAATCGCTTTAGTCTTGAGGGTGACAGCTCGCACAGTGCTGTAGGTCTTTTCTCAAACTCAGCTGAGTCACATACCTCCGATTTAATCTGCTGTGAAAACGGGATGCTAATAACTACAGGCTGTCAGTGAAATTGGGGTGATGCCATGCACTTTTCATTTAAAAAAAACACAACTCACTGTACTATAACACCAAGAAGCAGGGTTTTTAATGTCATGCTTTTAATGTATTTCAGGTCATCAACATTGGACACAACTGTTTTAAAAAGAGGACATATCTATTTGCTTAGGTATAAGACTTTTTCTCCATTTATGACTGAGTGGCCTGACTGGCCAATGAATAACAAAACTAGCTTAGTGAGGTTTTCTGTTGGTGTGACACATGAAAAGCAAAGCAAACACAATCCTCGCAGCACTAACAGGGAAAAATGTCATAAACCATTACAATGACATACTGTACTTAATGGCTGCTCAGTAAGAACCCTGATAACTTGCTCTAATCAAACCACACTGGCATTTAAGCAAACACTGCACCAGACTTGCACCTAATCAGTCTCCATTAGAGAAAATGTGGCTGAAATGTGCTAAAATAATGTCAGCGATGAAAACAGAAAATCCCCGGCTTGCTTGTAGTCGTTTAGTTAGAGTGGTTTTAACCTTTTGTTGCACAGAGGCAACTACAGTGGCCTATATAAAAGCTGTTTTGGGGGTGTATGGATGGGCGAGGATGCTATATTTGTAAATTACTCATTTCATTAGACAGTACTGAGTGATTCAATGCACTGCTACTCATTGAAGAGTAAATAAATATATAGCATCATTTGAATTTATAGATACATTGTAATTACCAAGTTTGCCCCATTAACAGAGAGAAAATGATGACAGCTATATTTCTATAACATTTATTTTATATAAGCGGGATAACATACTATCCTATTGATGCTTTCACAAAACAGATTAAAAAAAAAGTTACGTGACGAAAGTAATACGTGATTTTTTAGGAAAAGGCATCATGTCTGTAGAAGTGAAATTTTCCCTTTTTCTAAAGATTTATGCATGAAAGGGTTAATCTGAGTAACATCACCAACAAGCCTTCAATGACACCATTGGTACAGTCCTACTGTTTCATAAGGATGAACAATAATCAGGATTTCTGGCGCATTCGCACCAGGATGGTCCGCGAGACTCGGTACGATTGGGGATGTGTTGTAACACTCTTCCAGCCCGATTTTGCTTTCACCCTGCAGGTACTTAAATGAACCGGACCTCTCAAATAAAGTATTCCTATCGTCACTAGAGGCTGTGCTGCATCAAGAATTACTGGTGGAGAAGACAAGACAAACAATGAAGAAGAAAACTCGCTCATGGGGTTTAAAATGGGGTTGCATCAAATCCAGCAGTCCTGGGTTGACTACATTCTATCAGAACTTTTACAGCATTGTCATTCCACATTTCTCCATGAGCCATTTCTCCCAGCCAGAGCTGGCTATCATCCTACACTTGCATATGATTTGTGTTTATCCACAAAGCTCAACACCAAACCCACAATGCTCTTTGCATTTTAGTCAGCCTCTTGTATTTGGTCCACTTCAAGCAGACCAAGACCAATTGTAGGTGGACAAGACTAAATCCTGTTCGTAAAGAGTAAATTGTTGACCTGATTTTGGTGCAAGCTAAAAATGTAAGAGACCATAGACACACTTCATTACATTCATTCAGCATATGTCTTCACCCAAAATGACTTACAAAGAAGGAACATGTATAGTCTATTAAACCTGTCTACGAGGGAAGTTAGAGATGAAAACCAGCAGTCCTCTGATTAAAATAAGACTCTTCCAACTCCTGAGCTGCATCTTCTCTGTCATTGCTAGCTTACAATTTATCCTCTGAGGAACATATTTCCAATACCACAAGAAAATATCAAACTGGTACTAGGGATGCACGATATAAATGGCCCCCCTATCGGTATCGGCCCATATCAGCCTTAAAATTGGGTATCGGAGATCGGCCACCCCCACTGATATTTAACCAATACAGTGATGTTGATAGGTACACAGCCTGCGTCTCTGATGCATTAAAGTCTGAAAGGACACAGTAAACTCACCATCCGTGCGTCTCAGGGACTCACCACATTTTCCCATGAAAAACGACGCATTCTGAACAACTGTTTAAAATCACAGTAAATGACTAAAGCAACATTATTTTTTACCCAAGGACGTTGTTAGTTTAGAGGGCCCTGCTAAAATATAATAACTTCTTTGTAACTAAGCCAATGTGGACTCAGTCTTGTATTAAACTGACGCTGAATAGTTATTTTCAGGATGTCCCTGAATGCAGCAGCTGCGTGCATCTTACCTTAAGTTTCGTTTTAATGTACTCGGTAACAAGACCGTTTTAAATCTCGTTCTTCTGCCTGTTTAGTGTTCATGGACGTCATTAGACCTGTTAGAGTTTAATGTTTGCTTGGAGCACAATGCACTACTGCAGATCACAGCAGCTGGATCAGTTTTTCATCCCGATGTGAAACTACAGCTGCACATGCGCACACCCCAGGTCTGCTCGTGAGTTTTTTTTCCTCTCAAAAGAAAGCAAGTCATCTTTCCTGCTGGTTGTACAATTCAGATCAATCCAGCTAATCAATTAATGAAAACAAAGGCTGGTTATTGATAAAAACTAGGCCTTGTAATTCAATGTTAGCATGAAGCTGAGTTCTGGTTGTTTAGCTGTGAAAACATAAACGTTTTTCACTTCCATTTTCATTAAACCATATTCTTACTGAACCAAAACAAAGTGCAATAACTGGTGTAATTAACATTCTCTTCTCCATTAGGCTGAGTGATGGTGTAGTACAGGGATCCCCAATTCAGGCCCTTGAGGGCCAGTGTCCTGCAGGTATTAGGAGCTCCCTTGCTGCAACATACCTGACTCCAATCAGTGGGTAATTGGCAAACTTGTGCAGAGCTTGACATCAAGGCCTTGTCTTCCGGCTGGCTCTCATTTCTTTCAGACCCCCCACCCTCCCCAACCGAACTGGGGGATCTTGTGTGGTGTCATTATTTCTAGTATTATATTTTTTTCCCTCTCCGATTTTTTTTTTTTTTTTTTTTTTTTTTTATTTTAATTTTTTTTTTTCAACCCAAAATAAAAATTTTTTTATAATTTAATTTTGAATTTTGAATTTTAACCAATTTTAATTTTTGAGAGAAAAATTTCTTTCTGCATATTTCTCATCTTATCTGATGGAATAACATGTGCCCTCCTCCACTTCTGCTAAAAGTTTAGCATTTATATCATTACATACAGATTATTTCAACAAGAGCACAGTGGTCATGGTAGTTCATGCCACACAGGCTTGATGTGTTTAAAAGAACTTTAAAATAATGCTTTTTCAATAGAAAAGAATTGGAGGAGAAAGTCTCGCTTTTAACTGGCTTCATGACTTCTCCACTACCTGATGGACAAAATATTATGTTATTACAGGAGAGCTAAGCTCCTCCCAGCCGCGGCATTATGGGTGGGTCTACTGGGCCTGGGCCCACCCACTTGCGCTATGGGCCCACTCTGTGAGACTGCCGATAGATCAGCATTTTGTACTCAAAGCTGCTAAAAACAGCAAACGTGTTAACAAGGCAGTAAATGGATTCTTCCAGTTCAACTGTTTTCTTTTAAATACAGAATAACCTCTAAATGAAATGGTCGGGTATTGTTTCTGTACCTGCTCATAATTAGTGGGCTGTTAATCTATAAAGCTTGCGAAACAACATTACGCGATTGCTGCTGTCATACTTGCAGACATGGCAGTGAAAACGCTTCACTTTCACCACTTCAGATCGAAATAAATAAATAGATGGAGGAAACATGCAAGAGCTGTTTCAATCTGAGAAAAACTGAACAATCAGACAAGGAAATATTATCTAGACTGAATTAGGAAGAATTGACCCATATGAGCACGAGGAATGGTCCAGAATCAGAAGTGATCCGCAGCTCAGTAATTGCAGTAAAAGGCAGGGGAGACGCAGTCGCACCTGTCTGCAAGTTTAACATCACACAAAATATTGATAATCAGAATTTGAATTGCATCACTTCAATGTTGATTTGTCTTTAGTAATTCAATGATAAAATTCTCATAAACGATGTAACAATATAGGTTTGCGTGGTTATGAAGCAGTGGTAGAAATTGTTTTCCCTTTTTCCCTCTGGCACCGTGACTTAAATGTATATGTCACTCCTTTAAGTTCGACCGGAGTTTTATGAACTGCATGAGCATAAAGCTAAAGAAAAAATGCAGTGTATATGGGTTCGTGAGGTCATACGGCAGTGGTGGAAGTTAATATTGGGCCCATCCTGATCTGCGCAGGCCCGTCCTGAGCAGGAATTCTGGCGCCGCACCTGGCTCCTCCTGTAATTTAATCCTAGTGGCATTTGAATTTGATATGTCTTGCCACTGACAGTTGTTTTGTAATAAACTTTTCATATTTCAAACATTAATTTCATGTTCATACATAAATATGTGCGTTAATTATAACCATGTCATACCATACCACCATCAACGGAATTTAACTCTACAATTGAAAAAATACGTAGAAGAATATAAGAAATAGATGGAAACATCCTTTGTTTGAAAGGAACCATTGAATTTCCCAGGAACCCACTTAAATCGTCACCTGTTGGTCCCAGGGACCCACTGCATTGAAAACCTAACATCACTGCCGATATTTAACTGATCAGGTCGCTGTTAAAGTCTAAAAAATCCCCAAAACATCTTCTTCAAAAACTTCTTTTTGACAGACTTTAAAACTTCTAAAGACTAGGGGTGGGAAAAAATATCGATACACTGAAATATTGTGATATTTTCATATGCTGATATACTGACATCTAAAAACACGGTATCAATCTATTTTACTAACAAAATCTTGCAATATTTTATTGGTCTGTTGCGAAACCTTGCGCAAATTCACAAAAATTTAGCAATATTTTCATATGCTGATATCATATTGACATTTAAAAACATGGTGTCGATCTATTTAACTAAAGAAATCTTGCGATATTTTGTCGCTCTGTTACGAAATCTCGCGAGAATTCTAAAAACATCGAGAGGTTTTGTAACAGAGTGATGAAATCTTTGTAAGTAAAATCGATCGACACCGCGTTTTTAAATATCAATTTGATATTGGCACATGAAAATATCGGGATATTCCAGTGTATCGATATTTTTTCCCACCCCTATTTTTAAAGTGTTGGAAACAAATTTAAAAAACTGCTATTTGCAATTACTGCTTGTTTTTTTCAGCTTTAATATTGGTATCGATATCGGTAATCGGCCACGAGTTTTAAAATATCGGCATATCGGCCAAAATTCCAATATCATCCATCCCTGCATACCCTACAGTAACTGGTACCTTTGTAAATATGTTTAAAATGTAGCAGTGGCAAACTATGTGAGAAGTCTTGTGCAGGTGAAGGGTGAATCCATTTGGCACTACTGCAACAATTATGCATGCAAACAAAAATTATTTGTATATTTTTTCAACCCCAACTATGTACAATATAAACCCATGTACTTTTACTCCAAACCCTAGCCCTGTGTTAGTTTGAACGAAATGAAAAAAAAAGATCAACGTCTCTCAAAATCATGCCATTCTATGTTTGTTGTTCACTCAACTACATGCAAGTCATCACATTGTCTGTATCTCTGTGTAAACAAAGTGAAATGAAAGTGTAAAACAGTGGCTCAACATTTTTTTAAAACCTTTTCTTGTGTAGCTGCTTCTGGACTGATGTACCTGTTACACAGTCTGACAAGTTGGAAACAGGATGTCTGAACCAAAAACATGTGGTTGGAACAGGCTGAATTTCTAGTTAGTCAAGATAAGTCGATGGAGGTTTTATATTGTGTATTCATATTACAAGGATTAATAAAATATAATAAAACTGTAGATGTACTTTTCACATTTAAAAATTAATCCTAAATATCACTTAAAATTACAAGTGGATTCACAGCAGCATTAAATAGCCATAAAAGCAAAGCAATAATCATAAATATCTCTTGGACATAAAAATGTCACTACAAAACTAGATATGATGACAGTTTTATCACTGGGAGCAAGTCACTGTACAAAAACCTGAACATCATCTCATATAAAAAAAAAGACAACTTGTTGCTAGCCCAAACAACAGAGGATCATCAAAGTTGAATTTTATCAGTCATTTAAAGGCATTAACAACAAATGTGTCAAATTTCATTGCAGCCCACCAGTGAAGCAAAGAAAATTATTTTTGTAGACTTATATCTTACAGCAGAATTAAACTTCAAAGTTCACAAACATGAGTACAAAATCCTCAGTTTTGATTATTCATAAACACCTGAGAGAACAGTCACTCTCACATAAAGTCTGGCTCAAGGCCTGAGTAAAAAAAAACAAAAAAACATTTAACACAGGAACGCCAGCATGTTCTGCCTGCAATTCAATGCACCCATTTATCCATTGATCTTGCCAAACAGTATCTGCTATTGGCCTGACACTATACTACATGTGTGGAGGTACACCATAAAACTTTACTAGGCGTGTCACAATAGCAGTCTTTATATCACAGCAGTGTGCTATGGCTCGTCTGCACAAAGCCCAGCATTGAAATCTGGATCTCATTCAGCAGCGAGAGTTGCTCCCGTTGAGCTGTGACCTTAAAGGGTGGAGACGCCACTTCCTCTTAATGGAGAGGTGTATGTGTAAGTGCTAGAGCCCATAATGATTTACATGCCTGGGTTTCAGACTGGCCCTCCGTGAGTGGAGGCGAAGGTTTCTAGAGCGAGCCCCCTTCCCCCCCGCTGAAACTGGTGACACAGCAAAACAAGCAGACACTCTGCTCACTAGAAATCTGGTAACGCTTCATTGGCTGGCCCACCCAGGCTTCCACACACACGCACACAAATGCAGGAGAATAGGGGCGAGAGAGAGAGAGACAAAAAAGAAAGAGCGATGGCGGACTCAGAAGACTGCAGGGGAAAGATGGAAGAAATAAAAGTATCCAAGGAAAAATAATCCAAGCACACCTGCTCAATGTGCACTAAAATATATTTTGTTTATCTATTTGCCATATAAAAAGGAGCATGTATCGTCCTTAAAGAGTAAAAATGAATAAAGTCAGATAAATAAACTGTCTATCATTCCCATATCCTAGACTTTATGTTCAAAGGAAGCCATGCTTGTAGAGGCCCTTGTCATTTGGTGAACAGCTTGTGCAAGGCCTTAGCTTCCCCTGGGATTGAAACCCTCCCTGCTTGGGTTTCACCTGCAACACAAGGCTTACCGGTCCACCAGGCCACAGAGGGATTGTAAGGAATGACAGAGAAAAAAGATCATTGGAAGGAGGAGGAATAAACACAAATAGACCCCTCGACTTCATGAGGAACAAAAAAAAAAGAAAGCATGGAATCACTTACATATAAAGGAACCTTTTTTCTGTTCACCTCCATGTTCTGTCCATCCACCAAATACCTGCAGAGGAAATAGTCATGTTACTGCAATGTCAAGTTAATGAAAACACCAGAAACTGCTCAGCTGTGGGTGGCCTGGACTTGGCCTCATCTATAACCATACTGTTATTAGACCACACAGTCATTCACTGCATTGTTGTGTTTAATTGTTTAGTCTAGAGCAGTTTGGTCAGGAATTGTGAAAATCCTGCTCCTTAAAAAGAGGAAGAAATATCCTGAAAACTTTGGAAACATTTTTTTTTTTAAACAAACGATATATAACGTTTTTTTTGGACATTTAAATCAATAAGGTTAACCATCTGTCAGTGGTCTGAGATAAAACCATTTCATTTAAGAAAGTAAGAACAATACATGCACAAAACAGTGTAAAAATACCTCATTTAAAGCAAAATTCTACTTGTATACATCAGTATTATCAACAACCCTTTAAACATGTAGTATTAAGTTAAAGTATTAACTTGCAAATAATGCAAGTGTTTCACTGAAGTGAAAGTAATTCCATTCCAGCAGAAAAGTTAATGTACTTTGTTAAAGTATTTTACCACTACCACATGTGTGGATGAAGCTACAATAGCTACACTGTCCAACTGCTCGGGCAGCATGCAGCTGAGAAGAGCGTAACTATCATCAGCTCACACCTGATCCACTGTGACTTCACTGTCAGCTGTAAATAGTGCATGACTTCAAAGCTGCAGAGCAGCGTTGGCTCTGCAGGCTGCACTGTCTAGACACTCATCTGCATCAGCTGGAGGCCACTCCAGTAAGCACAGTTTGATCCTGTAGCTCAGCAGATTATTTTGGTTAATGTGCTTTTGCTTCTGTGTTGTGCAATACGAACCAACGCTGCTCAGTATGTTGCTGCAAAACTTTCTTGATTCCATTTTTTAAATTCCAATTAGAAGTGTGACCAAATTTCACTTCATCTTATGCATAATAAAAGGGTTCTCAGTCCCAACCTGCTTAATGACTGGTGCTTTTCTGCATGAAGAATGTGTTTTTTTTTTCCTTGTAAGCATATAGGTTTCCTCCAACAGCTCAAAGATTACGTTAGGTTCATTTTAAATTTCTTCTCATTGTGGGTGTTAGTGAGGGTGTGCTTGGCTATTTGTTTCCCTCTGTGACTGACCAGAAATCTGTCCAACCACCGTAATGGCCAAAAACACCTGCAGTAGGTTTCAGCACCCCTGAAATCTTCATTAGGAGAAAGCAGGTGAACCTAAGGAATGAATCTATGCATTAAACTTTCATTTACACAATTAATAACTTGGTGAAGTTGGTACCCTATATGGTAAACTCTTGAGTTGTGGTTCAGTGCAGTCCAAGACAAAAAAAAATGTTTGTGCTGAGATTCCTTACCAGCAGCAATCATGGGGTGGTTAATATTTCACTTAAAAATAACATATACAATTAATGAGTTACTGAAATAGCTTCAGAACAAGGAGAAACCTTTGGGGCTGAGAAATTAAGCCAGTATGGACAAACTAGAAGCTGCAGTTCTTCTAATGGCCACTTGAGGCTGCTTCCAGAAGCAGCACCATCTCCAAAAGCTACGTATATGTACCAAGTGTCCTATTTCATAGTAGAAATGATCATGTTTACATCCTGATGTGAAATTAAAAACTATGTTTTTGTCTCTGTAGCTAAATTCTATCTAGATTAGGGCTGTAACGGTATGTGTGTTTGTGTTGAACCATTCGGTGCACTGCTCTTGGTTCGGCACGGCCCTGTACCGAACTGTTGGGTGCAGGATTTGTTTATTCAGCTCTTTATTGTTTCATTAAGTTTTTGCGTGTTTCTAACAACTCCTAACAACATGGCATGTAAGCTAGTTGAGCTAGAGGAAGCACCCCTGTTAAATAAGCCTCACGTCTCCCGTCTGGGAGCACCTTGGTTTTGACAAAGAGGGAGGAGGGAAAAAAGAAAGGCTGAAAAAACAAAAGCGGCGTGCCAACTCAGTCGGGTATGTACACAGAAACATGTTGTAACGCATCTAAAGCGACACCACACAAGTTTGAGTGTTACTGGTACGACTAGAAAACAGACTCATTTAGCACAAACAAGTGTAAAAACAGCAGTATGTTACCTGTTTATGCATTTTTTTATTCAGGCAATCTGACCAGAAGAGTTACCAGCTGTGATGTTTAGGTTCTGTGATGAGGATGAGAGCATGTTTTTTGTTTTTTATTGAAAAGTGTAAAAAAAAATAAATAAATAAATAAAAATAAAAAACAGCAGGATTGTTTTAAAAAAAAAAAAAAAAAAAAAAAAAAAAACAATCCTGCTGTATATACAGGGGTTAGACAATGAAACTGAAACACCTGTCATTTTAGTGTGGGAGGTTTCATTGCTAAATTAGACCAGCCTGGTGGCAAATATTCATTAATTGCACATTGCACCAGTAAGAGCAGAGTGTGATGGTTCAATTAGCAGGTAAAAAGCACAGTTTTGCTCAAAACATTGCAATGCATACAACATTGTATCAGAGTTCAAAAGAGGACAAATTGTTGGTGCATGTCTTGCTGGCGCATCTGTGACCAAGACAAGTCTTTGTGATGTATCAAGAGCCACAGTATCCAGGGTAATGTCAGTGTACCACCAAGAAGGACGAACCACATCCAACAGGATTAACTGTGGACGCAAGAGGAAGCTGTCTGAACGGGATGTTCGGGTGCTAACCCGGATTGTATCCAAAAAACGTAAAACCACAGCTGCCCAAATCACGGCATTCGCTTGGCCCAGGACTTGTGCTAGATGGGCCAAGGACTACTGAACCATTCTGGAGGACCATGTGCATCCAAAGGTTCAAACATTGTATCCTGAAGGCGGTGCAGTGTATCAGGATGACAATGCACAAATACACACAGCAAGTCTGATGAAAGATTGGTTTGATGAACATGAAAGTGAAGTTGAACATCTCCCATGGCCTGCAAAGTCACCAGATCTAAATATTATTGAGCCACTTTGGGGGGTTTTGGAGGAACGAGTCAAGAAACGTTTTCCTTCACCAGCATCACGTAGTGACCTGCCCACTATCCTGCAAGAAGTATGGCTTAAAATCCCTCTGACCACTGTTCAGCACTTGTATATGTCATTTCCAAAACAAATTGTCGCTGTATTGGCCACAAAAGGAGGCCCCACACCATACTAATAAATTATTGTGGTCTAAAACCAAGTGTTTCCGTTTCATTGTCTAACCCCTGTATTTCTATAAATACAAGATTTATTTGAAAATATCTTCTTTATTTATGGTTTTTTTTTTTTCATTCAAATAATATGGCAGTAAAACAAACAAAAAAAGCTTTGATGTTAAATTTTAGTGAACTTTTTAATAAACATATTTGTATTTTTTCCATCACTGTACCAAAAAAAATCCGAACCGCAACTTGTGTACCGAGGTACATTACCTACTGAACCGTGATTTTTGTGTATCGTTGCAGCCCTAATCTTTATCATAACTGATTTTGAGGTGAATTCTTATTTTCTAGCTTGTTTAACTTTGCTTTTTCAGTGAAGTTAAAGACATTGTTCTTTACATTGACATACGACAGATATGTACATCTAAGAGATGTACTGTTAGTCTGGTACACCAGCCTGACTAACGCCATGTATGAGATAGACGGCAATTCAGTCTGGGATCCTTCTGCTCGTGACTGACAGGGCTGCCAACTTTTTACGGAAGCTTGGAGTGAGATTTGGTGGAGCCAACCAAAATGTTGTTGCATACACAGCAAAGAGACATAAGACCAAGAGACTGCCCATAGATAGGCATTTTGTATTGAAAACCGGGAGAAAAAATAGTAAACACTGTTGACAAGGTATAGGAAATGTATCTGAAAATGTATTCCTATTGTGTCAGGATAAAGGAAGGCCCGGGCAGGCTTCAATCACCAGACTCCTGGGTGAGAGTCATGTGCGCTAACCTGTCAACCAAAGAAACATCCCCTTGGCTAAGTAGCCAGGGCACATCATCACTCGGAGGCATAGACCGACCTCTGGAGGTGATCTCGGTACAGTTCCATGCGTACTACAGAACAGTTCGCTGATGGTAGAACGTTGCACAGCCTCGATTCGGCCCACTTACCGAAGTTCCATTCATTCTACATGATAAATGAAACAGAAGCTACCAGAGAAATTGCTTAAGATGTCTCCGAAATAGGAATGGGCGATATGGACTAAAATATGTATCATAATAATTTCTGTTTTTTTAATCACAGTAAGGATAATTGACAATAAAAATATCAGCCTAATTGTTTGCATGATGAAGCTATCATTACATTCCGTCTTCAGAGCCCTAAAATAATACTAGAAGTCACCAAACTACATCAATTAAATTCAGGTAGTACACCTGTGCTGCAAAACTGTAGAAATTTGACATTTATTCAAACAGTGCAAACAGAAAAAATAAAGTTTATAAATAACTGTAAATACAAACTGATAAGTTGAATTTATTGTTTTTATCATGAGATGACAAATTATCACCATGGAGAATTTCTTTGACAATATATCACACACGATAATATATCGCCCATCCCTAAGCCGAAAAACAAAATGGTTCAGGTTAGGAGCTTTAGCGCCTTTGGTCTTGTAATACATTTTATCGTGAGGAAAGAAAAAAAAAACTTGCAGTGCTCTCGCGCCATATGAGAGTTTCATGCTGTAACAACAGCAGTATTTGTGCTTGCTGCATAAAGCAATCAATAATGTATCGCCACAATAACTAGCAGAAGAGCACAACAAACACAGCCAGATTTTTTTTCTGGGATTCTCCTTCTTTGCCTGCTTCGCCGATCAGTTTCAACACAAAAGTATTTGCTGACCAGCACCGCCATGTGCCTGGGGTGGGTATATATCATCCATGGCAATTGTTTCGTTTGCAGAAACACTGAATGTGAATCGGACTAGTTGAGAATTGCAACATTGTTATCACTTTTGGGCCGAACCGAACCACTGTACCGGACTAACAGGTGTGAAAGCACCCATACATGGCGTTGGTCAGGCAGGTGTGCCAGGCTGAATTCCACTGTCACTGGATTCCCAGTAAAATCCATTTCATGCAACAAGGGTATGTTGCATGTCCTCAGTGAATAACCAGTGATGGGGGCAGTTCAGATACAGCAGCTAATACTGCTGAATCTCATCCATATGAATATTAGGAGAGGTTTTATTAATAAATGAATAGTTTAAAAATAACACATTTTAAGAGAAATTACACCTGTTTTTTTTTTTTTTTTTTCCCTTTCTTTTTTTTTTGTGTCTCTTCTCTTTGGGGCCTTCCGCCCCCCCCTTCCCCCGTCTCGGCTTTTCCCCCCCCCGGGCTTCTTCTGCCGGTGTGGTGCCCCCCCCCCCCCCATATGATCCCCCCCCCCCCCCCCCCCCCCCCCCCCCTAACTAAAACTTTTTTTTTTATAAAAAAAAAAGTCATTCACTTTAGTAACAACAAAGAAACAATAAATCAAGTTGAAACATCAGGATTGGAAAAACCGATGCTGGTCCAGCGACCATGAGCCAACCACTGCAAAGCTTTGAGCTAAATTCATGTCTGAAATCTGATTTGTATTCATATAGTGAAATGAGAAACAAAAATAACTTCATTTTAATCTTTGGGAAATTAAATTAGGGTTAGTAAGAGAACTAGAAAAACACTGTAAAACAAAATTTGAGGTTTTTAATCAGCAGTCCATCTACTACATTTATGTTTCTAATAATCGACTGTTTTGCCTTTTCCAGTAAAACCAGATTTTAGAGAGATTTCACAATTAAACTAAAGCCTGGATTACACCCAACGCCATTGCTTTGATAGTGGGCAGTGCTGTCTTCAGGCGAACTCATGTTATTTAATGAGAATTAACCAGTTTAGTGACTCAGAGGACTAGAAACAACAACAGCATTCAGTGTCTTCACAGCAAGTCCAGTCATGTAACACTGACTGACATCCTGGGGGTTTAGCAATAATATCACTATCAAGTTTGCACTCTGTAGTTTGTCCAAAAGATATCCAACATTATTAATAGAAGATACCACAGGCGTGGGCGTCTGTTTTTAATCCTACTCATATCAATGGAGTTCAGCTTTTGTAATGAGGAACTGGAGAAGACCTATATGTCGTATTATAGAATAAACATTGTCCTAGTTTGGCAGGTTGTGCCCTAGGTCAACAAATGGGGATGTGCTTGATGAAAATTTTTAAAAACATGATGTGAATCTGCACATATAAAGAAAATATAAATAAAAATCAAGATCTGTCTTAATATTTTGATTTTAAAATCAAATATATCATCTCTGAGGAAAAAAAATACAAGGCTAAGCACCTAAATCCAAGTTTTACTCTCAGGTTCTTTTAGTATGCAGAGAATTTGTGTCAGTCATTGTCCTCAACCTGCCTTTACAGTAACTGCTGACAAGTTCAGAGTGAAGAAGAAACCTGACCTGGCTCAAGGCCACACACTCCAGAACAGAGCGTGAGAAAAGAGATTACACATAACAGGAGAATGCACACTGTCACAAAGCATTTGGGAACCATTTTGACATATATGTATGTTATGCAAATGTTCTTAGGCATTATCAAGTCCATCTCGCTGTGCTTAAATTTTTGTCAGATGATGGATGATTGAATAATGAAATTCATCTCACATGACAGGCTGCCATCATACGCTGTATGAAAAGCTACATTACTGTACTCCCAACTTATGTTAATCATACTCAATCTGCTGCACTTGTAAGTAAAGCAAAAACAAATGCAACAAATAAGTATTACACTCAGCGGTTTCACTGTGACTACATATCAGAATGACATTTTTCTAATTAATGGCAACAGTTAATAAAGAAATTATCTAAAAAGGAACATTGTAAGCAATGTTTCTTCCAACTTTTAAATGAGTGGCATTGTTTATCTCCTTTCAAAACATCTTTGCTGTCATATCAAGGGGTAGACTACTCGAACAAAGACGTTCAAATGGGCTGCATACACAAAGAATCCATTAGAAACAATAAATGAGTCTACTGCTTTCACCGGGAAGTGAAACCCACACATGCATCAGTCAAAACGCACAAGAGCAGAAAATGATGTCTGCAAGATCAAAACAAAGAGTTAGTTGTGAGCAGAGGGAAGAACCCAACAATTCCAGTCATGCGTATTACCTGTGAATGCACCATCACTTGGGCCTACTCTTATCTATAATCAATTAAATTACACCAAACTATTAGTAATCGTGATCTCGGTAGTCTCACAGAAAGCACGATGCTGATGGTGCATCGCATTAATGGAAAGCTGAACTTTTCTATGTGAAGATGAACCAGAATTGCCACTACCTGCTACTTGTCGTCTCCGCTCTGTGAGCTCGCGCTCGCTCCGATCAGACCAGCCGTACGACTTTCTACACACTGTTGCTTCCTTCACCGCTCAGAAAGTTCAGATACATTTCACAACTTAAACCCGCATGAGTTCCTTCACCTTCATCCGTCTTTTTCGATGCGGGGGAAAGTCAGTCAGGGAGTTTGTTTGCAGGTGTCGCCGGAGTTGTTTCTCCTCTTCAGCCTGGTCCAGCCCCCTCACCGGGCTGCAGGGCTGAGGGGAGGCAGGATCAGCCTCAGGACACGACACACACGTATGTCATCAATATAGCTTCATCTTAAATTTAGCTTTTTATAGAGTATGTTCATAGGCTGCGATTTAAAGTGTAAAGAGAGAAGAACCGTTTCTGAAGCGCATTTAAATTTCCTCCAATCACATGAGCACTGGATTGACGTCATTCTCACTTTTGCTCATTTACATGGTCAGTAGCCTACTAGTACACAAAAAAGCAAACACTGTAACTAAATAAATTATACCTAAAGCGATAAGTGAATTTTAAAATTCACTTTATTTGATTCACTGTTTGTTTTACGAATGACTTTTGCACTTTTGTCAATTTTACATAAAAATGAGTAAAGCCATTTCATGACAATTTAATGACATAATATACAGCATAAAAGTTCCAGACAATAATTTCCCTGCGTCATTTTCTCGTATGTTTTGTATTTAATGTAGATTTTTATGTTTACACACTATTTGTAAACTGATAGCTTGTAAATGTAGTGTGTATTGCAGTATAATTATCCTCTAATAATTTATTTTTAAAACTAATTTTAAGGGTATCCTGATCCTAAATGTGCTTTTTTTTTTTCTTCCAACTGAAGAAATCTTTGAGTCAATGATAGGGTTGGGCAATACAGACCAAATATCATATCACAATATATTTGTTTTAGATGACGATATACGATATATACCAATATTTTTTACCCTAATTTGTCTGAATGTTTCATTTCATTCCAAACACCTGTTTTTTAATATTGAAACATGTTTAGCTTAAAGGCATAGCTCCACTTCAGAGATGGAATTGACAAAACACCAATTAGAAATGTTTGTTAAATCAAAATAATTTGGTTTCTTGTCAGGGCAAGTGGGTTAGTTTAGGTGCAGCCAGGTCATTACAAAAAGATAAAACAAAAACAATTGCACAACTCCACTCCATAATTCCACTATGTAATGATGTATATATCATATCTTGCTCATGTAAATATCATATCTCCCTTGTCACACCAGTATATCGCGCAGTCCTAGTCAGTTTTAATCATCAGAAATGTGTAATATACTTCTGAGGTTTTATAATAACCTATGAAAATGAGAGTTATTATCCTCTGTATATTAGGCAAATTAGGCAAACTGCAAGACAAAGCCAAAAAAAGGGACATTTCCCTCAGAGAACACTGCTCCTGTACTGCAAGAAATGGCTGGTATGTAGCCAAAGCCAAATAGGTTAGTATGGAATATACTCATAATTTATTCAGTGTACCCTGATATAACTGTATGTTAAGAAGTACTAATTATAACTGTTAAGTAAACATCAGTGGGTTTTTCCTTTTCTTAGATTTTTTTTTAGATACACACGTCTGTATTTTCTTTTTGGACTGTAAAGGTTGGATTGAAGATTTTTCATTTTTTTAAAAAAAGAAAAAAAAACTGTTTAGTGCTATCAAGTAGAGGTGACCGCATTACCTCTACTGTCTCAAGGCTATAAAAGTATGTTTCACAGTGTTTGATTTGCCACTCAACATCCTTATACCCTTCAAGCTGGTTAATCTTGTTCACAGCTTTCATTTGGATTCTGATTATAGTTGCACAGAGAAGCCAAATGTTCACACAGACTTATTATATTCATGAAAAACAAGAGGACTTTCCCACCAGTCCAGCCCTCAGACTTATCAACTGACTGATTAGAAACAGATTCAGCTGCAGCTGAAAGGCTACAACAACTGTGTCCAACATTAACGCAGTTACCATTCTCAGTTAACTTCACTGTCCTCTGGCTAGTGTTGTCTTGTTTAATTGGGGAGATAAAAGGATTATGGGCCGTTTTGGAGGACTAAGGCTAAATTACTTTCAAGACTGCATTTTTAACCTATGAGACAACAGTGCCATCTGCTGGCACAAGTTAGTACAACATGGCTGGAGGTCTCCATATAATGTTCTAAGTATTTTCTGGCGATAGTTTTGACATTGAATGTGATCAATGTGTGTTTGATATCAAGAAAAACATACTGTTAAAATTTTGCATGCACTAAAACCAGAGCTGCATGCAATCTTTTGTCTCTAACACAAGGCTTATTTCAGATGCCCCCCCCCCCCCCCCCCCCCCCCAAAAGAAAGAACAAATAAACAACAACAAAACCTAGAAATAAAAAATAACAGCTGTGCAAATATTTTCCACAAGAAACCTGATTGTTACTTTTTGCCTCCAACAAGAGGAAATAAAAAAAAGTTAAGATCATAGACTGTTAGAAGCACTGGATCAGGTTCTCCTGCACAGCTCTCATTGGACTGGTTCAATCGGAGCAATTCCACCTGAAAATGAGGTCCACATTAAAAGCTAAGAAAAACAGACAGTCATATTGTACAGTCATCCCCCCCCCCCCTTTTTAGACATTTCAAACACACTAATACTAACATTTACAGTCTTTAATCTTAAATATGTTACTGTCTTTTATTGTAGCCTTTTGATAGTCTAATTTTGCCCTTTATTATGAATCGTTTCTGTATATGCTGTTGTTTAATGGTATGTTGCTGTCTGTGAAGCCCTTTGTGTACCTTTTTTTGTTTATTGAAAAAGGCTATATACACAACCAAATTGAAATTGAAATTGAAATTAAATATCTTGAAGCTTTGCTGTAACCAATGAATAATCATTATGACATGGAAATATTAACATAACTTAAATTATCGGTCTTTCTTCTCTCACAAAATGTTGGTTTACTTTCAGTGTATTTAATATAATAAAAAAGATAAATCAAATTGAAAAAAGCCAAGCTACATGTGTGTCCACCTCTGCCCTGGGGCGGACAGATGGAAATGTTGTCAGTCAATTCACACCAATGGCCCACCAAACATACATGTACCAGTGTTTCCAACACTGGAGTCAAGGTGGGTTAAATGTCTTTCCCAAGGGCTCAACCAACTCTCTGGTTACTGGATGACCTGATCTACCACCATTTACAATCTGATACTTATCAGAGTATGGTTTAACCCGAAACTTTATCACACAAAAAATGGAGAGACTCTATGACCAGGCATTGCCAAGATCTCTAAACATGAGCTCATCTCACATGGACAGAAAGTCAGTGGACACAAAATCTGTGGAAAAAGTAGAGGTTGGGTTCTCCATGTCAAAAGTAATAACAACCATGCAAGTAGTTATATTGTATCATGAATAGTAAAAAAACAGGTTCAATATTGCATGAGTGCCAATTGCATGGATGACCACCTATACATATTGTAGTATTTGGGGAAGAGAAGATATGGAATGTAACTACCACACATTATTTAGGAACAAAGATCTTGTTTCAGCAAGCACAGATACAGATTCCTCTTAAAAAAAAAAAACCAAAACAAATATATATATATATATATATATATATATATATATATATATATATATATATATATATATATATATATGTATGTATGTATGTATGTATTCTGAAATTTTTTTTATAATTTTATATACTAAATGTATATGTTTAAAAAAAAACGATATCATTTTTCATTAATAAGAATTTCTTTTTACAAGAGAAACAGTCATAAGTAATTTTTTTCTTGCATGTGCATAGATGAAAATTGAAGGCTTTGATTTATTCATTTTTTTCTTTATTTTAAAAATTGTCTTTATAAAAATAAATTACAGTTAAAAGATAAAAATATTCTTGGGTGGGCTTTAAAAAAAACCCAACGCTTTGAAGAATCGAAAGAAACTAATAAAGGATGAGATGATGTTTTAAATTAAGACAGATTTTCACAGAAAGGGATGCTGTCAATTCCAAAAAAATAACATAAAACATAACAAGATGTATGTACAATATTTACCATTATTATTATTATTATTTTTTTTTTTTTTTATTACTATCATTTTTATTATTATTATCATCATCATTATTATTATTATTATTATTATCATTTTATTATTATTATTATTATTATTATTATTATTATTATTATTATTATAAGCACTTTGAATTGTCCTGTTCCATGAAATGTACTATACAAATAAACTTGCTTTGCCTTATTATTATTTCCTTTTTTAATTGTAATTTCTGGGCGGAACCAAATAAAGGGAAGTTTAGATTGGGTGCACCAAGCACCCAACAACTTGCGCATGCGCAAACAAATCAAAACACCGACAGAGGAGAGATGATTTTATGAGGTTGCTTGAATAAAGCTATGCCCTATCAAGTAAGGTTCATTTTTTTCGTTTTGGCAAAATTGTCGCTGTCAACCTTTACGTTTGAAATTATTTTCATGGTAAAAAGAAATACTTTTACCGAGACAGTCAGCTGGAGTGATTAAAGATTACGATAACAATAGCTACATAGCTAACTAGTGGCTAGTAGACTGGAATGCTATAGATTTATACAATTATTTATAGAGTTTGTACACATTTAAATTGATATAACCTCAATATAGTGTAATTCTTTGTGTATATATACTTAAAAAAAACTTTATCCTTACCTTTCAGGCGTGCAGTGGCTTCATTTTATTGTTCGTGCGTTAGCTCAACAACGATCTGTGGATGGACAACGTTACCATGTCTGCTACAGAGGGGACTGCCGAGTGTCCTCTGGTCTCAGAAGAGATGGAAGGGATCTGTGTGATGCCTGATTTGAATACCATAAAGACCGAGCAGTCGGTGGGTGCAACCTCCGATGATGCAAACCCCCAAAATGTGGCCATGGGCATTAAGTTCATTCTCCCAAACCGCTTTGATATGAATGTTTGCTCAAGATTTGTGAAATCGCTCAACGAGGAAGACAGCAAGAACATCCAAGACCAGGTGAACTCTGATCTGGAGGTGGCTTCTGTTTTATTTAAAGGTAAGGAATAGGGAGAATGTTGATAATCAATCTCCAAACTAATAATCTGAGTAGCTTCTGATGCCTCATACAGTAGATTTTACTTCAAAGTGTAAAACCATTGTGAGCCTATGACTTAAGACATGTTTTCTTACTTACAGCTGAGTGCAATATCCAGACTTCACCTTCACCAGGCATACAAGTCCGCCATGTTTACACACCATCCACCACAAAACATTTTTCCCCCATCAAACAGTCTACCACACTCACCAATAAACACAGAGGCAATGAGGTTTCCTCCACTCCTCTGTTGGTGCACTGTAAGTACCACCACTGTTTCCATTTTCTTCTTTTTTGTACAGTTTTGTGAAAAAGTTCTTGCCCCCTTCCTGATTTCTTATTTTTTTGCATGTTTGTCACACTTGTATGTTTCACATCATCAAACAAATTTAAATGTGAGACAAAGATAACACAAGTAAACAGAAAATGCAGTTTTTAAATGAAGATTTTTATTAGTAAGGGAGGAAAAAAATCCAAACCTCCATGGCCCTGTCTGAAAAAGTGATTGTCCCTTCTGTTAAAACATGAATAAACTGTTGCTTATCACATCTTTGGAAAGCTGAGTTCAATTTCTCTAGCCACACCCAGGCCGGATTACTGCCACACCTGTTCTCAATCAAGTAATCACTTAAATAGGACCTGCCTGGCGATGATAGACATCATGCTGCGATCCAAAGAAATTCAGGAAAAAATTAGGCACAAAGTAATTTAAATCTGTCAGTCTGGAAAAGGTTCCAAAGCCATTTCTAAAGCTTTGGGACTCCAGTGAACCACAGTGAGAACCCTTATCCACAAATGGTGAAAATATGGAACAGTGGTGAACCTTTCCAGGAGTGGCCGGCCCACCAAAATTACACCAAGAGCACAGCAACGACTTATCCAAGAGGTCACAAAAGGCCCCAGAACAGCATTCAATTAACTGCAGGCCCCACTTGCCTCAATAAAGGTCAGTGTTCATGACTCCACCATCAGAAACTGGGCAAAAGTGGCCTGCATGGCAGTTCCAAGACCAAAACCACTGCTGAGCAAAAAGAACATAAAGGCTCGTCTCATGATGCCAGAAAGCATCTTGATGATCCCCAAGACTTTTGGAAAAATACTCTGTGGACTGACGAGACAAGAGTTGAACTTTTGGAAGGTGTAGGTCCCATTACATCTGGCATAAAAGTAACATGGCATTTCAGAAAAGGGATATCATACCAACAGTAAAATATGGTGGTGGTAGTGTGATGGTCTGGGGCTGTTTTGCTGCTTTAGGACCTGGAAGATTTACTGTGGTAAATGGAACTATGAATTCTGCTGTCTGTGTTGCCATCTGTTCATGACCTCAAGCCGAAGCGCACTTGGGTTCTGCAGCAGGACAATGATCCAAAAGACACAAGCAAGTCCACCTCTGAATGGCTTAAGAAAAACAAAATGAAGACTTTGGAATGGCCTAGTCAAAGTCCTGACCTGAATCCCATTGAGATGCTGTGGCATGACCTTAAAAAGGCGGTTCATGCTGGAAAACCCTCCAATGTGGCTGAATTACAACAAATCTGCTAAGATGAGTGGAACAAAATTCCTCCACAGCGCTGCTGAAGATTCACTGCCAGTTATCACAAACACTTGATTGCAGTTGTTGCTGCTCAGGGTGGCCCAACCAGTTATTAGGTTATTAGGGCAATCACTTTTTCACACAGGGCCATGTGGGTTTGGATTTTTTCCCCCCTTAAAAATAAGAATCTTCATCTAAAAACTGCATTTTGTGTTTACTAGCGTTGTCTTTGTCTAATATTTAAATTTGTTTGATGATCTGAAACATTTAAGTGTGACAAAACATGTAAGAAAATAAAAAAAATCAGGAAGGGGGCAAACACTTTTACACACAACTATATGTATAAATGAATCTTAAAATTGTTTTTAAAAAGGTGAATATTACATATAAATATTTTTCCTCTCAGCTTTATCTATTCATCAGCTGGCAGCCCAAGGAGAAATGGTGTTTTTGGCAAGCAGGATTGAACAAGGTAAGCAGTTGATACAAGCTGTCGTGGGATTCAGTTCTTTTATAGTTATGCAGTTGTGACACACATTGGTAGTGTTTATTTGTGCAATGACAATAATTAATCATTTTATTAGTTTTACTTTAAAAAATATATTTTTGCCTCTTTTTTTTTCTTTTTCTTTTGGCTACCCAGTGATATAAATCATTATTCGCCATATCAGTAATTCAGAATTACAGACTATTTTCATATAGGAATATGAGATGGAGAAGAGTTTCAGCTTGTGATTGTTGTAAAGCCACAGAGAATATTTTAAAGTTATGTGGTTACCGAAGATGTAGAAAAATCCTTTAATGCATTCATTTTCTGGACTGCTTGTCCAGTTCAGGTTCACTGGGTGCAGCATAACCCAGCTATTATCAGGCAAGAAGCAGGGCACACCCTCTACAGGTCACCAGTCTGACACAGGGCCAACACAAAGAGACAAACAACCACTCACGCTCACATTCACTCCTAGGAAGAATTTAGAGTGACCAATTAACCTAACATCATGCCTTTGGATGGTGGGAGGAAGCTAAAGTACCTGGAGAGAACCCACGTGTACACATACACAGGGAGAACATAGGGAGACCTCTGTTTACACTTCCCAAACCCCTCCCCAGCCGAAGCTCAACCTTGAAAAACAGTAAAATAGTTAGAAAAATATTTTATTAATTATTATAACAGTTACCTAAATATGTATTAATTACCAGAGTGATTCACCTTAGATGCCAGTTTAGGGTCCTTTATTCTGGGTCCTCCAGGCATACGTCCACCTTTTTACCACTAGACCACCAATCCCTCATATACTGTATATGTACATATATTTACACACAAAGGAGATTATTTTAAACATCAACAGATGATTTAGAAAACATCTTTCATGGGATTTCTACAGTACTAGAAGATGCAGTTTGTGGACTTGTTTTTAGGGCCACTTTGGGACTTTTTTCAGTTTTACACATTTTTAATTTTAGACATTTAGTTTCAAGTCGTTAATAGACCAAAAGGCTTGGGGTTAGGGTAAAAATACAGCGCAGGGTTTTTTTTTTTTTCCTCACAGTGCAGAGCATGAATTTTTCACAAGCTCTGCTCTAGCTAATTTATATTCCTACAGAGTAGTTATTGTGATAAATGAGGGTCACAATAGCTACTCTGTCCTAAAACCAGAAATCCTCTGTTTGTTTTTTGTTTGGTTTTTTTGTTTGTTTGTTTGTTTTTTAAAAATCATGTTATCAATTTTTGAATATATATTTCAACAGAAACTGTAATCAATCTCCAAGATGAGGAAGGTTTTACTCCGTTGATGTGGGCAGCTGCACATGGACAAATTGCTGTTGTTGAGTTTCTACTGCAAAATGTATGTAAAAAAAAATTATATCATCACATTGGTTTATTGAATCAGAGAAAAAAAAAACAAATATTCTGAATCACCCTCAACTGTAGGGGGCTGACCCAAACCTCCTGGCCAAAGGAAGGGAAAGTGCATTGTCTTTGGCCTGCAGTAAGGGATACACAGATATTGTGAAAATGCTCATTGACTGTGGAGTGGATGTCAATGAATACGACTGGGTAAGAGTTTTTTTATGCTCACTGGACATCCATTCAGTTTAATAGAATTTAACATTTGTTATGATGACTGAAATATGCAAATATCAGTGTAACCATTAAACAATGCAGTGTTTTTATCTTGGTGGGTTTCAGAATGGAGGAGCCCCTCTCCTGTATGCGGTCCATGGCAACCATGTGCGCTGTGTTGAGATCTTGCTGGGTGAGAATAAAACTTGCAATGAGCATAACTATGTGCCACAACAATCATCACTTTGGTTATTTGTTTCAAGAATAAGCAAAGCTGCATTTAGGGAGTCATTTCTGGTTCATCCAACACGAACATATAAATTGTATTTTGGTATCTTCCAGAAAGCGGCGCTGATCCTACTATTGAGTCTGACTCTGGATTCAATGCAATGGACATGGCTGTGGCTATGGGCCATCGAAATGGTATGTGAAAGATATGAACAGCCTCTGGCTGCATTTAGGGCAAAAACACATGGAGGAACTCAGACTAAGCATTACGCAAAAAGACAATAGAAAAAGAATTTGTTTTAATCTTAAATCATCACATAACCACTTATTAGGAGCTCTTTACTAATTCTGAGTGGGAAAATGATCATGTTATTGCAGCAAAAGTATAGCAACAACATTAAAAAGTCAAACACAAAAAACATAGTATGAAAATAGCAATGGACGGGTCTCACAGTATCACAAAGGAATTAGAAATTCGGTTAAAAGAATAAATGTGTTGGCAGTTGTTTAACACTAGAACGGCCATGCTTTCATAACTACTAAAATAGTCACCAATGGTTGTTTTGATGACTATATTTAAATGTTAATTAGTTTCCTTGCTAACTATACAGCTAAAATTAATTAAAGGTTTACAAAACTGAACAATAAAGCAACAATTGTAGCCTCATCAATCTAGACTTCAGTTTGTGTAGCCTAAATACTTGTAATGAATTGAAATTAACGAGGGTCTTGTATCCTAAAGTAATAAAGAACACACACATGACAAATAAAGTAAGGCAAGAATATTCCTGAGAAGACAAGAATCTTTGCATTTTAATAACTGCATATTATTTACTATGATGCAAAAACAAGTATTAAAAAGTCACAGCCTTCCAGCTACTAAGTGCCAGTGCACTTCTTCACTTCTTGAAGATGTTTATGTGGTTTAGCTTGTTATTCCTGTAAGGCCCAGTCTGTTGTAAAATATAACAGCGTCACAGAGGTCTCTGTCTGTTAGACATTAAATATTAAAACTAGTTTAATGAGAATGTTTATTTCTGGCTGATGCTACAACAGTTGGAACAAAGGTCTTTGGGAATTTCATCATTATCCTGTGCAGTCCAACTTTATAAAGCAAAACAACCACAGTGGGCCAAAAATACTGTACAGAATAATAAAAATCGTTAGAATAATATTATTCCAAAAATAATTTAGTCTTCCCTGCAAGTAGTCAGCCCTCGTTTTTCCTTAAAAATGCATCAGAATAGTGAGTCTAGTCTGGTTAATTGTTCAAGTGAACACCCAGGTTAGAGTTCTCTGTCACAGTATGGGCCTGTGTAATTCCACCGCCAGCTCTTTGGTCTTCCCACAATATTGATTTAAAGGAGCCAGAAAGGATTGGGATTTATCCTGTCATACATCACTGTGACATGAGTGGGAGAGAACTTGTTGACTTTTACTTTGCTGCTTCCAGCCACTTTTGCTTTGTTGGAAGCTGTAAAGCAAAAGTGGCTTCTAAAATAAATACAGAGAAGCTTTTCTTTCTTTGTTGGGAGTGAAAGGTGGCCTCATGGGAATGCAAATATTTTGATTAATAGTCACTTTTAATATCCCATGTACACTGTACCCAGTGTAACACCAGTACATCTGTGCTGGCTGTCTTCCCCACGTTACTACAGCTTTGTGTATTAAAACACAGCATGTCTCTCTGTTTAGTTCAACAGGTGATGGAGGCACATTTACTGAAGCTACTGATGGGAATCAGAGAGTGAACTGTTGCATGTGGGGAGAACAAATACCAGTGGGACATTGCTGGGTGCTGGACAATCATATATCACGCCCTGGCAGTCAGTCTGCAGGAATATTTTACTCCTATAAGATATTTCAACAGCATTACATCATTTATTTATTTAATTTTTTGACCTGATGCACATGAAGGTGTGTGATTTTTTTTTTTTTTTCAATTTTTTTTTTTTTTATTTCTAACCCTTTTTCAAATGTCCATCCTTTGCACTTTTTTCTTACGTACATGAGCAGTTGAAGTCTAATGAGGATACACTGACAGATGCTAAGTTGAGCTCTTCACTCAGCTTTAATTAAACCATGAAGATTTGTTGGTCTGTTTTTTGCCATAACAATTTCCATATTCCCCTTTACCATTTGTGTTTTTAACTATTTACCAGAGTGCTAAATGGTTTTTAAGGTTAAAATAATTTTTATGTAAGATGTTCAGTTTGGCCTCATAGCCAGGCAATCTGGTCTTTGTAGTGAACGCATCTCTGAGGCACACTGCACAAACTGTGATAATGACGCTGCCAAGCTGTGTGTTGTGTAAAAGAGCTTTGTTTTGTTTGTACTGGATTTATTTATTTGAATAATTTAGACCGTTATGTTGTTGATGTTGAGATGTGTTGTGAATTTTTAAAAGACCTCACACTGCAGTTAAATATCCCACAAGGATATTGTGGTGCTTTTCTTTTGCCATTTTGTGTCAAGTTGTCTGTGAGTTGTACCGGTCATAATAAGTTATGGGTTAAAAAAAAAGAGAAATAACCACCTTGGTGTCAGTTGTCTTTCTATAAAGATATTTCTCTATGTGTGTGTGTGTAAAATCAGTATTTATGACTGATATGAAGTTGTCATGACCAAAGCTGAAGAATGCCATGTTTTTGTTTAACTAGCATTACCTCACTGTGGTACTCACTTACCTTCACTGGAAAGTGTTTTACTTTAAATACAATTAAGAAACTTATCAAATATGTTAATTTAAAGAATGTTAAGCATAACTTTTAAAAGACATTTGTTTATGGGTACTGTTGAAGCTCCGGTCAGTTGCACAGTTCTCTGGCTATTGTAGAGCTCAGATTTTATACAATGTTGGTCCAGTAGTTTCTTAAGAGGTACAGCCAAGAATTTAATTTCATGCCATAATTATCTAAAATAAATATAATCTCATGGATTTTTAGCTTTATTTGGACATTGCTGAAGCTTAGGAAATTGCTCAACACAGTAGAGCTGATCACGATGTCTTGCAAGAGAAATGACTAACGCTGATATTATTTTAGATCTGTTGCAGTGTGAATTTTTTTTTTCTATTGTGTAGCAGCGTATTTGTCCACATTTTTGTCAGTTATTTAACCTAAATTCACATTTACTGATTGCATAGATTATACTATCTCTAAAACACCCTGTGTGCAGATCCATTTCTGGGGAGACGGTACTTTTTTTTTTTGCCACGCTGCTGTTACCTAATGATTATTGGTGTATATTATCCTGGTTTAATTTAAAGATTCTCATCTCCTCTTTTCTCTCTCTCACCAGAAATGTGAGATAAGGGAGACACAAGGAGATGTAAATTGAGCCAATTGCCTTAAAGTAAATCACATTTTTTCTAGTGCAGTAAGTAGACATTAGAAACTGGGCAATGCCAACATTCATACTTTTGACTTTAAAATGTGAAATAATTCACCACCATTCAAAGTTGCCAGAAAAGACCTTCCCAAAATGATACATATGTACTTCCTCACCAGTTGTAAGAATTAAGTACTAAGTATTTTATTTAAAAATAAAAAAAAGGGGAACATTTAAGAAGCGCAGAGTAAACTGTGGTAAAGTAGCAGGCCTAAATGATTTCTAATATAACAAAAGCTGCACATTGAGCCTCTTTCCCAATCTACAGAGAAGCGTACAGCAGCTTTATCTGCACGGTGCCAAACGGTCAGTGTAAGAAACTTTTCATATGAGAAAAGTGGACCATTCTGCTGATCTGTGGAAAATATAACAGAAGAAAGTTTTTCCCTGACTTTATTTCCAGCTCAACATAAAACTTGACATTTAAACTTCAAGCCACTTTTCATCAGCCAAGAACAGAGCAGGAGGCCATGGCTGACACTTCAACAATGGATTGACCATAAAACAAAATTTTCTAATAAAAAAGTAAAGCAATGTTAAAATATTTCATCAAGATATATATATTTTTTTAAATCCTTCAATTTTTGCAAGGTTTCCTACAAAAGTGTATGTCAGTGACATACAGTAGCTTTGGTAAGGCCACGTTTTTTATCCTTTGGTGCATCATCATGTTTGAGGATGTGCATAAAGCAGATTTAATCTATTTGGAGACACAATCAGTTAAAACATATATGGTAAGATATTCCTATTGATCAGAATAAAAGTGTTTTCATTACCCCATTGTTCAGATAAAAAACACTGAACCTGATCTGATTACTCTGTTTATAGTGTTTTTATTCTGATTGGACCTCTAATATGACTAAAAGGGGTCCATGTAAACATGTCTTGTGTCTCAGCTGTGTAAATGTAACTTTTGGAGAAAAAAACCCAATGAAGAACAGAGTTGTTTGTTGACAGTAGCAAAGGTTTATTCCAGATATGGTGGTTTTAGGGAGGCCACAGAATTAAGGTTCAGTAACAGAGGAAACAGATGTACAGCAGGGGCCTTGAGCACCACATTTTACACACAATCTCTCACTCTAACTGGACAAAGACCACAAAGCACAACAAGCATTTGGAGCGTCTTGTGGCTAAGAAGAGGTGGAATGAGTACTCAAACAGACCAAAATACTGCTACCCCAGTTTTAATACATCAGAGTACTACTCTACAAATGTACTTAAAAAAAATAAATCCACTTAAGAGTATGCACAGAATTTGCTCAGGTGTTGCACATATTACAGAATGCTCACAGCCAAAAAGTTGCCACATCACTCATCTTCTCAGATGTTAAAACTGTGCACTTTCCACCTCTCAACATTTCATGCGCCACATGGTGCTGTCAAGTTCTGACACTTCCCATTTCCTCTAGTTGGCCTCATCCTTGGATGCTTCATCGAAATTCTCCACCAGATCTGAAACAACAAAAGATTTAGTCGAGAATTGATTGAGTGGGGGGGAGAGAAAGGCATATCCATCTGCACACATCAGTCTCAATGGTGCCAGAGCACAATTCAGGAAAAGTGTGTTTATCTGAAACATGATACTTTGTGTTACACACTCCCAATTCTATGCTCATCCCTCCCACTCCCATACAGAGTGCAATGTGCTCGACACATGAGGCCCTCACAACTACTGAGAGCAGCTGTGAAAATTGTGGCAAACAGCATCAAAAAGTTGGCTTCAATTATTCCATGAAATATGAGAAATCTGCCTGTCCAAGTCATGTCTCAGAGGGTCGAGGGTTAAAATGGAAACAATTCAAAAAGGTCTGGGTAAACATGTTCCCTTTGGTGGGAGAACAAAAAGGAAACTTAACTCCAATAACAACGTGATGGCAATGGCTCTTAACCCCTGTGCCATCAACTGCTTCAATTGCTGAATACATGTGTAATCGTTTGTTGCATTTGTGAGGACTCGGGCTAAAGGGAGAGAAGTCCTGGGAAAAGCTCAGATTATTCTAATGGCAACCTCATGTGTTTGCTCCATTTTCTCCACAAAGAAAAGCAAACGGAACTGTACAATCTTATAAACAATGAACTTGAGATTCAAACAAAACTCTACATTGCACATCATCAAAACTGATGAATCCCCTTCATGTGACCCCTCTCACAAGCCAAAAGAAAAGTAAACCTGCCACGTTTATTTGACTGGGAAAAGGGGAAGAAAAAAATCCTGCAGCAGCGATCAAAAAGTGTGAACAAGTATTACCAAATAAGACCAGCTGGATGCCAGTTAACTACATTCTTTCATTTTAAACGGTTTTGACAGCCTGTTATATATGGACCCTTGCATGCACCAAAAAAAAATACATTTTAGCTCTCACCTGGAACATCGTCATCTTCCTCTTCTACTGCTGCAATCGGCGCTTTTCCATCTGCAGCTGTAGGAGGAAAAAAGGGAAAAACATTTCTTTACACACATCTGACTTAACAGAAAACAGTTATCAGCAACTCTGTAAGTTGAGGGCACTGACCCTGTTTGGGCAAGGCCTCGGCGAGTCTCCTGAGGCTCGTCAGGCTGTCGGCTCCCAGCTGGTTCAGGATGCCGGGCAGCATCTCGGTCAGCTGCTTGGTTTCAGCGTGGCCAGTGATGGTGAAGGTGTTGGCTGCGAGGGAAGCCTGGACTTTGGGATTGTTGAAGTGGATGACTGTTCCTTGATTTGTAAACATGTTAACCTAGAACATGACCAATTCTCACAATGTCAGCAACAAAATTACAGATGATATTTGCACAGACTCAAAATGTAACATAAGGTTTTACACCTACCTCTTCTATACCGGAGATATTATTCACACCAAGTTTCTTTAAAGAGAACTGGAGCTTCTTGTCATCTGCAGTTGCGGTTCTGTGTACAACCTTCTTCTTTCTGCGAGCACTACCCTGTAGCGACAGAAAACATCAAACACAGCTCTTACATACACTACTAAAAAGTTAGGGATATTCAACTTTCGATTATAATTTAAGGAAAATGTAAAATGTTCACACCTTAATCATATTATCACGAATGTTGGACATTTAACTGGAATTTTGATGTGATAATTCTTCCATCTCAAGCAATTTATTGAAAGAAAAGCTAACAATGGTGGGTATACCACAACATAAAAATGACAATGTCTCAATAACTTGTCATGTATTCGGTGTCTTCTTGGTCTGATGTCTAAAAGTTAACAGGATGATAAAGAGGACTGTTTAAAAACAAGATGTCATTAAACCAGAACATTTAGAGTAGGGATGGGCACAATTAATCGATGATCGATAATTGATCGTTAAGAATTTTTTCGATCACGTAATTTTTTTTCCAGATCATCCGACGGTGTTATAAAACAGAGTTCATTCATGATGTGTACGTACATGTACTAAAACTTCCTACCAGCAGGGGACGATGTAGCCTAAAGGCAGCAGAGAAAGTCGCCTGCGAGCTGCCGTCTTCTCTGTCAAAGCAGCTGAAAGAAGACTCGTCTAAACCAACATGAACGACGACGGCGAAGTCTGGACCATGGTGAAGTTGGTTTCAAGTTAGATATCAGACGTAAGCAAGACGCTGCTAACGGTGTGTTCAGACCAAGCGCGATTTGGGCGTCAAAATCACGCCTGACGCCCAAAGTTGGACGCTTGGTCACTAAAAAGTCAGACGCTTGATTTCCAGCGTCTCGACGCCCCTGACGCGCGGCGAGAGATGCCCAGCCAAGCCGCGCTCGCCGCGCCGTGGAAGGAGCCTCTCCTTTCTCTTTTTCCTTTCACCGCTCTGTCTGCAGGAGAGAGAGCGGCTCGGCTTTATGTGATAAATAAAGCAGGGAACGTCATCGTCGGACATCTCTGCTCTGTGTCCGGTCCACAAAATGATTCCAGGTGTTCTGACTGTGGTGAGTTTCATCATAACTCCAGGAGCAGCTGGCGAGCGGCACTTTCAGCCGTCTGATCCAGCCCAGTTTAATGTCCCGCTGTCCCGATGCGGGGCAGCATTATCAGCCCAGTATATCCCATCAGGACAGCAGGTCATCAAACCACCGTTCAGAATCCGGGACCGGACACAGATCACAGTTTATCCTCCTCTGTCTTCAGATAGAGAGGAGATTTCCCTGGTTTTTCTGGGTGTTTCCTCTCCTGTCAGAAAAAGTGTCTGTGTCATGACTCGCTCTGATTGGTCGATGCCCCGTGTCAAGACGCCAAAGTTCAGATTTTCCAACTCCGGCATCTGACGCCCTTGACGCGCGTCAAACGCTCAAAACTCGACGCGCGTCAACGCGGCACAAGTTTTTCGACGCCTCCTCGACGCGCGTCGGCCATTGACTTTGCATGTAAACCGGACGCCCTTGACGCCCAAATCGCGCTTGGTCTGAACACACCGTGACTCCGCAGATCGCGAAGAGCCAATGTCCGACTTGAAACCAACTTTACCGCGGTGAAGTCTGGTGTGGGACCTTTTTGCCTTAGAAAATGACTCCTCACATTGTAAATACTGTGACACATTTTATAAAAACAACTCGACAGCAGCTCCCATGACGTACCATTTATAAACCGCTCATCTGACCGAGTTTAAAGGTAATGAATCCTTCCTTCTTCAACCCACCATTTCCCCTGTCGGAAACCGGAGGAGCTGTGATGCAAAGCAGGCAGATAAAATTACGGAGGGAATTTGTAAAATGATTTTCGTGGATATGTTACCCAGAAGTGTCGTCGATGGAAAAGGTTTCCCAGATTTGATGAATTTACTTGAACCAGTCTATCGGCTACCTTCACAGCACATCATTACCAGGCTCAATGAAACACAAGAAGCGAGAGCAGGAGCTGCTGAAGAAGCAACAGCAGCTAGCGTTGCCATAACAACAGACTGTTGGACCGCTTTAACAGCAGAGAACTAGCCTGGTACACCAGCCTGACTAACGCCATGTATGAGATACAAGCCAAGTCAGTCTGGGCTCCCTCCATTGGAGAATGATTCCACTCCGGTAAAAAATTGACCGGACCAATCACAGCGCAGCAGTAGAATTATTAACAGATGAACGTTAAACTCCTCCGACATCTCCACCACTGTTTCTGCTGTTTTGGTGCGTAACTAACAGCTTCCGGGTCATAGTCACATGACGTGCGACACAAACGCTTTCTCATATTGGTAGTTCAGCAATAAACAATGCTGACATGTAACAGAGTATTTATAATAATAAAACCAAACATTCTATGTTAATATACACAAGAAAACTACATTAAATAGAGAGGGAAAAACAACATGTAAACGCTGACTTCCGGCGTTGCCATAGAAACGTAGCAACAGAGTGCCGAGCTACGCCAGCTACAGTCACTTCTGATTGGTTCTCTCCGGTTCACTTTCCTCCTGTTAGTCCCGCCTCTCGTCTCGCATTGGAAATCAGTCTCCAACGGAGGGAATCCAGACTGACATGCCGTGTATCTCATACATGGCGTTAGTCAGGCTGGTGTACCAGGCTAGCAGAGAGCTACCTCAGCATCACGTGCAACACCACTGACCTGCTCGCAGAGATGATGATTGAGGTTGTAGAGCAGTGGGGAGTTGAAATAAGTACGTATTTGACAAAAAAAAAAAACAGTCTGCCTGTGGTATCTGTAATCATTTTTTAACATGCATTTCTTAACGATTAATCAATAAGTGACCGTCAATTCTCCCGATCAAACAATCAAAAAGATGATCATTAATGCGCATCCCTAATTTCAAGGTCAAGTCACGATTTAGACACTACTTTTGATTTTTTTTTGCTTTTTTTTTTGGTTTGTCATCTATTTGGAGAACCGCTTGATGTGCAATAAATAAACAACCATTGAAAAATGTAAATGTGCATTGAAAGGTTTAGAGAAAAAGTCTAATTCAGTTCACCTGGAAAGTTTGTAGGGATTTTAGGTTCATTCTGACATCATACAAAAAGCCAAATATCCCTAAAGTTTTGTGAGTAGTGTATATTGTGTAATTTTCTGGTCTGAGCATTTTGGTCTTTAATTCAAGACTTTTTCTATTCATTTGAGTTCGTTGTTTCACAGCTGCAGAAGTTGAGAATCTACTCCTATACTCCTATAAATGCTCACACCCTGATCCAAAATCCCAAACATTATGTACTCCACAAAACAATGGGAAAACTCCTAAAATTATGCATTTCTTTTAAACATTACCTTTCCACCGATGCGGACTTGCGCTTGTAGTTTAGCAAGTTTTTCTTGATTCATAATTGCTTCTTTCATCTGAAAAAAAGAAAGAAACATCACACTGTCAGTGCCTCAAGTACATCTGCAATTTTAACTATAAATTGGATGACAAAATGTTGAAGATGGCAAAAAATTTTAAGCATTGATGAAATTGTGGTAGTTGAAAATGCAGCAAGATGCAGAAACCAAGACAAAATGCACACCATGCAGCTGAGAAGGGAAAACTCAAATTCAAAAACTGCTATCCTCACGGTTTTAGAATATAAATATTATCCCCTTTCTTTCTAGACACTAGACCTAAATTATATGAACTAACATGCAGTTAATAACCAGCTTACTGAGTTTAGGTTGTATGAATATATGAATGACTCAGCACATATCGTACCTCTAAAACCTCCACAGCTCCTTATCTCAATTGCTATCATAAACTAACCAATGTTTTTGTTTCAAGTGACTGCCACACCACTACTGTGACTCATTTCTTTTATTTATCCACTGGAAGATTAGCACATTGGCCAGTACAAATACATCCAAGTTGCTGAAATATCTCACCTAGATGACTAATATGCAAACAATAACTGTGAAGCGCAAAATGGAAAAAAAAAAGACATCCAAGGAGTCAGTAAGGCATTTGCAGGATTGATATTTATAATAATACATAATAAAGGAGGAGACATTATCTAGTATTTTTAGGAGAACTAAACTCCAAGTTAGTTAGGTTTAACCAGCATAAATCTTCTAAGATGCAACACTCAAACAAAAAGGTGGCAAATAAACCCAAAAGACACCATGCAAGTGGGTCAAAAGAATTTGCAAAAGATGGTGGACAAAAATTACATGGACCGTCCTTCAGCATTTACAAGAAAGAATAAAAGCGCTGGTGCCCTTCATCATCTATGTCCCAAAAGATTTATACATCTTAGCTCGTCTCTAAGCTCCTTGAAGAAATACATCTTCCAGCTTCTGATGAAAAAGTCAGTGTTGACAGTTCAGAGGCAATTTCATCATCTTGTTGCATGAGTAATGTCATACCGACCGACAAAGCAGTTTAGGAGTAGAGAGTTTGTTGTAGTTTGGTTACAGCATTGCACCAGTACTTTGCTAAACATACTAAATCCCGGAGATGTAAGAGTTGCATTCACTGTCATATGCTGTAGGAACCGCTTCAATGCGCATTAAAAACTATCCTACAACTCACTAAAACTACCATACATAATTAGCGCCATTATCAAAAAAGAAAAATCTGAGCGTGGTGCTGGTTGTCTCAGGTTGTTACCATAATCACATGATTTCAATCATTTGAATTCTAATCTATTCAGCAACCTTAACTATCATTATGGATGGAGAAATTAAACATCACAGCTATCAAGACAGATGTGCTCAAAGAATCTTAAAAACAAAGTTTAATGATTAAATACGGGAAAATCAATCAAAACTCATATTGGTTGGGAGAGGCCTTTATCACAAAAGGAGACATGAAAACCAGAATAAAGCCCCCTGACCCTCTCACATAAGAAATCATGGGTTTAGATTTTTACCCCTTTGACACCCTGTTCTTTTTATGTGTTGTGCTTTTTTTTTTGTTTGTTTTTGTTTTTTACCCGATACCTGCCAAATTTATACTTTAAAAAAAGAGAAAGAAAACAAATCTGTTTCACACTTTCAAACATTTGAGATTTTGCTCAAGACTGACTGAATGCCCCCCATTATCCGTGTAAACTTGACCATTAATTTATGAATGTAGCGGAAAAACAAAAAAAAAGTAGTCTCGTAATTTTCAGAGAAAATATGAGAAACCAAATGGCGATAAACACGAATAAAAACGCCCACTTTCAGGGAGTAACACCAGCGGTGTGGGTGTGGTAATGAACGATAAGCTTATTTTTTTTAAGCGGGTGGATGACATTTAAGAACTGTCAGTGCCATTGTCAATGATATTAGGTTATCAGAATAGTTGTTTGCAAAAGCTTAAGTTTTCCATATCTATGTTGTATGTTGAGGACAAGCGCAGATAGACTGGTAAATATATAAATAATTTTTATAAAAACAAGAAATCAAGTAGGTTTAGTAAGGCGAACAGAATTACCCAAGAGGACCATAGTTAACTTCAGCATGATTTTAGTTGACTCGCATTACACCGAAACGAGGTGTGGTTGGGCTTTTGTACAAGAACTTGCATGCTAACTATGGCTAGCTTCCCTGCTAACTGGCAGCCTGTGGGTGTACGGCCTGTCACTCAGCCCCTCACACTGCCACACAAAACCGTCAGTAGAGTTAGCTTCAAACCCCGGCGGATTTCAGCCATCCAGTCGAGAAAGGCTTTCTTTTACCTCTTGCCGTCGGATCAGGGAGTAACAGTGCAGGGAAGAAGGTATTTAAAGCTCCTCACTGACCTGTAAACTAACAGCAGACACATGCGGGGAGCAAGATGGAAGCGAGAGAGAAGGGAGGAAGTGACGTACAGCGAGACGTGCAGTGTGAAATGGGTCTTTCCTGCCCTGAGTTTAGCTTTGCAGGTTGCAGGCATAAACTTCCCTATACTTTCACAAGTTTTTGCCCAGACCCTGAGGTGAAACATAATACACAATATGTAGAACAAAATGTGTTAGATAACACGTGAATTTTCTCTGAAAAGCTTACAAAAACAAAAATTTAGGAGATGGCAAAGCACAACAAAAACATTTTTGAAAACATTAGCAATACACAACCTTTTCAGCAAACAAAATAATGACAGAACAACCAAGTACATCACTTGCAAAAATCCACAAACACAAATTTAGCAAACAACAATGAAACAGAACGCATCAGTTGAGAAAACAAAACAGACAACCCCTTTAACCTCCTGAGATATGAGCTTTATTTTTATTTATTTATTGGTGCATTTTTATTTTATTTTTTTCATGATATTTGGAAATCTTATGGGCATAATAACTATATAAAAATGATCTTGGCACAATAACATGTCCTCATAAACAGACAGTTAGAATGGAGCAATAAATGAAATGCCTTATTCTTTCCACAAAAGACTAAAATAAGTGTAAAATGTAACAAAACAGTTAGGCTGTAATTGCAGTTTAAGGCATCACATTTCACCCTGCACACAAGACTTTCCTGCACAGCACTATTACACTGCATTTGATTATTGAGGTTGAGAAGCTCAGGACGTTGCAAAAATGACAAATGAAAAGGTAGCCATGGTATCCAAATTAAGAATAGCAAAGGTACTCACATTTTACCGATTTATTTGACTCTCGACACAAATGAAAATGAACTTATGTATTTCAGCACAAAACCTTCTTTGGATGCTCTGATGAAAAGTATAAGCATACTTTTATGCTTATGCATATAGGAGAACAAAAGCAAATACTTTTTTTCTCATAATTTGAATATTCAGATGTATGACCCTTTGTTTTCCATTTTTGGAATCATTACTGGATTTTGGTCTGACACTAAAGATTTCACAGTTGAAGCACAACTTCAATGTTTTTTTGGCGACAAAAAACAGCTACAAGATAAGCAAGGTCCAAGAAGAAAATAATTCAAATTATCCATATCTTAGTTTGGACATTAATTCAGAAGAAACTTATTACTCTGTCTACCAAGTATGTACTATGGTGCATTCCTTTTACCTCTGAACTAGAAAGTCAGGGTGGGGGGGTTGTTTTCAGTTGAAATCGAATGCCCCCAAGGTCAAATTCTCACCACTTCTGAGTTCAGATTCAAAGATGTTCGCCCCAATGTCCTCATATGAGAACATGACTTTTAACTTCATCTTGGAATTTGTCTGCTGTACGCATTTTTGAATATGCTTACCAAATGGAATTGCAGACATTACTTTCTGAAAATAAACACATTTTAGCGCAACCCTCACTGTTGTTTATGCCCTTTTCCCACTGGCCAAAAGACCCATTTAACCCTGCAAACAATCGGCTTTTTGTGGCAGTGGAAAAGGTTCACTGACCCGTGTTGACCTCCGTCAAACGATGCGGCAAGCGACACGGGTTAAAATTGCCGTCAATCGGCATGCAGTGGCAACCCCAGACCTGGGTTGAGCCATGAATTTATGTGATGACGTTGGGCAGTACATGCCTACTTTGTGACATTGCGCCAGTTGGGTCTTATTTAAGTATCAAAACAACTCTGTTTCCGCCACAAATCCACGTTGCCTGCGTTCCATCTGCGCTAGAAAATCATCTCGTTTTCCTCCATTTTTAGGACGGACAAAGGCCTAAATTGCTCTCCATTGTTTACTTTCCTGATTTCTGTCACATGGCTAACATTATCAACGCTAACCCAGCATGATGGCGTCACCAGACACGCAGCGGTGGGGACAGATGCCACGCAGCTTGCTAGCAGGTGATCTGACCTGGCTTTTTTTTTTTTTTTTTTGCCAATGGGAAAGGAGCCAAATGCCAATTATGAGCGTGTCAACGCGCGTTTGACAAACCCGTGTGAACCCACTAATTTTCTTCTGAAAAGTGTTATTGAAACTCTTCACTGAGATGAGCCCCTTGTGGCTTTACAGAGTACTGCATTGTGATGGATTCAATCACTGGCAAGAAGAGAAGGGTCTATCTGCGGCTTGCAAGACTAGGCGTGTCGTAGAGTGGGTGTGTCGTCGAGTGACGTCACTCGATGACACGCCCACCAGGCCTATGAGAGCACGGTAAAATCTAGCCCTACCCCTGACCCTTCCCTAGCCCTAACCACAACCCACGCACTACACAACACAACACACCCACTACACCACACGTCTCTGGGTATACTTGGCTAATATTCGACTACTGAAAGCGTCAGGCGGGGGTTCTTGACTCAAAACAGTAATGTGGGCAGAGTCAGACCCCACCCAATGTCTAACTCCGCCTCACTGGGTGAAAACAAGTACCCCCGCCTGCAGCTTGCAGGAGTTGGATATTAGGCGGTGCTGGGCATCCGATGGGCGTGGCCAGATAGTAGGGTTAGGGTTATGGCTTAGGGATAGAGGGGAAGGATTAGAATAAATGGCTCAAAACAGTAATGTGGGCGGAGTCAGACGTCCAACCCCGCCTAATATCTGACTCCACAACGTCCTCCAAGCCTCAGGTGGGACCTTTTCGGTGAAAATTGAATGTCCACCTTTAAAGACAACAGGTGAGAGTTTATATGGAATGAAGCATTTGGTGGAGGGAAGTAAAACGTAATGTCCTGATATGTACATGCAGGCTCTACTTAAATTATTTTATGCCGATAAGTTTTTAAATCTCCGGAATCAGTATAGCACCATACTGATTTGCATTTTGGGATATGGCGGTTATGTTGATTGTAGCTACATACTTTGGCTGCTAGAGGGCGCGCACTTTTCTGTCATTTCTCAACAGATTTTTATCTTTTTCTTTGAACTTTATTCATAAAAGTACATGTTTTTTTAAATCAGCAAACTGTTCTTACCAGTGTGAAAACATAAGATAAATTTACAGAAGTCTTTTTTAAAAGTAAGAACTCAGAAAACAGTACTACAATGTTTCAGCAGCGTGTCACATATTCATTGAAACAGTGTGACGTCACATGAAACCCATGAATAGGCCTAGCACTGGTGAATATGAGTAACTGCAAAACGGTGCCAGGTGATCATTGAGATCACATATGTTTGAGTTTTTGAAAAATACTCTCTCTACATAAATTACTGCACTGATCAGTTTCTAAATATCATAACACAATGGTGTGGACAATCCATGGGCTTGGGTGCCGCGTTGCATTCTGGGGTATGGTGGTCATCTTGGTTGTAGTTATAAACTTTGGCCGCTTGGGGACAGTAAAACACCCAATACTCTGGCAATAATTACTTCATACAGACATTTCCATTATTTATGAAGTTTCCATCATTTCTAAATAGGCCTACAGATTTTTTTTCTTCTCTTGTCTGGATAGAGCTCAAGAGAAGAAAAGGATGTAAGGGAGATACTAAATTAGCCTTTGCTTGTTCAGCAGTGCCATTATGTGCAGGTGATATTACCTGGAAAGATAGATTATTGGCTGCTGCAGTAAATAAAATAAAAAAACATTCAGTTTTTTCTCTTGCCAGGTCATAATGAACTGACATGGACTGACATGTATAATCAGATGAAGATTTGTTGGAACCTTAGATAGGACTATTTAAACTTCCTTTTGAAGGAATCTTCTGAACTATCAGTTACCCACATTGTGGGTTAAAGTTTTTCAGTTTATCCTGTGAGGATGAGGATAAAATGGGATTTAAAAACTTGTAAGTGTAATTTCTCATTGGATATTTTCCAATCAGGTCTATCCACTCCCAGGTATCCAAAAGCATGCAAGTAATTCCTAGAATCAGGATGCTGAAACTGAAACATTTCCATTTCATGCCCAAATTCAGGTCACCACCACAAATGGCTTATTGTAGGTTCGAACTTTTCTTCGTGGCCTCTTCCAGAAATATTAGTGGCTTGATATACTATTTAGCCCAAACTGGTTCCAAATCCACTTACATAACACCAAACTAAAACAGGTAACCCATGCAGCACATGAGCCAGAATACAATCAAGTGACATTGCAATTTTGGCAAAACTATATGAGCCAGAGGTCACCTGATAAAGGTTTGCTTCAGATTTACCACTGAGTGGCTATATAAGAGTCAGAGTCTTAGGAATTGGGACATTATTTAACATTTGTGTATCAACCTTATATAAGTGTATAAGTATTTTTCAGTGTGGTGCTGGCATTTTGACTGTTCAGCATTTTTATGCCAGTTTATGACAGTTTAAGTTTCCTTTATGAATTTTGAAACTTTAATTTAAATTTAAACTGTTTTTGTAATTAAAGCAATTATAGGTATTTTTCATGTTATATAGGCAGTGGTTGCATCATTTGTAGTTATATTTACACAAGGTTTTCTTATTTGTTTGTTTTTATGATGTGTATGACGTAAAATATGACGTAGAATACCAAACATTTGTTTACTTTTATATGAAAAAGTAATTACTTTTATATTTGCCCAAGTAGGTTTTGCTTTGTCCTGTGGATAAATCCTCATTGACTGGTGCTAGCAATGAGATCACAACATCAGCATTACAAAATTGAAAAATCTTGGACAATTTAGTCATTTTTTTTTTAGATCCAAATTAGGTTAAGCAATTTTTATCATTTGCAATCAATTTTAAGGCTACATTTTAAAGAAAAAATTTAATTCTATTCACAGAAAATTAAATTAAATTCTATAGCTTTTAGAAGTATAGGTAGGCTACTACGTGTAGCCTACTTTAAGCTACCTTTTTTTTAAATGTTACCTACACGTCATGCATAAACTTTATTGACATTAAGTTGACACTTTCTAGTTCAGTCGATTTGATCATATTCTTTGTTTAGCTTTAGGCTATAGCTACTTTAATCACGTGCAAGTTTCTCTTAGAGCTGGAAACTGGCTGCAAGGCTGAGAGGCAAGACAGCTTGTGGTAAAAGGATTTCCTCCCGTGATACCAGGCACCTTGGGATCATAAGGGGGGAAAGTGTCACTGAAGAGTTTTCCTTTTCTTTCCCCCAGTGAATGTGAAGATAAATGTAGCTGGCCTAATGCACACCTCAAGTTGCTACTAATTGCTCTTTAAAAAGTTGCACATCAGCCTTTTATCAATACAGTTTTAGTAGTACAATAGAATATTATCCTATTCTTGATGACAGTCACTTGTTATTTAAGACAAATGAACATTTTTTTCCTGATAAATGAATAGTATTAATCAGCCTTCACGTGACAAGTTGTCTTTTTTCATGTTCTTTCTCAAAATAAATAATAAGCCTATACTTTTCCCTTCACTTTTGCGTTTCTACCTATATTTAAGATTTTTTTTATTCTTCCAATCTTATTTTTTTTTATCTTTTATTAATAAATTATTGCTTCAGGATCCATTTTTGGAAAGGCAAGACACCACAAGATAAACTGGCCTATTAGCATGGCTAGCCTAGTTCAGAAAAACAGGCCTATATGCTTGTGGCTTCAGCCAAAAGTCAGGGTGAGACGTTATCTAATAGCCTAAAAAGTGGCCTATAAGTAAAGCTGGGGGAGTTGGTCATTCTTGCTGTGACACTGATTATTCCTGCATCTTTAAGAGCACCCCTTCTCCAACACACCTGAATCAAATGCCTGAAATAAGTCATGTGCATGTCATTCAGTTTTGCAGAGACTGAGTTGCCGTTCATTTGATGCAGGTGTGGTGGAGAGGGGATGTCCTAAACGTTGCAGGGTGTAGCTCTAGGACTGTGTGCAATCCTAATCATACACCATCGTGTTGGCTAATGTCCTGACAAGGACGACACAACATCACCACTAGATGGCGGTGTAGAAAGGGGAACATTTAAAAAAGTTACAGAGGACGCACAGCATTTGAAGATATCAGCTAAAAGTCCAAAGTCTGTGTGTCTTTTTGTCCTTAGGGCAGCTGTATTAATAAAACATGACTGATGTGACTTCTTTTTAGGAGAGAAAAAATTAGACCTTGACTAGATTTAGTTTTATTTTTTCTTCTTTTTCTTTTTTTTAATGTGTTAATTAAACTGAGAAGAGATCAGTCTGCCTGCCTTCTTTGGTTTAATTCGATCAGATTCAAGGGCAAATCTGTTATAATCCTTTAGATAACTTAGAAAGAGTTCAAACTTCAAACTGTCACTTTGAATGAGAAGTTGAGCAGCAGACACATAATTCTTCCCCAAAAAATACAACCCAGAGTCCAACCTCATTTTATACTAAAAAATTCAAGTGTGTCGTTAAAGACCTAAATGACGTTAAGACTAATTTTATAACACTAACTTTAAATCATGAGCCACCACAAATAAATCAGTATTGATAAACAATTTATCATTTGCTGAAATTTTCATATAGTAGCCTATAGGCCTATATGGTTTTTTAAAATTTCATTTCAACATACTTTTTAATTGGTTTATCCACACTACGCAAACTTTCCCATTGTCATCCACTAAAGTTTAATTTCCATATTTTTTTGCCGATGTGGCTGCAGAAAAGACAAGAACAAAATAATTTAGCCTATTTTTTCTTAGCTTTTTAAACAAATATATAAATAAACTGCATAAAAGATTAATTAAAATGAGTAGAAATTAGGAGCATTGTCTAAACATAGCCTACACACACACCATCACGCTCCAGACGCTGAGCGTCGGAGGCCTTGTATGTGGGGCTTGCATGCTCTGCATGACCCGTGACTGATTCGAGTTAACAGCTGACTCTTTTCCATTACAAATGGCTCGCGGATAATCTGGAGAACTACCGGATCACGCAAACTGAGCTGCCTGGATGTGGTGGACCGCACCCAGTGGGCTGTTTGGTGTTACTCCGTCCTTTCTCAAAATAATAATAATCCTATAATTTATTCTTTCTTTTTTTTTTGTCTGATTACTATAATTGGGTTTATTGTTAAACGCAGTATGAACAAAACATCAAAAAGTGTATGTCACTCGCCCCTTAATGCATCATAGGCTATTAAGGGAGCTCTAAGTTTATGTAATAGGCTAAATGATTACCTAAAGATCCGTTTCGATCTTAGAAATGACCACAGCAACGATCCTTTCTTTAAGGTCTTTTCTAACGTCAAAAATGTATTTTGCGCAAATAATTGCATGGAAAAGCCTCAGATTAGTCATGTGGACTATTGCACTGAAAGACCACAAGAAAGAATAAAGGCCACACCAAACTTTTTTTCCTGTCTTTTTTTTCTAAAAACCACTCAGTTAATTTTCAAAGACATTTTCTGTTATTTTTTTTTCCTCTTCTCATTTGTCTCAGTGACGTTTCCCCACCATGTGATCAGAATGGTAGTATAAATACCGTCCGAAGATCCGCCCCCTATTTGATTCAGGTTTGCCCATTTTGCAGGTTTCCCCGCTCAGTTCTCAGTCCGGGGTCGCTCTTTAGTTAGCGATAACAACCCCAAAAACATATGGAAATAGCGGTAAAATACAACTGGACATTTCTCTCTGGCGGCAACACGTGTTCCACTCCTCTTCCGCTCCTCATATGAGTTTTTGACGAAGGGGGGCAGGGTAGCTTGTGCATCCCACCGTCTTCTTCATCTGGCTTCGGAGGGCACCGCCGTGAGAGAGCCATGACTTTGAGTTCAGAGATGTCGGATGCTTCCATCCTTTCGGAAGAAACCGACATAGATGTTGTTGGTGAAGGCGAGGATGGAGACAACCAGACACGCTCCTACGTGGATGAGGTGGCGCAGATGCACGACGGCATCCTCCTTGCCGGTTCATCCCCTCCGTGCCTGGACAGCTCCACCTCCTCACGGGATACCTACAAGCCGGCGGGCAAGAACACCCTGGTGAAGCCTCCTTACTCCTATATCGCCTTAATCACCATGGCCATTCTGCAGAGTCCTAAAAAGCGGCTCACTCTCAGTGAGATCTGCGACTTCATCAGCAACCGCTTCCCTTACTACAGAGAGAAGTTCCCGGCATGGCAGAACTCCATCAGACACAACTTATCCCTCAATGACTGCTTTGTTAAGATACCGAGGGAACCCGGGAACCCAGGAAAGGGCAACTACTGGACCTTGGACCCGGAGTCGGCTGATATGTTTGACAACGGGAGCTTTCTGAGGCGGAGGAAACGTTTCAAACGACAGCAGACGCAGGACTTGCTCCGGGAGCACAACAGTTTTATCCCCGCCGCTGCTGCGTACGGGTACGGACCGTACAGCTGTGGTGGATACGGCATCCAGCTCCAGTCCTACCACACACACTCTGCGCTTTTTGCATTCCAGCAGCAGCAACAGCAACAACAGCACTCCAGGCATTCTCATTCTCACACGGGAACCATTATCCCTTCACCATCGTTGATGCCCACCAGCACGGACTTAAGCAGAAGTAGGTTTTATCCCCAGCTCAGCTCCAGTCTGGGCTCAGCCAACGTGCAGGCTTGTTCCCCGGTGCAGAAGTCGAGCTCTCCGCTGCAGCGGTCTCCCTTCTCCATAGAGAGTATCATCGGGGGCTCACTTAGCCCTTCCAGGACTTCCCCGGTAGTTGTTCCGGTCTTACCATCCTCTTTGGGGCTTCCAGCGGCCAGCCAGCCGCAAACCATTCACCCCGGAGCTGTTTTACACCCGGTTGAAAACTTTCCGAACAGAGTTGTCGGCGGCACTAGCGCCTGTTAAAAAGTCTTAACAAACTTATCAAGAAACTTTAAAAGACACAGCAACAAAAACAAAAACGCTCCTCTTTGAAGGTAGGATTATTTTTGTATGTTTGTTTGATAGCACGCAGCTGAATGATGGATATACAAAACACTATTTGTGCCTATATTCATGCTGTTTATGAAGATATTTATATGATTTTTTTGTGAAACAGATTTTTGACCACGAACTTTCCTTGTATTTTCCATGAAGTGATTAATTTCAGTCACTGTTTAGGACGTCTCAGGATTTAAAGGACAGGTTATAAATGATCACATGTTTTGTTTTGTTTTTTAAAAAAGAAATAGGCTAATAATGTATTTGTGTCAAACACATCCATGTTTTCTATTATCAAATCAAAACAAGGTTTTAAAGTTTTGATTTGAACTTTGTATTAAAAAAGAGAGAAAAGACAGACAACAAAGTCATACATTTATAATTATATGCAGTGTGTGTTGATTTCAGTAATAAAGCATTGTACATTTTTTGGCAATTATTGTGTAATTGAAGTGTGATATTTTTACACAGTTTGTTTTTCAACCAGAATAAATTTCGTTTTGCAAAAAATGCGAATTTGTTTGGAATTAAATTTTTTGATTAACGTCGAGTCTCTTGGGCCTTTAGTGCCACCTCAGGGTGTAGTAAGTGATATAATGGTGTTGTGTCCTGCACGGTGTAGTTTAGTTATGCCAGTACAGAAGAAAAACAAGAATAATCCAAATATAGGGAGGATAACAACTGGCTTTGAGTGGATTTGAGAAGGATTTAAAGACTTTTGTTGCCCGTTTCAAAACGGATGTGTGCGTGCGTCAAGAGCTGCAAATATTTACAAATGAAGTAATATAACAGCGTGTTCAGATGTTCTTAGACCAGCGTTGCACGCTTCGGAACATGCGCACACGGAATCTGCGTGTCCATCTGACCTCTCTCATACTTATCCTTGTAATTACTGTGAGCGGACATGAGGGTGTCACCCGGGTGAGGCAGAGGGTTTTTTTTTGTTTTTTTTTTCACCTGCGCTAGGTCGGTGATTATACCGGTACAGATGTGACAGCCGGTAGGCTTATAAGGAAACACTCCTCATCCTAATATTTCATTATCTGCTCCAGAATGACAGTTTCCCGAGAGAAAATGAAATGTTAGTCTCGTGGCCCTCGCCATCAGGGTCAGGGATCCATTGAGGGTTAAAATAACCTTAATCCACTCACCCTTTTCACTACTTATTCACATATAGTATTATTATTTTTTTATTATTGTTGTTGTTGTTTTTTGTGTGTGTATTCATTTAATCTGTTTCTCCTTTTTGCCTCATAGGGTGAGTCTAATTTGCAATAAGCAATTTTTTAAAAGTATATATCCTAATCAATTACTTTTAGGCTATTTATTATTTTGTCTCAGCTAAGAGTGATTTGTAACACGCATGGATTAGCTGTTATAAAAAAACTAACGTAAATGTTATTTTTTGCGCCGAAGCTCACATAAATTTGCACCTAATCAGATGCCTTAACGCAACCTTTTAAAAGCAGGGACTACAGCGCGGATTCTGCGTGATGCTGCATGTGTCAGACCCCTCAGTCTAAATTTTTCATCAGCCCTTTATGCTGCCTTTTACTGTACAGCTTCAGTGCTTCCGTGACTGGATGTGTGGGCCCGTCGCCTGTGTGTGTGCCTCCACTGATCCAAAGCAACGTGTGTGTAGTAGATGGCTAAATTTGTGCAGTGCTTACAGCCAGTTCAGTAGGCCACAAGAGGACAGCTATTGCGTGATGATGTAACACGCAATGAGAGACAGACACACACACACACACACGCATACACTGAGAGAGGGGGAACAGCAGGGAAAGAGGTCAGTTGTACTGTGTGGGCTTGTTTACAAATAATGGAGGTTAAACGGGGAAAAGGCAAGAATGAATACAATAAGACGGTATAACGTGTTGTGTAATCGCACTGCAAGAGCTGTGAGGGGTTCAACTGTACTATGGTGAGCAGCAACCTGTATTCCTGGTCTGTAGTACATGCAGTTCATGCATCTGCTTGAATAAGCCGTATCCTCGTATCTTTACTTGTAAATATTAGCATGTTGTATATTCAGTTGCGACCCTCTCTTGGGCACGTGTGTTGTGTTCTCATGACACGTTGCATCTAACATATTTCTTTAGTGTGTGTGGGTCTTATACAGATTTCAATGTGCATCCCATTAAACTAAGAGGCAGCTGAGCAGCGTTTTCATCCACTTTGTCTGTGCAAACATCTCTGGAGTAGCTAACCCAAAGAAGTTGGAGATTGTCAAAGCTAGCATGTAAGGCATGCAAGAGAGGTAGCCTATTTGTGGTTCGGGAGAATTGATAGTTTAATTTAGAAATAGGAACAAACAAAACATTTAAAACCTGCATCTTGCAAAATTTACCGTCTTGAATTTCTCAGGTAGTTGCCTAAATGTTACTTATAAATGTGTATTATAAATTATTTTTCCTTCACCTGACTCTTCTCTCGCCTCCCGAAGGCCTGTCTGGCAAAAATGGCCTACTTTCATATAAGACGAGGATTGTCTTAAAAGGCGCAAGCTGAAGCTGAAAAAAGACGCAGAATGTACGTGCGTGCGCACACAACCACAACGATAAAATATATTTTTATTTCTTTGTTATCTATAAACCAGTGAGGGAAATCTGGTTGTTCATAAAACATATTATTCTCCTGATAACTGATTAATTTAATGAACAACACAAATCTTTAGGTAAATAAAATATCACTATTATTAATTTGCCATTCACTTTGCATTTTTGCTAAAGTTGCTTTTACACGATTACAAACATTTAACAGAGGCAGCAGACAATAGCGCTCATAATCAATCTATGACCGTTCCCCACAATGTTTGAAATATGTAGCAGTTAGTGTTTCACGGTGTAAAAAAACAGACAGTCAAGTTTTCCAAACTCCCATTAAATGTCCAAAAAGAAAAAAATCAGATAACTCGTCTGATCGCAGTCAATTGTTTTGTCATGAGTTGTGGCAACAACATCAGAGTGAAGGTAAGCTCTGCAGTTAAAAAGGCGACTTTACATGTCACAGATCATGTGGGCATCAGCCTCCTTGAGCATGACTGAAGCCCAGTTAGCAGTTTATCCTCCTGGGTCACAGGTCATGAGGAGAAAGGAGAAAGCACAATGCTCAGCCCATAAAAGATACTGGGCTTTGGATGAAATACATAAAAGCAAGCCAAGAGAATTTGTGTGTGTGTGTATATATATATATATATATATATATATAGCTTATGTTTGGCATGTTTAACATATTTAGCTTATGTCAGTTTTAACTGAAATGTCTCTGAAAAACAGGATGTATGATAATTTTGTCTTACAGCTATAAAGTGCACAAGTGTAATAATCTTAAAACTAACCAAATATTAAGTTTGTTTACACTAACAGCTGCATCTGAAAAATAAAAATAATGAAAGTGTTTGTGAAAGTTATATGATGATTTGGTGAGAAGAAAAACTTAATTAAATGGTTAAATTTTAAAATAATATTCACATTCCTAAAAAAAAAAAAAAAAAAACTGCATTCTTATAATAGAAATATTTAAAAAATCAACATTATTTGCATTAGCCTAAAGTTAATATGCCTCTTGTGAGTTAAACCAATACATTGCTATTTTCTATGTAATAAATGCTATAACAGTAACACGACTCTCTGGAAAAAAATTTAAATTCTTCCAACACAAATAGATTTCAAATTCATTAAATATTTTCTTCAGAAAATCTGAATATCTTCAAAATAATCAAACTTTCACATTTCAATTCAATTTAGATTTTCATTTTTAAACTCTGTTACAATACAAAGAATAAATGCATTTATATATTAAAGGTAAATATATTTATAAAACGATGAATGAAGATTTAATTTAAAATAATGATAATGTTTTAAAGTGAGAAAAGTTCTAAGTAATTTACATTGATTATGGCAATTTACTCTTCTTTTTTTTTAAGGGGTATAGTGTCTTCAAATCCATCAAAGAAAAATGTATGGAAAACAGAGGAGACACATGATAAAAGAGTGCTACTGGAAAAGGTTGGAGAAAGAATGAATTTATGAAAAAAAGAAGGAAAGAAAGACCGAATACCTCCCAGGGAGGTGCCGAATCTCTCCATCTGCTATTCAGTGTATGGAACAGTTGCTACACTTATCCCCTCTCTCTAAAAGGAGCTCCGCTTTCCACCCCATCAAAAAGTTTGGGAACTAATGCCACCCCTGAATGCTACACTAATTAGAGGCTGCTCAGAACTACAAGGACCTGCTACACAAGAGTGGCTCTGGGAGAGATTGAGATTCTGCTTTTCTCTTTTTGTGATACTATTGCTTTTCTTTCTTTCTTTCTCTCTTTTTTCTTTCTTTCTTTCTTTCTTTCTTTCTTTCTTTCTTTCTTTCTTTCTTTCTTTCTTTCTTTCTTTCTTTCTTAATTTCTTTCTTAATTTCTTTCTTAATTTCTTTCTTAATTTCTTTCTTTCTTTCTTTCTTTTTCTTTCTTAATTTCTTTCTTAATTTCTTTCTTTCTTTGCAGTAGAGCAGAGCAAAGCTGTGTCTATTGGTCCAACTCCACACACATGAGCATTAAACAGTGATGAGCACAGATGATGAGACTTACAGTAACAGCAACAGAGATGCATGAAGCGCTGTTTGACAGAAGAATTAAAGACTCTGGCTCCAGGCCACCTCTCTCCAGACAGGCCAGGGAGAAACTCTGAGCTTTCACCACTTCATGAAGTGCAAGCTTACGCGTCCTTGCACATAATTTATTTAACTGAAGACTTTCAGGGGTGTTTTTATTTATTCTACATCTTGCCTGTCTCACCTCGGTGTGAACCCTCAGATCTGGGATCTGCTGCAGAATTATGTTGCTGCCTCTCGCCGCATTTTTCACTTTTTTTTTTTTTAGTCCTGCACGTGTTTGCTTTGGCATGCTATCCACTCATACAAACAACCAGGGCTCATAGCTTATCCATCACGCTTGTGCAGAATGTGATGATAAAATAACAGGCGGCTTGAAACAAACCATTTGTTACAGCAGGATTTATTATTCTGTCCACTTGAAACGAAGTACAGAGGTTACCGAGACACCTCCTACTTAGGTTACAACAATAAATAGAACAAAAATTGGCCCCCCTCTGCAGGAAAAGTCCCCAACTGGTCACTTTAAAAACCCCTGAGTCAAGCAGCTGGGTGATGTCACTGCAACATCCACTGACCATTTGCATTCTAAACATCATTAAGCATCATTGCCTTACCGTTCAGAAGGGTCTGCCAAACAAGCACTACCAGCTTCAGGCTTGATTAGTTACATGCAACAACGCCTTTCGGTCATAAACACTTCATCGAGCTCTAGCAGCCCGTTCATCATCGTGACACCCACAGGTAACCCAAACCAAGCACTGAGGCTTGACACAAGGCAGAACCCCAACATTTCCTCTGAGAGGGACTTGCCTCTAAACACAGACTCCCAGCAATCTATGCAAAGAGCAACACTCAGCAAAATATGTATATAAAACCACCAAACCACAAAGATGAAACGTTCTTGTCTGCATCCATAATGCAGTTCTGCTTGTGGGGAGAAGCTTCAAAGTTTTCTGCTTGCTTGTCATATAATTCTCAGTGATGATGGGCTTGTCACTCAAATGCAACAGAGAAAAAAGAAAACACTGAAGCCACCCATGTGGCCCATTCACTCCCTACTTTCCCTCCCTAAATATCCTCCCTCAAACATTCCCTTGTTTGTATATTTCTTTCCTTCCATCCTCCTCTTTCTCCAGCTCTCCGCCTCATTGACTTGACCACAAAGTGTCTATGGCAGATGACTCAGATCTCTAAAAGGAATAACGAAATGCTGGAACAGGGCCTTTAAGTGGCTGGTTTGAGCCACCCCAAATCTTTCTGTGATGCTATGTCCCTCTCAGGCTTTTGGAAGGCTGCCCAAATCACTCACTATTTGACAGACATGCTCATCTCACACAGCAACACACTGACCTACAATTAGATCCAGAGATTTTAGGATCCGCACAAAAGCTGTAGATCCTTTTTTTTTTCAAAGTGTGCACAACATAACAGGCATCTAAGCTTTGATAACTTGTTGGTTAGCACTCCGTATGGTGACATGTGACTTCGTTCAGCAGAGGGAAATCCCAAAGAAAAGCACGTTCTTGCGCTATGATTAGGTATTGCCAAGAAAAAGAATTCATTAGTGGGTTTGTAAGAGCAAAAGAGTGTGCAGAAATACAGCTCATGGTGTAACTGAGTTCATTTTCCAACATTTGTGCGTGAACATCTAACAGTTGCTTGCAGTCAGTCCAATTTGTCATCTTTAAGGAATTTTTCAGGGATTGGTGGAAGTCAAGGAATGGTTTTCAGCAAACTTTTCTCCACTTTTCTATTTTTTTCCACAGTTTTGATGAATGGAAACATACACCTAGTGTGCAACAACAATGTTGACTCTGTCAAAGGGTGGAATGAAACTGTAAAAACACTGTACATCCTGCTGAAAGCCTCCTTTTGTCAGAGGTACCAGTGTTAAAACTCCTATTGAAACATTTAACTTTCAAGATGCTGTTTTATTTGATACTTCCTCCCATGGCAGTTGGCACTTCCTGTGCCCCGTCACAACATTTTCAGGGGCCTCTATCAAAGTAAAACTTCTCTATAGGGGGTGTCGAGCCGCCCCTGTGCTTCTGGGTGGCCAACCCCGCCGTATCTGAGCACATCTCTGTTGGACATGTGAAGCTTCTCCACCGGCAGGTAACCAGATACAAATCCAGTACACAGCAGGGTGCTGCAGACCTGCTGAAACGTAGCCAAGTTCCACTGTTAGCACAGGCTAAATTTACCAGCTGAATTCCAGTGTAATTCAACCTCTAACGTAAGCTGAATACCAACGATCAGGACCAGAAATGTAAACTGCAGCTCAAGTCAAGCAAATTGCCGCAGTTCGTAGAGCGGTGAAGAGGTTCCATCTCGTGTGTTTACCGAGCAACCACAAATCTCATCTTGCTCCATGTTTCCCAGTCACTCTGGTGAACAGGAGGGACTTCACACATTTTATCTGCAATGCTTAGAGTGCCTCACTTATGCTTCCATTTTGCCCTCTCGTATACAGCTAAGCTGGGAAAGAGGCTTTTACACCCACATACCCTCAGCGCACACACACTCTTAAATGTGAACACCAAGACTAATTACCATCATCCAATAAAGGTAATTCAAAGCAATCATTATGCAGGCAGACTTCTCTAAACAGCAAAATATGTTTTTACCAGGACTCAGAGCTGTTACACTGATAATATGATGGTGATGATGTGGACTTGGGCCAAACAGTCAGCAAGCTCAAACCAGATTGGGACAGTTTAGTAAACAAACAAAAGTAAAATAACAAAAAAAATCATTTTACAGTCAACTTGTAAATGGCCTGAAATCTTGCAACAAGGTTTGGATGGGTTTAAATGTTGATTCTGGTCTTTTTCACAAAATGTAAATTAAATGACATGTTTGTTTTTTTTATATGCAAACATAATTCATTTAGAAGATTTATGTATCTTTGCATCTTTTGATATAAAAAAACAGTGATTTTGACAGAGTTTTGTATATGAGCATGCAAAATGTCTGAAATGGCATGCATGTGAATGTACATGAATGCAGATGTCAAAATTAAGAGACAAATTTGTCAAACTGGAACATATTTCACATTTTTAACTTATGAATTATTTTCAGATGTAGTGCACAGTGGGAACATGATCCTTTTAATTTGAAATGCAGTTAAGTGATAACAATTAAACTATTGTATAAACCTGCTATAAAAATTTTAAAAAAGGAGAAAATGTTTTAGGTGTGTTAAGGTGACACTGAAGGGATTTGCATTTGTGCACTCAGGATTTCTACAAACTGAATCCGTGGTTGCAGCAGAATAGTCTTTTAAAATTGATCTGTTATGGTATGTTTAGAAAAAACATCAACAACGACAAAGTGACTGGTATAAATAAAAGGAAAGTTAATGAGAATGACTCCAGAGGTCAGCTTTGACCTTTTATGTGCAGTATTTGGTCAGGTGCTCCACATATATCCATGCATATGAAGCTCTCTACTGTATCTACCTCGATTGTTTTCAATTAAGCAACAAAACACACAAAGAAGCCAAACAAATGACAACAACTTGAACTGTAAGACTATATGGCATGTAAATCACATGACATGTCTTCATCTTCCTTGAATAATATTTTCAGTGGGTCATGCTGAACATATGCTCTGCTTCACTAATTATGGTCTATTGTATGTGAAGCCTGAGAAAACAATATCCAAATTTGTTTAAAGCCTGCATTTGTTTCTTTAGCTGTGGCAGTTTCTCAAACGATGCCCTGGATGGTCTTCAGTGACTGTTTATTTTTTTCCTGATTCATGTACAGCACTTCTGTGTGTGCAGCCAAGTTAAACATGGTAGAATAATACATTTGGAACCTTCCAACAAAACCAGATTACACTGTGAGCTTTGGTTGTAAAAGCAAAGAAATTAGGTGCCAGTTAAACATAGTTTAGAATTTCAACAAGAGGTAAGTCGCTTTATAGGATAAATGGTATGACAAGAGTGAAGCCTTCAAGTCTGATTTCCTTCAAGTCATCTGTGATCTCAAGGTAACCAATGAGCCGTAGCGAAACACTGAACTGACAAAACAACCCTGAAATGGCGTGCAGACAGGATGCCAACAGTAGCAACAGCTTTAACAACTGTGACTTTTCCGCCTGCATGTGTTGTTTTCAGAGTAGCTTAATTGATTCACTGCCTGCACCAGTGTCCTCCTCTTGATCTCTCCATCCTCTTTAGTCAGTTTGCACTCAGGTGGAACAAGGCAGTAGGGGGTCCAAGACCTGGTCTCAGTCCAGCATGAGCACATATGCTGCACAGATCAGTGTGTTTCCATTTCTCTGCCCGTCACCAGAGGGGATAGGGTTACTATGTGCTGATGAGGGACGTAGGGTGAAATGCTACACTGGTTAGATGGTGTTGGGATGTAACAGAACAAACATATAAATCTGTGCATCTGAACGCTGGTCATTTGTTAACTGTGAAACTTTTCCTCCCCCCATATACTATAGGCTTCCAATCTTACTTTTGCAGCCATGATTTATTAGATCTTGTGAATGTGTAATTAAAAACTGAAGCTAAATTCATATTGTAGAGGAGGAGGTTGAGCAGACTCAATGATGGTGAACAGAAAAACAAGCGGGAACTTGATCCTGAGGATGAGATCTACTAGGAAATGGAGTATTTTCTGAAATAGATTTGTGTGTACTGCAGTAGCCCATGTTTCATTTCTAAATGGACAACTTTTGGTAAAATGCTGGGGTGTAATAAGCTATTTGCATCAATCACTAAAAAAAAAAAAAGATATATAGCCAAGAGCTGCTTCAGAGAATGTTCACCACATTCATGTCTGCATGGTTAATACGTCATTCTGGTATGATGAGATGATGTATGAGTAACACACTGAATCATGACACATGCTTTCTTTTCTAATGTCATTTCACATCATATGAGGATTGACACCCCCGCACTGACCCAAACGCTACACTGGAATGAAATGATAAAATACTGGCTGCAGAGACATCCACATTTAACAGTGATTTTAAATTTTGTCCTTAATCTTAACAGTATTTATTGTGTAGCAGATGAAGTCCATTTTAATACAGCAGGAAACATTTTGCAACAGTATTTTTCAATAGGAATTTCTCAATGAACAACGTTTGCAATTTATTTCTGTAAAACTACACTTTTTAAAAAAAAAAGTTGCCTATAAGAGCCAAGACCTGTTTCAGGAGTAAAAAAAAAGGGAGGGGGGATGAAGGGGGGGGGGGGGGGTGTTATTACTGCCATTAAAAATAACAATAATCCCCCAACAATAATGTTGCACAGCAGGCTTTCCTTTCAGTTGTTGCATAGTTGCAAACCACTGTACATTTATTGTACCTGTTAGAGCTAACTAGGAAATTTCAGTGCTTCTCTGACATGAAGGTTAACATACTGAAACAAACAGAAAATGTCAGTAGCAAATCTGTTCAACACAACAAAGCAGCCAGACGATCATTCTGCTACGATGCTGGACAGGACAAGTTAGAAGAACAAAAAATAAAATAGAAAAAATAAGAAAAGAAAACATCTGTCGAACCATAAAAAAGAAAGAAAAAAAATCAGGAAACATCCATGAACTTTGTTATGACAAATGATAATAATTTGATTCAGAGTAATTTTTATTAATCGTGGATATCCATTTATCATTTAGGGGGACACTTTGGATTACTTTTAAACTGAACTTGGTGCACCATTTGCAAATACAGCTACATACAGTAGAACTGGAAAAAGAGTTCCACCATGAAGATATGAATTTCATAACATTTTACTAACTCTAACCAAGTAGGTTTTAATGCCTAAACCTAACCAGGTGTTTTATTGTAAGTGCCAAACATCAAGATATTACAAAGATGGATGACATGCAGCATGAATGGATATATGACATTGTATTCTATGTTGTGACATTTTCAGAAAGACTATGAAGCTGGTGGAATAATACCTTTCATCTGGAATGCATGGGTTTGTCTCCTTTCTATGGCTATGAATTTTAAAAACTTTGTTTTTTTCAAGACTCACAACGCAACTTTTCAACCTTAAAAATCCGTGTTCCTGACTTGTTTAGATGGCACACCAACATTCATTAGGTCGAGCCGTCACTGCCCAGCGGCATTCCGGGGCTAAGAAACTGCACTATGTAACACTTCCCATCTAAGATGCTGCTGTGACACTGCCCCTGTTACATAGCAAACGGATATGAACCAGATATGAACACAGCAGGTGTTTTGAATGCGCACCATGGCGGATTCGGCAAAGAAACGCAAGGAAACATTCCCAGAGGAAGAGAGGAAGGGACAAAACAAGAGAGAAGACGAGTCAGGATAAGACTGTCTTTTACTGGCTGGAGTGAGTTCACAGTACAAGTTCATGATGCAAGATGGATGCCAGTTTAGCTGTCAATACGGGGCGCGTCACTGAGAAAACTGCTAAAAGTTACATTGTGGGTCTTTAAGTTTATGTATCAAAAGTACTTAATTTTGTATAAAAACTAAGCACCAATTTAAAACCTTTTATTTTCCATTTCTAGAAACAATTGTTGTTAGGAATAAAGCATAAAATGGTGTCAGCACAAAAGTAACCCCTGATATGATTATGATGATGATGATAATAGTAACATCTTTTGTACCCAATCGCTTACTTGTTAGAAATGTTTTTCTAGCAAGCAAGATTGTGATGATATTTGTGATAACCTTTTAAGAGTCTGTCATACCCATTACATTCCTTATTGATATAGTACTATTTTTGTTATTACCAGCATTACTACTGTAGATGGTTATTAATACCATTATACTGATTAACGCGGGTAAAACCAAGGAGATGGTGGTGGACTTTCGCAGACACCGGTCTGCCGGCCCCTCACTGGTGAACATCCAGGGAATGGACATTGAGAAACTGGACTCTTCCAAGTACCTGGCTGTTCACCTGAACAATAAACTGGACTGGACTCACAACACAGACACCCTGTACAGGAAGGGCCAGAGCCGGCTCTACCTCCTGAGGAGACTGCGGTCTTTTGGAGTGAAGGGGGGTCCTCCTGAGGACCTTCTATGACTGTGGTGGCATCAGCCGTCCTGTATGTAGTGGTCTGTTGGAGCAGCAGCATCACAGAGAGGAAGAGGAGGAAGTCATCAGGAAGTCCAGCTCTGTCCTGGGCTGTCTTCTGGACTCAGTGCAGGTGGTTGGAGACAAACGGGTCCTAGCAAAACTGACTTCCATGCTGGACCATGAGTCCCACCCCCTGCAGGACATCCTGTCCAGTCTGGAGAGCAGCTTCAGTGCCAGACTGATTCACCCTCGCTGTGTGAAGGAGAGATACCGCAGGTCTTTCCTCCCGGCTGCTTTCAGACTTTACAATCAGCACATCTAAAGACTCAGTTTCATCCGTGCAGCCTTTGTGTCTGTGACTATCACTTCTGGATCATGTGCAATACTTATAACTACTATGTGCAATAATTTCTTTATTCTGCAATTTACAATACACACCAGTCTGTTATTTATTCATGAATAAAGTAATATATTTTTTGTTTCATATATAGTACACACCCACTTGTCTGTAAAATGACCACGCTTATTCATTATGTTTTTAAAACTCCTGTGCAGTCGACTTAACTTATTTTAATTTACCCTAATCTATCCTTTTCTATGTTTGTAAATTTTTCTGTCTATACTTTTGGCCAGACTGGTCTGCTGTATGTGTGATGTTGCAGAATTGCAAATGTTCCCATTGTGGGACAAATAAAGTTTTTTTTAATAAAATCTCATCTCATCTCATCTCATCTCATCTCATCTCATCTTATCTTATCTTATCTTATCTTATCTTATCTTATCTTATCTTATCTTATCTTATCTTATCTTATCTTATCTTATCTTATCTTATCTCATCTCATCTCATCTCATCTCATCTCATCTCATCTCATCTCATCTTATTTTATCTTATCTTATCTTATCTTATCTTATCTTATCTTATCTTATCTTATCTTATCTTATCTTATCTTATCTTATCTTATCTCATCTCATCTCATCTCATCTCATCTCATCTCATCTTATTTTATCTTATCTTATCTTATCTTATCTTATCTTATCTTATCTTATCTTATCTTATCTTATCTTATCTTATCTTATCTTATCTTATCTTATCTTATCTTATCTTATCTCATCTCATCTCATCTCATCTCATCTCATCTCATCTATTACACTTTCCTTTTTTTTTTTGCCAATATTAGTACTGATATCATGATGATATAATTGTGCCGTTACATGTATGTGTAGATTATATCTACCCATGTTTTCATTTGGTGTTTCAGTGGGGTTGGTCTCACCCCTCTTTTTTTTTTTTTTTTTACTCTAGCTTATCTTGTATGTCCATGTGCTGCACTATGCTGTCTTCTCCATGTTGTCTTTCTTTCAGACTACTTCCTTGTATATTTCTGTATTGTTTTTCTGTTATATGTGGCATGAAAAAAGTAACCCCTGACTGAAATGTATGAGTTTGTATGTGTAACAAATCAATCAATCAATCAATCAATCAATCAATCAATCAATCAATCAATCAATCAATCAATCAATCAATCAATCAATCAATCAATCAATCAATCAATCAATCAATCAATCAATCAATCAATCAAGTCAATCAAAGTTCTTTCCATAAAAACAACATCATAGAAAGAAAACAAGAACAGCATAAAAGAAAACAATAAAAAGACAAAAGACATGGATAACTTGTATGATTCTTCATGAGTAAAACAGATCTTGTTTCATGCCTATTTCATGATTTCATATGAGACAGGTTTAAAGTTTTGGGCTGCGGGGTGCAGTCCTCACTCACTCAAATGCAATGAAGATGCATGGAAAGCACAAACACAGGTTAAGCTTTGCTTAGCATAGACTAGAAATCAGGGGAAACCAATTTTGTGACACTGCCTAAAAATAAAAATCAAATCCTTCCATCTTGGTTTTTATTACAGAAAATGATTTGATCTGTAACTTTTGACAAGAAAATAAATCTTTTTCTGAAATTTCCTACTGTTCTCTATGTCCAAATCGGTCAAAATTACTTTTCACCTAAAAAAAAAGCATTAAAGACTGACTGACAGTTTTACCCAAGCTAAACCAGAAATGTAAACATACACAAAATTACCCTCAAATTGAAGTTGTCAAACTCATTCATCTTGCTCAACATTTTTGCTATGTTAGCATCTAACCAAATGTGTAAGCTAGTTGCTGGTCTTCTTAACTTCTTTTTTTTTGGAGGAAAGCGTCTGCAGATATACCTACCGGACAACTTTCTGCTGTATTACCTGGTTTCCAGTTTGCAGAAGGTGGCAGTTAAACAGCCTGACAGATTGATACTCACTCGTTAATACTTAATGACTTCCCCAGTCTAAACAAATAATCAGTCGCACAGTTACTGAGCGACGGGATTCATGGCGCTATCAATTCACTCTTTAGGGATGCAGAAGAGATGAATTGAGGCAGCAAGACGTGATGGCAGGAGAGGGTTGGAGAAGGGTTTACCGAGGAATTTATCCTCCTCGTCTTTGACTTTCTGCACAGCACTGCTATGAGGGCGGTCAGTGTGGTGACCTCTCCCCAGTAGGAGGGGTCCACCGGTGACCCCTGTATTCCCCTGCATCCCCTTCCAGCCCTGGCTCAATGCAGGCCATTCATGAGTCTGTGTTTATGCTAGTGATGCTCCACAGGGACGGCCTGCTATCCACTGCCATTTTATGGAGACTGAGGGGCAGACGGAGGGAGAAAGAGAGAGCGGTGGATACGTTTAACTGCTCTCCTCTCGCTCACACACAATAACATTTCTATTCACCCCTTTACCACTTGTTGGTTTGTCTTCTTCTTGCCATAAAATACCATAACAATGCACCTGACTCCTGATATTCTTTATTTCAAGGGAGCACCTTTTGGCTGCATACATGATATGCTCTGAAGAATAACACAAACTTTCACTCTCTCACACCACCTTATACAAACATACAGCTGAGGTGCACCCACCAAGAGTGAGAGGGGGAAAGTGAAGGAAGTGTTGAAGTATGTCTTACGGCCCTTAACCAAGTGAACCTTGAAGTTATTTAGCTTCCTTCGAACCAAGCATCTGGATCCCCCTAAAACCCCACTCCTGCAAACTCCCCCTTGCCAACGCTGGCCTCCAGGGACCTGCTGTAGGACAGGCTGAGGAGGAGATGTGTACACGCTTTGTTTTTACAGCTGAGGTCATAGAAGTTGTATGAGCAGGATTAGACACAGAGGAGATGGAGGTTGGTGATGACTTCAGACAGCTTCAGATTCACAGGAAAGAATTTGCACACTAAAGACATGTACAAGTGAACAACTAATCTGCATCATGTTATCTACATCATCTCTGCAATGCTTTGCGAATGTGGCAAGGTACGCAACAGAGGGCCTGGGCGGGCTTTGAACCCCAGACTCCCGGGTGTAAGCCATGCACGCTGACCATTCAGCCAAAGGGACATCCCTGTGGCCAAGTAGCCAGGGCACATGATCAGTCGGAGGCATAGTGACAGGACCACACTGTCACATCTCTCCCCCTCTTTTCACAAGCACGTCCTCGTGCTCTGCACAGGCTGCCACCAATTATGAATCCATGGACCGTTTACCGGCATTGCACATGGATCCTGCCGACAACGCCAGAATGTGGCAAGGTACGCAACAGAGGGCCCGGGCGGGCTTTGAACCCCAGACTCCCGGGTGTAAGCCATGCACGCTGACCATTCAGCCAAAGGGACATCCCTGTGGCCAAGTAGCCAGGGCACATGATCAGTCGGAGGCATAGTGACAGGACCACACTGTCACACATACATGCAACAAGCTTTGTCCCCATGGAAGCTGTATGCTGCGTGCTGGGGGCAGGTCTGACAGGGCTGCTGCATGCTGATTGACCTCCATTTCAGGATTATCAAGATTAATGCATCATATATGATATGCAACAGACACTGATAATCAATCCTAAAGTACAACTTGTATCATCAGTGATATGAAGTCCAGTTAATCTAAGACGGATCATTTTGGAACAAAGCAGATCTCTTCTTTAGTTCCTCATTTGTAGTGCCTGGGAGGATGTTTTGCATACGTTTTGGGCTGTTCCTTGTTTCCCTATATTTATCTGTGTGAACACAGTTTGAACCTGAGAAGTCCATTTAAGCAGAATCCTCACCATAAGACTTTGATAAGAAAATTTGTTATTTGAGGATATTTTTCCTGAAATAATCTCACTTCACCATGAACCAAATGAGGAAAATAATCTTTGGCAAAATTTCTGTTTTTAGCTGTGACTATACCAAAAGGGGAAAAGTGGATCCTTTCATACTTTTAGCAAGAAAGAAACATTCAATTCATAAAGAAAATTTGGTTAAACAAAAGAATGCAAATAATAAATTTGGCCATTTTGTGTTTTAACCTGTTGAGAAGATATTTTCTTTGTTTGGTTTCTGAGACTTTCTTTTTTTTACACAGAAAAAAGTATGCAGGGTGTTTACAACATTTATCTTACAAATAATTTTCACAGTTATTGAAGATGGAATCATAAATTTTTTTTATCATCATTCAAAAAAGCAAAGGTTTTGATATTTCTTTTAGTGAAAAGGAAAAAAAACTCAGCAAAAACATTTTTTTTCCCTTTGGCATCACAGTATTTGAAGTGCCCTGATGATTCTTTATATAATAAGCACTTTGTGCCACTGAAGTCCTTTAAAGATAAAATTTGATTAGATTCATTTTCAAATTCCTAATAAATTTAAGTTTAAACTATTCTGTCTTATCACAGCATCTATAGTACTTATGGCTAGATGTTTTTCTATTTCTCAGTTATTGTGGACTTTATTGTAATTATGAACTGGTGCTGAGTGACTATATACTGTACATGAGTATTTATCTTATTTATCTTGGTTTTGTGTAGATCTTCCTTTCGTAAGTTTCAGATTGATGAAAACAAAAACAATCATGTTGTCAGGTATCAACAAAACATCTACTCGGACTTTCTGACTTACATAGTGAAGCTTTAGAAACCTAATGTCACTTAAATGTGAGTTTCAGTGAGTTATGATACATGTTATCTAAGTTATTTTTATGACAGCAAGCTCTCCTTCAGCATCTTGTTAAAATAACAGCACATGAGTAGTGTGTTTTTTTTTCCGCAAAACAAATCTTTTATGGTACAATTACAGACAAATGGCTAATTTCTATCAATACCAGAAGATTGAAATATGACACAAACACATTACCAATTGTTGGATAAAAAGCTAAATCAAATATGTATCTGCTAAACTTACATATCTTAAGGGTTATAAGAACCGATAACTTCTTTGTCTTTGGTTTCTTATGAATTAATCAAAACAAACAAACAAAAAACAAGACTCTAACTTATTTGTTTGTGTTCTGCAGTACCAGCATGCATGAACAGGAATATTTTCCAGCAGAATTTGCAAGAACAGAACAAGTACGGTATAAAAATTGTAAGCATTGAAAATATTCAGCAGTCGAAACATCCATGTTTTGTGGACACTATTTTCTTATTTTGTCATTGTTTTGATTTTTTTTTCTGCATCTCACTTTGATGTACTGATCAACATAGTTTCCCTTTGAAAACAAACAAACAATAAACAAAGGAATACTGTATATCTGCAGCACATCAGCAGAAACAGAAAATTGAATAAAGCATCATGAGTACAGTCTTTCCATTTTAAGTTAAACTCACATCTATGTGGTTGGTGATGGGTCCATTATTGTATAAGTGTTATTGATAGATGGACATGGCGTAATGGATTTGGGGGGGGGGGGGGGGGTCATCTCTGGTTGAGGTTGCTCCACACCTCACAGTATTGGTTTACACTGGGCTTAAATGCAATATATATAATTTTCATAATTTTGATTACAATTATGTAGAAAAGAAGTAAAGAAGAAAAGAGACTGAATTTTTGTAGCTGTGGCAACCAAACTAGGACAAATTAACATGTTAAAAAAATATGTGCATCAGTGTATTGTGTATATATGTGTTAATATTTACACACTGCAATTTTCTTTCAATTTTCCTCCCTACTGTGTCTTTGTTGTTATTATTTTTCCAATTCCATAGAGAAACTTACTCTACTGAGAAAACCAGACGATTAAAAAGGTAAACATTTGTTATTTTGTTAGCATGCAGATCATAATACCAACAGGAAAACACAGTTTAGTCATAGATAAAAATATTTGTGAAATAAAAATAAAACAAACAAACAAAAACAGCATGAACTAACTTCATTTGAGTAAATATATGCATAGTAGTTGTCCACTACATGTGAAGGTTCTGCGGCTTCTGAAGCTCCACAGGGTTTGTTATAAAGCCCCCATAAGTGAAGCTGTTGGACAGAACCAAACCACAAGCAAAGCAATGAAACCTGCACTGCACGGATGTTAAAAACCAGAAGCAGCTCAATGAAACAAAAACAAAACAAAACTCAACCCAACTTCACATCATCTTATGCAGCTCCAGGGAAAGAAAAATGATGATTTCCTCCTCCCATCCTTGCTGCTCCCCTCTGAACATGCAATTTATGCAAAACCACAATCATCTTACAAGATCATGTAATTAGAAAGTGAGAGGCCATCATTTAAAAAAACAATGAAACAGAACTGATACACCTACCTTTCTAAACAAACTTTAACTCCTAAAGCAGTATGTGCACATGTTCTAGCTGCACACAAGCATTTATGTGTACTCTAAAGCCCTGCTATCTTTAGGTTCTTGGGAATATCACAAGATTCCTGAAACTGACCACTTCCATAAAACTCTGCTGTAGTCCTCCCACTTTGAGGTTTCTGGCTTTAGCATGCTCTGACATACTTCAGTAAATATAATTTGCTTTATTTTTTATGATTATTTCTATACCAAACCATGCTCTTCAAAGTTTCGAAACTTTTTTTTTTTCAAACTAACCCCCTTTTTCTGAGTTTCTGAGCTCATTGCCAGGGTGCCATGACCTCATGCTGTAATTTAAGTCTAATTCCATTTGGGAGGGAAGGGGGCTGACCCAACTAAGCAGGCTCTTGATTCAAGACCAAAAAGGTTAAGAAACTACCACTGGCTAATAGCAGAGGTAAGGATTCTTAAGAAAATAAAGATCACTTTTTGACCTTTTTTACTTCCTTTTCCAATTGCAACTCTCAATCATTTTTCCCTCTCAAGGCTCTGCTGCATATGTTTTCATTTATGAGATTATTTTGAGGTAGATTCCCCTGCAGTTCTGCAACAGTACAGTGAATTTTGCACATTTTATCTTTCAGTTTTTCTTTTAATATAGATGTGAAAAATATTAGTTGGGCATTACTGTAAGCAGGTTTATTTAATTTCATCCAAAGTTTTTCTCTTGTTTCCATAAGGTAAATATAAATCCAACACCTGCAGCTTTGCTTGGTAGATGGCTGAAAAGAAAAGCTGCATCTTCCTATTAAACACTAACACAGAACTTTTTAACATGGCACATTTTGTTTGCTCAGTTTATGCTAAATTTAATGTGCTCCAGACAATTTATAGCTGTCAGCAAGTTGTCAGCTAACAAAGAGAGACACAATTGATGAGTTGCTTTCCACACCCATACATGATCCTGCACAGAATATCATAGTTTTACACTTCACTTTTATTCAAATACAAACAGGAATGTGCTTCCCATAATATTAAGTTTATTTTTCATCTAAAAAATGTTGAATTCTTGTAAATGTGTTCAATGTTTTTCTGTTTTTTTTCCTGCTTCAAAGGTCACAGCCAGGACTGTAATCTCCCTGATTCACAAACATCCTGGCACAGAAGAGGAGGACAGTCACATCAGAGCTGCGTAGTGTGAGTTGCAGTCTGGGTGTCAGTCTGCTGTAAGTGATTCAGTGCTAATGAGCTCGTTGCATGGGCAAAGTGCCAGTGAGCAGAGTGCCACCGACAAATCATCTTCTCTGACTGAACCAAACTATCTCACAAAGAACCAATAAAGGATTCATTTCCTTGTTTTTTAGCACATTTTTATGATTTTCAGCTTTCCTCTTCATAAATCCGTGAACTGTGCGGCTGGACATCCTCTGTTGCTGTTCTCTGAGCTTTGTTGGTAATGGGTGTGAAACTACTTCAAGTTTAAATCTCACCGAGGAAGCGCACATCTCAGGATTCTCCTCCTCTCTTTTCAGTTTGAGACAGCTAGGTCCTCTAATCTCCCATTAGCGCAAAATCACATAATACCCTTAATGTGTCTTGTCTATTTTCATTTCAAACACGCACCATGTCTCTGACACAACCCTCCTTACTCCGCTTTTTGAGATTGTAGGTCCTCCTCTCCAAAATCCATTCATCTCAACCTTTTGTTGCCACTATTTCTCATCCTGTCTGTCTCCTCAGCTAGCACTTCAAATGATATTTCAGAGCTTTTATCATGGGGTGTATAAAGCAGAGGAGCTTTGCCCATTAGGAATATGAGCAAATTTATCTCTTTCACTGGGGTATAATTAAAGACATGACAGAGCACTAAGCAAGATGATAAAGAATGTGTCTGTAGTACAAGAGGCAGTATAACTGAGGTGATGTTTGAATTTATGCGTGCAGTATGTTCATTTGTCTGTGCGGTCATATAGTGTGTCCAGTGCGAGCCATCTCGTGCAGAGAGCATCCAGGGACACTAAAGCCACATGCAGCGTTTGTAGGAGATTATTAGAGCGAAAGATATCAAGTCTGACTCTCTGGGAGGAGGTTCCTCGAAAGACTGAAGCAATGGATGGAGATGGAGCCAATGCATGCATGTGCACCATAGGGTTGTAATGTGTGCTTATGCCTGTTTATATAGAGGGGGAGGGGCTCTGGCAATAATATTACTGGCACTCAGAAATATAACAGTAGCACATACATTTCCATGGAAACAATACTGTGGCAGTGATAAATTGAGTGGCATTATACTACATATACATCCAGCTGATGCACTAATAAATCATTTAGGCGCAGCAGCGCCTGTTCAGCTTCATTCTTGAAAACCATCAGTGTAAAACTGGCCTGCATTGCATAACTTTTTTTTTTTTTTTTAATTATAATTAAAGACAAGAAAAACACTGTATGGGTCATGAATGTCGAGTCAGCTTTTGGATCTTTCTTAATTAAAGCTGTTTCATTGATAGTAAAGAAGAAGGAGGAGTTTGGTGGATTCCTTATGCTCCATCAGTCCATCCTAAACTGGAATCAGTGATGTGGCTCTGAATTGATATTTTTTGCTTCAAGCCTGGAGATATTTTTTTTCCTTTATGGTCAGCTACTCTGATGGGTCCTTCAATGGACTATTTTGGCCCCTCTCTTATTTACTGTTTATGTGAATGCCCAGTGGTAAATAATATAAAACCATGACATTGATTTCCATCTGATGATATCCCAACTGTCTGATCTCCTGATCCAATAAAAGGAAAAGCTGATAGTGTAAAAATTTCCTTCACATTAGTTAGTTTGACTGATCAAGTGTGTGAATTCCAAGTTCTTCTCAGCTTAAAATCTAATTGACTTAATTATTTATATGTGGATGTCTGACTTTCTCTGTGGAGAAAAGTTTCAGTCACAGGTTGTTGTTTGAGTCATTTTGCAATTGAAAAACAGCTCACCTGAAAACATCAGTTTATCTTTTAAGAAAATAAACAGTTCAAATCAAATAAATGCTTAATAATAATAATTCATATTTTGTGATTTAATCCTCGGATTAATGCAGAATGTATCATGACTCCAGACTGAACCCATGCTGGTTCTAACCATTTTTGTTTGTCTCTCAGCACTGCAGTTTTAGATTAAAGGGAACACAAAGTAATACTTTTAGTAATACAAAGTAACATAAAGTAACAGCTCTAGCATTTGTTGTGCTTTAAGTTTAACAGAGACTGGAAATTTTTAGTTTCAATAACATCAGTGTTAATGACACATGGTTGTAAGACTGTTTTTTGCTTTACAGTTTTGTGTAAGTTAAAGTATTCAAACACTCTGCACGGTTATAATAACCTATTGTGTCACAATCTTCCAGTGTTTTTCATTCACTGCTGTTCAGTTTGGCCCAGCATCCGCAAAAATGGAACAGAATCATTGTGGGGATGTTTTTCAGTTAGATTTTTGAAAATATAAAATATAAGTAGAATGGTCAAGAGGAAATTTTGTGTAGTAGTAATTTAATACATTCAACAAAATTAGTTGTAATCCCAATATGAACCTCTTTCGACACTCATATACAGAATTTGATAATTGGATGCAGAACAGCCAGAACAGCCAAAAAAATTTTTTATTCTTTAAAGAAACTTTATTGATTTTCTTAACTCACAGTTTGAATATGTATATATTAATAAATGATTCACCAAAAAAAAAAAAAACAACAGTAACAACCAAAAGTTAAATACTGAATGTCCATCAAATAGAACAAGGAATATGTCCAATGTATATAAAGAATTTCACACAGCAAATCAAACCTCCAAATACATCAATTTGATTAGTTTGTTTTGTCCATAACAAACAGTACAATGCCACAATACAAGTACACACATACATGAACATTGATACTCTTATTAATTGATCTGGAAGACTAAAACAATTTTCATTTGGTTTTGAATGTGAAAACAAACAGATCTCAGGTTAGCAGGTTTGTTGTAGAGAGCAGATAAATCCCAACTGAATTTATTTCCACCACGCCTGATCCAGTTCTGAGTTCATCTAGCCATCTTCAGGCCTGACTTAGTTGCAAAGAGTGAGCAGGTCAGGGCTGTATAAGTGTTTGGACAATAAAGAGTGTTTGAAAAGGAATTTTACCAGAAAACAGTGAGTGTCTTCAGTTCAGGAGTTACATTCATGTAGCAGCATCTTCAGAGGAACTTGTTGCTGACTTATGATACTCAGGGCTCCCAGAAACTTTGTATACTTCTTTAGTTTATAAAACCCCTCCAATTTTTTTTTATATATAACCCCTCCAAAATTATATATATATATATATATATATATATATATATATATATATATATATAAAACAATGACTAATCATATCAACAATGACTCAATTTATCAGCTCTTCTATCTTAATCAGGAAGGTAATTTAACTACGTATCACAATACCATAATGGAGTAAAATATACACACTTGAAAAATGTTGGAGAACAATTATAAAGATACAAAAATAAGGTTGAATAGCTTATACTTTCTTGGAAATGTCTCCATAAACTTGCTTGAGTGTTTTTTTCGTACCTGTGGGACTCCTGCAGAGCCACAGTCAGACCTTTTAATAAAAAAGTGGCACAGCAGTCAGTTGTTACTCCAGCTGAGAGACTGAAAAAGCAACACCAGTAAGACCGAGGGGGAAGTACATCAATAACACAGCTATACATACAAAAAACAGCCCTGGTCTATTTCTCTCTCATACACACACCCCCAACACACACAAAAACACAAAGACAGCATGAACCATAGCTCTTATGGGCCTGTAGCGTCCCTCTTGGAAAAAGTAAAAACTCGAAGCTAGCGAGATTAACGTGGAGAAGGTGAAGTGTCTGGGTTGTCTGGTAGAAGGTAAATGACACTGGAAAGCTCAGTCTGATTCTTTGTGCCCCTGCTTTGAAAGTTTGCGTGAGGCAGCTTAACGGAACGTCGGGTTGTTTTTCCGCTCCGCTGCTTTCTAGACTGAACTATAAACTAAAGACGACATTCTCTCATTAGTCTGCCCTCTGTAGCAAAGCCAGACCATTTAGTGTACCCAAAATCCTATTGTTTAATTGTGCGGGCCAAGTCAAAGGTCAGGCAAAATATTGATGAACTTTTTTAAGGAAAGAGACGGGAGGGAGCAGTGAAGCTTGAAGCTGCAGGGAGGCAGGCGGAGGGCAAAGGTGCGAGGGCTGCAAACACAGCTGTACTGATGCAAACCGAACAGAACCGGCCGGGCTGTACGCTGGGAATGTCTCAGCCACATTCTTGCTCTATATTGCATGGGATCACAAGAGCATCGTTTTCACAGGCACAGTTATTTGGTGCCATGCCACACAGACCTATGACACCGTAATGCCATGAGAGTTCCAGCTGTCAAAGGATGATAACATCCAACAGAGCGATCGCCCACTCACAGCCATAACAGCAACATGGACACAGCCTGAATGAGTGCAACGACTGAGTGTTATGGATTACACTGTTTGTTTAAATCCATGTTAGGTGGATTATGCTCTTTCACTAAAGAGGGCTGGTTGGGGTCAAAGGCCAGCGAAGCTAAGGCTGCTAAGAAGGTCCTCAAAACACAGCTTTCTCTCTGACCTGAGGGAATTCCTGCAGACAGCACTCTTTGTACTCGTGACCCGAGTTTGTTACAACTTAGAATAGTGTAAATGAGGTGTGTGGATATATCAAGAGACATATAGCCTATTGTATATTCAACAGGGACAAAGAATTATTTTCACAATTTTGAAGTGATTCAGAGCATTGAAATAATTGTTTTCCCCATTAACACCGCATATCTTAACCATCCTAATGAAATGAGCTATGCCTGCGTTCATGAGAAAGCAAGTAATGTTGCTTGTAAAAAAGTAACAATGTGCGTGGTACTTTTATGGAATATGAAATCATGTTAGACAGTTAACATCCAAAACTTAGACAATAATTATCAATAGGTTATCAAGTCCATTGCTTTACCTATAGGCTATTTTTTCTTTAAATTATGAAAGATAAGTGGACACTTTTCACCCTTTGATCAAAGTTAATTTAATCTATGTCTCTGTATAATTAAAAATGCAATTTTAGGTGAACAATTTAATAATAATAAGTTAAAATGTAAAAGTTTTATTTGCTAATTTTGAAAATAAATCCAATTAACTTGGCATTTGTGTGACCAAGTGACCGCGCATCCCTGTTATATTGCTGTAGCTGTAACTGGGAGCGATTTGAGTGGACAAAATAAAAACAAAGCGGTCACTTTCTGCCCCCGGTGCGCTTCTGGTGACATTTAACAGCAAGGAAAGCTATTTCCTTTACCATTCAAAGCCAAAATGCTCTTAATTGCTCTAGAAGTCTGCTGCAGTTTGGAAAACCGTTTGTGATATTCCTTGAGCTTGATCTCTGTGGTTCACTTGAGTCTGTGTTTATTCCTGTGTGGAGAAAATTGGTTTACTCGAGTTGTAATTTTGATATGACACTAAAATATTCCCTTGAACGCACACCATTTGGAAAGCTTTGTAGTTCTAATGGCCATTCATTATGGTTTTCAAGATAAGTTTATGTTGCCATTAAAACTGACTAAACACAGAAACAAACATTTCCCAAACGCACCTTATCTTTGCAGGCGGGTAGCCGGCATCGATGCTGTTTTGGCTGCACAAACGTATCAGATAGCCTGAGGTCATCTGACGGCATCGACTGGATCATTTCACTGATAAAAATCTTGGGAACGTTTTCTTTTTTCCTTTTTTTTTTTCTTTTATTGCAAACTGTTACAGATCGCCTCTGTGAGCGGGCACCCGTGGGCTCCCACAGGGAAAATGGAATTTCCCTCATGTTTTGTCACAGCCCTCAAACCAGCATCACCGAGTAAGCACTAAAAAGCTGTTGGAGGGGGAAGTGCGGGTGTGCGCACTGCAAAAACGTTCACTTTACGAGTTATTCTAACCTCTTCCACACATCTAAAAACTTTTTTTTTAAGGCAGAATGAAGTCCTTCAAGTGATCGTTGCTACTGTCATTTTATGTATTTGGAAATTAGGAACAAGTGTCAGACGAATCACTCAAGAAAAGGCACCGTATGTCAACAAACACTTGTTTTACAAAATGCTCAGTGGAGATGTTTCTTTAAAAAAATAGATAAATAAAAACTTTGTAAATTTTTAAAACTTTTAACATTTTGATGCAAACTGATTTATACTTTGAAAGAAAAATCTTTGAATTATATATCATATTTAGAATGATTGTAGCTGCAAGTAGATATATCTTTTTTATATTCATGAATTTTAATTTAAATAGCGTATGGAGTCAGACGAATTTACAATATTCTAAAGTTTTCCTGTTTTCACTGATATCGCTTACCTATTTCCCCTCCTTGATTTTTAGTCTCCATAGGTGGAGTAGTCACAGAGCTGGACCTATTTTAGTTCAACTGAGGTAAACCGACTGACTGGAGCCTTCCCAGTTCAAACTCTGCAAACTGGCCTTCTTAGAAGGAGTTGAGCAGCTCTTAAGGAACTAAAGCCAAGAGTTTTGATGCTTTTTTTTATGGAATTAGGCCTAAATAAATGAGATGTTGGCTACTGTGGTAAAGTTACACTATTTGTAACTTTACCACTAAAAAATCCCCTCAAGACTGATGAGAAATTTATATATATATATATATATATATATATATATATATATATATATATATATATATATATAATTGCCGCTCACCTTTTCATTCAAAGTGACAGTTTCAAGTTTTAACTCTTTCTTAAATGTGTGTGTGTATAGTTATTTTATTTTCAATCTTTGACGAAAATAATTAATAGTAGCTATTTATTTATTTATACCACTACTTTGGGGGATTTACACAGTGTTTCTTGACTGAAAGCAACCATACGTATTTTATCAGAATCCTGCACTTTTGAGATAGGCTACATGTAGGCCTACTTATTCTCTGGTGCGTTAGTTTTACACATAATGTACTAATAACGTCTGTTTTTATTTGTATTCACTATGAGAGTATATGCAAAAAGTTGTTTTTCTGTTGATTTAGTCAACATGATCATTTACATCATACTCTGTTGAAGAAGACTGATCTTCATTACTTATAGCCTGCTCAAATTTTCTTTCTTTCTTTCTTTCTTTCTTTCTTTCTTTCTTTCTTTCTTTCTTTCTTTCTTTCTTTCTTTCTTTCTTTCTTTCTTTCTTTCTTTCTTTCTTTTTTGTTAAACTACTCACTGGGATATAGTAGGCTAATGCATAGTTAAAGGATGTGAATGATAATTTATGGTCATATGTTTTCCCAGATAAGCATCCATCTAGGAACGGGAGTCACCATTGCACATGCGCGACAAGTGAATATTAATTATTGATCGCTCACAGCTGCTTATGGTTTATGGTTTGGCAAAGGAATAAGCTCCTCAGCTCAAAGCTGGTCTTTCCTGGTGTCCCTTAATCGGGATTTTGTGTTTGGCCTCTAATAACACCCCGTGAAAAACAGTAACAATGCTTTCAGTGCAAAGGGATTGACAACAAATGTCGCAATTAAATAAATTGTCGAAATTCGCCCCCTACAGCGACTGCACGCACTTAATCCGTTTTTGTCTTTTGTTTTATTTTTTCTCTCTCTCAGGCCTGTTTGCTCAAAGCAAACATATCTGACTCACGAGTCTAAACTGTGATGCTTGGCTTTACCATCACATGTGAAATATTAATGCTGAACAGTCAAGTTGATGAAAAACCTGTTTAAAAATGGATGTTTTGTTTTGCCATGCTCTGAACAGAAATATGTTTTGGGGGGAACTTAATGTGGGGCTGAGTCGTGGTGGGAGGTTGGCTAATTGATGAAAGAGACGAGTGTGTTTTGCCCCAGAGCTAAGGAAGCTGTTCCCCTTTCCTCCGCTGCCAAACACACTATATGCGACTCGCATTCTTTTCTTTCCCCCCATCAGATCAAAGAGGTACAAAAGAGTTGAAAATAAACACAATACAGAGCTCCGACAAGCACAAATGATTCATTTTTAGCAGAATTTCTCCTTGTTTTCCTTTCTTTTTTTATTTTGCTTGGTGGCAGAAGTATTTATTTATTTATTTATTCCATTTTTTTTACTTCTTAATTTTTCTTTTATTATTTGCCAGAGTCCAGCAATGTAGTGCATAAGTTAGGGGTTTCTCCCTGACTGTGCAGTTTTCTGTGGTGAAGCCTATTGCAGAGTTCTGACACTGGAGGGAGGAAGCCTTTGTCTCAACCCAGGTTACATCAGAACTGAGGACGCACACTTTTGAGAAATGATTTTTTTTTTCTTTTTACGCCAATCACAGTCCTATTCTCAGCTTTAAACTGAACTATGTGAGATAGAAACGATTCAGCAAACGACATGCGTCTGTCCAGCATGGACCGCTTTTGAATGGAGAAAGATGACTTTGAACGTGAAAAGAAGACTTTTGTGAGACCTAGACTTTGCCGGAATTCCTTATGCGTTATTTTGTCTGAGGAAAAGATATATAGAGAAAAACAAACGAAGGAAACTATAAACCTTCAAGTTGGTTGCTGCTATAGTCACGGGTGTGTGGTTATTGGCTGAAAGGTGGGAGTGCACGCGATCTTTTTAGATGCAGCTTTTATTTTTGTTTTCTCCCCTAATTGACTGGTGAGGTTGTTGTTGCTCAATGTCCGCTGCGGGGAGGCTGAGAATGTGGGCCACGCTGCTCCCCTGAGGGTCGTGCGTGGGGAAGAGACCGAGAGGAAGCACTGAGACTTAACTGCTCCCCGCCGAGAAAACCTGCCACCTAAAAGCGTCTTAACAATTAAATATAGACAAAACACGTGCAAACTTACAGGTTAAAACAAATCACACCATGCACAAGTTAAACTGGAGGTTAATGTGGCGTCTGCATTTGAATATTAAAAGGACTCACGCGGCAAATAACTGATTTCTGATTAACTCACTTATTTGAATGCTTTATTATATGCTCAATTTTATATTTCACATGTTAATGGAGTAACTGCAAGTGGAGATTAATGTTTAAGAAAGGTGATAATATGCTTGTTTTAAAGAGATTATTTTTGTCATTTAAATCTCATTATATTATAGTCTATGCCTACAGATTTCAACTGTGAAGATATAGCTGTGTGTTTAGTAACAGATGGATGTATATTATCTAAAGCTGCCTTTACATTAATTCTTCTTGCCCCCCATTAGTAATAGAAGTACTAATCCTCTGCTGCCCCTTCACTGATTCAAAGTGGGAAAATCAAGTTTATTTCAGTGTTTCAATTATAATCTGATTTAAGTTATATGACGTCCCTGCTTTAAGAAAAAGGAGTAAAATTCTTAGATCTAATTGCTAATTAAGTTTTCAATGAGAAAGGAGAGAGGGGAGAAGGGAAAATGGTGCTTTAACCCCCTGAATGAGGTTTACCATGATGTCAGACCTCTCCACACCCAAATTAACCTCCAGTCATGGACATTGATTTGCAAATAGCTGCCTTCTAAACTTCCAGTGACTCCTCCTGCTATTCAACACATCCAAGTTCAACAAGCACTGGCGCTCACCTGCTACTGCTTTGACTGCTGCCAGCTGCCAATTAACACCTATGGCATGTTAATTAGGCCGCAGAGTCTGCCACTTCAGGAGACTTTTCAGACCCTTCACCACAAGTGCCTTTATCTTCACAAGAGCTGTGATCTGCATATGCATCTTGCATTTGGAATCAGAAGGAAGCCAAGGATTCAGAGCTTGCATTGAGCAGCAGCCTGTGCATCAATATGCTGAGAGACTTTGAGGATCATGTGCAGTTTTGGTTTAATTAATTCATGTTGGTGCAGTTTTGGGGGGTCATTTTTGTTCAAATCCCATTCAGTCACTACCTTGAAGTGGTTTAAAATCTTCCTTTTGACACAACAAATGCATATCATCTGCTGTCAACCGGGATATTTATAGGATACATCATACTCATCCTGTTCGGATTCTGGTGTTCCTTCATATGTAAGCACACATGGATGCGTAAGACAAACAAACCTCAAAACAGATTAACAAAAGGCTGGCTCTTCTCACGCACGACCAAATGTGATTCATCTCCAGAAATCTGGAATCGCTCAGCTCAGAGAAATGTGAAACAACCTGCAACGTGTTGAGTCCAGAGGCAGAGAAATGTTCCTGAAAATGAGACAAATGCACAACCTGGCATCATTAGTGCCAAAAGGGATAATGAAAGTGAAGTGGATTTTCAGGGGGAGGAAAAAGAGTGAAGGTGTGTATGTATGTGCACATGTGTGCCTGCATGTATTGTTGGTGGTGGGTGTTCATAAAGCGTTACTCAGAAAAGAAGAAAACCACCTAAAAGGCTTGAGAAATACAATGACACATCAAAAGAGAAAACCTGAAAACGCTGGCATAATAAGGCTCATGAATACACTCAGATCTCAAAGGAACAAAATGTTTTCAAGTGTGTGTGTGAGAACCAAACAGCGTCAGCAGGTATTACTTATGCAGTGGCGACCTAAACCTGTTTACACATTTTTTACAGGGACAAAAAGTAATACTAATGTCAGGGAAATTATTTAATAAGGTTAGGAACAGGCTAAAGGTTATGCTTAGTCAGATAGTAAATGCATAAATAAGAGAAGCCTTCAAATTAACGCAATAGCCCCTGAAATGTTCATTCATTCCTTTCATGAAATAATTGAAGTGAAACCATATTGGTGTTTGAGAATGAAAGCTCAATGCTTAAATCACTGGAAGCAGATTATTTGTCCCCCTGATTGTTTCATTGCTTTATTTTCTCTTCAGGCCAAACGTTTCATTGGCCGCTCCTAACCACCCCAATCCTGACTGGTAGCTTGTCAAGTTTATCAACTTGAGCAAAGTAAACATGACTTTTCTTGTTCTTACTACTATTTATATTATTTTATGACTTAGCAATATTTGCAATTTGCTTTGAAAATTATACATTTTAATTGACTTTACTTTTTGATTGTTTAAATGGTTCTAATTGTTTCAGTTCATGTTTTGTGACAACAAATGTTAGAGATATGTAGAACCAACATTGTATACAAAACTAACCAGTGCTTAAAATATGGGCGGACATGGGACTGGGGCGAGGTTTGAGGGTTTGGAGGGTAACACTCTGTTCACATTAAAAGCAGAACCAAACTACAGACAGTAGAACCAGCAGCTATGAGAACAATTACATTTTTGTTGATGCTTGATCATTGGTATTTCTGTGTGCAAACCCTATTACAAGTCTTTCTCCTGTGATAGAAAAAACTTTTTCGCTAATGTCGGCATTAACTTTGCCACCCCATTAAAAATTTCCAGATGCACTACTGATTACATGCAAAAGTAATTTTGAGATTCCATTTATTCTAAAACTAGAGGCTGTTAAAGCTTACAAAGCTAAAGATTTTGCTTGTTAAAGAGATTTAATTCTAATTCACAGGGCCATTTTATTCTGATTGGGTTGCAAAGCTTTTAAAATCCTTTATTTGTTGTCTACCACTCTGTTTTTTTACTTAATGACATCACCAAGAAAAACACATTTGCATATTACCTACTTGCTCTCTGAAAACCAGCTTAGCAGTCAGAGCAGACTGGACCATTTGGGAGGGTTGCCTAAAAGCAGACAGCAGCTACCATGGAGCCTTTTTAGGAAAAAAAATACAAAAGAGGCTTCAGAAATGTACAATATAAGAAACAAAAAGATTAATTAACAATGAAACAAATTACTCTGATTCAAAATATTGGGGGTTGGGGTCTGAACCTTTGTACTTTCCATTGTATCCCTTTGCAGTAATAGTTTCTAATAATGTAACATAGTGGTTTTCAGCTTCATAAATCTTTGGGAGCAATATCTGATATCAAGACTAATCATTTCCTACAACACTGTCACACAGGGCATGGAAATGGAGATTGGATGATGCACAAAATTTCATTTTCATTTGTGGTTTCTGGATGTTCAAATCTGTATGGAAAGCTTGAGTTGATAATGGAAAATATGAGTCAATAAATGGATTCAGTTATAATTTATTGGGTAAGGTTTTGTTTAAAAAATGAAAGAATGGCTCAAAATGACAATGTTTGTTAGATTTCTCTATCCCAAAATAAAAAAAAAAGTTCTGATTGAACATGTGAACTATTCTACACAGTGCTGTGCACCATTAGCTGCTCAAGGGAAACACATCTCTTCCTTCATTGTTCTGTTTCACGATTTATCAACACATAACTTTAAGTATCTCCTGCTTAGAGGCAGGAGATACACCTCTCTGTATATTATGACATGATTTCCTCATTATCAGCCTGTTTTTGCTTTGAACCCAAAGTGAAATGATACCATGACAGAAGTTAAGAGATGCAACTCAGCTGCATAATGCATGCTATAAGCAGATGAGAACATGCAAAGTTGGAAACGTTTTTGTGTTGTGCATGTGGAAAGTCAAACTACTAAGAGTGACACATCTGAAGATCTTTATTACCTCCATGGGTGGTGTTGATATGTGGAAACAGTATGAAATATAGCTAGGGAGGGCAAGCAAAGCAAAAGTTTGTGTTTTGAGACAAAAGCTTCAGCTTCATAAGTGTACTTGAATCATTTCTTTCTTCAATCCAACAATATCAAAAACCTCCGTGGTCAGGTAAAGCAAAAAAAAAAAAAATACTGTGAGACAGTTCTCTGGGCACCTGTTCCTCTGCAACGAGGTATCAAAAGGCTCCATTTGTTGCTAGAGCAATGTTGTGGAACACCGCGCAGAACAGAAATGTTCAACATATCCACCGATAACTTTCAGCAACCTGAAGCAGCGCTCCAACGTAGCATGCATGCACATGTTTGCCAGCAGGGTAATGAGATGCTCCAAGAGTGCATAATACTTGTCACCTAAAACCATAGCATATTATTGATTTGATAGACGCTACTTTAAGATAAATGAAGAAATGCAATTAAGTCACATCTATTTTTATTTTATAATTTTGGTAATCAATTTCAATGTAGCCAAGGCTATTTATATGATTTTCTTTTTTTGTTAATGGGTTCATTCTTGGTGCCAAATATGTGGCTGATTATGCTTAAATGATGGTTTGAGGTTTGTTTAATGAATATTTTCATGTTTTGCTCTGCTGGAACGCAAATCCACACCGACTCAAACTCGCATACATGAAGTCAGACTTGTGATATTTGACTGTATAGGTCCAACTTGATAAATGTCGAGTCTTGCGTGGCAATGGTCATACAGATTTTTGTCGTACAGTTGTTTGATAAATGAGGGCCAATGAGTTAATGAAACCATGCAGGATTGTCCTGCTGAAATAACAAGGGACCTCCCCAGAAAAAGGTTGTTCTGATGGTAGCACAAGTCCACACAGACTTCCAATATACATTTATTCATCAGTGGTTTACACAAGTCATTCATATAATGGACAATGATGAATCCCCATGCCATCTAGTCTGGATGGTATTTTTGAATTTTGGCAAATTGAACTGAGATGTGCATTGTAACCACGGATCACATGAAAGTCTTTCTGTCCATCTGTCAGAAACTCAGATACCCAGAGGTCTTGAACATCTAACAGTGGTTTCCAGCCTTGGATTTTATCTTGGATTGGGTTTCCCAGAGCCTAAACCTTAAACAGTATAATGCTCTGCAAATGCTGAATTGTCTATAATCCTGTGAAGTCTGGCACAAATTGATGAACTAGTTGGTTAGTGGTCCTCACTTAACTATAGATGTCTGTTTACGGCAGCCTTGTGATTGACTGGTGACCCACAGAGTGTCAGTGGTTGCCAGGGGCTCCAGCCCAATGAGATCATGAAGGATGATAAGGGTGCGAAGAATGGATGTGTTGATGTTCTTCCCCTCAATTTTCACACTTAATCTATTAGGTTGTGCATCATTCAATGCCATAAAATGGCGTGTGAAATATGCCTGATTAATTTTTTGGCAATGCTGTGATACAGCCTTGCACCTGAGGCTGCAATGCTGCAGCATAGACTTGCAAGTTGTTGGAGTTACAAGATCTGACTGAAATTTAGAAGGGCTGATCTCTAAATCACTTATAAAACTACAGCCAATAAGTTGAGTTCATATAAGATCAGTTATGTGAAAAGAGGATTTAAGTAATTCTACATCATTCACCTTAAATTTGTCTTAAAATCTTAAAGGTTTGCCTGCTGAATTTTACCCCGTTTGGTTGTGAAATTATGATTACCCTTATTTATCTGAAATTACTGTTATTGTTACTTAACGTGATTAAAGCAGAAACACTCTTGAAAATTGGTTTATGTTACGGTCTAAGATCTGACAGCATGCACGGTGTGGAGTTTCCATTTCTAAACACACACATCTCAGCACAAGATGGGTGACTTAAGTGGCAAACACTCTGCAGGCCTGCCCAATTTTCAAGGCGATTTCCCAACTTGAGAAAGAGTGGGCTGTGAATAATTGTGGTGCTCTTCATGCTTGTGATAATAATGTTATTCTAAAGGGGTGAAAGTAGTACACATGGTGGAAAAAACACTTAAGATGGGAAAAAGAGAAGGTAGAACATGTGAGAAACCACACATTCTGACTTGCTGCCAAATTACTCATTCATGGGGTTTCATTTACTCTGACACCTAAAGCAATGAAAGGAGTTTAGGTAACTTTAACTTTCTGAAGCATAGTAGACATGTGGAGACATTAGGGAGCTGAAAACATTAGGCCATTTATTTATTTTTAGTTTCATATGAATAGGGACATTCTTTTTCACCACAAACAGTTGTCACGGCCTGCCAGTTAAACTGTGTCCATCATAGTCTATCGCTGGTTTATTTGTACACTTTTTCATGAAAGGGAAGGAGCCATTCATTAAATGTCCAACCTTTTGCTTGATCCTTCCCCTTGGCAAATACTTTTGAGCTAAGCTTTGCAAGCATAACTTGTCATGGCAGGTCTGTCAAGTGTTGAGGAGGTGTGCAGAGTTTATTTAGTTTTCAAAACCCCCAAAACAAAAAACCAAATTTGAAGCCAAGATTTTTTTTAACCGTTTCTAAGCTAGTCATGCCCAGCTACTCTGAGTTTAGCACCTGAAGTGACAACATCTCAAGGAACACTTGTTAAATAAGATTGCTGAGAGGTTATGTGAGAGCATAGGGTGAATGTGGAAGATGTTCATGTTTGATGCACTATAAACCTGCCTCTTGCTATGGTTAGCAACACTGCTCCACACTGTGTTGGTGTTGCATTTAGTCAACGTCAACTTTATTGTCAAATGTGCCACATATTAGCCATACAGATGAAATTACAGTCCTCTCAAACCCATGATGCATATAATAAAATATAATAAACTATAAGATGAAAATATAGAAACATAGGAATCCATTCGGATAGCCTAGAAATCTAAACACAAAACCTAAGTTTAAATACTAAAGAAGATTACAAATTTAGAAATGGGTTGACAGTAGACAATGTGAACGATATTGCAATCCTAATGTAGGAAGTAGTGCAAATATTACAGTGCAATGACAATGTAAACAATGTAACTGTGGCATGTAATGGTAAAGTTTGACAATGTGCACAATAGTGCAAATAGTCAATGTAAACGATGTTACTGCACATGTACAGTAAGTTTTTAGCAATGTAACAGTACAATGCCAATACTGTAGTACAGTGGCACCATGCGAGCGGCGCCTCTGCGTGTACACGCGCCACCATCTTAGCCATCTGTATAATGGCATCATTATATTTTCTCACTTATTGGTTTGTACCCTTTCTCTTACAGAAGGTTAATGATTTATTTTGTCAAAATATACTTCATTTTCCTGGTGAGGTCAGGCTGGTCAAACCATAAATGTAAGCTAAACCAAACCAAGTGTTTTTGTTCACTTGGCCTTGGAAAATAAACATGATTAGCAAAAATCATGTGAAAAGAAAGATGAATATTAAGGCAGCTACATTTAAAATAATAATAACCAGCACCACCTGTCCCTTCTGTCTGTCTTTATCCACTTTATTACAGGTATGCAGGCTTATGAGGGCGGTGCCATTTGACTTCCAGTTGTATTGACATTTCCCGGTTGCTATTCATAACCATAGCAATTCATTGCTATTTTCACCAGTGTGTCACTGATTTCAAACAGTTCTTTAACCATGACTAGGATTATTTCGGCCGTTCAATGTGTTGTAGGATGATCCTACAACACATTTGTATTGATCACGGCAAGAAATGGACCGAAAGTTTCGGGCCGTCGTTAGGATAGCTAACTCTAACTTTTAAATCTCACAGTGTCTATTTTATTTAGTACTGAATATTTCAAAGTAAGCTGGTCTGTGTAACATCTACTCTGCATACAAAATGATCTCAGCCTGTTGAAATGATGTCAGCTGATCTCAAGGACATATTACTTTGTACTTACTAACTTATGGCTACCTCATGCAGATTTATATTGCATTTATTTATTTTATCAGTTATGTCATAACCCGAAATCTGATTTTGGCAGTTATTTACCAGTTAAGCATACTTTCATGTTCAGTACATTTTAGCATTATTTATGCTAAATGGGGAATTATTTATCATGTTAATATACAAAGAATTAAACAACAAATTTATTTTCAAGGCGAGATGCTGCTGTAGCAGTTGAGCCTGTAGCAGTTAGCCCCCTTTGTTTATCTTTTTGCCTCCTGAATGTCATCGACATGCCTGTCAAGTCATCACGAACTTACTCCAGCTGCGCATTGCAGTCACATTGGGGCAACTTTGGGGCCTGCGAGCGTTTAAATTGGAGTCTGAAAAAAGTCGGATCTTCTCATAATGTAAACAGCCATCCATGGACAAAATAAGTTTCATGTCACTTTTGTGTCACTTTTACCTGCAGCGTAAATGTAGTCCAGTGTTATTAATAGGCAATACAGGGACATTATATAATTAATAGGGATTGATAGGGAAATATCCCAAATCAGAAGGGATACGGTATCATTAATATTGTAAGGTCAGTCAAGAAGCCAGCAAAGAAAATAATTAACCAGGTTTCCATTTGATTGTTAAGCAACCTTAAGCAAATGTGAACCTTTGAAATGTAAGTTGTATGCGTGTATTATCTGGAATGGAGCAAATGTCATAGGCTGTAGTGCTTATGCACGGATGTAACTAGGAAGCAGAAAGCTTACTGACTCTTTACCAGTGATCTTCAGAAATTTTATTTGATGGAAATGTTGAAATAATTCTTTCAAGTCAGCAGCTCTTGGCCATGCATGCCAGATGCCAACTCAAAACTTATCTCCAAATTCTCTTGTCATCTTCCTTAATTGCTATCTTTTAAAATCAAAAGGCTTTTTTATGTTTGAGTATCCTTTTTAATGTGTTGCCTCTATTAAATTTTCTTCTTGAAATGTGAATGAAAACAAATCATCCATTTTCGATACTTGCTTAATCTCATTAATGGCAGCAAGTTGGCTGGAGTCTGTCTTTGCTTCTGTCAGGAGAGAGGTAGGGTACACCTTGGACAGGTCGCCAGTCAAACACAGGACCAATACACGAAGAAAAATGAACCTTACACTCACAACTAGGTTCTGTTTAGGATCACTAATTAACCTAACATGCATGAACTCAGATGCGTGTTTTTGGAATGTGAGAGGAAGTTGAAGTACTTAACAACAAGTAACAAGGAGAACATACAAACACCACACAAAGGCTGTGCAGTGATAATGCTGCCACCACTCCACAGGCATTGACTAACAAAGAAAACCTAGAGATTCTGATTGGCTTGCTGTCTGGATATCATACAATACTCCAGTTAGATGGTTGTTCCACTAATTAAGCAGTACAAAGACAAGCTGGTTACTATTGTTACATCAACACAATATAACAACACTTTTCAGTGGGTACGTTTACATGGAGACTTTTTCCCTTTTGGTATGAAATCATTCTGATTGAGGATTTCAGGGGAGCTGTTTACATGGGAACTAATTCATTCCGATCTGGCGTGGACATGCACCAATATTTATTCAGAATAATCCTGTCTGACATGTGCAGAATGATGTTACATCACGTTATTTAACAAAGACGAAGGTATAAAAACTGATTGTCACGGTTGTTGCAGACAACCAAGAGAAAAAGGCGTAGAGACAACGTTTGAGTAAAAAACAAACCTTCTGTCGCTGTCCAGGGAATTACGCTGTTCACAGCAATCTGTCAAAGAGAGGAAACGTCACTTGTTGCACGTTGACGTCTTGTCGAAGCATGCGCTGTAAAAGCGAAACCTCACAACTTTCCGATTCAGTTTGGGGAAAGGAATATTCTACCCCTGTGAAACCGAATGGAAATTAATTCGGTTCAGCACTTTTCATTCGTAAAGAGGTGTTTACATGGATCATTTTCATTCCGAAACAGCTTTTAAAATGAAAGCAATCAGTATATTTGGGTCCATGTAAACGCAGTCACTAGCTGCGTTTACATGGCGCAATTTTGATCTGATCAAACGCTAATCAGAATAAAAATGCGCCATGTAAGCATGTCAGCTGATCCGATCGGCCTCGATCGGAAAGAATTTCCAATCCGATCGAGAGGGGTGGTTTAAACCTTTTTACGATCCGATCAGCAGAAAAAAATGCCCATGTAAACAGTCATTCCGATCATTTCTGTGGAATTTTGTCTCTGCGCATGCTGGAACCACGTCGGGGTTGCGTGACGTAGCAGATTCAGGGAAGACGGCGGAAGCAAAACACAACGGGACTTTGCTGGGAAACCCCAGATAGCAAATGGATAGCTCAGCGGATCTGCAGCAGCTGTGCTGTTCGCCACGGATCCACCTTGCTCAGTCATGTAGGAGTCCTCTTGCACAACGGAATGGATCCGCTGATGATCCGCGTTCTGACTGGAAACTCTGATGTCAGGCGGAGCAAAGGCAGACCTAAAGCTGCACCTTTGCCCTGGATCCATAGCGGATCTGTTCATGAATGTGCTTCGGCTGCGGGTCCAGTACGGACCCGTTATATGGCTGTGTTTTTATTCAAATCTCCACTGAAAGAGTTAATGATTATTGAGCATTTTGACGGTCAAAAATGATGAATTTAAAAAGAATACTCTTCTTACGATCTATGAGCCATTGCGCATGTCAAAAGCATTACGAACATATCTGTCCATCAAGTAAATACAACCGATCGGATCACTTTTCCCCCTGTCCATGTAAACAGGACAGCTGGAAGCTCCGATCAGAAAGATTTCAATCGGATAGATGAATTATTTGTCCATGTAAACGTAGTGACTGTTGTTTCATAAACTATGCACCATGTGAGAATAGAAGACAGCACTTTTCAAAAATGCAGCAGATACAGTAAGCAGGTATATATGCATTCGGACAGAAAGCAAAGATTAAGAATCCTTAGGTAAGCCACAAGTCACCTAAACTCTCAATCACACCCAAAAAAGCATAACAAACTCAAAATCAAATTCAAATTTGATCAATACATTTACTAAATCTCCAAAGACATCACGTAATTACAATAAAAGAGAGTGCTGATGACATGTTTTTGACATTTTTTGCCATGTTTTATAGACTAAAACGTTCCTCAGGATGATCTATGTAACAGAAACAAGCGCAGCTGCATAGATGAGTTATTAGAAAACATGGCTGCTTTTCAGCACATCTGACCAGACTGTGGCGCTGTGAGCCGAAACCGGATATGACGTCTGCCAGAGAATCTTCACAGCTTATTTAACATTGAAGTCAATGGCTTCATTGTGGTTTTTCAGGTCCTTTTCCAGTTTTACAGACACTCAGTAACAACTTAGCCTTCAAATTGTATTGACAGTTAATGGTTAAAAGCTCGTAAGTACAGTGTTAGTTTATTTAGGTTTCCTACAGATTTAGAATTTTATTTTGAAGAGGATAAAGAAGCAGGTCTGGTTCGGACTCACCAGGAAACAGTAGGCAGCAGTTGGAGCCCGTCTGCACGTCTTTCCTGTCTGCGTCTGTTTACTGGAGCTTCAGCCACTAACGTGTTAAGACTTCTAACACAATCAAACTGTGATCGTGTCCTGGAATATTCTTTTTCAACCATCGTTGCTTCATCACATCGGTCATACAGCTACTGATCGACAGACAGCTGTAGCTCGGTTTTATGAGGACGCAGCACTTTAAAGGTCCATAACTCACGGTTGGACTTCATAATGTGAGTTTACTTATCACACTGATGCAACAATCAATGGCTGGATATTTTACTTAGCAGAATAGAACCACTATGAAAAAATATGTCATTTCTATTTTACTGAATCTTGTATTTGAATAATTGGTAACAGTTAGTCAGGAAGTTTCATAAGAAGTATACAGTACGCACCACTATTTAAGACTTCTACAGTAAAAGCAGTATCTGAGTGTGTAAATATATGTTTGTATGGGCAAGTGAGAGTATTTTTTGTATGAGAAGCTCAGCAGCAAAGCATGAGTGCACACTTTCAGTGTTTTGTCTGTGCTTTAAGTGCCCACACTGTTCTCTCATCCTGTCTCTGTACATGTGTGTATGTGTGAGAGAGAGAGATACAGTAAGCTTGTAATACCTCAGAGAGTGCTCCACCGACTGTCTTTGGATGATCTGAATAATGCATCAGGAGATTACCCTCTTCTCCCCCCCTTATCTCATTTCTTATCCCAACATCCTTCACTCATTGTAACCTCAAATCTCTCAATCATCTGGTAGTTTTTCTAATATTCACCTAGTTACACGACCTTTGTTCTGTCTCATCTTCCGCCATCAATCTACATCATCAACCCCTTGCTGTCTCTGCTCTTCTCCCCTCCCTTTATCACTCAGCCCCTCCCAAGCCTACTCATGCGTAAGGTAGTGGGGTGAAAATGCTCTGCTCTCAGCACAGCCTCTGCACGCAATAGTGCTGGGATCGTGAGAGAAGGCCGGCAGACGTGATGCAGCCCAACATGGCTGTGGCGAGGAGCCACGGAAGAGAGCACCAGTACAGAGGGGAGGGGTGTAAAAATCCCCATAGTCCCTGTTACACGCAGCTAAGGGTCTTAACTCAGATGAAACCATGGCAACGTTTCACACTGATGAGATTTTTTCATCATCAGGGTCAATGAGGCAGGTCAAGGTGAAATAGCTGACACTCACGCAATGCCACTCTTAGCAGGGGGAGGAGAGACCAAAAGTAGACTGACAGAGTGCAACGAGAAAACAAAAAAAGCCGAGCGACTTTCCACTCATTTAAGAGGGGTCCTAATGAAATCTGTTGCTCAGAAATCCCTGGGCATATTTCTTTTAAACTCACTGATTTAAAGGGGTGATTAAGGCTAAAGCTGTGGGAGGAGTGTCCTCAAATCGTACCCATCATTCATTTTCTTTTGATTTTCAGGGCTGTGTCCTCAAAGGCTGTCCAGTCAGTTCCTTTAACCACCTCCCCCTTCCCTGGGGTCCCCTGCAGCTACTCTGCACACCTCTGCTGATCCCGGTTTCATTTCAGGGGCGGGCTGTAATGAAGCCTTCGCCCTGTGATGTATGTTCCTCCAGGGCAGCGGGCAGTGTGGGCCACGCTGCTGAGCCAGTGAAGGCCTCTCCATTACAGACGGGTTAACGTCTTGTGTCAAGCTTTGGTCGGCGTAGCTGCAGTTGTGATAACAACATAATGGCTTTCTACCTCTGATTACCAAAGACTCAGAAACATGCAGGATCAAAGTAAATAAAACAGAGTAGCACCTTCGGCTAGAAAAATAAACCTTCTCAGAAGTGGTGCATGATGGGAGGATTACTCATATTTTTTCATCTAATTAGGACAATACATCATTTACATTTCACATGGTGGAATGGGGCCCAATGGAGGGGCCCAGGGTGCTCAAAATGATGTAAGTTAGAGCAAAGGAGGAGCCAAGGAAAATAAAACAAATGTATGAAACATACCGACTGTGTATGATTATTTTAAAAAAGACTATTTTAAGATAATTGATGCAATTGTAGTTTGAATCTTGAGTAACATAAGACAGAGAATCAGTCAAAATCGACGTTTCTTATTTTAGGCAGCCGAACAGGGAGTCTGTGTCATGGGTTCAAGTGTGTGCGTGTGTGTTTGTGAGCATGTCTCAGAAGGCGCAGGTGTCTGTGTGTGTGTGGTCCTATAGTGGAGGTGCCAGCGGTATTGGGGGGTCTTTGAGTGAGGAGGCCTCTTGGAGAACCATCACCAGCAGGGTTAATATCTGTTTCCCATCTTTTCCAAGTGGCCCTTGAAGAACCGCGGGTTTTCCCCATTTTGTTTTCAAAAAACGGAGGAAAAGGGGGAAAAAAGCCTTCCCTTATGAAATTACAAGTACTTGAAAAGATCTAATGTGGTCTTAATTGTCTCGCTGCATTTGACAATGGGTGTGGAGGGAGGCTGGGGGGTATAAAAGGGGAGGAAGGGGTCTCTGAAGTATGTTTCAAATTACAATAGGGAGCTCCAAAGAAAAATGTGCTTAGCTTTGTTGTGTGGCTTTGTTTTCTTGAACGGGATGAGGAGGTGCAGGGTTTGGGGTGAGGAACATGTTTTTAGAATAGAAGATTTAAAAAGTGACACGTTTGAATCAGGAGCTTATGACACAACATCAAAGCAGGAGGATGCTCGTTGTATTCTGTTCCATTCAAACTGTGTAAAGTTCTTGTAAACTTGCAGTTATCAGTTTGTTGTAGGAGACAGTTAAACCAAATTGTGTGAATGGCGAATGTCAGAAGAGAAAGCAATAAATCTGGTGAAAGCAAATGCAAATTGAATGATAGCAACACATTTAAACAGAATCTATTGATGATGGGAAGAATGTAGGTTGTGGTTTAGTAATCTAACCAATTCATTTAGTTAACTCCAAATTATTGAGTCAAAGATTGAAGTTCCTTCCTTCGATCACATTTTTTAAAAATCAGCTTTGCACTAGCAACATATGCTGTACAAAGATGTTTTAAACTTTAGCCATTAAAACAGAAGGGTACATGCAATGTTTAAACCAATATTAAATGTGCAAATTATTTCATTTTCTGCCTATTGGCTTTCAAACCTGTTGTGGGGTACACTGTCTTTGAATATATAAAAAAGTCCTAATCGCCTTCCAGAAGTAAGAACTGAGACAACAGAAAACTTAGGAAACAACAGACACAAGGTTCTCCTCTATGAGCTATTCTCTTATCTTAGTTCTCCACTTGTATTCGTAATCTGGTTATTTTGGTTACTACCCACAGCTTGTGACCTCAGTATCCCCTGACCAATCAAACCATTATCATGATGAAATGCACCATTAAAAAGTTTTAAGTTGGCTGTGTTTATGTTTTGTTTTGGCTTTTTTTTTTTTTTTTTTAAAAAACAACTTTTTTTTTCTAATCTGACTGTTTATTGTGTGTGTCGGTTGTGTTGTTACCATTTCATCTTGACCCAGAATCCCCTGAAGAGGAAATCTGTGATCTCAGTGGGACCTTTCTGGTAAAGACTGGTTATTTAGATTGAAAAGAATAAATATTTGTTTAATTTCTTTTCCTTTTATCACCTTGAAGATACCTCTATGACCCCTTAGAGCCTCCGTCAACTTATTAGGCCTTTAAAATCATATGTAGATTCTTGAGATAACTACGGTTAAAGTTTGCTTTTATGAAAGCAATAATTGGATATATAATTTGCTGTTAGGCCATAAGATCAAGATAAGCAAATAAATTATTTTAAAAAAATTTTTATATCAACATGTTAAGAGGAATCTACTCTTTTAACACTTTCCAGAGTTGTTAAAGCCACAGAAATTGAAACCAAAGCCATCCCTGGAAGTTACAACTGCTTATGGCCACCCAGCTGCCTGGTTTCTCTTTTACCAGCTGCTGTTGCCTAATTAGCCATTTCAAGGCGCACCCTGCCAGAGATGTGTTTCCATATACGTGAATTTCCCTCACCAGTCATTCACTTCAACATGTTTCCCACCCTCAATGACTACAAATCTGCATATGGTGCACATCTGGGCCTTCATTCATGAGCGTTCATGGTGCTGAGGTGGTTATCTGATGAGAGAAACACAAAGGGAAATCTGGCAGGCTTCTTTTTTTTTTTTTTTTTTTTTTTTGCCTACTGTGTGACCGGCTGAATGTTGACAGAGATTTGAGAAATAAACGTGTTGGACTCCATGGAGCTCAGTCAATTTGGTAGATACAAGTGTTTGTATTTTCCCTGTTTAACTGTGAAAGGTACCTCAATTCAGCTTGTTAAGCTCAAGCAACAAAAACAGTTTATAGGTTTTGATTATTTTAGAATGAAATTAAACAACAAGCTCTGGCCAACAAGAGGATTTACTCACAAATCCAAATAAAATCATCTCTAATTGGATCAGGACAAGTCTTTGGACTGATTCACTGACCATGGAGGCCTTATTCTCTGATACCAACGCTAGCTGTCTGCGAGCTGACCTCCAGAACTGCTGAGTGTCCACTGACACCTGATGTAGCCAGCTTATTCTCCTCACTGGAGCCTAATGTCTGCTGATGGCAGAGACCACCATTCCCTCTTTAGTTTGGGTGCAGTGGGCCGCGTACACATAGGCCAAGCAAGTCTGTCACCCACCACCCACCCACCTCTCATTAGGGTGAGACGACCTGTGTCTGTATGACTGACTTGCTGTATTCTATGCGGGTGGTGGCATAGGGGTCTCCTACTTTCTGAGTCTCCCTGGCTGATATATAATAATTAGGCCCAGGGTGGTGCTAAAATACCCCCAGAGTCTGGTTTTGCTTGGATTTATACAAGCACATAACATTATGTGGCTTTTAAAACAATTTAGAAAAATTATACCCCGGTGATAGTGGTCTTAAGTTGTGGTTTTTCCCATTACATAGAGCATGTGCACAGCAAGCGTATAGCAGGATAAAACCTGTACAATATTAACATTAACTACAGCAGCAAATTTGGCAGGAAGAGAGCCGCTTCACAGATGCCACCAACAGCGATACTGTTTTCCCATGCTTTATGCTGCATGCCACCTCAATGCCCTTTTTGAAATGAGTTTTTACCCTGTATTTGGATTAACCCTTTAAGGCTCCCTAAAAAAATCTAATATTTTAATTATTTCTGTGTCTTTTGAATTAAATTTGTACATCTACCTGTATAAATGACAGATCAAATATTCTCATTTCAAACAAGAGCCTTTGTTGATCTGTGAGAAGTTAAAAGGGTTGTTCAGAATTTTTTTTACATAGGGCCTCATTTTTTTGAGTTAGCCAGGGTATTATCACCGGAGGCAGTTTCAAAATATTTCATCCTGTTATTCAAATTGCCGGAAGTTGCCGAAGCTATGCCTAGCTCAAGTCAATAGTATCAGGCCTATCATTAAAAACAATCTTATCCACTCCACAGAACACCCAAGGCAAATCAGTTATAACACAAGACTATCTATGTAAACATCCGCATTAATGGAATAATGTTAATAAAGCTAGCCTTGCATCACAAATAAAGCATTACATTTTGTTGGACTAGCTTCTGTGGAGTTATACTTTGCTTCCTTGTGGTATTGCTGATTCATTTTATTTGTAACATTATTCTATTAATGCTGGTATTTACACAGATAGTCTTGTTATAACTGGTTTGTCTTGGGTGTTCTGTGGAGTGGAAAAGATTGTTATGATGACAGGCTTGAAGGTCCTATTGATGTGTGCTAGCCATAGCATCTGTGACCACCTGCAACAAGAATAATAGAATAAAATATGTTGACACTGTCCCCAGTGATAAATAGTACCCTGGATAAATAAAAAATGAGGCCTTATACAAAAAATAATTCTGAACAACCCCTTAAATAAAGGGAGCCGTTTCCTGTTTTTATTTAAAAATACATGCACCCTGTTTTTACAAATAACTTTATAGTCTTTTTAAGGGAAAAGTAAATTACTTCAAAAGTATTGATTATCACTAATCAGGCCATTTATTAGCTCTGATAAGATGACCAATGCATGTCTGAATATAAACAGCATCTAGTTCCCCAAAGAGACGTTGGTTTTATTCAGTTCAATTCAGTTCAGTTTAGCTTTATTTGATAGCATCCATTTACAACAAAGTTTTCTCAAGGTACCTTATAGACATAATCCATGATCCAACATAATACTAATTCCAGTTCAATATTATTTTCAACACTTGTTGTCATAAAGTGCATGTAATCATGCTAACATCATGCTAATATCTAGCATATGTCACCATTATGTGAAAAAAAAACAGCTGTACAATGTCACTAATACAGCTTTAGTGTCTTTGTCTCCGTCCATACAACATCCCCACGAAATAGTTTTTAAAAATTGCATTCAAAAGCTTATAAATCTTTATTTAAGAGTAAAATTTTCTAAGAGTCTAAGCACTGATTCTATTAGTTAATGTGAGTTTGTTTCCTTAACATGATATTAGAATGATGAGTGAATGTTTGACAGTCCACAGGTGGGTGCTGGGTGGGGCTGAATAGAAAAAGCAGCAGGGAAGCAGAGTAGAGTGAGGAATAGCAGCAGCACCAGAAACATGAGAATAAGGCAGGAACTTTGCAGATTAAAGGTAGAGTCTGGAGTGTTTCCCCATTTCTGTTTGTAAACACAATTCAAACTGAGAGCCCCTCCCTTCGGGCTATTGGCTGCGTCGCTCTTTAGCCCCAAGCCTCTCCTTCAAAGCCAAACCAATACTAACCCTGGTTTTCGAGCGTGCAGTATCTAAATCTCTTTTTAACGCAAAATACTTCCTTTTCTTTGCTGCATCCACCATTTTTATTGAGAATTCAAGTGAGTCTGGTTTTAGCTCCCGTCAACGTTTTAAAAAAAAAAAAGTTTGCTCCAATCTATGAGTTTATCCCAACAGAGCGCTACGCCCTTAGTTCTGTCATTGGCTGGAGACAGTGTGCAAATCTCCACCCAGAAGCATCCCCAATACAGAACTTTTGGCTCAAAACAGGTTTACTAACTGTGACTGCAGGGATCACAGTTCCTATAATATCAGAAATTGGCACAAAGAATGACTCAAGTTGGAAGCCTAACAAAGAGATTTATCTAAAAAAAAATTGAGAACTAAATTTAAACAAAACAGTAAACTACAGAAGTCAGCAAAATAAAATGGCAACACAACAGAAGGGGGAAAGGGAGCAAAGGGGTGAACACATGGGTCAGCTGCTTATGGTCGATTGCTCATTACTGCCACTGTTATGATTAATCCATTAGTCACTGTCCAGTTTGTGACATCATGGAGTGCCTTAACCTTTGATGCATACGCTTGCAGTCATATAAACATTGGGTGTTGCTGCAGGGAAAATTTACAATTACATTAAAGTACATTAAAGACTGCTATTGAAGAGGTTATGTTCTGTCATTACAAAGTAATCAGCCAGGTTTTCACACAGTTTTCTGGCTTGTCTATTCTTTTTGTTGCAGCAATATCCAATCATTATATTTGTGCCATTTCAGAATCCTGATCCTTTGACATTGATGGGTCGTGGAGATTTTGTGTCAGGTTAAACTGAAATCCACCCACAGCAGCCACAGTGACATCATTTTTCGTGCTATCACCAAGGCAGGGATGTCACAATACACACATATTTGTATTTATTTCCTATTTAACTAATTAGTCAATCAAGCTGAAGTTTGAGATATGTATTTATGTTTCACTTTTAGGAGTCATGACATGAAAATGAAGTAGAGAATTAATGCTGCTGAGCACAAAGTTAACCAACACTAATTCTTATCAGCTGGCTGCTATTTGCCTCACAAGTTGGCACAGATAAATTTTCATGAGCTGTGACATAGTGAAGCAAAGTTGATGATATAAAACACTATCTAAAGTAACAGTTTGCAGCTTTGCAGCAGTCTAAAGCAGCCCAACACAACCCATTCAAAGACAGGATCAGGATAATGACAGCAGAATCAGTGAGGGCAAACAGCAAATGAATCAAAACATCAGAGTGCGTGCACAGTCCGACAACATCTACACACAAGCGTATTTTGTTGTTAGGGAATGAATCTTTTTTTTTTCTCTCTTTCTTTTTTCACATGCACTGAGTTCACTAAGCTAGATGTGATCAATCTCTTCTCTGCACATGCTCATCTGACATTACTGTAGCCCCAACCAATTATGGTTAGAAAAAGTGGGGATGATGCTCATTATATTGGGTGGAGAAGCTTTTTCTATTCCAAGTCTTCACTTTTTGACAGATGCTGTAATTCATAACGCGTGAGGAACATTGGTGCGAGTTAAATACTGAGCATAGCTCACACTCTCATTTGACTTAGCTGGTGGTCTGTCTGAATTATGGTTAAGGAAATGTTTTCTGCGTGTGTGTGTGTGTTTTTAACTTTAAACAGGAAATAAAGAACCACTCTAGACAAAGCCGTCCTTAAAGCATCCATTATGACTCGCTTCATGTGCTGTCTATGAACACCACATGTTGCCGGTCAACAGCAAGAAAAATACAGCATTTTAAATCACTTGTGGCAAGTTTACAGGACACTTCATTCACTGTGCGTTTGTCCTGCTTTCTTTGTGTCTGCTCTTGCAAAAACACACACATAAACACACAGAAAAAACCGCAAGCATACATTTGCAGTGGCCAATATGAGACATCATCTGCTGAATAGATTTTCAAGGGTGAGGGCAAAGATGTTATCTGTAATTACACGCACACTCATGCAACTTACATCTGTGCTGTCTTCATATACACTGTATGTTGCTGACATCTGTTACCAGTAAAATGAGCAGCATGTTTCTCTCACCTTATTAAAATCCTTATAACCTTTGCTTAAAGGATCAATTTTGAGAAGTTATGTATTTCTATTACAATCCAAAAACCTTGTGAAAGAATGAAAGCCAACAAAATGTCTTTCTATCTAAAACCTCACATTATTCAAAACCCTGTATTCACTGTATCCACACACACATACACCTAGAACTGTACTTGTTTTAGAAATTGTGTGGATGTATTTGGGTCCTACTTTAAATATTTACTTCCTTTGTGAAAATCATTTGACTTTGACCTGAAACACACGGAAAGAAAAAGCAACGTATGACATAAGGGGTTGATGATATCCAGTCAGAACACAAGCAAACAACACTGAAGGTCAGACTGCATCTGTTAGTGTGATGAGAGGACAGACTGCTCCTCACCTGCTCATGACTGATGAGTCCAGCTGCCTCCCAAGTCCTGTTGTAAAGGAGGGGGGGGGCTTCTAATGGTTTGGCTGCAGTGATTACAGATTTGGTCGTTTACTGTAAGTCAGCTTTAAGCCAATGTTACTTAGGTGATATGTAGTAACTTTTTACTGAAGTAACTAAAACATGAGCTTAAATCTGTTTTTCATTTTATTCACAAAAAGTAACTTTTTGCTGAAGTAACTAAAACATGAGCTTAAATCTGTTTTTCATTTTATTCATAAAAGCAAAATTCGTTCTTGTTTTCTCCTGTGTCGACTTTTTCTCACCAAAATTTTAAGTCCGCAACCTCAAAATGACAGCCAGAGAATCAAAGCTCACAAAAAAGATCATTTTTTTAGTTTGGTTTTATAGCCAAACAAAGTTGTGGATCTGTTGTATCTTAAAGAATATGGCATCAAAGCTCCTTCCCAATGCTGCCACAAATTAGTGTGGGATCTAAATTCTCAACATCTCATCCAGAGTGTTCACCCATGGAGCCATCCAGTTTTGAATTCACAAAAACATCAAGATTTGGGTATTTTCCATCAGAAACAGATTTTCCTCCCAGTCACTAATGATGTTGTACGTTTTGGTGTTTCTGTCTGGTGCCTTGTTGAGGAACCAGACGTGTCATTTATAACACAAGGAAGACAACATCACTGACAGAAGTTAGAGCGACACGCTAAAATGTCATGGAAAACTTAAACATAGTCAAATACTAAACAAGTAACCTGGCTGATGGTCAGAAAATAGAAGATGGGTGAATTTATGGGATTTAAATGTGGGTGAAAACAACACTTTCCTACAGTGACGTATTATACTGAAGAGCCCCATGTAAAAGTCAGCAGTGCATGATATCCCTGAGCATATTTACAGTATGCAAATTAAGATAATAAAGTCAAAGAGTTGGCATCCCCAAAAAGTCTGATAATAATAACAATAAAGATTATTTATGACAAGGATTTCAACTTCTGCTATCTTTTATTCAAACTGACAAAGGTTAGCAGACATTTACAAAGACAATTCCTGCATTTTCCCTGAAAATCAGGAGCCTTTAAAAAAAACAGTAACATTGACATGCGTATAATAAAAATAAAGTTGGTATGTGATGTTTGTTTCCAAATAATTGTTGATCCAATATTGACTGTTAGTTCTGATTTGCTCTCCAAAAACACCCAAGGGAATCATCTAAGCTATACTGTTAACTTTGTTGGCCAGATGATGGCAGGCATCAACTATTTTATTGAACATATTCATTCTTATTAGAACCATTCAGAAGAGTTGAGATGAACTAATTTGTGACTACAAGTTCCCTTTTATTGACAGCTGATTCAAATATAAAATAATAAACATAGAGACAGCAGCTTTCATTTGGGAAAATATCCATACTCTCACTCACTTATCATTTTATCTATTGATCAGTTAATGGTTGATCAGTATTTTCATGCTTTCAAGAAAATCAATGGAAAACATTTGCACAAATAATTCTACTGAGAGGAAAAATAAGTCAATTTAAAGTGAGTGAAGTATTTAATGTAATGGTTTCCACATGTTACTGCTACGCTGCTCTTGAAATATAAAGAGAATAAAAAGTCTGGAGATATGTTGAGGAGGTGTCTGCTCAAAGAAGTTTATCAAATATTTTGAGCAGAGACAAGAGCAGCCTCTGTAGCCACATGTGGTCATTACACAATACCACAATGAAAGGAAGAATACACCCAATTATCAGTTTAGGCAACCTGGGTCGGCATCTTAGTGAACAATCAAGAAAGTTTCATGAACACAGCAACACAGTGCTTCTGTCCATCAGCTAAAAAAAAAAGTCCTACTTGAGACAAAGTTAATTTAGTTACTATTTAAGCTGATTAAAGATCATTAATCAGCACCAGGATCAGCAATAAAAGGAATCAATTACACACAAACATCCCCTTTAAATTACATGTTGTAGAAGCCAGTGTAAAACTGCTGTTATAGGCTAACATTACTTATATAGGATCAATTACATCATCTACGACCACTCATATTCAAAACAGTCTCAAACAAGTGAAACACTACAAGACACAGTGGCCATTTGACAAAAAAATCCCTAAACTGCCCATCAATCAATCATAACAAGCAAAAACCTTCAAGATGAATGTTTTAACTCGCCATGCAGTTCTTGTGGCGGCTCTGTGAACTCATTGCCGGAGCCGGACTATAATGTGAGCAAAAGAATATTCAATAGAGTTGCACAGCAGGAAAGAGATGCTATTTGCCCCGTTACAAGTAATGTTCTCTTATCTGCAGATTTTGGAGACACAACAAATTCAATGAGTTGTTTTTGATGCAAACAAACACCAAAATGAAAACTGTCAATTCTGACAGTGATCTCCAAGCAACAATCAGTTAAAGTAATAGAAGGCCTTGAATATTTAGCTGTGATGTTTGCACCTCAAACAATTCTATTTTGCATTACTTTAAAGAGTAGTATAAATCTGAGTCTCAATCTCTTACTGTAAAGTTTACTTGGCATCTGGTTGCTGAAATGTCAATGCCATAGTTAATTACTTAGGATGCTGATGGGTCTGACTTTTCCACTGCAATGTCATTTTTACTGCAAAAGCCCAAGTAAACACTTCGTGGCACTAAAGTCCTTTAGCTTCATTATATTAGACCATGTTGCAGAAGCATATAATTATCATATTTCTATCTTACAAAAGACCGCATTACAAACAACCAATTCAAGAGGAGAGTTTCTTTGTCATATAAAAATAACACTGTGTATGTATCAGTATTGTAGCATGAATAAAAGAAAAATACAAAAAGCCATCTGCTAGGTTAGTGGAGCCCTACAGGAGCCCACTCAAAGGTGAGATGAGTCAATGAGATTTAAGAACTCAACTGTAGTAACACTGTCAACCAAACCATAGATAGAAGGCTACAGTTTACTTAATTCCCATTTCCAGCTCAGGAAGGATTTTTTTTTTTTTTTAACTTTTCTTTTTTAAGTAGAATTTTAGCATCACTTGTTGTAAATAGCAAAACAGAGTAATATGTAATATAGATGAATATCTAAGTATCTAAAAAAAACAAAAAAGTTGATAATAAAAAACAATTGATCAGATCATGAAGCCAGACTGAACAGATTGCATTATAGTTATGGACCGGTTTTGCTCACTGCATATTTCCGCTGAACATGAACTGGAAAATAGAACTGCGATGGAGGGAAAATGAGGAAAAGGGGATTCATAAAAGAGACAATGTATCCCAGCTGAGTAATGCAAGTGGCAGATGAATTGAAAACAACATCCCATCAACAAGTCTTGCCAAATTCAGTTACAGATTTCAGCTTTAACCTATTGGAACCCTGGAGCTGTTTTGAAGGGAGTGAGCAGGAAAGCAAACAGCATTAATCCTTAAAAAGTTCAAAATATCTTCTTGTCATAACAAAGGATTGAGCCCTTGTTCTGCATAAAGTCTGCAAAATAATATTAAGTGCAGATGTGAGGGAAGATGGAGGCATAAACACTGGACCCTGTCTTTTCTAAATGTTTGAAAAATGAGCCCTAATGCAGAAAGGCTGTGGGTATTTGCCCAGCTGTTGGATAAATAAGCAGGGAGATTCAAAGGCTGGATAACCTCCTGCAATGCCCATCAAACCAAACAGATGAGTGGTTGTAGTAATCTGCCCTGTTCTCAAATGGGACAACAGTGACTCTGATTAGCCACCAGTCCCAAATCCACTGATGGAGAGTTGGTGGAGATGTGGGAAAAGAACTGCTATACCCTGTTCATATTTTTTACTGAACTGTCTTTTTATTCTGTTTTAACAGGTACAAAAGTAAATGCTTTTAAATGCAAAGTTTTCCTATCCATCATATTATCAAGTCAGAAGTTAATCAAACGAGATTAGCTGCTTTTTAAAAAAAAGTCACATCCATGAAATCCATCCAGCCTGCTCTGTAATCAAATGCTCCTCTTTGCTGAGTATTGGCGTGCAGATGAACAACTGCACCCACAGTCACATTTGGACAGAAAATGCTTTGATGTGCATAAATAACTGGCACTGGATTTTTCTGTAAATAAATGACATCTTTTAAGAAACTGCCGTTGCGCTCCCTGGCACTCGCTCTGTGCTACACTGGAGGGGACGAGGAGTTTGCAGAGCGGTAATTAAAGTGAGGTGGAAGAAGTGAGCTGACATTCATCAAGACCAAGAGGAGAAAGCTGATGCTGAGCTCCGTGCCAAACCAACAGCCCAATTCTTCATCTCCAGTTATTTTCTTGGCTTTCTCGCTCGCCTGAGTTTGTTTTGCCATGGTGCTGCCAGTTTTTCTTTTTCTTTTTCTTAACTCAATCTCATACTTCCTCATTTAATCCTCAACACTGATTGTACAAATACAATTTTCAAAGTTATTATATTATTAAATCTGTTTTGCTGCTGGAAACTTCAAAGGGAAGGCTATTTCTGAACACATTACTTGCTGGTGATGCAATAATTTTCCTTGGATATTTAAGATAAACACATTAAGCCTGAAAGAATTCAAAACTTGTCTCAGAGTATAATGCCTGGATTTTTGATTGGCATGACGCGTGGAGCGCCACTTTTCAGTGGAAGCCAATGGTCGCCTTTTAGAGCCCTACGTTTCCAAGCTCCCATGCAGTGTAAATTATAGGATAATAGGGTGCAGGCGATTGCAGACTCTGTTTATTCAATCCATTTCTTCACACAAGTTCCCATTGCCTTTTTCCTTCTTTTCTGCCTTGTGTGTGGCGGTCCTCTGATCCTGCTGACCCTCCCCATGTGTTTTCACTTTCGACTCTGATCTCAACTCTGCGACCAGTGGGGAACCAAATACAAATTGAACAGTAACCATTCACAGGCCACTCTCTTTCATACTGCTGCTAAACCTGCTTTGTCTTCTCCAGGAGGCGCTCGGGCGATAGAAGTTCCTGGTTTTGTCACGGGTCTTGAGTCGCCTTGCGGCCATCAGGTTTTGTTGCAGACATCCAAAACAATGTGGTTTACTATGGTGCATAGCACATTTGTCATCTTTTAAATCTACATTACATTATCTCCCTAAAAGAATAAACAGACCACAAAACACGGACGGAAAAGAAAACGTTTTAATCTGAGCCGACTTCTCAACGTTTCTAGAGTGATGAGCTGAGGCCCAGAGAAAACACTGGAGAAAGGAACAAATCGCCAGTGTTTGGGTGGTGTGCTTTTTATTATTTCAGTTAAGGTGAAGTTTTCATTAGGCCCATAAGCCCACCCCACCGCCGCTTTTTGAAAGCGAGCCCTTTTTCTGTGAAACTAGCTGGACAGCAGCCGCTCGCAAGTGGCAGGGTATGTTTATTCAGCTTTTATTGGGAGATGTGGCTCGAAGAAGTTAAAAAGAACCCTTTTGTTGTTCTTGGGGTTCATATTTTCTCTGGAGTTGCTCCACGCGCTGTGTTTGTTCCCCTGACTGAAACTGAAAAGGGTAAAACCTAAACGCAATAACTCATCTAAAGTGAAGACAAACTCTCGGAAGATTCCACAAGATAATCTCTAAGATAAGATATGAACCTCGAAAGGTGAAAGCTGCAAAGTGCAGGCTTTGAACAGAGGAGGCTGCCAGAATTTGTGTTTATACATTTAAACTTCATGCTTTTAATGTTCATTCAAACTTAGCAAACACTTTAGTGGCCAATGAAACTAATCCACTGAACTGAGTGCTGAATTACAACAAATCTATTTGTTTAAAAAAAAATATGTCAGACGTTACACCTAAAGGCTGCGGTCACAATATCTAGACAGAACAGGCTGATGCACAGCTGCAAGTGCATTAACAATCCTGACACAAAGGTTTGTAAAATTAATTTCAATTATCTTTCCTTGACTGGAATTCTCTGTTGGAGCCTCTTTATTGGAGTAAAAACACATTCATCACCTGTTTCACATTAAACTTTCATGCATGCAGTCCCAGCTCCGTGTATCTTGTAAACTCTGCTTCGTTTACTTAGCCTGGCTTTCATTGCAGCCATTTTGCATGGTTTACCTTTGTTTAGTTTATTAACCCAGGGGGTTACTTAACCTAAACATTGTTGCTGAATGCTTCAGCTTTGGGTTTCTTTTTTTTTTTTTTTTTTCTTATACAAAAGTCTTTTTTTTGCTATAAAGTGACACAAAATGAGGATGATGGAGGTTTGGAAACATGATGATTGGTTAAAATGTGTTTTTGAAATCAACCAATCAATAGCATTGAATTATAAGTGAGTGAAATACTTTTTGTTCAAACTTGTTAAATCTATTCTTTGGATTGAGCTCTATATTTTTGGAGCATTTGAAAAATGAATCTCTTATCTGACTTTGAGGCGTCATCATTTTCAACAGCACGTCAGAAACTCTCAGAGGCCTTTCCTTGAACAAATAATGACTCAGAGTGGTATCAGACGCAGAGAACATCTTAGAAAACCTGTCTGCTCACTCAAAGTCAAGTGAGAATATCCTCATGTGCTAAACCAAAAATATCCCCACATTTAAGGAGCAGCTCCGGGGCTGATGGCTGACGCTCAGTTCCCATGCTCCAGCATTGTGTCTCATCCAGCTGCAGCTTGGGGAAATGGGGGAGGCACACTCATGGGTGGTCTGCCCCACATGGTCCCACACTCTGTGGTTTGCGCCCTACATCTGATAGCAGTGGCTCTTGGCTGGGGCGCGTACAGCTCACATTCTCTGTGCTATTTTACTGCAGCAATCCTGAGCTGCAGGAGCAGGCTGGAACTGTTTACCGTGCAATGTCTTCATCAGAGCAGCACGCTGCACTGCTGGCCTCTCTTGTAGCATAACTTCTTCCATGAGTTTGTTAAGCACTTTCACCATTAATCAGATAGATAGCAGTTCTTTGTGACTAAAACTTTTATCTTTTTATGCACTTATGCCTGCATGCTACCTTTCCAGTAATAATTGACACTTTTATCTACTTTTATCACGTTCAGTTAAGTGAGCATTAACTACTTGTGCATCACCATAACCATTACTCTGCACACATTTGGCTTAAAGAGACTCTCACACACCCTTGCTACGGGAGTAAAATCGATCATTTCTCAGCCAGAAGGTTTTGCAATGTTCACACAAACCATGCTGAAATTTCAATTGTGAACGCCATACAGTCTAGTTAATAAGTGAGGGGGATGTTAGATCATTTATGTTCAAGTGGATTTGTCCTCAAGCCCACAAATACCACATTTTATTGACTTTCATATGCTGGAAACCTGATGTGAAGTACAGCAGCACAATTAGCTTCATAATAACATTTTATGGTAATAATCGATATGGAGCAGAGTGGAGATTTGGGCTTCAAGTGTGGTCTTCTGTGCAGAACAAATAGTAAAGCTGAGGTTCTCAACAAAGTTCTCATGAGTGGAGAAGCCAAGATTTTGCAATCATCTTTTTACACCACACACATGTCAATGAATGCTGGGAGAGATTTCCAGTTTCTGAGCCCTTTGTTGTAGGAAGTCGATGCAGATGTAGCATTTTGTCTCCAATAGTCAACATAATTGCTAATACGATGTGTGGGTCAGTTTGACCAACTGCACCAATAAATTGCACAAAAAAAATAACTTTATTTATTTCATAAACTGTATTCTCATTAACTTATGCCTGTAATTTTTGCCACAATAGTATTCTGTACTGATTCTTTGAATAACTTTTACATACCCACTGACATGCTACACCTGTTGCATTTAAATTTATGTTTTTAGAGTTAATATCAAGTATGAATTTTACAAGGTCCATATTTGCTATCATTTAAATACAAAATCCTAACAGAATTGAAGCTTGAAAGTCCAGACTCACATTCCTCTATGAAAATCTATGATCTAAAGCTAAGGCGAAGAGAGTGATGGTTGTGAATGCAAAGCAATTTTGAGAAAATCCAGATGCAGTTGTATTTTGGCCAAGTGTTTTTCAACATGTGTATGTAAAGCGGATGGGTGGTTATAAATTATTCTACTTCAGAAGCTGTTTTTCAAAAGCTTTATGTGCTCAAAAATAAGCACCAGAAGTTTAACCAGGCAAAAAGCGAAATCAGTCATCCTGTTGTGCAACTGTGATGAAGTGGAGTATATTTCAGAGCCAAAAAAAAGTCACATCAGAAATGATTTCAAGAAGTAAGTAGAAATCATACTTGTCATCAAAAAATCAGCCCACAAAGATCAACAGATAAAAACTGATGAGCCATGTGGGGTACATATAGACTGTTTTTTACAGCAGCATCAGCTACCAAACAGAAACTTCCAATATGGGCCATACAGAGTTAAACAAACATATGGAAACAAAAAACATGTGTTGACAGCAAAGCTGGATGCCTTCACTGTCCCCTCAAGGACAGCGAAGGCATCATAAAACATTGATTCTGCTTGACACGAGGAAAGCCGCAATCATGCCAAACAATGGGTATGTACATCAAATCAACCAGGAATGATCAGATAAATGAAAAGTGATGTGCTTAGAATCTGAGAGCGTTCAGTAAGATTAGACTTTTGGCGTCATGGGTTGGAATAATAAAAAGTCACGTTACACATGAAAAAAAAAGAAAAGAAAAAAAAACAGTAGAAGACTGGACCTTTTCATCAGGACACCAGCTCCGGTGATGATGAGAGTTCGAAGATTGAGATTTCAGATGAAACTCAGATATCCAGAATGAAGGGGAGATGATGCAAAAGGGATTGCATAGAAAAAGGTCTAAAAAGTAGAATGACAATAAATTAAAGAAAAGAAAAAACATGAATCATCAATTGAAATAACGTTAAGATCACAGGACCAGAGCAGAGACGAGGAACTAAAAGTTCAACAATATAGAAAATGTGAAGAAACTAATCTCTTTTCTATTATTTGACTGTTTAAAAAAAAAAAAAAAGATGTACTCTGTCTCTCCTAAAAGGTCTACCTGTGTAGTTTTACAAAACAGTCGAAAATACTGTATTCTATTGCTAAAAAAAAAAAAAAAAAAAAATCTTCAGAAGATTTATAAACATTTGTAAGAAAACCCAATGACCCAGCACAGTTCAGTGCAACATTGACATCAACCACAATCAATACTGGAATTTTGCTGAATGAAGCATCTGCTGTGAAAAAAAGAAAAAAATTGTAGACATTACAAGTTGACAACAAGGAAGAGCAGCAGATTAATTTAGTTTCATCACATCTGATTAAAAGTCAACACTGAGCTGAGATTCCTTTTTCAGTTTGGCCTACATCTTAAAGGACATGTCTTTATTTGTTTAGTTGAAAAGAAATTACATTGTGATCAAATGTTTTTGCAACTTGTTTCAGTCTCAATCAAGTAAATCATAAGATTTTTATTAGGCCTAACAGTTATTGTGTTCGTAAACAACCATTTCCTCCTCCTAAAGTTTCATCTCCTCTGCAACTTTGAACACATCACTACAAAGACAGCCATAATTAAAGGGACATGTTGAAAAAGGAGATTCTTGAAGGATTCAATAATAAAGCAGCAGTGAAGAGAGGACTGAGGCATGATGACAGTGTAATAAATTTCTTCAGCTGGGAAAGCTGAAATGTTGGCATTGTTTGTGACAGATTTACAAGAGGATCTTTCACTATTTGGATTAAGATTTGCTGTCTCCACTAAAGCTCATCATTTGAGAACAAAAACTTTCTCAATCAAATAAATTATTTCAATTATTTACAATTTTTCTGTGTGAAAAAGGGAAAGTGTATATAAAGAAAAATAATAATGTTTTTTTGTTACAGAAGCATAGTCAAAGATGACAATATGGGGTCAACTGTGTTTTAAAACAAGCTGTTTGCCATATGATAATGATCAGCTTTGTTCCAAAATAGATATCCAACATTTGGGAATATAACTTTTTATTTCCTTTGTGCACGCCGGACACAAGAGAACTTTGAAGAGTATCACGTTGCTCTCTATTTTTCATGTCTTCTCATAAGGAAACTCTCAGCTGCGATTGCTCGACGGGCAGAGAGGTGAATTTTAAGATGTTGCAGCTGATACAGCTTTTGGAAAGGAAAGTGGCAACTAGCTTCTCTTTCATCCTGAAAGATTTCTGTACTTATCACTTAAATCAGTCCAGAGTCTTTGATTTACTGTCAAAAAAGGAGGGGAAAAAAAGAGCTTCACATGTGGGTTTAAAGTCTGTGGGTTTACAGTGAGATCAGAGTCTATCACAATATACGCTACCCTTGTGAACTCCTGCATTTAAGTCTATATTTTCTGTTTTTTCTTACTGTATAATGTGAAAAACATACAGCATATTCTGTGCCCTCTTATTCCACCTCTATTTAGTCCTTACTATAGGTCTACACCGAGTTATCATACGATATTCTTTTTTTCATGACTTCTTTTGTTACAGATATCTCAGTAAAACTACCAACTTTGCAACAACATTTTAAAGAGTTTCTTATATTGAATCAACAAACATGCTACTGTATCTCCAACAAATCCTCATTCATTCAAATCCTCGTGTTCATATTAAATATAACTCATGATAGCGCTCTTTAAAGTACCCTTCAAACTGCATGGGGTAAATGCACTGCGCAAGTTTCCACATAAGAGTAGACATCATTGTCAAGTCTATTGTTTAACAAGTCCCAAAGTCCTCATAAGGAGGAAAGAGGAGGATGGATGGCACAGTGAAACACAATGCTTTCAATTATGAGCTTTTGTGAGGCTCGAGGCTTGAGTTCAAGAGTAACACGTTTCTTCAACAACACAACAGTCCACTAAACCATCTTTTATTTCACACGCTGGTTGAGTTCAGACAAAAACATGATCATCAACACCATGAATGTCATTTCACTTGCTACTATGGTTGCATGCAAAGACAACATGTTATGACAAAATATTATCACTTCTTTTTTGCCTTTGGGTTAGTCAGTGTGAGAAAACTATCATGCAGGGCTAAAATAAAGGGGCAAACTCCGCTAGAAAAGTGTGAAGCCCAGAAGTTTAGTTTAATAATTGTAGTTCTTTCTTCATCCGCTAGGGACTAACTCCAAAACAGAGCAAATCCCCATAGACTCAGAAATAAACATGTTTACAGCCTGGTTCAAAAAATCATTTTAGGGTTAATGGGTCAAGTTTACCTTCATGTCAACTGTGAGGGGGGGAATTTTTTTTTTTTTAATAATTCATCCGTTCAGATGTAATTCAATCTTAAATTACACATAATTAGGAGCTTATCCTTTTGATTGACATGCACCAGATTGGATGTCGGCCTGCCAGCCCCTTGGCTACCACTTGGCTCCTTGTTTGCTCTCAGTAAGGTCTCAGTCTGCAGCACAGTATCAAAATAGTGGGTTTTAGCCAGCTAACAGCAAGTCCAAACATACTTTACTAATATCCCGCCGCTCAAGAGGCTCCTGTTAGTTTCAAGTTAGCTCGGTTTGCATTTAGCCCAGAGTATGTTGGCTGTCAAGCAATTGCCCTGAGGCCGCACTTGCCCATTTTTAGTATTTTCTGGAAGTGACAACACACATGTCACGGTAAGATGAAAAAAAAAAAAAAAAAATGTCACGGTAAGATGGCGACGGTGGGACATGCCCAACTGGCTTCACTTTCCACTATTCAGACGTGACCAGATACTACGTCCATATTTTTTACAGGCTTTGGCTAAAATACATTCTTTTTACAGGGTGACTGTCACATTAAGTACACGCTACATTACTTTCCAACCTTAAAACTTTATGTGTTGGATTCATTTGATAGCACAGTGGAATCTATTATATGCGTTGCTGAAGCAGCGTCCCAAGGTTGAAAAACGACACGATACTAGGACTTTTTCCTAATGGACGCTGCATGACATTTCGACAGCATGACAGCCAAGTTTCGCTTTATGCACCACGTCACAGCTGACATGAGGATATAAACACGCCAGCCCTTTTGAATGTGCACCATGGCTGATTCATCAAAGAAATGCAACAAGATATCATAAGAGGGAGAGAAAAAATCAATTGTGAAAGGGACAGAGCAAGTGATAAGTAGATACTGTAAGACCATCTTTCACTGACAGGAGAGAGCTGACTCTACAGGTAGGATTCAAGATGGATACCAAATTAGCCATCAACAGGAGGCTGAGAGAGGCACTAAGAAAATCTGAAAAAGTTCTGTGATTCACCTTTGAATACCCATTTCACCCTTCCTCCAGCTGATCTCTGGTCGCTATAGGTTGTGCATTCCTCTAGTGTAAATATAGACCATGCCTGCTTGCAAAAACATGATGCAATTTGGTCGTGGGTTGGGGAGGCCAGTTTCAGCACCTCTCTCTGAAGCTCCTATTGCTTTGATCATAATTGCAATCTTTTTGTACTATAAGGGTTGAGATGCCTCATAGAATTACAATAAAAACAGCAATAAATTGTTTTATTTAATTCCCCAGCCATCTGCTGGGGAAGCAGCATCAGAATCAGAGACTTGAAGAAACTAAACAAGCTGATCAAGAAAGCTGGTTCTGTGCTGGGGATAACTCTGGAGCCGCTGGAGCTGATCGTTCAAAAAAGAATGCTTCACAAGCTGATGAAGATGATGGAGGACACTTCCCATCCTCTCCACAACACGGTGAAGAATCAACAGAGTGTGTTCAGTGGGAGGCTGCGTCAAGTTCGCTGTAGGACTGAGAGATACAGGAATTCATTCCTGCCAGCAGCCATCACCCTAAAGAACAAGACTGACTGACTTTTTTGTTTATTTAAAAAAAAAAAAAAAGTGAGCTTTTACAATACTGAATTTCCCTTCTGGGATGAATAAAGTATTTTTCATTTTTCATTTCATTTCATTTTCATTTCATTTTCATTTCATTTTCATTTCATTTTTTAAAAGTATTTATGTAAATTTTATGTAAATGAAAGGCAGCATATAAAGCGTTGTGACTTACTAATTCAAAATCTTTGGGAAATAAAATCTGAAACAGGATTCCTGCTGCTCAACATTTCAGGTTCTTGTGTTTTTAATTTCAAGTGAATCAAAATGTTGTCAGTAGCTGACAAGTCTGGACTACAGGGAAACTGTCTACGTACCCAGACTTCTTACTGCATGCAGTGCCATGCTGTTGTAATACCTGCAGGATGTGGTTTGCCATTGTGTTGTTGAAATAAATAAGGCCTTCCATGAGAAGGATGTCAGCTGGATAGCAGCATATGTTGCTCCAAAGCCAGTCTATACTGTTCAGGTTTAATGATGCTTTTGCAGACATGTGACTTATACAGCCCCAGATGCTGGTTTTTAAACTGTGTGTTAATTAAGTGGTTGTGCAAATATAAATTAATCAGGCAAAAAGGACAGCTGCCCATTTAACCGCTCTTCATCAACCCTCAGACCCACAGAAGGTGGTTCTGCTTCTACATCTTGTTTGAATACTTCATTTATTTCTCTACAGTGTATATGTTTAATAGGGAACACAGTGGTGAGCTGTGTGCACTGGTGGTGGTTTTTCAGAGGTGTTCATGAGTAAATGCAGTGACTTCTACAACACAATCCCAAGTTTTTAATGCAGTATTGCCTGGAGATCAGTGTCATTAAAGGCAACGTAGGGGATCCTAGAAAAACGGTTCGAGCAAACTACATTTTAAGAAGCAGCTCACATGAGCCAATGATAGACTGATCCACCCTGCAAAGGTGCAATGTCTGGTTATTCCAGAGGGCAGCCCCCTCAGAGCACCGACATGGATCAGCTGCTGTATATTGACCCCAGAAATCATCTACTGTATTATTAATAACATTAGGCTCATAGTTGGGTAAAAAATTACACAGTATAACTTTAAGAAAAAAAATTGTCTTTTGCCCATTTTCAAAAAGTGATTTTAAAAGATAATGACAATTTTTGTGTTTGAAAATTTATGTAATTTATTTCATACTGTATATGTGACTTAAGAATCTTTAAATATTTTTTGTTACATTTTATACAGTGTCACAACTTTTTTGTAACTAAGGTTTTAATGAGCTGACAGAAACAACAGACTAGGAAGAAATGCCTTCAATTGCTTTTAGTTTAGTTTAGATGCTTCATGGAGTATTGAAAATATCTGAACTTGACGGCATTAAAAACCAGATGATCTAAAGTTGTTGTGGTATGAACAATTTCACAATGAATGTAAAACTGAGTTATGGGTGCATACAGTACATGGATGCAAATGCCATCAGTAAAGAAACATTTTTAGACTAATACATTATGTATCCATGAGTGCATCTGTAAACAAGCACCATGTGTAATTTTACATGTCTGTAGGAGTGTGCAGATATGTACGAGTGCCAGACTCATAAATTAGACATTAGAGTGCATCATTGTGTGTTTGTCAGAGAAAGCTTTGTTTCAAGGCGTGTGAAGGGATGGCGTGTTTGATTTCAAAGCATGGAAAATGAAACCTAAAACCTGGGGAAAGCTGACAAAACATACCGATCCCAGGTGGTTAATGGGCTGGGAGAAATGACCAGTTGACCAGCATCATAGACGACCCCATTCCAATGTGCCCTCTTCACCCCCCATCTGCTAGATATTACACCAAGAAAATCTTCTGTTTGTCCAACATTATGTCTCAGATGGGTGGTCTTGAGATAACATGGCAAGAGGTCTACATGTCACGTTGATGAGTGACACTTTGTGTTCTTTTCCCATCAACACAACAGTTGTAAAGACAAGAGGCTACTCATGATGTAGCCTCCTCATGATGTCACACATGCTCATAACTTCATGATGCTACTTTGATGCCAGCAGCTGGTTGGATGAGTACCTTCAGTTGAAAAAAAAAACTTTTATCTTTCCCTTCAAACTGCAACCGAGATTCTTTAATCAGCCTGTCTCCCCGAGAAGCCTCGAGAGGACACAAAAAGAAGAGTTTGTCCAATTCAGGGAAAAATCTACACTTTGGGAGCCAAGTTGTGAAAGTTCCAGGTGTCAGGGGTGAGAGGTTGAAGGTCCTGGTAGTGTGGGTGGTTCTGATGAAGCCCTGTTAGCAGTTAATGAGGGCTGAACAGACACACTGATCAGCCCTTGTAATTTGCAGGGGGCTAATCGCTGAATTTTCCCTTTGACAAGAGAGATTACACACAGAGTCCGAGGCAGGACAATGGAGATTTGTCATGTAATGTCTCCACTATAGAGAAGGGACACAAAAAAAGGATTGGATCAGACCATAGGAGAGAGGAATTAGAGAAGGGGAGGACAGGGGACTGGGGTGGGGTGGATGCAACACCAGCTAAGAGGTGCCATCTTTCTAACAAAGATAAAAAGGGGGTGAGAGGGGGGAGAGACAAAACAGCACAAAGCTTAGAATCTGCAAAGCATGATTGTTCAAAATAAACGAATAAAGCTCCACCTATGTTTGCTTTATGACTTCAGATATAACTACTTATATATAATCTCCCTCTTCCTACTTTTTATAAAGCAAAAAAGAGCCCAAATAGATATATTATTCCCAACCTCTACAGCACCAAATGGCAGTTACCACATATATAGACTCATACTTTTTTTTTTTTTATCATCCAAAAGACATCTCCCAGACAAGTTTGACTCATCATATTAATGAGCTTATCTTTTTTTTCACTGCCCCCATGTGGCCAAATATAATCAAGAGAAAAGTTGGTGGATTTTATCTAAAAATATGTTACCTCATAAGTATCACCCACTGGCCCCATAAGAGTCACTTTGGTTGAGTGTGGGAAAAACCCAAGGGAAGGATTTGGGTCTCAGTCCATCAAGCACATGGAAAGCTCATACACTCAATTTAATGGTTTTTCGTGACACAAATGACTTTTACAGGCTAAATTATCCCATAATAAAAAGCACCGTACAGTACACTCCTACATGTGTGAATTATACCATCTATATCGACGTTGCTGGTTTAGTAATGTACAGCACAGGTGTAGAGCTTTATATTAGAATATGACCAAATACAGTCGATGAGAATGGAGTTTCTCATGATGATGAGCTTTAGATTCATTTGTTACTTAACAGTATAATCTGACTCCCTCTCTGTTTCTACCCAACCATCTGAAAATACAGTATGTGAACATTACAAGTCAATGTTCTGTTCTTCTTTTAGTAAGATTTTGTTGTTGTTGTTGTTGCTGTGCTATTGTTGTTGTGAGTACACATCCATTAAAAACATTCTAAAAATATTTGACCCAAATCCTTTCATAATCTTTTGTAATAAGCATTAGACTTTAACATTTTATATATATATTTTTTTTAAAGGATGATCATCCCAAAATTATAAAAAGAAAAAACTGATAGCAAAATGTTTTGTCTTTGCAAAAGAGCAAGTGGTTCTCAACCTATTTTCTTTCTGGATTACTACTATGCAACAACCAAAAAAACCATGGACCTACCCATCCCAGGCTGTTGAGATTTATGCTTTCATTAGCAAGGTTCTTCATACAATTGATGCATTTTGGTTCAGTCCTGTCCTTCTTTAAAACCAAAGTTAAGGTAAATCAACACATAGCATTACTTTTCTTTTCTTTTTCTTTTTTTCATCTTATAGTGACTAATCATCTGCATTCTGGTGTTCTCAGACATGTTTCATTAATGAAATGGTGCAAGAAAAAAAGTCAAGGTTACCATAATGGACATGAACTCCACTCCACTCCAGGAGCTACACTAGCTTATTGATCTGCCCTAAAGCACACAGCACATGGATGAAAATTAATTAGATGCACAAGGTGTGGCCCGAGTAGCTTTCCTATTTTGGAGTAAGAATATATTATCTGAAATATTTTTTGGTATAGCAGATTTTGTTTACCAACCACTTATTCACTTTGGGACATGGTTAGTGATGCACAATAAGAAAACATTCCACTAATACCAATAACCGATAATTTTCTGCTTCCCATGGCTGATACTGATGCAGACAAGTTCATATTTTAATATGTAATATTATCTTCATATAATCTGTAGTTTGTGCTCTCGATGCAGCAATGAAAAACTGATATTTAAGTAGCTCTGGCTGATCTACAACAGCAAACAAAAAGTTTTGACTATTTAAGTTATTTCTTTCTTCAAGTAATCACACAAAAATGTGATCATTTGCTGTAAATAACAGCAGCAAAGACACAATTCCATTCAAACAACAAAATGTATCCCTTGAAAATTGTTGAACAGTCCTGAGTTTTAATCTGCAAAGGTCTTTGTGGGGTTAGGTCAAATGTTTGTAAAATACAAGATGATATTTCAATAATTATACACAGTATACTGTATGTCATTGTCGATGTACGTATGCAGCCTGGTGCACTCCTGTGCATGCAGCATTGCTTTATGTTACAATTTTGATCCAACCATGGCAAGTTGGTCCGGAATCCTTCTGTTGGAGACTGAAATGCAATGCAAGATGAGAGCTGGGACTAACAGGAACAAAGTGAACCGGAGAGAACCAATCAGAGGAAGTGATGCAGGCGTGTTTTTGTTTGAGGAAAGCCCTTAGAGCAGCAAGTTGTGGCAGTTTTTAGGACATGTGCAGCTCATTTTAGACATCAGAAAGGGCATCATTATATCGTCGCTCCTCTGCGGCAACCATCCTGACTGTTATGGTTACAGAACTGAGTCGCCAAAAAAGACGTATCGCACAGTCCCGCCTGCTGCGCTGTGATTGGTCCGGTCAATTTTTTACTGAAGTGGAAATCAGTTTCCAATGGAGGGAACCCAGACTGACTTGCTCATATATGCCGTTAGTAGGGCTGGCATGCCAGGTTAGTGAATCTTAGCATGCAGGTATAGTCCAAAGTTCCCCCCGTAAAAAATAAACGTTAGACTTGAGCAAGTGAAATCCCTCTCAAACCCCGCCTTTGGGCCTCTACTCCCGTGCCGTGGTGCGTTTGAACGCAACTCTCTCTCCCCCTGCCTGTAATTCACTCTTTTGTATTGTTTTGGTCTGGTCGGGACGTTTCTGGGTGGAGATTTCTGTTTATATCGGCAGCCAATGACAGAGCTAAGAGCATGACGCTGTGTGAGAATAAGCTCATGACTGGAGCAGATGCCAGTCACTCGAACTCTCGAAGGGAAAAAAAAAAAGAAAGAAAGAAAACACTGTGTCTGCACCGAAGAAAAGGTAAGAGCTTCAGATAATGCAGTTTGGAAAACCAGGTTAATCATAGTTTGGGTTGTACCCGCTTCTGAGCTCTGAAGGAGAAGCTTGAAGTTGAATAGGCTAGCTAGAACGAGGCGGTCATTAGCCTGAGAGGGAGGAGCGCTAAGTTTGAATACTGTTGTTTGCAAACAGAAACGCTGGAGGGACTTCGGACTCTACCTTTAAAGGTTGAATATGGAAGATTTTTATTAAAAACTATTTTTTAAAAAAATAATACCTCCACAGGTCTTTTCATCTCATTTCTGTGTGTGCATATTCATATTCTGAGTGAGATGTACTGGGAGTTAACAATCCTGTCAATTCCTATAAGATGTCCAGATCCTGCAAATAAACCCAAACCATCAGCCCTCCACCACTGTACATGTCAGTTGATACCAGGCTTTTGTGCCACCATCAAATGTGGTGCTGTGCATTATAACCAAACATGTCCACCTTGGCCATATCTATCTAAAAGCTATTCTTATGAAGGTTTTGTGGTTTGTTCATATGCACTTTTGCAGATCTAAGCTGTGTTGTCATAGTGTTTTTAGGCAAGTTTATTTATAAAGTATATTTCAAGACAAATCAAAGTGTTTTACATAAAACATGAAAACCATTATAGCAGGCTGCAGATGAAACAATAAAAAGAAAGAAGCAAAAGATTATTAATAAGAAGCATAATTTAAAATTTAAAAAAAAAAACATTAGAAAATATATCCCTTGAAAGAACGACAAGACAGATCAGTGAGAAGACAAGCTTGATTTGAACTTGGGCCCAAGGAGTTCAACACGGGTTATAAGCCAATATTAAGCTGAATACTTTTTTCAAGCATTCCTCTTTATACCCCCTCCTCATTGTCCAAACAAAAATGAAAACAGATTTTTTTAAAATGTTAAGCTTAAAAGAATCTGCAGATCTGAACTCGAGAAAAATAATTCTATTTAAATGTAGCAAAGAACAGGTGGGTCTTTAACCTGAATTTAAGTAAACTGAGTGTTTTGCCTTTTTAGAAAATAGTTTCCTGCAGAAAACCTCTCCAAATAAGTCATGATTGTTTAGCTGTTGTCCAATTGTACTGTCTTCACATTCAACAATTACTGTACTGTAGCATAGCAACTCTTGGAGTTTTGGCAATTTCTCAAAACATTGCACAGTCTGACCACACGGTGAACTTGCAGAGACTTACATTCCTGAAAATGACTGGCATCTGTTTTGCATAACTTTACTCATGGTGTACTGTTTGGAACTGGGCTTATAATCCTTCCCAGACTGATTGGCAGCAACTGTTGCTTCCCTAAGATCAATCCTGATGTCTTTCTTCTTTGGCACTTTGTGTGAACACACACCTGAATCATCAGTGAACTGCCAAAACATCTGATTTCCAAAAAGAGGTCCTCACACACACTGGTGATCAATTCATCAAGTGTGTTCGATAATGCAGTAGGCTTCTACTTGCCCTCCAGTTTTCACTTTTCATCCTTTATCATGAATGCTTTTAAACATATTGTCCACTCTTTAAGCTAGTGTCAGCTACATTACCTTTGTAGCTATACGGTAACACCTACTGTTACTGTGTGTAGCACAGCGCTCAAGGAGGGCCCCGCGAGATTCGATTCCCAGACAATAGATACCTATATATAAGGCTAGATGACTTTTTTTTTTTTTTTTTTAAAAGGCTAGATGACTTACCCGCACTGCTGGCCAATGGAGTCGAATGTCATATGTCATGTGGTAAAATGGCTGCATATGGCAGCCATCTTACCACAGTCAGCTCGCTCACTTATAGTGTTGGGTGTTGGTGGTGATGTACTTTTTAAAGAACTTACTCAATTTTCTAGATTTTTAGTTGGTCTGGTTGATTGTAAATGTCAGAGATATAGTTATGAAACAACATATTTAATGATTATAACTTGCTATTCTATAGCAGAGCGAGCTATAACCATGGACTCTCATATTACTGTATAATAAAGGCTGGGTGCAATAAATATACACATGCCCAAGGCATTTATGTTAAATCAGTATGTAGGCTGCTAAAACGTGGTGTATATATATATATATATATATATATATATATATATATTTATATATATATATATATATATATTATATATATATTATTATATATATATATATATTTTTATATAAAATGGTTTATATATATATATATATATATATATATATATATATATATATATATATATATATATACACTACTCACAAAAGGTTAGGGATATTCGACTTTCAGTTCAACGTTCAGTTTTTGGAGAACAAAATGATGCAGAATAAATATTTAACCATTGAACAATGTACACGTGCATTGAAAAGTTTAGAGAAAGTTTAATTCAGTTCACCTGGAAAGGTTGCAGTGGATTTTAGATTCATTCTGACATCATACAAAAAGCCAAATATCCTTAACTATTTGTGAGTAGTATATATATACAGTATATGTGTGTGTGTATGTATGTAAAATTCAGATTTGAGTTTGAGTTTATTTAGAATAGGGATAATACAAAAAATGTTATTATATCGTAAACATTCTTAATAGGTTTCACTCACAGATTACCACCTCATCTGAATACTTTTTAGGCATGTAGGTTCATTCAAACGTAATCTTTTTAGTTAACAGACAAAAAAGATGGACAGGAGGACCGTAATAAAGCTCTGTCTGCAGGGTGTAAATAAGGCTTTAGACACGTGTTAAAGGCGCGTTTACTTAAAGCATAGTTGCTAAACTGTTAGCCGCATAGTTTGGAAAATTACACTACCAACGATGGTTTTGGGAAACGCACCCCAGCTAATAACTACAATCACACTACAACCATTACAATTAAATGGCTCCATAAAACACTTTGTTTAGCCCCACAGCGATTCTGAAAAGCATTTATTGAAGTGAAAAAGTAGTTCTGCTTTAATTGAAGATCTAATTGTGGTCTCACTTTTGATAACTTGTTCAAGTAAACTAGCTATATTAGCCGTGATACACAACTATGCTACACGATGAAGTCATTTTTTTAAAAGAAATGCTGCAATTTCAACATGTTCAAGTGTCCAGAATTATAGCCACGTTAATAAGGTCCCGAGAGAGAGCTTGCCTGTGGTAAGATGGCCGCCTGTGATGCCGTTTGAAAACCCACCATAGGAGATCTAGCAATTTATAAATATCTATGCCTCAGACTCTCAGGTGAGAGTCATGCACACTTACCAATCAGCTAAAGGGATATGTGACCAAGCCAGGGCGCATGATCAATCAGAGATATAGTGGCAGGACCCCACACTGTCACATGTGCAACAGCTTATATAGTTTTCTTCTTCATTCTCCTTCTCTGCTTATTCATAAAAATAATTTACTCTGATGTAAGTTCTACATCCACAACCTCATCTATTTTAGTTTCTTTGTGGTGTAAAAGGCCAGCAGTGACAAAATGGCTGGCTATCATGGGGTTAAGTTTTCCCAGTGAGAAAAATGTGGATACAGTAAACAACTCCACTGAGATTACTTCCCTTGAACACAAAATGTCTCTTAACCACAGGTATGATCAGGCCCTTTATGTTGAGGCAATTGCAGCTAATACATTAGGAGGATTATAAGATTATCTCAGAGGACGTATAGGAGAACTGTTCAGCTTCATATTCTGGAGTTTAAACTTATGGAATTCCATTTTAGATTGTCACTTAAGTCATATGCTGTCTTGTTTTTGCTTTCTTTCTTTCTTGCCTTGACATCCATAATGTCACTCACATTTAAGAAGTGTGGTTTTTTTGTTTTGCCAAAACATCCTCTGGTTTTTGGCATGCATGCAAAACCAAATTATGCATGCAACATGTTTTACAACCCTGTGAAGAGTGAATTTATTCCTTTTTTGTTTGTTTGTTTGTTTGTGTTTTGCTTCCTTTAGAGCCCTCCGAGGACCACCAAAGATGTCTGCTTCGACAGCAAATTGATCCCAAGCTCAAAGATGATCTGTTCATCTGACATCAACTGCATGTTTGTGTGTGTTTAACTGTTAAATTCCACATAGTCCTTCACAAGCACTGAAAGAACGAGTCCCTAAGGCTCAGTGATGGTCATGGGAATCTGAAGCTGCAGAATGACTGTACAGTAAACTCACGGCGGCGGTCTGATGAGAGTTATTCAGTTCAGGACGTAAGCAGAATCGTTTGTGAGGTTGTGGGCCATGCTTTAGCAACTTCAGAGGAAGTGTTACCATGTCTCATACACAGCTTTAAGCTTCAAAGCTGGGAAATGAGGTGCAAATAGGAGAATATAGACCTCATAAACTGACGACATAGAGGTGAGGATCCTGACTGTGCTGCCTTGATTTAACAGCTAAAGTTCTGAAAGCCCAATGCATATAAAAGCCTGCCATCAACACATATAATCTCTTAGCTGAGCCCATTGAAAGCTGGGTCCCAGGGGTTAATTCTCCCATCACTACAAGTTTGAATCAACTCCTGACTCACATTGAGATGAAAGCCAGAGTCCCGGGACCAAGCCTGGACTCCGAAGGCCCGCTGATCCTGGATGACTGGAGCGGATTATTGCATGTTCGTCTCGTCGGACCTCCATCGGGACAGGGAAACTGAAAAGAAAAACAATAATTAGAGATAATTGCTTGTGTCCAAACATGAGCGTTAAAGCCCCCCTCCATCCCCTCTCCTTTCGTAGTATGTGAGGTGGAATGAAAGGGACACCCCCCTGTTTTGACAGCTGGGCAGGCGAACATAATTTGTGACAGCTGAACTGAAACGTCTTTAACCGCAGGGAGAGACACAGAGAGAGGGAAGGATTTGGGCTGAGAGAGAAATGGTTGGTAAGAGGAGAGATCAGACAGCGAGGTTCTGCCCAAAATAATGGAAGAAGATGTCAGAGAAGAAAAGGAGACAGGAGAGAATGGATGGAAAGCGACTGCCTCATAGCAAGATGAGATTTCAGCAGAATCGGACGAGGGAGGGGAAAAGGGGGAAAATTAGTCACACACCATAAACTCTGAAGAGAGGTAGAATTTTAAATAACCCACAAGAAAGACAGAATCAGAGGCAGCTTAACATCAAATGCAAGGAGGTGGAAAAGAAGAGACTCTTTAAACAAGAGAGCTCGGCTGAACGTGGTGTCATGCCAGCTTTGACACATTGGGTTAATTTGCTGCTCCCTGGAGGTGACCCTTGAACTTCAGGGACATGGGGTCATACAGAACTCAGAGTGAGACAGCCAAAATCATGTCAGTCTGAGAAGCTGGGTCATGGGTCACCTCTGAGATTCTCAGTATATAGGCCAAAACAAGGACCATATGTGGACGGAAACACATCTGAAACAAAAATAACTCACCATTTTCCATCCTCACTGCAAACTGGCCACTTTTTTTTTTTCTCCTGTCCCAAACATCTCGACCCACCACAGACTTTCTGCCCTAATTCAATAAAGTCATAAATACCAGCGTAACAGCAATTTGACATAATGTTGGCTACATGCCCTTTAAATTGTCAGTGACAGAAGTTTTCCCAGAGGTGAAATATTAATACAAACACAGGATTTCTTTTCCAAAATACCCAGCTCCCAAATTCTCTCATGTTTACTTTTCTCCTTGCTCCTAATTTCTGTTAGTGTGAAATGTTATACGTACTGTTGTATTTACTGACAGAGGAGGAATGGAAACCTGCGAATCGGGAGAATGATCTTTATGAGGCATCACTTAAGCAAATAACTGACACTCTGTCGTTTTGTTTTCACTTCATATGACCAGAAAAGCTCCTTTCACCATCTGTGGAATTTAAATAAATCCTTGATTGATCACCATTAAAACAGTAAATAAGCCAAGCATGAATAATTTCTAACTGCTTGCTTTTGTGTTGCAGCGTTGTTCATGGCTGTATCAAATAATAATGAGACCCATCCCCCACAAAAAATCCCAAATGTATCACATAAAAAAAGGATCATGTGTGCAGCCTGCTCATAGTTTCAGGCAGTTGGAAATAGTGAGAAAATAAACAAAACATGAATATTTAAGCTTCATGTCTGAGGATGTAAGAATCAGGGCTGATTTTCTTGCAAATTGTCATAATTTTTCACTTTATTGCATTCAATTATCATATTATCATATGCATGTACTGTACATATATACACATATGTGTATATATATGAATAGTTAATTTGCAAAAACAGTTAACCACCATTTAGAAAAAACTGAGTTATCTGCTTCTACAAATGAACGCTTCATTTACTTTTTGAATATTTTCACCAAATCACACTCATATGAAGTAGAGGGTTTTAATGATGTTAAATCGAGATAGGAGGTTTTTACCTGACAGCGACGAAAAGCAGTTAACTCTGTTTTTTTTTTAAATGGTAATGGTGGTTAACTGTTTTTACAAATGAACTCTTATCTATATATATATATACATATATATATATATATATATATATATATATATATATTTATACGTATATACTTGTCTTCTTTTACATGACAACATAAAGATGCTCTGGTAAAGATGGTCTGGCTGCCTTTTTGTACTGAATAAATTTACTTGGGTGAGAGGAGCTGGTGGAACTCCACTACTTCCTGAACTTATGCCAGCTCCTTTGTCTCCTGTCTTTCATTATTGGATGATTTGATTAATCCAGGTGTGCCTAACCTCAGTAACCACGAGGACAATGGCCAGACACACCTGGATTTATCAGTTTATCCAGTAATGAAAGACAGGAAACAAAGGAGCTGGCTTAAGTTCTGGAAGTAGTGGAGTTGTGCATATTACTCATTTATAGTCCATGCTGATAGTTACCACCTGATAAGGCAAAACAAGGAAGGCGGAGTGCAAGAAGACAGAAAGAGAGTGAGGAGAAGAAAAAGAAGACAGAGAAACAAAAGGCAGCTGCAACAACAAGACAACCAAAACAGAGAACTTTTGCCACATGAAGAGAAACTTTACGGCCTTTATAAGAAAACGAAGCAGATCATCATTGAGAGCGCCTATAAGAAGGTAACGTGTGAAAAATATTAATTACAGTATGAATAACAACAACCACTCTAATGACAACACAATAAGACTGCAAAAACATAACTGTAGCTTTTACTATTCAATGTAACACTGACCTTTCACACCTAATGATTTGTATGGATGGAAGGATGGATGGAAGGATGGATGGATTAAAGTGAACAGCCCTGCACACCAATTCCCAAGCCAGTGCATTTAAGATTTTTGAATTAGTTAATGTGTAAGCTGGCTCAAGAGATTCTCCCCAAGACTCTTCTCCCTAAAATGTGTCCTGGCTGATGTTTATCCGCAGATATGCACTTTAATTACATTAAAAGAAGGTTGTACTTCAAATGGTCATAAAAGCAACAGCATGTGAAGGGTAGCAATGATTTCCATACAAATAATGGGTGACATTGTAAAAAGAATGTAGTTTTACTTTATGATCACCCTCTAATACAAAGTGATACAGCCTCAAACCAACCAGTAAATAACTATCCATGATGATGGTTTTTATATTCTTTACACTATAAAAAAGAATAATTTCTGAACACCTACGAGGCATCACGACCCAGTTAACTGTCTTTCACAGCTTGGTTGTGGAAAGCTCATTAATATTGATGACTGGAATTTGATTTAATTGGTCAATGAATTAAGTATGAAGGATAAGATTGTTTATAGGCCTAAAACACAATATTTTGATAAGTAAAGAGGCAGAAATTCATTTACTTTCCAAAGACACTGTTGTGTGAAGTTGTTCTCAGAGAAAGAAGCCCCTCTCAGTGTGTTTTTACCTTCTCTCCCTTATTCTACAGCATGTTGTGACAGCTGATGTGGCTGTACACGAGTGTGACTGCATGTTTGTTCCACCTATTAGAATCAGATCAAGCGGTCCTCCAGATTTCTCTCACTTAAAAACAGAAAGTTTTAACCAAAGCAGTCTTATACCAGAATATTAGTCCACAAAGCAAATAGTTGTTTTAAAATGAGGGCTTTTTGGGCTACAAAATCACAACATGACTGCATTTTATATCATATGAAACTGTTGTAAATGCTTGTGATTTTCAAAATTATCCATTTTCTAGATTTTTAAAAACATTATATGGCAATGATTTCCTTTGCAAATACATGCTAATGTTTTTCTTTGTTTTTGATAAAATATTGCAACTGCCATAAATATGATACTGTATAACTTTTAAATGTTTAAATCTGTCACAGTCAAGTAAATAACTACGTTTGTGTCCAAATTTTATCTAACAATGTTTAAATCTCTACTTTCTGTCAGTCGGTTAAGAGAAAGGCATAACAAAATCCATGATTAGGCTTAGATAGGAATTACAGTATTAGAAGGTAAAATGTATCACTTCACCTGAATACCTGATAGAAATTAAACAAGCAACCACATTAACCTCGCACTTATTCTGGGCATTTATTGTGACCCTATTGTTTTGGATATGAACAAATGCACCTTTTACATCTGCTACCATTTTTTCTGTTAAGAATGGACTGTCTTCAGCTAAAGAGAAAAAAAAAAAGAATAAGGTACTGCAGAACTGGATGGTCTTACAAGCCTACAAGTTGAAAAACAGCTTTGAGTTAAGTTTCTGATTCTGTTCTGCCTAATTTTTTTAAAAACATATGTGGTTTCTTAGAATTGTATGTTGCAGCTCTAAAGTTTGGGTGAAAATATCAAAGTAAGCCAAAATGAGGGCAGAGCAGCGAGTATGACAGGCCAAGCATCGTCCCACTTCAAAAACAGACTTCACATTGTTATTCAGTGCAACCACATTCAATCACTACAATGTGCTGCAGCAAGCAGAATGGTTTTTGTTATTGAATTAAAAGATGCTTGTTTCTACTCATATTGGGGAGATCACAGAGAAGACACGTGTCACTATGTTTCAAGACTGGATCATTGCCCTATGCAGAAAGAAATTCATTTTACAAGCCTTTAAAAAGAACATTAGCTGTGTAATGCAAATACGTTCCAACACACATTAATCTGCATCTTGTAACTGATCCATTGATACATTTACCACACCAGACATCTTAATTGATTGTGTAACAATGTCATTTTGAAGCCTGACTTGTGGAAGCCATTTAATTTTCCTCATAAATCTACTAAATCCCTAAAACTTATCATATTAAAAACTGAATGGAGTTCATAACTGTAATCACAGAAGTTTTTCCACAGGAGATGTGGTCCTGCGGTGAAAAAAAGAGAGCAAAAACCTTTGCAGAAGACACATGTAATTGCACTCAGAATAAAGTCTCATGATCCGCTGTGGTTGCCCTCATGACTTATATGGCAATTTCCAATATCGCAGCTGATGAAGCTGACCTTGCAGTGCTCTGTCTGAATGAGCTGAACACCTGCTATCTGAGATGAACCAGAGAGGGAGTCTGGTCATAAAACATAAAGAAATGTGATGGGAAAGTTATTAGACATATAGGAACAGACAGAGAGAAAGAGAGGAATGGGAGACAGAGAAGGGGAGATGGCTTTATCATGGCTACATGCACTGTTTGGCTTACAGTCCATAAAAAAAGATAAATGACTTATAGGTGCCTACTCTTTTTTTAATCTTTTTTTTTTTACCACAGCTGATTTTGAAAGGATGTGCAGACATTCCAGCTTGGATCTAAAAGAAAAAAAAAGGCACTCAGCTGCAGCTTGTGTAAGTGTGTCTCTGATCACTGTTAGTTTGTGTGTGCATATGTTCTCGGTTAGTGAAAAGTGGAGTTATGTGTCTCTGAGTCCAGCTCGATACAAGGATGAGCATGTAAATGGTTTATTATGCTGAGGAGATCTGCAAATCATTTCCTGTGGGCTGACTATTTATCGGATCTCCTTGGGGTTTAGACGCTCGTCTCTGTGCAGTTTTGCCTGTATGTGAATCGGAAGAATAAATGGGAGAAGTCTGTTTTCTTTGCATCTTTAGGAGAAAACTAACTGTTCATTTTAAAGAGAAAAAAACAGTCAAATCATACGGTGTGATTGTGAAAACACTCAACGCACATGTGTGGTGTCTCTGTGGGTGCATTCGAGTTCAGTGCGTGTGCGTCTGTAAACTCCCTACCTTTCACGCACAGACACAGACCTGCACACTGGGTGGTGACACTGCTGGCGAGAGAACTAAAAACGGCAAACGACAAAAGCTGCAACAACAGGAAGATAATTCACATTTGATTGGTTTCACGTGTTCTTCATAAACAACAAAGTTTTCCTGCGCCTCAAGCGTGTTTTCCTGCAAACATGGAATCCATTTGTCCCCCGTCTTCATGGGCCCTTGCAGTTGCACAGGCTCTTGCACAGTAACTCACGCGCGCGCGCGCACACACACACATCTACAAGAAGCAGAGGCGCAGCAAGCCCGCTGTGGCACTGCCATCTTATGAAAAATATACAGTTGGGATAATATTTTGAAAACAACATCCAATAGCTGCTAAGAAATAATCTGAACCGCCTTTAGGGGGGAAATTGATTTGCGTCTTCAGTTAACAATATAAATATTCTTTTTTGGGGGGTTGCGTGTGGCTTTTATGCCATCTAAAGGAGGGACCCTCTTACATCTGAAAAGAACATATGTTCTCATTTACCTTTGGTGTAAAGCCATGCATAACGACTTTGGTTTGATTTGTCAGGGTCTTTGCACTTTTATGCAATTAAATTAAGTTAATAAATAATAAAAAAAAATAAAATAAAATAAAACTTTTTTTCTCACCGCTGTGCATGAGTGTTTATAAAGCGTAACAGTGCGAGAACTTCAACCTGAATGAATAGATGACAGAATTGAAATTGGATTAAATAACTCCATAAAAGAAACTTGCTTATATAAAGCAAAGCCCCCAAAACCTTTTCAAGTTAATGGATTACGTAGGCTAATAAAGACGAAATAATAAAACCTTTTAAAAAGCAACATGCAAGTGACAGTTATTAAAAAGTGAAAGTTTACACCGTATTCCAACAGGCAACAAATATAAAGCAAATCAGTTTAAACTTGAAAATATTCGTGTTGGAACAAAACTGGAAAATGTTGCATATTTCATTAGATCAATGTCTCTGTATGGGATAGTAATTGACTTCTGCACGTGAATAAGTTCTGGAGAAAATTGACTAAACATTCTGTGTAGTTTTTCTTTATTCGGCGTCTGGCAGCGTTTTGTCAGTCAAAACAAAGCTTCTTGTTGATGTGCAGTGTTAAAAGAGAATTTCCGCACACAATGAGCTCAAGTTACAGCCGAAACACCAACTTCAGCGGTTTAAGAGCTGCCCAGACCAAGCCTCCTCTCCAGCTAGCGTGCACCATATGGGAGCGCGGTGTTGTAACAATGCAAACACAAAGTCTCTGTCCACTCACTGCCAGCATGTGGCGCAAGGTCATTGCTAATTATTCCAGTCTAATCATGATTTTCAGAGATTATCTGGCCTTTTGGTAGTTTTTTTCTTCCATTTTTTCCCTTTTTTATTTCAAAAGGAAAATGCCATCTCAGATGTAGCTACTTTCCAAATCCGTCTACAAATGTTCAGCTGCATGGGAGCACATGTGGTTTGGTAGGGAGGGCCTCCAGATCAGGCCTTTCAGCATAATCAAACTTCAGCGGCCACGCACACGCTCGTCCTGGAAAACACGTGACAAAAACACAAACTGTGTAAAAAGTTGCTTTAGTCCTGCAGAGAAAAAGAAAAACACCTGTTGCTCAATGGAACAGGGAGCGTCTATAAACTGGGGTTACTTTTAATACTTTACTTATTCGTTTAAGAAATCAACAGTAGATTTAAAAATGAATTCATTCACCAATTAATTCAGCTATTTTGCCTCCTATTTTTCTTTTTGCGTTTCAAACAAACCTATAGCCTAATGAAAAGTCGTTTCTCTTATCAATTAGGCCTAATAGTAGTAATAAACTAAATTACTAATTCAAAATAATAAGCAGCACTTTTTTAAGGAGCTTTTTTTTTTAATCAGATGTCGACTTTTTCAGGTAATTGTCAGCGTTCAGCATGTTCCTCAACTCTTTCATAAATCGTGTCTAATTCACAAAAATTGGTGAAATAATGGGCCCTGTCGGCCACCCGCACTTTACTAGGTCGTAAAAATAATGAAAGTCATATTGAGCTGCGGTTTCAGATCCGCACACAAGACTTAAGGAGGTCCTGGCAAGTTTTCTCAATATCGATTTTGTGCAGGTTTTTGGAAAGTCGAGTGTTGTGCGCAAGTTTTTTTTCTTCTTTTTTTAATGTCGGGAAAATGTCTGAGATTTGATCTACTGAGGGAAAAAGGAAGAAACTTTTTTTTTTCATGGATCAAATTTATTTCTGGAGCTGATCATGATTTCCAAACAAAGTTTTCTTTTATAGCTACTGCAGATAAATGCATCATGCATATACTCGTACGCGTCGAATATGCCATTGCTGGTGTTGGGTTCTTAATGTTTTAGTTTTAGATAGAAGTTTTATCATTGCACAGTAAAAAGAGCAACTACAAAAAGAGCTCGTGAGGGGTCGCATGCTGAAATATTAATGTATAAGTAAATGAATACAAAAATAAAGAGTTTAGTTTTTCTCACCTAAATATGTCAATTCTTTTCACTTAATTGTATATTTCACATGTGCAAACTTTTCTTTTATCTATCTATTTGTTTGTGTGTGGGTTTTTTTTTTATTGACACAGTGGCTGTAATGTTTGTACAAATGTGTCCCTGCGCCCCTTTTGTAAAATCACCATTAATTAATGTAACACAGAACATTATGAAAGTACATAAAACAATAATCTATATTAATTGTTTATTGGAATGGCAACTTTCAACAGTGAGGGAGATTAAAAGTGTAGGTATATATATATATATATATATATATATATATATATATATATATATGTTTTAAAAAGGCCAAATAAAAAGGTCACCGGAATAAGATTTAACACAAACAGGAAGTTACAGTATGCAATAAAAACCTTTCAGAGGTTCCATTTCAGAAATACAGAGTACAAAATTAGTTAAAAGAGTTTCATGTAAAATAAATTATTATTATTATCATCATTATTTTAAATAGTTTCAGTAAAAAGTGACTGTATATTTGTTCATTCCCTGTAATTGTCTGACTTAACTCTGAATGAATACATTTCCTCAGTCTTTCTGCCCCCATGTGGTGCAGCCTAACTTTGTATATCCTCCAAACAAATCAAAACTCCTAAATACAATATCATGATACAATGATCCCAGAAAAAGTAAACAAAACCAAAAACTTTTGCAAAGTTTGATATTTTATGACAATTGGTATAATCTGAAAAAGCAAGAATTAGTTGTGATTTTCTAATGTTTTTTTTAAAAAGACACATTAAGTCAGGGATCATAAGGTGATCATGAACAATAAAGTAATTATTATAACCACAGTCTTATTTTTCTTCCTATGGTTATAATTTTGCTGCAACGCTTAACACAAACACAAAAGAAGGGAGAGGAAAAAAAACACCAAGGTTTTCCTGGTAAAGTGCCCACAAACATTGTGCATTTTTTTTCTTCTAGCTGTTAATGGACCTGTGCGGATGTTTGAGCAGCTACTGAAACAATAACCACAGTCTAAATATGTTTTTATGTTGAACTTTGATTTAATATTCATAAGTTTCTGAAATCTTAAGGTCATCAAGCCAAGGTTATCCATAAATCTCAAATTTATGAGGTTTTCTCCCAGGGAGCCTTATCTTAGAGGATTTTATGAGTCCATTCATAATTATTATGGTAGCTCTACATGACAACAGCTGAGTGGAGAAAAATTAACTTTGGGTAAGCCACTCTTACACTGCTGTAGAATCAATGACCATGAATGTTGTAAATTTAACTTACATTAATTCATGCAAAGAATCATGTTGTCATTTATTGCTACTTTTTTTTTTAACATAAACTAAAAAGTTAGAAGTTCATCAAAGGATGACCTTAAATCTAACAGATTTTATCACAGGATTTAAGTTGGATTATCTTTTTGTGAGTAAGGGTAGATGTCCTCATATGCAGGTGGAAGTGAACAGGTGGAGTCGCTCTCGTCATGACGTCCTCTTTCACTTTCAGCCTTCTGCACGCTGCAAAAAAATCAAAAGCAAACATTATAACTCAGGCAGGCTGGAAGTCAGGAGAACTGGCAAATATCCAAATGTTTACAGGCCCAATTGGTTATGCTTAAACCCTGTTGCCCTTTTAAAGAAAACACAGAGGTTGAGCAATTTCTCCCTTGATCATTCCTCTATTTGGCATTAACCCCTGGAAACACAGTAAAACAGGTCAGGAGTTGAGACAACACGAGAGCGAGCAGGAGTGCTCATATGATCAGAGCAGCAGTTTATAGTCATCCCAGGTTAACTGTATTATTCCTGCTGTCTGTTTACATTAAGTTGAATTGCTTTCCTGGAAAGCTGCTGGGAGTAATTGTCTCAAAACAATAAAAGAAAGTGAAAAGTTGGAATGCAGCTATGTGTTTACAGCAAGACATCTGTCTGGGGACATTTGATTGGATTTCAAAAAAATGAGATCCTGCAATTAGTGGGAAGAAATGTTTTTTTCAGCTCTTGCTGTAGGAACAGGTGAGAAAATATGACTAAAAAGCTGTTTCTTTTACAAAGCTTGTGTAAACCAAAAAAATGTCTATCAAATGATGTTATATCCCAACTGGGTTATAATACCAGATGATGGCAGGTATTTTGGACTAAATATTTCCCAAACCACTGACACAATGTTTGTTTTATTCTATGAAAATGCTGAGAAAACATGATATTATTTTGCTACTTCTTCAGAGTGACAAGAACCAGAACATATGTGGTGAAAGTCAAGTTATCCTAGAGGTATTAACTGCACCATAATTGGCTGAGAAAGTCAGCAACAGCCCCAAACACTTTGAGGTAAGTAAAACATGATCCTGTAGTTATTGTAAAATGAAGCTGTAAGGTTTTAGTTAATTAAAGAGGCCATGCAATTCTCAGGGAGTTTCCTTTTCTTTAGTATCTAGTCCATTTTTGCATGTAAAAGATCTGTAGATCCACAAAGACCAAAGTTTGAAAAAAAAAAGTTATTCTCTCCCACTGAAGACCTCCTGAAATTCTTTAAATCATGATTGTCCAGGCTTTCTTCTTGGACTTGATGACATCACTATGAAACATAAAACATAATGGTCAATGAGTGTCAATTTTTGGCAACCCTTCAAAGAAGGAACGAGCAGCTGATCTGCCACCCACCATTGCTGACCAATAATCTGACTAATGAGAGCAGATTAGTCCTTTTAAGGTGGGACACCTTAAAACTGACCCGTATAGACAGAAGGTGACAAGAATGGGTGTAAAAATGTACAATGTAGCAAAAAAAAGTGTCTTATATAAATTAAGGTATGTGAAAACTATTCTAGTGGAGCAAAACATAAATGCATAAACCTGTAAATATGCATAAGGTCACTTTGAGGGTGCAGCATGTAGTAAAATAAAGTTAAAGACACGGAGGCCTCTTGTTTCTACTGGTATCTAATTACTTTACTAAAATACATTGTTTTTATTCTCTTAGTATAACCCATTTTTACTTGCTGTGGCTCCACATACATCTACATGGTAGCTGCCATATTTGTGCAAACATCTTTATTATGGTGTCTCTGAATGGATAAACAACTCAGTGTGTGAAGTGAAAACCCCCAGAGCTTTAAAACTTTAGTTCCAGCTTTGTTTGAGAGGAGCCAGAGCACTGGCTTTGGAATAAGTAACACTTAAGAGAAAAAAGTACATGTGAATACAATTTTGAAGGGGTTTTCTGTAGCTCAGTCATCAATGCACCTGAAGCTACTGGGTCATCTTGCAGATGAAAACACTTTTATGTTTGGAAGAATTTCAATCACTGATGGGGACCATCCATTCACAATGATGCCTGCCATTTGAAGCCATTTCTATGCCCATCTTTACCACTAGACATAGTACTTCTTCGAACTGTATCTTTGAATGATCAGTGATTAACAGTTGCACTTATTTCATGGTCAAAATGGAAACACTAACCATCGTAAATTCCATACACCAATTATTTCACAACAAATTGCACCTACATAAAACAAAATTACCTGTCAAGTAAAAGCCCCGCCTATATGTTATTTCTTGCTTTAAGCCCTCACCTATCCTGAAATCTCTTTTGCCTCTCCATGTCTACTTCTTTGATGAGGTTAATTCAAGCCCTATTGCCTGTTTTTGTAAGTTTTTTGTTTTTTTTTTCAAAAATCTTCAAGTAATTCCTTCATTTTCTTTCTCATTGTTGACTTCTGAACTTTTTCTGCCTCCAACATGCCCTTCATAATGGACATTCTCCCTTATAGAAGGACCAGCTAGATGCAAATGTAACCATTTATTTAGCAAAGTGATGAGATGCAAATGAAAATTTATCCACCTTATTCCTAGCCCCCATGAGCCCTTAGTGAAATATGCGACCGACTTTCGGTTAGAACCCGACCGGTGTTTATTTAAATTCCAGACATTCGTGCTACTCCACTTTATATGAACTTTTTTAGGTAAATTGTGGGAACATTAGCTGTCACTGCTCAGACAGGAGGACGTTACAATCCCCCTGCCTAGCGCAACAGAGAGATGGGAGGATGATATAAAAATCTGGCCCAAAATATGGTACTGTAGCATTTTTAGCTCCTTTCCTAGCTCTGTCGCACCTGACTGTGAAGCAATTAGCAGTCTTAAAAACTCTGAGGCTTATCATTACTTACATAGTAAGGATGTTGGTTGTGTTTTGTTGATAGAGGTAGGATACAATCTTATTTACCTAAAAGCAGATTTTTGTAGTTGCAAAATTCACCTAAAAAATCTCTGGTTAGTACAACCATGAACAGTGCAACATGTTCCTGAGCCACAAGTACATTTTTCTGGGGCAAATCGAACCAATGGCTAAGTGCTATTTCCGGTATCTCACAGGAAGTTATAGTTGTTTCTATATTTGCAGGCTCGGGAATAAGGTGGATAGTTTTTCTCTTTTTCATGTATACTATATCTTTGTTAATATAACAAACTCAATCTTTAAGATTCACTTCATTTCTTTTGGCTTTACTTGTGCCAAAAATATGCACCATGAGTATGAAGAAAATTCAATGGTTTGAAATGACTGTAATGACTTTATAGTGACTTTTTCTTACCTGCTTCTCCTAGGGTCAGTTTCTGGGCTGTAAGCTGCGTTGTCCTCTCCTGATGCAAAAGCTGCATTGTCCACACAGTACAGAGCGTCATATGAAGGAAGGTATGCATGAACGCCACTCACAGAGCTGCTAGGCTGGAGCTCATTTTCGTGCTGTACTTCTTGCGTTATGAAGTTATAAGCAGGTGGAATGCATAGCATTGTGGTGCCGCCCTGGAACATGACTGCCTGATTTATTCCTCGAACAACAACAGGGTGTCCCGTTGTGCTTTGCTCCCTCACAGGGATTACAAACACCTCCTCCTCCTCCTGTTGTTTGCAGGGCCAACAGGAGATGATCCTAAACTTGCAGATGCTTGTTAGCATGAAGGTACCTCCAACCGAGATCAGGATGGGACCCAGGAGTTGGATCCACTGAAAGTTAGGGTTTCTTTTATGCTGCTGCCAGCCCATTGCGGTGAAGGTGACACCAATCAAGATGAGGAAGACTCCAGAAAACAGCAGAGCCGCTCCGGTTTTCTCACCATCCAGCAAACTGCTTGACCTGTGCAGGTGTGGAGCAGCATTGGTGGTCTCTGTGGGTCTTTGTCCCATCATGTTTGTTCGGTAACCCAGAGGTCCTTGTTCGTGCATGTGTGTCTCTCGTGGGTGTTGATACTGAAGCGGAGTGAGTCTGCCTCATGCAGCGAACAGCCAGTTGAAGTGAATAAACACTGAGTAACTCTGAAGATTCTTTGGAGCCAAGAGGACAAGTTATAAGTTAACTTTCACTTGAATCTTGCTTGTCTGAGTTACAGGCTGACTGTAGTGTAAAAGTATTGGAAATTTGGGCAGATTTTGTCATATTATGCAATAATTCAACATAAAACTGCAGATAATAAACCTGATGTGTAAAGTTTGCAATGATATTTTTCTACAGATATTAAACCTGTCAGCATTAAAGGGGTTATGACAACAAATATCACATTTTGGTGGTTTTGGGGATATAATATGATCGGATACGTACTGATGAGGCCATGTGAATGTCAAGAATGAGTATCGAAGTCCTTGTTCATGGGTGGTCAGCTTTGTGTCTTTGTTCTTTTTTTCCCCTCTGCTTTATTTTCTAACTTTTCCTATCCAGCATCGTAGCACGCAGAATGATGATCTGGCTGTTTTATTGTGTTGAACAGATTTGTTTTGCCAGGAGAGCTTTATGAATATAAGGCTCCTCTTGATAGTCTGAATTCATTCATTTAAATTCTTTTTATCTAATTGAATGTTTGTTTTTTATTGGGTATTACATCAGCTGGGCCTGACAGCAGGGAAACGAAGGTTAAGGAAAGAAACAGTAAAGAGTGCAACATAAAGAAAGAAAAAAAAGAAAAAAAAACACAACCCCTAAAAAATATTTCATGTGTGATAGTGTGGGGTCCTGTCATTATACCTCCGACTGATTATGCGCCCTGGCTACTTGGCTGGCTAGTAAGCATGCATGACTCTCACCCAAGAATCTGTGGGATTGAATCCCACCTGGGCCCTTGTTGCATACCTTGCCACACATAGTCTGTGTCATTCCAGTGTCTGTTCTAAAAGAGTTGAATCGGAGAGCAGCTTATCATTCTACAAAGGTTATCTTTTTACATAATTCATATTCTCCAATTAGAGCATACCATCAAGCGAACAGCCCTCCCCTCTCCTTCCTCCTTTTGCATTCTGTTTAAAGCAGAGTCCAAACGCACATCATATATTACCAACAATAAACTTTTTGGTTGGTTTTTGTGTTAATTTCTGCAACAAAGCACAGATGGTTCCAGCACCAAAGCTTAAAGCTACGGTCTACTATTTGCGTTAACCAATACGAGCCATCCAGCCGGATGGTTTACACTGGTCAACTTGGTTGTTTGTCTCGCTTTTCTCTGCTCTCATCCAATCCCCTGCTCAAGCTGACACCACTTCCTAACGGCTGATTCCCCTTGTTCCGTGTTCCGCCTCGTCCTCGCCCTCTTCCACGTTTAAACATTTTATTATACTCATTTGTTTATTCTTCTTTTGTGTTTGAAACTTTCTGCAATACAGGGAGTGCAGAATTATTAGGCAAATGAGTATTTTGACCACATCATCCTCCATATGTATGTTGTCTTACTCCAAGCTGTACAGGCCAAAAGCCTACTACCAATTAAGCGTATCAGGTGATTTGCATCTCTGTAATGAGAAGGGGTGTGGTCTAATGACATCAACACACTACATCAGGTTTATTAGGCAAACAGAATTATTAGGCAACTTAACAAAAAACAAATATATACCCATTTATTTTCACCAGGGAAACCAATATAACTGCTCAACATTCACAAATATACATTTCTGACATTCAAAAACAAATCAGTGACCAATATAGCCACCTTTCTTTGCAAGGACACTCAAAAGCCTGCCATCCATGGATCCTGTCAGTGTTTTGATCTGTTCACCATCAACATTGCGTGCAGCAGCAACCACAGCCTCCCAGACACTGTTCAGAGAGGTGGACTGTTTTCCCTCTTTGTAAATCTCACATTTGATGAGGGACCACAGGTTCTCTATGGGGTTCAGATCAGGTGAACAAGGAGGCCATGTCATTAGTTTTTCTTCTTTTAGACCCTTTCTTGCCAGCCACGCTGTGGAGTACTTGGATTCGTGTGATGGAGCATTGTCCTGCATGAAAATCATGTTTTTCTTGAAGGATGCAGACTTCTTCCTGTACCACTGCTTGAAGGTGTCTTTCAGAAACTGGCAGTAGGACTGGGAGTTGAGCTTGACCCCATCCTCAACCCGAAAAGGCCCCACAAGCTCATCTTTGATGATTCCAGCCCATACCAGTACCCCACCTCCACCTTGCTGGTATCTGAGTGGGACTGGAGCTCTCTGCCCTTTACCAATCCAGACACAGGCCCATCCATCTGGCCCATCAAGACTCACTCTCGTTTCATCAGTCCATAAAACCTTAGAAAAATCAATCTTGAGATATTTCTTGGCCCAGTCTTGACGTTTCAGCTTGTGTGTCTTGTTCAGTGGTGGTTGTTTTTCAGCCTTTCTTACCTTGGCTATGTCTCTGAGTATTGTACACCTTGTGCTTTGGGCACTCCAGTGATGCTGCAGCTCTGAAATATGACAAAACTGTTGGCAAGTGGCATCTTGGCAGCTGCACGCTTGACTTTTCTCAGTTCATGGGCAGTTATTTTGCGCCTTGGTTTTTCCACACATTTCTTGCGACCCTGTTGACTATTTTGAATGAAACGCTTAATTGTTCGATGATCACGCTTCAGAAGCTTGGTAATTTTAAGAATGCTGTATCCCTGGGCAAAAAAAGCGATATCTCGCTTTTTTTTACTTTTCGGAGCCTGTCAAGTCCCTCTTCTGACCCATTTTGCCAAAGGAAAGGAAGTTGCCTAATAATTCTGTTTGCCTAATAAACCTGGTATGGGGTGTTGATGTCATTAGACCACACCCCTTCTCATTATAGAGATGCACATCATCTGATATGCTTTATTAGTAGTAGGCTTTCGGCCTATACAGCTTGGAGTAAGACGACATGCATAAAGAGGATGATGTGGTCAAAATACTCATTTGCCTTATAATTCTGCACTCCCTGTATTATATATGTGACCAGATGTTCTTGTTGTTCATTTATGTGGAATAGATAGGGCCAGATTCATCAAGATCCAAATTTGCGTGTAGTAATTTGCCCAAGCAATCTTGAATTTTGCACTACGGGCTGAACCACCCTTTGCGAGTGATTTACCGAGAATGAAGGCGCAAATTACAGCGAGTGCTAATGCCCCTGTTTAAATGAGGTTTTGCGTGTTTCGAGGTTTCCAGCGTGGCGAACTGCAAGAGATGACAACACAAAAAGAAATATGACGCCAGTCGCCAGATGAAGATGGAGATATTAGGAGGGCGAAATAAACTAAAATAATTGATAAATATTTTTTTAAAATGATACAAGTATTTGTGCAAAGCCTCAGAAGTGTCCAGTTAAAGAGACATGGTTTCGAAGTTGCTGAACAAATGAGAGTGTCTGCAGCTCCGACATGGTCTCCATTACGCAGGAGGAGCGCACTTTGGGACAATGCCAACGGCTTCAGAGCTCGCGCTGCCAGGTGATCCTGTGGTCCTGTCCAGATGCTGAAATCCAAGTTAAAACGTGACATTGGCAAAAAGTGGAAATAAAGAGACACAATTAATGCAGCTTTAGTTCTCATTAAGCTGCGCAGTGGCTGCAAACTTTCACTTATCCAGAATATTTTACAGCCGTGTTAAAGTGATTTGCTGTCGTATTGATTTTTATTGAATTAACAATGAGAACTAAATACACTGCCCTCACTGCTCATGATAAATTATTTTGAAGCAGATTTGTGTTTGTCCAGGATTGTCCCTCTCAGAAGTTGCAGCCTTTTGGTGCACAAAGCTGCAAGTTTGCACCTGTTTTTCAGACGTACTAAAAATGACGCAAAAAACCAGCCACGCAATGCGTCTCATGGTTGATAAATCACTTTGCGAGTGCTAAATTAATATATTTACATTTTCTCCTCCCATGACACGCACTTTTGCGTGTAAACGCCCCATATTGCATATTTATTGCAGAAAAAGTACTAAATGGATAACGGGCGCTATTTAGCATGTTAAAGACCGAACCCTTTTTAGCACGCTGTTGATAGATCAGTTTGTAGCCTACATTTTTTAGCGTACACAGTGAGATAGCGCACGTTTTTATACACGCAAACCTTTGATGGATCCGGCCCATAGAGTATTACACTGTGGAGCTGTTGTGATACGGCTGGCTGTGGTTAAGGGGGAAGTTCCGTACACTCGGTGGGAGGGATCAACGAGCAGACAGGGGAAGGCTGTGTGGGGGGGCAGGTTACTTTTTTTTTTTTCAAAATTTAGCAACTGATTCTGAAATCATAGACTATAGCTTTAAAGACACACAACGGAACTTTCAGCAGTTTTCTAAGTGACGCGCCCCCTATCGGCAGCTAAACTAGCATCCATCTTGTTCGTACCTGTACTGTAAGCTCACTCCAGCCAGTAAAAGACAGTCTTATCTTGACTCTTGTTCTGTCCCTTCCTCTGTTTCTTTTCCTCTCTTCCTCCGATGATGTTTCCTTGCGTTTCTTTACCGAATTCGACATGATGCGCATTCAAAACACCCGCGATGTTGATACCTGCTTTACATCCGGTTGCTAGTGAGTGACGCGGTGCTGCAACCAATAGTTGGCTGCAACGTCACGGTCGTGTCCCGGATGGTAATCTTACATAGTGCTGTTTCTGAGCCCCGGGACGGCTCTGGGCACCGACGGCTCGAAAATGCGCATAATGAATGTTGGTGTGACATCAAAACGAGTCAGAAACACAGATTTTTAAGGTCTAAAAGTTACGTTGTGTGTCTTTAAGGTCTGTCTTGTTTCTTCTGGGGGTCACCTTTTAATGGGCTGAAATTAAATGTATTTTTTTAGAGCTTACACATAGGCTACTGACATATTGACATCCCGTTTGTTGCTCAGTTTACAGTAATTTTTCAGATTTAGGTTACGTCTTATTTACTTGTAACACTGAGAATGTGAGGTCTGATTGCAAAAGGTCATTCAACACACACATGGAAATGCACTGTTTGCTAGAACACATGCTAGTATCAGGTGTCAACAGCCCCTTGGTGTGTTTGAGGTCAGCCTGAAAGCCTGGAGAAACCAGAAGAAAGGGAGATTTCTGCATGCATGATCTGAAATCCATCTTGTCACAAATGATTTCATATGGACACATCATCTATCCGTGCTGTTATGCATAACTTAACAACAATAGCTCATGCTGCTGAGGTTGAACAACCAGTCTTGCATGTTAAGCAGAAGAGGTTGAAACCACACATCACGCTATATGTGTTGGCATTGGAAGCTAGGAAATAACAACTACATACTGTATAACGACAATGCACTGCACTTAGGCTTGATCAGAGGTGTAGTCTATGTATTATTGCTCAATGGAACTCCTGGAAGCAAACATTTCACACAGCTGAAACTGAGCAACATCATTTTGGTAAAATACTAGGACTGGCGTAATTTAACTCACAAAAGGAAATCCATTTGTATGAGTTACCACAAGTCATTTTAAGTTTTGTTCTATCCATCCATGGCAAATTACAGTCACTGCTCATCCCACTGCTTGATTGTGTTGGACCTCTCGGTTGCAGCAGAGCTGAATGCAAGTAGTTTCTGTGTGTTCTCAGTGAAAAAACACATATATTCATAAAATGTTCATTCTGAATGCAAACAGTGACATGCAAACATGCTATCTGAACGCCAAAAGTAAAAGCACATCTTTGTTGCGTTGCATGCAACAAACCAGCCAATCAAAGAACTGGCTAATGCACCACTTACGCAAAGCAAAACAAAGGGTCTACAAAGGAAAATAACAAACTCTGAAACACACAATATCCGTGAATGATCAAATATAACCTGTGTATATGTACATGTGTCTGTTTACCATAGTCTCAGCTCATTTCACGTGGCACTAATGAACAATGGGCTAGGTATGAAAAAAAAATCCATATGAGGGGTAGGGTTTAAAGAGCTTCCCAGAATTTAAGCTTCACAGATTCTTTCAATTAACAAACTCCAAATATTTATGGAGAGAACATTTCCTCTCTGGAAGGAAGGAAAGTTCTGTGTATGTGCTTGTCTCCCGTTGACTCACTCTGGGGTATATTGATCCCCTGGGCTTATGCTTCATTTCGCTTCAGCTCTGCAATCATCCTTCAAAAGCATCCTGTCCAGCATCTTTGCAGTATTCTGTTATACACATAGCACCCACTGCAGAGCAGTCTGTCCTGGGAGACAGTTACTTGCTCTACTGGTGAAAGAAAAACAGAAGTTGAAGGATCTAAGGACATAAGTGTAAAGTTAAGTGGTCTTTTATCTTCAATAAGACACTCATTTACACCATCATCATCAAAATAAGAATAACTTGCAAAAGAAAATCATTCTGGTCTGCCAAAGAAGCAACAAAGGTCCACCACAGGAATCAAGATGTGATCATTTCTCAGTCATCCCCTCCCCCAAACACACACTTACACACACATGCTTACCATGACAAATAGCTTGTGACATGCCTCTGTGAACATGGCACGAAAGGGTCCACTCCTTCTCTCCAGGGCTGATATGGCAGAGGAGTCTGCTGGCGGTCAGGACTACCGGTGGTCAGGAATCTCAGTTCTTCTAGTGAATCAGCTAGGAAAAATCTAGTATAAAAGGATAACATTTGTATTTCTGAGTTCGTTATCTTTGCCTGACCCGAAGCTTAAGGTTTCATGTGAGTCAGTGTCTTACTGTGCAAAAAGGTCAGGAGGGTGAAGGAAAACAAAACTGGTCACTCTGAAATCACCATCAGATTTGATTACTTCCAGCTACAAACATCTGTACTTGTGTTTATTCAGAGTACAGCAAATGTATTTTTAAGATACAGGTAGCAAAACAACTGAGAGCAGTCTGACATTTAATACATACCTTCATCCAGATCATCAGAATTTATGCTTCTACAATTTCCATCCACATCCATTACTTTTGGAATAATCTCACCAACAAAGATACTAATAGCCAATCATGGTACCATTCAGAAAGGATTTTTCTTTTTATTGTAATGTTTTGGGAGAGGCCTGCTTTGTGACATCTACTTTTGATTTAGTTTTGTTGTCTCAGTTCATCTTGTTTTCTGCTCTCATTCCTGGACTCTATCTACCACTCTATCTACCTTGTTAAGTTATGCACAAGTCTGTTAATGATCCATTGATTAAAACCAGCAGGACAGTGGCCCCTCAGGGACCAGAACTGGACATCCCTGGTGTACAGCCTGTGGATTCCCTGCTGCGTTATTGCTGAGGTTCAATTATAACACAGGTGTCAAACTTCGGACCTCTAGGGCCACTATCCTGCAGGTTTTAGTTGTTTCCCTGCTGCAACAGACTTGACTGATTAATGAGTCATTGTGACAAATTTAAAAGAAGCTGCTGGATCCATTTGAGTTGAATCAGGCATGTTCAAGCAGGGAAACAAAAACTTGCAGGATAGCAGCCCTTGAGGACCAAAGTTTGACACCCCATTACAATAAAGCTCACTTCATGCACCATGACACAATCAGACCACATTATCACACTTTTTTCAAAATCCAACAAAGAAATGATAAATAAAAATGCTACAAATTTTAATTTTTTACATTCATTAAAAGAATAACAACAAGGCTTCTACCATGTAGACATATCTTTTATTATGTAAAATATCTTATATTGCTGCAAGGACAGAGATTGATTGATTGCAAAACTGGTGATCTTCTGCGGCCACTCAGACAAAAGGAGTTTGTCAAAGTCTTCGCACTTAAACTTGAATTTTATTTATATTTCTGCAAAGTAGGTAAATAGCTGAGTTCTGTGTGCTGAATGGAAAATGTGAAGGATTCTCTTGGATGAGAGTCTGACATGTTCAGGGTTTGAGTTATTCTAAAGAAGTCCTCTGAGTTTTGCAGAGAGCCGGAGAAGCAGAGGAGAGGAATCTGTATTAATGCTATAAACCTACACTATTGCTTGTTTGTTCAGATGGTTTTCCTCATGGTGAAGATGGAGATCAAATGGGCACATCAATTATAAATTGTCCATAAATGTTACTGATGTTGGTCTCGCTCTCTGGTTTGTAGAATAACTCAATTCTATGGCTCCAGTGGGCCTTTGAACAAACATAACTGTGATGGTGGACAACAGAGACTAAATACTCCCTCTGCTCCAATCGTTTCACGGGGCTGTTTCTGACGTTAAGGCTCTCCCTCAATCGAAACCAGACACAGATAGCTTGATCAAACCAGACCTTCCCATATACTTTCTGTTTGGATATCTTGAAAGCCCATAATGATTCTTGTACAAATTCTTGAATAAATTCTTGTATAGCAATTCTTGTACAATTCTTTTTCGAGAGAGGCTGAACTAGCAAGGAAACACTTCTTTGAGAAAACAGAGACTACTGGATTTTATCTTTGCAAACTCAGCCAAAGATCTTCGCCACATGGTAAATTCTGACACTGGTTATGGTCTCATCCCATTTTGCAAATCACAATTTGGATGATCAATGTTCAAACTGCTGCTCCATAAAGTGCAAAATAAAAAGTCATACTGGCTTCTATTTCAGCCTGCTACAGCTGTGCTTGTGGTTGTAGCTGGTTTTGACTAACCCATTTGCAAGTGAGAGACAAAGCAAATGAAGACTCAGCTAACGTATCTGTGTCCATATTATTGGACTATCATATGATCTGTGGTTAGATCTGCATCCAGTTATTTACTTTCTCATTCTGTTCATAGCAAATGGGTCATCTGGTTGGGCAGACATCAGGTAGACGTCTAGAATGCAGTGATAATGACAGCTTTGCAGGTGGTGCAGGTCCACCACAGTGAGTATAACACAATCTGAATTTTTTTAAAGTTAGATAACAAACACTCCAAAACTATCAAAATCCTACCTTGGCTGACATCACAATCCCATTTTCTGTTGTGACTAATTGTTATAAAACTTGGCTGTGCTGAGGAAAGCATAATTTTGTTTAGTTGTAGATTTGAGGCATGTGGGTATAAATCAGTATGGGGTGAAAAAAGATAAATTTGGCTGCATTTGACTCAACATGTGGTGACCTGAAATGGGGGGAAAACACAAACCAGTTCTCTTTCAACAACCACATCTATGTCAGTGTACCAACTGGGGCACATTATTTAAAGAGTATCTGGGTCTTATTTGTCTGGTCCATAGCTGGTTTATAAAGATGAATGATGGAAAAGGGCTTCACAAAAAGCAGTTCTTGAATTGCTTAATGGTGAGAGGCTGTCATAACGTCTTGCTTTTGCATACTTGTGTATGCTTGCAAGTTACAGAAGTGATTCCTACTGGAATCCAGAGCATTTTTTAACTTTTGCCGTATATTCCAGAAGGAAAGAAACACTACACACCCCAAAAAAATTGATAGAAGAAGTGGTGATTAGGCAAACAAACCACTAACAGCACAGTCAAATGCAACATTATGTTTTGTACACATTCGAGTGAAGACTTAATTGTCATTAAAATTGCAAAAACATATTTAAAAATTATCCAAAAGATAGTTTTACTGTATTTACAGTAGTTCTTATCCTGCTGTTTACACATTTTTTTCTTGTTACTCTGGTTTTGATTACGCGATGTATTACATCAGGAGTTAAGTCAAATATTGACAGCTTTCACTGACGGTTCACTTTTGAACTGTTTGTAGGCTCTAGCTTTTATGTAGCGTATTAGATGTCATTTCATTTAAGTCAGTCATTTTGCAGAAAGATGTACCAACAACTTTGTCAATAAGGCATAGACAGGACTTAAAAACACATGATCGTTGTTCCTGTCTGTGGGATATTTTGGTTTCATTTTAGCGCATTAGGAAGAAGTTGAGATGTTCATTCATTATTCAATCAAGCTCTGGTCTGGTCTCTCAGATTTTCACCAAGTCAGGCTATGCAGGAAGTTTCCACCAAGTAATTCCTCCTGCTTTAGCTTCATTCCACAAAAGTAATTTTATTAATTCATTTATTAATTCTGATGCTCAAACTACTACCTTTCCTAATTGCTGCTTTTATTATGTCTCAGCTCAATGAAACCAACCAAACAATACCGAGCAGAAGTGTTGTGCTAGCCAGGGTAACTGACTAAAAGTAGAGGATCATCTATTCAAACTAGTTTTATTCTCTGCTCTTCCACTCATGTAAAGCCCACACACATGTCCATTGATCCTCTCAAGTTGTATTACTCTTAAGTTGCATTGTAAAATGTCAGGCCACACACAACAGTCAACATATGGACCAACACACTTTCTGGGCGTGAATTCAACTCGCACGTCTCACTTTAGCCTTTTGGAGAATAACATCATACATTTGAGATCCTAAGATCTTTTCCTCTCTGTCTGAGTGAGACGGACAGGGGAAAGCAGAGTCAACACTGATGGCTCGCACATGTGGCTGAGAAAAGGCAGCTCAGAGGCTGTATTTCAAACAGCAAGGAGGAGGTCTTCAGTCAGAGACACAAGGGGATGACTGAGTGTGTAAATATGCACAAGGTGTTGATGTAGTGCCGAGCGTGTACGCACAGTCATGCATACATCCTCTCGTAAGCAAAGCACTGCATGAGGCTCTCATGGTGCAAACAGCGCATTAGTAACACATGTGTAGTTGTGTCTTTAAACTGCGTTTCCATGCTCGATCATTCTGCATGTTGATAGAGAGTTAAATAGGCCTATAAATCCTTTGACATGGATACTACTCAGGAAGCGGTGAAGATTTGTTGTTTTCATCTTGTAGTGTTGCAGTTTTTTTGTTTTTTTTTTTACTTTAACATTCAATCAAAGAATCTGGGGATTCAGGGGGCTTAAAAGGGTAATTTCCCCCTTTTTCCCCTGTACCTGATGGAGTGCTATTATCAGTTTAGGTCAGTTCTGGGAGATTTATTTCACCTTTCAACTGTGCACACATTTGAGTCTACATCTACGTCCATGCAAAGGAAATTGAATTATTCACAAGGTTGTAAGTGAACAAAAAAAATATTTTGATGTTTTGCTGTTTAATCTAATTATTTGTGCTTTTTGAAAAACTATTGCAGAGAACTCAAAGGGAAATTATTTCAAATGACAGTCACATCAAACAGTTAAAATACATACAGTATTTGAGGTTTCTTTGTAAGAGAAATATAAACAACTAATGCTTGTATCTAAGGAGGAAAAAAAATGTATGACTCATTGGTAGATCCCTATATTAAGTACACTCAATGTTTAATTCATGGGTCGATATTAATTATCAACAAAAAATAGTCCAACACCCAACATTGTCAATTTAAGTAAATTACTTTGTTTTAATGCCACTGAAAAAAATAAATATGTATCATTAAAAATAAATAAAACAGTTGTTAAGTATTTCAGCCGTTCGTCATGGCATCTCTGAATTAGTGCAAATGGTTTTACATAAATATACATTAAATACTTTATTATAACACATATTTAAAAGAAAAATAAACATATTAGCCTGTTTAAGTATTTCAAACTCAGTGACTTTTCCAAATTTTCAGTGGCCAAACAAATTAGTTTGGTACTCAACCAAACTCCATGTAAAAAAAAAAAGAATAAAAGTTTGGTTAATTTGATCCTATTTGGTGTTAAACAGATTCCAGTCAACAGACTGAACATTGTCAAATGAAATAAAATGATGAATTATGAAAAAAAATGCTTGATTTATCCCAGAGGGAAATGGCAAAATACTGGTTACCGGGCAATGTACAGTATATCTGTAAATATCAGGTTTTATTTTGGATGTTTCCCAGTATGACCTGTGCAGGGTCCAAAACTGTGTAAAATGGTCCTATATACTGTAGATTGTAGTGAAGGAACACTGCGCTCTATATCTTTCCAAGTTTAACAGTTATTATACAGTATTTTCTTTGATATAAACAGCTCTAAAAGAAACATGACATGCATGGTCTAAGCATGACAAACATGACCTAGTTTATTTCTCAGTTAGTTAAGCTGAAATTGAAACCTTTTTAATATGATTTTCAATCTTAGTTTTCCTTTAATACATGCTTACAGTTGCTAATTAGCACAAACTGGATAATCATCAACCATTTAAAAAAATTAAAAGAAATAATCGTGAGGTTGTTTAAACGTATTAGAATTAAAGCAGCACTGCTGAGCTTTAATTTTCACACTTTGGTGCATCTAATGAAGGCTAATTCTAAATTGCATTGTCTCTTTTCTGAGCTCTCTCCACCAAGTTAAAGTCCATCCAGTGTTGAAACTTGTCTCATCTCTTGCTGTCACTGTCTGTTTTTATTTCCTTGCTTCCTTAGACAATATCTTCTTGTGTTTTTTAAACTGAATTAGCCCTGTTGCATATAAAATATGGCTAGTGTGCTGATATTGGCGGATATCCAGTTGCTGGCATGTGACACAGAGCTGTAAACAAAATGTAGCTTTCATATAACGCTCTGGGCTGGATCATAAAAACTGTGAAGTGTGGTTTTCCAGCCCTGGGACCTGCAGAGGAAAGATGACTCCAGGAATGTGCTTAATAAATGTCAGTGTCTCATCAGAACAAGTCAGAAACAGTTTTAAGTTAAGGAACTTGTGTTGCTTTAAGAGAACATCCAGTTTCGTATAGTAGAAATCAAGAATGTCTCCAGTTTTGCACAAACCAAACAAGTAGATTTTGAGATATTTCTCTTAATGAATCCAGTTTAGTTGTTGGTGCTGGATGAAAAGTCTGGGACTCAGGATCATGTGACGGTCGAAAGTTAGCACTGCACAGTGTAAGAGCATCTTCATGATCAAATCAAATTAAAAATAAAGAAATAAATCACACAGTTCATGTTTAAAATTGTCATTTTCATATATTTGTATATATTCATATATTACACATTTAATACAAGTTCAATGAGAAATCATAAAATAGACAAAAAGTGGCAGAAATATTGGTAAAAATGTGAGAATCATTTACACAATGTTGCTCTTTTAAACTCTGTTTAATACAACAAATACAGAAAGGAAAGGGGAAGGTGAGCGCAAAAGGAGCCTCGAAAAGTTATTTTCCAAGTTTTGTCAGGGCAGCAAGAACCAGCTTGCTTATACTAAATATGTTACAGAATCCAAGTATTAATAATTTTTTTTAAATGAGTTAGTTTCGTTTTAGGAAAACCAAACTGTTATGGTACAATTTCTGGATTTTGTGTAAACTTATTTCAGCTGAGAAATTTAAAGGGACGAACTTTACGCTTTACAGGGGAAAAAAAAATGTTTCAGTGATTCATTTAATTTTAGTGTCTACTAAATTAATATTAAAAGCTTGAGTCTTACACAAGGTATCAAAAACATGAAATATCAAAAACTGTTCAGATATGCTGTGTAGAATTTTAAAAAATCTGTTTCTTACAGCTTTTAAAATAAGACACTTGGGGTGTTACGCCTGGATGTGTGTCTAAACCACCAGTACACCAGTTAAAAACAACAAGCTGTGTTACATAGCACTAAGGGCACAATAATGATAAGTCTGATGACAAAACTTATTTTCCAAAAGTCATATCTGAGCGGTCATTTGGCCACATGACGCACAGTGTAAGGAACTCCTGATCTAAAAAGTTTCAGTGATTATCAATCACACATTTCAGGAAACTTAATTCCAAATGTGTGACATGACAACACATAACCAATCTGAGGACCATCGGTGGATGATGTCCAAGAGAAAAAACCTCATACAAAAGTAAAAAAAAAAAAAAAAAACTCATGAAGTCAAACACACTTTTGAAGCTGCAGAAGGAAAAGAATGGAGCAACAAGATAAGAAAAAAAAGCATGGCAACTTTTCTTTTTTTGCAAAATCTGCTTCTTTTGCTCACAGTTGCAAAAGGCTGAAGACAATCCCAGCATGCACTGGGTGAGAGGCAGAACAGATGAGTAATCCATCACAGGTTTTAATGGCAGCATAGTGTTGCTGTATCTAACCAAAGGCAACAACACTGGATTACTCAGTGTCAAACAGTTGTGATAAGGCATTTTAATCATTGATTTCAGTCTCACAGTGACACTGTTCGCTAACCTTGTCTGAAGCAGGAAACAGTATGAAACTGAAATATATATCCAATGGAAAACGGAAAAAAGGAGTTATTAAAAGTTAAGTGGTTAAACTCAATTTTTCATTTCTGGAAGACAGATGAGACTTAAAAAGAGGAGGCAATTTCCCTTCAATATCCAAATAAAGGAGTACAAAAACAACTGGCACATAATTGGTGCTATTCTCATTAACTGTGCTGTAGCATACAAAAAAAAAAAAAAGAAGTAGAAAACGGTGAGATTTAGGCACATTTCTTAGCGCACGGAAAAGTGATTAAAGGCTGCAAAGGTAAATTTGGTGTAATGTCCCTTGATTTTTCTTTTTAAGTATCTAACATTTGACACAATCTTAACAGTCAGAGTTGCTGAACAAGGTTTGATCAAGACCAACAGATATGAGCTTCATAGTTTCAGAAAAGTACAAACCACCATTGAGAAGGGAATTTACACAGACTTTTTAAACAGACCACACTGATCACAGACTCCACTAGGGGTGATTATTAAGAAGAAAAAAAAAAAGAAATGTAGCTTAAATCTGAAAACCCACATTTGCATTTCTGCATGCTTTTTTGCCTGTTGTTCAACAGCATAAGAAGAGGCACTGATGTCAGATTTTTTTTTTTTTTTTTTTACAAACCTTTTGCTCTGAGAGCACTTCAACGTCATTTTTAAAGACTGGGCTTGTGCTACAAGTGTGTGAGTACTGTTATAAACAGATTTTTACCTTCATTTCTTCATTGCACATAATAAAAAAAGATCTTCAGGAAGAAAGAAACATCAGAGAAAAAAGCTGATTTACGAGGCGAGTCAGAGCTGTTCAAGCGGAAAATTCAGTGTTATTTACAGTTTGGAGAGAAAGCTTCTCTTCTCATCCTCAGAAATAGTTTCATATTCCTTCTAGGCTCTTAGAGAATGAGTACAAGAGGAAAAAGAGCATCTGAAAGCTTGTTAGTGCACTTTTTCTTTTCTTTTTTTTATGATTTGAAATACCATAAAGATTTGTAGCTAATCCATAAATTGTTTCTGACTGTACAAAAATGAATTGATCTGAAAGCATTATTAGACTTAATATCTACACAGTTCCTGAAAACTTCTTAAGTTTTATTCATTTTTTAAACAGTGTTCAATACTCAGTGCTGTTTTATTGTAGTGAGATTATCGCTTCCTGTATGAAACCATGGCAACCATGGCGAGGAGGGTCCGGAGGCTCAAGAGGCCTTGCAAAGACGCACAGTTTTGTGTCAACTTTTTCTTTTCTTGAGATGCAGAGGGGTGGGTTGCCTCAGCAATCTGCCATGTAGCGCCCTTTAAAACAAAAGGGATCCATGTTGAGCTGTGAATGAATTAAACATAACAGTAACAGGAACATTTTGGAGAGTCTGCTGGGCGACATACCTGTAGCAAATCTTTTCTTGTTGAGAGAGACTCTGTATCCAGTCCCCTGCAGCTCCATGTCGACTCCTGACAGGGTGCTTCCCTCGTTCATGAACTGCACAGCCAGAGTGGTGGGGTTTGAAGGGCCATTTGAGAGCTCAAATTTGGCTCTCAGAGACCCGGCACCTGGGATCAAACACAATTACCGTCAAAAAAGAGACACAGCCACCTTCCTCGAGGTAGAATTTCATGACAAAGAAATATTAATTCCTTACCTTCATTTTCAGATTTTTCTGAGATGTCGCTAAGCTTCCAAAGACACTTATTCTGCTCTGAATTCCTAAAAAAAAAAACAACAAAAAAAAAAACACTTTATTATCTGATCCATACAGTAAGTAAAAATGAAACGTCCTTCAGGTCTCTATACACATCAACTACATCTCACCATATGGAGTTGGGTAGAGACTGCATGTTGGTGACTCCCCCATCTACAGGTACTAAGACCTGTACGTTGGTGAGCGGACCAGGTGAAGCCATGGACTCTGGGTTGTAGTGGTAGTCCACACGCAGGTCTGTTGTACTCTGTGTACACTTCCAGTACACAGCCAGGTTAAGAGGAGTGGAATGGATCCCATCTGACTCCACCTGAGCACAGTAGCACAGCACAAGTGTCCAACCTTAAATCTGAACAAAGCTTTGTGTTTGAGCAGGTAGAGGGCTATTCCTAATGTGTTGTCCTGCAACATGAGGCCGTGCTGTTAGTAAAATGGTCTCATTTCATTTTGAGCGAATATGTAAACATCCTATAAGTGCTAATGCGAAGGCTTGAAAAACTGGGTGGATTCAATGAGCTAATGCAAGTAAATTAAAGTAAAAATGGTTTCCAGGACAGCCTTTAGTGGTTTGTGAAATCATGGGCCAACTGGAGGGTTTCTTAATGACAGAGTGGCCATAGCTGCTGAAGAATCCCAAACCAAAATATCAAGCTCCTGTCTACTCCAAAGGCAGCAGCTTTCACAGGCTAATGAAAGAAACAGAGGTTTTTCCATTTTATAGAAATCCATAAATCAAAACCATGTATAAATTAAGATGACAAAGTTTAAATCCAGTCTCAAACTAATTGCTTGATATTTGTTTTTGTATGTACTGCACAACCTGACAAAGTAATGAGTATCATCTGGATTTACCTGCTATGAGATATGTGCAAACAATCATGCAACACATGGCAAGACCATCATTAACTTTTTGCACCTATGCATACAGTGCATCATATAATGAAAAGACTAGATTTTGATAATTAAAAATAAAGTTAAGATAAATTTCCGGTAAATGCACTCTTAGCTGGAAACTTATTGATTTTTAAGTTGCGCGTGGGGCACATATCTGCATCTGGGGTATGAAAATTTGCATGACAGAGCTGTATAGGAGAAGTTATTGCTCTCTTATGAGAACATTGCTGCAATTTTGCAGTTTGCTAAAGATAGTGTGGATGAACCAGATGAGTAGAGGAAAAATATGCGAACAGATAAATTAAAAATAGAAGTATTTGGTTTAAATTAGAAGTTTAATGTTTGAAAAAAGGCAAATATTGTATCCCAGGAGTGCCCAAGTCAAATCTTCACAAGCTACTATCCTGCAACTTTTAGATGTACCCTTCTCCAACACACCTGCATCAAATGGCTGAATATCCTGATGTGCACGTCATTCAGCTCTGCAAACGCCTGGTAAAGAGCCCTTTATTTGATTCAGAGTGTTGGAGAATGGATGCATCTAAAAGTTGCAGGATGGTAGCTCATGAGAACTGGACTTGGGCACCTCTGCTGTATCCAGTCATCGGAACCTTGTCTCAGCTTTTTTTTTTTTTTTTTAATTATTATTATTATTTTATTTCATTCATGCTTTACATAATTACAATTAATACAATAGGTGGCTTTATTATTATACACCACAAATGCTTTGAAACATGCTGGAGGCAGTATCATGATATGGCATTTTATCCATCATTGATGAAGGAATTAATTCAGATTTCCTCCAGCAAATCCTAAAAAAAGACCATGTGAGAAACTAATCTGTGAAATAAATCTTAGCAGTCCATAAGAGGAGAAATTACTCTATCCTATCTCAGAATGATAGTATTTTGGAACAGCCAACTTAAAATCCTATATTAATCCAACTGAAATGTAGTGAAAATAAGCATTTATTGTTCAGAGTTGGACCTTTTCTATGAAAGAAAAGCTGATGTGAGGAACTTACTGACAGCTACTGCAAATATTAATCTACAGTTATTCCTGTGGAAATTTCAGTCAAATGTTTACATACATACATGTATTGTCAATAAATAAATAATTACTTTGTCATTAACGATAATTTAGTAGAATTAAAAACCTAAATATCTCCTGTTGGAATATAATGAGAATATAATGTACCTACTGTATGCTGCTCAAACAAATTCTTTTTCATTGCTCAGGCCTCATGTTCATGCTGTTTTGTTTCTTCTCAGCCTCATGCTGAGGAGTTTAAGGAGTTTATGAAATATGTTTGCACAAAGCGCTCTTTAAATGCAGCAGTTCTACCAGGATGAATTTCTAAGCCTGATACTGGCTGACTGACCTGGTATTTTAGGATGTCCACATTATAGTAGGAAGCTGAAGGGTTCTGATCTGAGGCTTTTCTGAGGTAGGACGTCAGCGCTTGCATGTTGAACCAGAAGTCCTTGGAATTTGAGTCGCTTTGGGATGGATCGCTAGATAAAAGCCAAACAGTAAAAAAAAAAAAAAGAAGAAGAAGAAGAAGAAGAAGAAATTACACTCATGTATGTACGCACACATCCACACACACAAGGAATAATCAGAGGCTCAATTATTCACTGCTCTTCTTGGCTTTGTGTGTAAAGCTCCAATAGCTTGGAAAAAATGACCCTGTTATATCCAACCAGCTACTAAATCATGAATTCCAGTTGATTCAATTAGCCCAGCCATGTGGTCTTGGGATAACTGAGAGGAACCAGAGCGAGAAAAAGATGCCATTTTTCACTGCTTTTTTGGAGGAAAAAAAAGAGCAGTTTCAAAACAGAACCAACTTAGTATCTTATTGAAAGTTGCACTGCAACTTTGAGGTAAAACATTCAAGGAATATCTTTGCCTTTGACTAATGAGCTGAAATACAATAATATGCTAAATTAATAAGGTGCTGAATGAAGCTGCTGTTACATAAAGTGTTTTATTCTTTGCTATTTCAGGGCATCCTTTACGAGACATGAGCTGTTAAAAACCTGGCTGTGAAAGTCTGTTGGAAAATACTTCCCTGACAGTTTAATGATAGCTTTATGTCATATTACTAATTGAATTTCCTCCTACTGACGCAAACTACATTTCCTCGATTCTCACTTGTATCACTGAGTTCAAATCCCTCTTTCATTTAGCAACTCTGTCCAAGAATGAGCTCATCAAACCTGCTAAAGTTTGAGAAGCGTTGTGCTGAACTTTTCCTTACACCTCACCTGTATAAGAGCTGCTGGTTGGGGAGGATCTGCTCCAGCCTGCTGGTGTTCTTCAGTTTGAAGCTGAGGACGGCTGGGGAAGGGTTGCTGGTGAACACCTTGATGATGCCCATGGGGAATGACAGTGTCATGTCGCCAGTGATTTTCACGATACACCTAAGGAGTGCAGCCACCAATGTTAACTTTTTAAAAATAACAAAGAAAAATACACCTTTTGCATTTAAAAAAATATGTTTTTCCCACGACTCAGCTGCTCAATTTAAGATGATGAGCATCCACAAAACTGCCACAGATTAAATAGTTCCAACTAAACCTTCACCATTCCACAAATGTACCATCAAAATATTTTTTTCGTTTGCAGGTGTGTAATCTTACCAACTATGAAATGATAGGACTGTCACTAAATGAGAGTAGATATAGAAAAAAGAAGAAATGTATTCAGAAATAAATGTGAAAATATGAGGGAAATTTTAAGAAGAGGTTTAAAAAAAAGAATATCAAGCACTTTCATTCATACAGGAACTTAATTTTTCATAAAATAAACTATTTTTGATTTCATATTTTAATCAGAATCAGAATCAGAAAAACTTTATTGTCATTGTACCGGCGTCCCAGTGCAATGAAATTCTTTTTAATTTTAATTTTAATTTATCCCTTGTATGTAAATCATTTGTCTTCAGTTTTTTCTCATTTGTTTGCTACTTTAAGATTTGGTGTAGTTCATACCTTTAATATTCTTTTTTCTTTTACATTCATTTTTTTCACAAAAATTATTCAAGAAAAAATAGAGAGAAAAAGAAATAGAGAAATTAGCAAAAAGGACTTTTTTAAGAATGAAAATGTATGAATAAATAAACAATGCCTGCAAGAAAAAAAAATGCTTTACACATGCTGATATAAGTCTCAATAAATGTCAAATGTCTGCATAGTGTCTTTTTGGACATAAGCATTTAATCAAATTAAAAGATTGCAGCACATCTGACACCAACTCTCATGATCTATCTTGTTTATGTATGTTGATGCATTTCATTTCACTTGTAAGAAATAAATCCCATTCAATAAATTCTTCTTTTGTTTTGTCATCTTCCTTTATATCTCCACATTTATTTATATCTTCCTTTATTTATATATATATATATATATATATATATATATATATATATATATATATATATATACATATATATATATATATATATATATATATATATATATGTATGCACATATATACAAAATTTGATAACAGCCCACATCGCCATCCCTAACTAAGGTTTACTTACATCATAAACTAATCTGACAATCTATTTTAATTAGTTTATCAAGCTTCAAAATGACTACAACCTTAAAGGCATCCTAAAAGACATAAATGTAACATTTTCAAGAAGCTGGAGGCGGAGAATGTCACTTGATTACATAAAGTAGTTATGAGTCATTTATAAAAAAAAAACAGAGCAGCATTTGACATTCTTGTTCTTATGAAACATACATAGCCCACTAATCCACTGGTCAAACAAAGAAATAATAATGTTTTTTTTAGTAACTTTCTTCTAACCCTGCTTGCTTCATCTCCAAATTTGTCAGTATGCAACATTGTGTACATTTGTAAGCTTATGTAGTGTAGATCCACTTTTCTACTGTAAGTGATTTCAGGAACAAGAGGAGTCAAGTCATCTGTAGGAGTCATCTGTAGGGGGCCTGTTCTTGGCTGGTGGTAGTGGGCCACAGAGGGTTTTAACCTTGCACCGTGCCTCTGCTGCATCGCTTATGAAATGTTCCATTTGCTAATCCCTGCAAAAATAAGCCTTTTGCACAGCAGCAATTTAACAGCAGTTAACCAATAAAAGACTGTATGTTTTCTCTGCCCCAGACTATAATCTGCCTCATGTAGGTTATCCATCCTGAAAGAATGGTGTCAGACTCACGCAAAACATTCCACACATGCAGAGCGAGAAGGAGATAACACTCTGCGAAAGGCACAACCGAAAGCCCACTTAGTGTGTGCACACTGGGCAAGCCAAAGTGCAGTATAACACAATAAACTGTAAAACTTAACACGCTGTATGCAATGTAGTTACACTTCAAATATAGAGAATATTATGCAAGTCCAGGGTGTGGCCTTCAAGCAGCAGGTCATGGGAGACTCACTTAGTGGGATCAGCTCCTTTGAAGTAGGCATTAACCGATTCAGTAAAGGCCACAGCAATGGGCAATGGATCTTGGGATGCCAGGGTTACAGGGCTGGGACCGCGAGACGTTCCTGAGAGTGAGAGAGGCAGAGTTAGGGGTCAGTTTTCTTAGGTATAAGTGAAACTTTCACAAAAAGTCCAAACAGTCAGAATTAGGAAGTTTTAATCGTGCAAAGCAGTGTTACATAATCATTGCTTTTTATCAGGTCAGCCATTCAAACTCTGCAAATCAGTACACTGTTATTTTCAAACAGATATCTTTATTTTTTGTAGATCTTTGTATGATGGCTACTTCAGTTTCATTAAAATATGATACGACACCGGTGCAACCGCAGGCAGCATCTTAAAAGTAGTTATTATTTCAAATAAACACATCTTTTCATGTTAGAGGATGCTGAAAAGATAACTGCAACCACTGCAAAGCAACACGCTCAGTTGTCTATGCAGCAAGCACATTCAACAAACTAGTGTTAGTTTTATTTCGCTAAACGCAGAGCAGAGTCCTCCAATATAAACTTCTGTCATACCTGCTGGCGTTTCACACCGCTTCTCAAAGGACGGCAGCTTCGCGACAAACACATCATCCTCTTTATACCACATTAATGGCATAAAGAGGATAGGAAGAGATACACAAACCCAGAGAGTGATGAGAGATGATGCTGAGCATGTTTGGAAGCCAGTTTTCTAAACATAGTGATGCTGATAAGGCTGATATGATCACACTGAAATGAACAACATTGCCTACAGACAATATTCTTGGCATGAGTATTATGAATGGAGAGTAGAAATGTGCGCATCAGTGGGGAAAGGGGGGTCTTTTGGTGAAAACATGTTTAGGCAGACTCACTTTGGTTTAGAAGAAAAAGAGGAGAGAGGGTGAGCAGCTCTGGCTCTAAGGAGAAGAGGGGAGGAGTAAAGGTGAGTTCAGCTCCTGCAAGGAGAGGAGTGAAGGGGGGGAAACCAAAGGAAGATTGGGAGAACCGCACATTATGGTGCAAAGAAAAGTTGTTGAGCGGTTGAGGAAGAGGAGGACAAAGTAATGAGAAAAGAGAAATTCTCTAAATAATGGAAGCATTCTTACCAACAGTGGGGGTGTTGCCGGCACTGAGTGAGGCATTCGAGGACAAAGAGGAGGAACTCTCAGCCCGAGCGAGTGGTGCTGTCGGAGGTGGGCTGGAATTCGGTCCTTTTGGTGGGCTGAATGGCCGTACCTTAGTTAAGGAATTCAAACAGAATTCCTCAGCGTTTATTTCTAGCTCTTATCAATCATGTGCTGCACAAATAAAGTAGGCTACAGTTGCATGCAAAAATATTCCAAACTAGAACTGATTTGCCAGATCGTGGCATCGATTCATGAAGTAGGGTGGCCAAACTTGTTTATAGTTACATACAATTTCATTGATTCCTGTAAGTTTTGCAGTGGAGAGTTTGGGCCTGGAGGAAGGTCGCGGTGGGGGCACAAGGGCTCCAGTTGCCAGAGGGGTGGTAGGTCGGTTTGGTACAGGCACTAGAAAGAAAAACACATGCAGGTCCTGCTGGTCAGTGGCAGTTAAACATCATGAATAAAGCAAGCACATGTTATGAATTGCTCAGTTAATGCAGAACACTCATGCATCATGACATCTAGTTTCAACACTATGACAGCAAAAAAAAAACTAAATGGATTAAAAAAAAGAGAGAAAACATGGCAAAAACATAAAACACATTCCAAAATAGATTTTACAAAAACCAAACGGGGACAAACATCTTGCAAAACAGGTAGTGTGCGAGCAGGCATCAGCTAAATCAAACAACAAAAAACCAACAGAAAAAAATTCACACACAAAATGATCAAGTTTCTTCTCTGAATAAAACCAACAGAAATAATGATAAATGACAAAAAGAAAAAAGAAATTCCAAACCTCAGGCAAAAACATGTCTTTAGCATCTGTATTAATGTTACCATTGAATATTTTGCTTGCTGGAGCTGCAGCCATTGCCCTATCAAAGAAGACATCAGTGTAACAGAGGTTTCCATCTTCTCTACAACGCGTTGCTTTGCAGTAAGCGTCTGCAGACTCATCGGACAGGAAGCGGCTCGACCTGCCCGAGCCTGCCTGCAGTCTCTGGAGCTCCTTTACAGAAGACCCCGGGCCCTGCCGGCACATCGGAGTCAAGTTATCAGTGAAAGCAATCCACTGGCTCTGGGACCAGGACACTGAAGAGAAGGTGTCAACATTCTTCGGAGGACTGGCAGTATTTGGGCTTTTGATGGGGTCAACTGGCTCGGTGGGCTGCGTGAGGGGGGCACTCTGGGCCCTGGCTGGTGCAGGTTTAAGTGCTTGGAAAGGGTTTTCGGGTGAATCCCAGGGAGAGGATGTGGATGAAGAGAAAGAGGAGACATCTTTGGATTGCTGGCGCTCTGCCAAGGGAGGAGAGCGCTCCTGTTGTGGCATCGTGTCAGCTGAAGAAGGCAGTTTGATTGACAGAGGCGGTAAACATGACAAATACAAAGCAAAGTGGAGATGATCAGTTAATCAGACAGAAAGCTACACATTTACAGAGGCTGTTAAATTATACAATTTATTCCTACGCAGTTAATAATAAATTTATAAAGTTTTTTCAATCCTTTTTAATGAAATTGACTAGAACATCATGCATCAATATGGATTGCAGAGTGCAATTGAAAGTAGTACAGTTGATTAAGAAGAGTCAGTCAACTGTAGCCAAAAAATATGTCTCATATAATAAACAGGACATTTGTGTTAGCAAGGTTCCAATTTAAATAAAACAAAAAGATAATAACTCAATCCTTTTACTTAGCCACAGTATAATAAATATTAGGGGTGACGATTATGGCTTTTCATAAATATATTTAAAAAAAAAATTTTTTTGTCATGAGGCCAAAATGACACTACATGACAAAGATGTTGTCAACATTCAACCATCTTCTTTTGTGTATTTTGTTAATAATAATAAAAAAAAAAAAAAAAACAATCAGAGCCTCTCAGAAAAATATATTCTGTTATTAAATTAGCTTAACTTACCAGGAACACTTAAATGACCAGACTCTGCAGATGCTTAGCAGCCCCTCTCAGAGAACCAAAGCCATAAATGATCAGGTGACTGCGTAGTTTTACTGTCTCATCGTTAGCTTTTTTTGTTTAATTTTCTGCACATTTTCCTACCACATTTAATTAACTTTGCTACTGTTGGTTTATCAAAGTCACTTTCAAATGTTCTTTTTTGCATATATTTTCACTTATGGGTTTATGTGTATCTATTGTGGCTCTCAAATAACTCAAAATGCTCACAAACTAAAAGAAACAAATATTTTTTTTTATAAAGGCAAAATGTACGTTAAAATTATAAATACTATAAAACTATGCAAGGTTCTGACTCTTTTAGAATAGCAGATGCACACCCACATGCATTCAATGTCAACATAAAAAGAGCCTATAACTTACATTAACTAATCTGAAATCATCCAAAACCTTAGTTGATGAATGTGACATTGTGACATTGTCTGGGTCACACATTTTACCTGATGCCTCTGGCAGAAAGACCTCAGAGTCATTCATCAGAAAAGATGGAGATGGAGGGATTGAAAAGAAGATAGAGGCAAGGTCTGACAAGAACAGGTAAAAAATATAAAAGAAAACAACAATAAATCAAGTTACAAAATGGCACACCAACAAGAAAATCAAGTAAAAAAAGAACAATATGAAATGAAAAATACAATATGAAGATATAATAAAGAAAACAATAAGTTTTATAAACAGAAAAATATGTTTCTAACACCTCTCAGAGTAAACTTGCTCAACATGTGTGTATTTGAAGTTAGTAACACGGCTACGCTACACAGAAATGAAGTGGGATGGAAACAGGTACCTCATTCTCATCACCATACCCTAATCAGGGCACTTTTTAGATGCTCTTTTGACTTTTAAACCGAGACCTTTGACAGTAACGAGACAATGTTTGACAACATACGTGCCAGTGGGCTTTATAGCCAACCCCCTGACCTCAACTAGGTGCCAATTAAATGTGGATTATGCTTAACCTGGGTAATGGGTCAGTGCTAATGTCACTCTGTTTAAATGCTGGTGTCAGGAAAGTAAAGCTTGAGGAATACATTTAATGTTATATGTGAAAAAGCAAATATGTTCACAACACAAAAATTAATACAAGTTTATGTATGTTTTTTAATAACGTAATGTGTCTCAATGTATGCAGATGTGAAGAAAAAAGCTGATAGTGGAGGTCTGAACACAGAGGATGACGGAAACATAAAACATAAACAGAAAAACGAAAAAAAGAAAAATAACTTCAATTTTGATTAACATTAATTGAATTGAATTTCTTGCTACTTAGCACATTCACACTTTAACAGTAGGTTTAATTAATATTGCACTAACCTGCCTTTCCATTGTTCAATTCAAACAGTCTAATTGGGAAACAACATGTCAGTCACACAAAATAGGACATTTGTTTACAGGAAACAATCTGCAAACTTCATCTATCTTCAGCTGTGAGGACTTTGAATAATTTAACTCAAGCTAAGGAAGTTTGTTTAAATAATTGAACGGGTGTAATCGCTTATACCGCACTGATAAAGTAACAAAACTAATGAAAAAAGAATTATTCAATCTAGACTGGAAAATAAGCAGAACTCTACTGCACAATCTAGTTTGTAAAACTTATTAAACCTGTTCTCAGAGCTGAATAGATGACAATTTACAGTATACCTATATATATCTGCTTTGCTTTTGTGTTTAGTGATTTATTCTTCTACATCTTGTACATACATGTTTACATTAATGTATATACTGTATACGTGTACCACACTCTTTGTTTGTATGCTTTATTACTGAGTCAGTGAAGTCATTTTAGTGTTTGTGTTTTATCTTCTATTCTTAATATTAAACTCCAACCACATGCACTTGAAATATGCACTTTAACCCTTCACCATCTTTCTTCTCCAGGCACCCCAGAAAGATTTTTTTATTTTCAACCCCCCCCCCCCCCCCCTAACTCCCCCCCCCATCTCCTCTCTCCCCCCCCCAGCAAAAAAAAAGTCCCCACCCGCCCCTCCCCCTCCCCCCATCGGAGGGCCCCCCCCTCATCAATTATTTGGTGGTTTTTTTGAATATTTTTAAATTTTGATAATATTTTTTTTTTTTTTTATTGTGGGTCTCTCTTTTATTTCAAAATACCATTTCCTCCTCCATAACATTTTTCCCTATTTAAAAAATATTATAACAATTCAACATCGGTAAAGGTTGCTTTAACTCCTGCACTTTATACAATATCTACTGTAACAGTTTTTTTTTTCACTTTACTTTTATTTGTTTGTTTGTTGTTGAATGTACTGTTGTGACCTGCAAAGAGATTATCTAATCTAAATTAGCTACACAGCTAACTCTGTAGCACACTTGATTTATGTGCTTGTACTTCTGTTCATTTATGTCCTATATTGTCCCTTTTAAATAAACAAATTTAATGAAACCAAACAAAACTAAAATTAAATGGTTGGATATAATGTGGTTGCTTTCCTTATAAGATTAAACAAAATTGGGTGGAAAAAAACAATAAAGAAGTAGGAAAAAGGAAGAAATATTTGCATTCCTTTTGGTGAGTAAATCCAGCTGACACTGGAGCTGTGTAGAAAAAAAAGGCTCACAATAGTTTTCTTGATAAACAAGTATATATGGAGAAATTAGCTTAAACTTAATTGAATGCAGTGAGATGATTTGTCTGCTCAAACCAAGCTTTGTTAATTATTTTCGATAAGAAAAATAATTTTAGTTGCCTTTATTCTAGCTCTTGAACTGGATGACTGAGAATCTACAACACTACAAAAAAGTTGTCATTGCACAAGGTAAATTAAAGATATAAGATTTAGTTTAAGATTTAGTTTAACTGATGTTTACCGGGTTCAGAGCTAAACATAAACTTAAGGTCATTTGGTTTCAGGTAGTCTATAAGTGTGTTTAAACAAAATGTGAAGTTCAACAGTCATTTATTCTGGTATAAAACATTACTGGTGAAGTCAAACTGAACAAACAACTAGGAACATTTTAATAATGTCTGATACCCTACAGCAAAGACAAAGCTCCTTTGGAAAGAGGAGGAAAATACCTGCATACAACACCAGACTACTGAGGTTACCTGCTGATGATGACATAGAGGAGGCGGATCCGACTGGCATGGCCGGACTCAGTGGATCCAAAGACAGAAGGTCATTGTTAGTCAGTCTGCCAGAATTTGAGAGAAACAGTCATACTTTATAAAGACTGTTTAAAGAATAAAGCAGTACAGATTCTGCAAGCATAAATGAAAGAAAATGAAGCTTTAGTCATGAGACATGATGATTGATGTTTGACTCACTCATATGATGCTGGTACTCTGGGCTTCGCTAGTTCATCACCTGCAGGGAGAGGAAACACAAACAGAAAATTTTGACTCATGCATAAAAAAGAGTGATGAATGATGACAGAAAACATATGATCACAGCAGGAGAGAAAGTCCTATCAAAAACCAAAATAGGAATTTTTAATATCTAGGGTTAAAGGTTTTTTTTTAAGTCTTGTTTTAAGTACAAGACACAAAACCCAAAATAAGGGTTTTGACTTAAAAAAAACAAAACAAAACAAAATGATAAGCACCTTCTAGCATTACCAGTTGTAGAAATACAGTAGCAGACAAAAGATTAGTGTACATTTTTTATTCTGTTTCTGTATATTTGCATAGATAGATATAAATCAAAAGTCTGCTTTTCCTACCCTCTAAAGTAAAACTTTCAATACCCAGAAAACTGCTACCTGACAGTACCACTTTAAAACAGGGAGTGGAGTAATTTTACAAATAAAAAAGGGGAAAAAAAGAGAGGAAAAAAAAATCAGGAATTTCTTTATTTCACACCCCCTTTTTAAAGTGTCACTATTCATCTCAAAGATCCATATCCTCAACTTAAAGCAGCATTTAAGCACCACAGGTAAGAAGATGAAATCCAAAAGAACCCAAATTTGTAGCCACAAATGTCAGTAAATTTATCAAACTTAGGAAGTTTGCTGTGAGAGGACACGGTGTCAGTCATGTTAGCTGGAGTCGGCTGGCTGCAGAAGCTGTGAAAGGTTCCCATGAAGGGACAGAGAGATGAGGGCCGTGGCAGATCTTTGGGGTGAAGGAGAAGGCAGGGTTGTAGGCCAACTACTGTAGTGAAAACATACTCACCAGAGCCCTGAGCCTTAGAGCCTAATGTGGGGACTCCTGTGATCCCTGAGCGTATGTAAAGTATACATCTATCAATGCCATTTGTTGTGAATTTTTTTTTCTCCAAATATTTCAGTGTCAGCAGTAGAAAGTGAAAATAGTTTTAATTTAACTTTTAATAAAGGGAAAAAAAAGGATTAAAAGAAAAAAAGCAGAGTAACTCAGAGGATTTTGAAGGATAATACAGCAAAAAATTGTAATAACTATAATTTGAAAACTTAATTGCAAACAAAATCCAATCAATCCAGCTCAAGTGAATGATTATTGTTACTCTTCAGTTCAATTATCTTAAATCAAATCCAATTAAATTGAAAATACTTTTGCTTTAGTTGGCAGTCAGATCTGACTTTGCACACATAATACAGTGCTTTGTGCTGCTGATTTAAATGATCAAACTAAATTATCATGTTGCCTTTTACTGTGGTAATAACTGCAGGGCACTGCAGACAAAGCACCCGGCTTTGGTTTAAAACATCCTGCCTGTAGACAAAATATGAACATAAAGTTTAAATTGTTTTTGTTCCTTTTCTGCCCCAAAATCCTGTATGTCCTTCACTTTTTACTAAATTTGGCAAGTTTTGGGGGAAATAGGAGAAGGAAAAACTAAAATACAGTGATCCACAAAATGCTTAAATAAGAATAAATGTGTTTTCTCTAACAAATCTTTTATATATTCATAAAGAATGAGTTTTCTTTTGAATAAAACAGCTAAGAAATTGAAGAGGTTTTATTTTTTCATTTTCTGCAGCCTTTTAAATCTTCTCACTGAGCTCTTTAAAAAATAATCTCTAGCGTGCTCAGATATAAACAAATAATTAAACAATCTTATTAATACCACTGGAGGAAAATATACACAACATATCACATTTATAGAAAAAAATGTGTAGCTTTTTTGAGGTTGGTGTATTGATTTTGGTAAAACTTTTGTTTTTTCTTTCTTTGAGACAATCTCTTTAAGAACAACGTGGGCCAAGAGAAATGTGGTTGAGACACCCCTTCCCCCTTCAAAAAACAAAAAGAAAAAAACTTACTGGACTGGTTCCTCCGCATCTGTCCCTATAAACAAAACAAAAAACAGACATAAATTACTCAAAAGGGTCCAAAATGAATTTTAGACTGTTACTTGCCAGAGTTTTGCTTACTTTGTTAACAAAAAAACATAAAAAAGAGACAAGACTGAGGAGAGAGATGTGATCATTCTCCACACAAGACGTTTTAAATGCTTTTTTACAAAGTGGAATGCACCATTTTATGGGTCATTGATCCTCTCTGAGGAACTCCGCAACCTGTGGAAGCTCAAACCTATCAAACTTACACATTTACAATTGATGTTTTTTTTTTTTTTTTTTTAGAGAGATTTCATTATTCATATCCTTAGTTCTTAAATGATCTTTCATGAAAAAACATATACATTCCAAGAAAATACAAAGGAATACATTTAGAAGCTAAAAATGATTTTATTAATTATTCCCAGTGGCAGAAAGAAGTTTTTACTTCAGAGCTGAAGGCAGTAAATCACAGGACTACTCTGGACTCTTGCATACCAGAAATTAAACTTAGGATGAAAAATTCAGCAGCAAAGAAGCGTGTATCTAAGCCCACGCAACGATCAGTCAGGGACAACAGAGAGCATGCCCCCAACACTTCACCAGCTTCCCTCACAGAGCCTTTTTTCCGGACATAAATCTGCCACGTCCTGCTGCGAAACACAAGATATGCAAGATATACTCTTGAGGATGGCTGAACCGAGAGAAACTAAGAGCATCAGTTTTAATAAAAAACCCATTTCTTACAAGAAGAAAAGTTAGGGGGGTTGTCAAGGGAGGAGGGGGGTGAAAAAGAAACAAAATGGGTTTAAGGAACATAGCAAAACGTTTAACCACCGTAGAGCGGTGAGGCTGGGGTTTAGTCCCACAGGCGCTAAGCGGCAAATGGGTTCAATTACGGCTCTTGCTGGCCACACACACACACACATATATATACACACACGACTTCCATTGCTATTTCAATAAAGGGAACACCATGGAGAGAGAACCAAACAGGAGGAGAAATGAAAAAGACAGAAAAATGAGCAGAGAGGGGGGAAAAAAAGAACATCGCTCAATAATTCACTCCAGATGATGCAACAGTCAGCACCACCTTGGAGGAATGTTTTAACTTTAATTCCTAAACTTCTCTGTGAATCTAAAATAGTAAGGAAAAAGGCAAAAAACGCAAATCTGAACAGACAGAAAGGGAGGCAAATATTAGCTAATGACTATGCTGGCAAATCAACAGCGGCCTGTTTTGTATTTTCAGGATGAGATGGTTATTGCGGTTTTGAATCTTAGAAACAACCAAAACCAAGCTGCAATAAACAAAGTAAAATATTCAAAAGAGAGCATATCCTTAAATCTTTTGGAAAAGAAAAAAAAAAAAACCTCAGTTTGCTAATAAGTTAACCCGATCATTAATTCCTCCGAGAAGAAAAAACAAAATATTTAGAAAAACTAAGCAACTAACTCCACAAAGTATTCATGAATAACCACAGAAGAGTTCTGTCTAAAGCAAGTGGGCAGCAATAGAAACCAAAAGTAGGGAAGGAAACAAAAAAAGGGAGGTAAAAAAAAACAAAAAAAAACAAAGTATCTAAACAAAACACAAATAAATCTAATAAACGCAGTGTAAGCAGAGGGAGGAAGAGGCCGTGGAAGAGATACCGTGACTTCGGTTCAGTAAAACCCACGAGAGATCCTTCGCGACACTGAGCATGCCCCCTCAGCTGCTCCACAACAACATTTACAACAACAGTTCAGTGCACACACACACACACACAACACACACAGGCGATGCTGTGTTTGCACACAGGCAGTAGTGGTTTATAAATTTTAATGACTGTGGCTATTTTCATAGAACAGCGGAGTGTGATTCAGAGATTGAATGATAGTAGGGGACAAGGAGCTGAATGAAGGACTGCAAGAGTGAGGTCATGGATCAGATTGGGATCATACGACCATGTGTGTGTGCGTTTTGTGTGTGTATTCTGCAAAAAACTCCCTAAAGTAGCTGTAAGGAAAGCTGAGAGGATGTGTGTGAGTCCAACGTAAAGGCCAACATCATCAAATGTTAAACTCCGAACTTGATCCTGAGCTCTTAATATTTGTCTTTAAAGAGTAAGAAAATAAAAACTGATCCAACTTAAAGTTGTTTGACATGAAACCAAATTCTGAGTAAAAACAAAACAAGAAAAGAGTGTGAACAGAACCCCTAATGAATCAGAAACCAGTGTGGCATTTAAGCTAAATTAGTCATGACATATTGCTTCTAATGTAAATAAAATAAGCTTCACAAAAGAGTAACTAATAGCGTATGTCTAAGGCTAAACGGTTTTCCTCCTCTCTAACAGATGTTAGATATTCTCCTGTTGCCCTCTAGTGTTGCAGACAGAGCAGACTTCTGCTGCACCCGAGTAGGATATCAACAGGTCTCTTTCTGGGAGTATTTGGTGTTTTCATGGTGTCATGGAGCCATACCGAGGTTGAAGGGGAGAGGATGATATTTCCGATGGAGGCCTTGAGCTCGTCAATGTTTGCTCGGTTCTGATGCGTGCCATTATTTGGCTGCACTGGCTTGATTTGTACGTGAAACTTCCTGGGTTCGTCTTCATCTTCTGAGTCGCTGGATGAATAAAAGGAATTTTCTTTGGCATGTAAGGAACATGGTTAAAGAAAAAGAAAGTCTTCTTTAGCTTTGCCTTAAGACAACAACAGGTGGGTCTAACAGACTAAATTTAGCCTGTCATTTAAAAAAGGATATCATTTTCATTTACTTCTGGCCTGATACAGAAACCCTCGGCGTCAACTTGAGGAACATTCTGCGAAACACACAAGAAAAGAACAGTTTTATAAATCTGTTTGATCAGATCACAAAGCTGAATTAAGTAGGAGTGTGTGTAAGTAAAATAATTGAAAACCAGTTCAATAAGTTCTGTAATAATAGTAACTTCAATGTAATTTTGCAAATGTTATATCAAATCACAATTTAGCCAAAAACAGTTCAAGTTAGAGAATATTTAAACACTTTTAAATAAAACAATTTTGGTTAGTAAAACTTCTTTTATATGAATGCTAAAATTTGAAAAGGCACAAAAATAACAACTTTCAAACCTTAATTTCGTTGTTTATTTTTTGTTTCACATTAAAATGTAGATCAAGTAAACGAGTCTTTATTATCATTGACAGTTATACTACACAATGAATATTTATCTTAATCTGAGATTGAAATCAATTTTATGATTTATCTATTCTGAACATTATAGCAAATACACAACTGAATGGATGCAATCATCAAAAGCTTAGTAACACTTTCATCTTTATCACTCAAATAGTAATAAAGTAGAGCAGATTGAATATTTTGTGGTCTGTCCAGGTTGACAAAAATGTGCAAATCCCCCCCGAATATGATTTTTATGTACTTCAAAGCAAATACAATACATTTACTTCTTGGTTCTTACAAATAATCTGCATATAATTATTTTCACATATCTATATATATAAATATATATTTATATATTTTTTGGCAGGTGTAAGGTTATTAGCTTGCTTACAGCATTCTGGATGTCTATGGACCCATAATATCCAGGGGGAGCACCATTGGCTGTGTTCTACATGCATAAACAAGAGAGAAAATGAATTAATGAATAAGCAAATCTTCAAAACAAACAAGGGAAACAGAGGGAAAGAACGAGAGTCACGTGTTTAAGCAGCGAAATACAGAGCAGAACAAAATGAACAAAGGGTCTTGTCCGTCTCCTGCAGTCTATAACCCAGCCAGCCGATATAAAATAGTTACAAAGGAGTCAGCTCAAACAATGCAGCCACTGTCCATTTTGATGAAAATTTTACTCACAACAGCTTCAACTTCTGTAGACTCCCTGGAAGTCAAAAACAGACACATGGTGATGAAAAATTTACACATATAGGGTGAAAAACTTGAACATATTGTGCTGTGACTGAAGTCCTCACTCACATGGAGTCTGTGTCCTTGTCTTTCCTCCGACCTGGGATGCCAAATGGTTTTCTCTTTCTGGGTTTGGCCCCTTAATACAAAAAGAAAACATTTCAGCAATATCAGGTTTGTAATCTTATCAACTTGCATTACATCCCTTTAATTGTGTTAAATATCACAGAGAGTGTATCTGTTAAACTTTGTTGTAAATTTATGAATTTTGCCATTACCTTCTGTTGCAATAGCTGTATTACACTCCTCAAACTCAATGGGTCCTAATGAGAGCAAAGAAATTCATTTAGGTTCATTTAGCACAGAAAGGGTCAATGACCCACTACTGCGAACACTATGAACGTGCATCACGCAATCATCGCACATGCAGACACACAAACACGCACAGACAGCACAAGCACATAACGTGCAGTCTGGCGTGCCATGCAAAGTGTGTGTATAAACAGGGCCGGGGCCGGTCCCAGAGGGCAGACAGGGTCAATAGCAGAGTCAACTGTGTGTCTGGTGGCCCTCACAAAGATGTGACCATCCCTCCTGGTGACACAAAGCACTGCAACTATACAGCAATTCTGCATGCAGCCGTGGTATTCACAGCAAACTGCAGGCGTGAAGTTACACAGAGCAGGAACTTAACTGACCAACATGAGACATGCAAAGCTTATAACCCTATTACTATAAGACAAAAAAGCCAAAGATTACATGCAATGAAGTGTTAAAAGCCACATGGACAAATCTGTCCCGCTGGCTTAAGAAAAGCCTTTTTTCTTCTTATTTCTGGTATGAACAAAAAGCTCAGGAAAAAAACATAGACTCAAAACAAACTCAATCACAGGCACACTGACGTACAGATGAATTATCATATCTATTCCAGCTTATAGCCAAAATATCACTTTGGGCAGAAACCGCCATGAGTTTATGTCAGCAAAAAATAACATTTCTTTTGGCTATTCAAATATATCATTCACATGACGAGAAAACTGCCAAAAACAACTGAGTTCACACTTAATTTAATGTCCATCAATTATGCACGTTTACCCCCAAGGCACCGCACTTCACTGTCACGCTTCACATGTCGCTTCAGAAATATTTATTAAGGCTTTTTCAAAGAGCGGTGGCACAAACAAGCTCGCAAAAACTCAAACGCTAAAAGTTGCAAGATTACTTGAGGCAAAACATGCAATGTGGATGTGTGTTGATTTAGAAGATTGGGGGGGGGGGGGGGGGGGGGGCTGCTTGTGTCTGTTTGTGCTGCTGTTGTCTTAAAAAGACCGACACCTCGGCTATAGAATTAAATAAACTGAAAGGGTTGACCTTACTGTAATTAGTGTGCTTTACATTTACTCTGCAAGATGACTGGTGTTGCAGTTACATGGCTGAGTCACAGGAGGACGTGCAGTCTGTCTGCAATCAGACCAGACACACACACATCTACTGCATGCTTTATAGTTCAGAAGCTAAGCAGCGAGATGAGCAGAAGAGTGACACAGACAGAGGCAGAAAGATGGGGCAGAGCCCTCCGGCAATACTCCAGCTACACTAACATGACTTGACCTGAAAACAACAAAGCTAATGATATTTTAACTCAAAATGTATACAGCAGCAGCGGTTCGATGTGGTGTCCCCAGAGGATGCCAGTCGCGAGCAGAATTGATGCATTGTTTGGCGTGTGCAATGCTGAGTGAAGCGCAGGGAAGCGGCGAGTCACGAGAGGCAAGCATCACGCCAAGTGAAGTGGATAAAGTACACCAATGACCGATCTACTCTACTGTGCAATATCGGGCCTCTTCACCACTGGCGAATACACAATGGCAGCACGAATGAATGTGGAGGGAGTTTCATGCCAATCAAAACAAAATCAGCACGCTCATTCAAGAACTCTGTGTCACAGCAGCAAGTGGGATGGACACGGATACTATAGCTTCATCATCCCCTCTACAGCGCAGTATGGACGTAAAACAGACACAAATATTTTGGGTGTTCTCATGACATCATTTTTCATTATTGCATCAGTTGTTAGATTTGTCAAACAAAGCAATAAAAAAAGGTCCCAGAAATGGAAGAATGGCTGGAAAATCTACACAAGACCCTGGCGGATCAGGAAATCTTTGCCCATAGCATTCTGCAATTGCATCTGACAACATTTATGAACACCAACTGCAAAAAAAAAAAGGGTCCAAACAGCACACATGTGAATATTACCGAAATCTGGACAGACATTAGGAACTGTTTAAACATCTCCCAAACAGACAGACGACTGTGTTTATACAGGGGAAGATGTTTCATTTCTTTCTACTCTCTGTGAGGGAAGCAAGCAGACACGCATGAGCGGAAAATGGTTTTTTAAATTGCATATGCTTCACATGGCACTGGGAGTGGAAGAGAGGTGGAGGGGGTTTGCGTGTCTGGCCCACAGCCAGTTGACAGCTCAGCTGGATATCGTTGAACACTCCGAACCCCCCTGCCTCGCAGCGTGTCACTTTGGGATTGTTTCCGCAATAGAAAGTTTATTCAACCTCTCTCTCTCTAAAGGCCCTGGACCGGCCATCCGTTCAGCTATTTCATCAGGGGACAGACAGGTTATTTTTCTGACAGGGCCGGAGCTGCTTTGCAATCCCTAATGAACAGCTTGATATGAGAGGAATTTTCTGACCGTTTTTTCAACCTCAATTAATTCTGCTGTCCAAACAAATGAAGGCCACCACTCGTTGGATGCAGTGTTTGGACACAGGGGTCACTATTTGTGTACACACAAACACAGCGGAGGTGAACCCTTAGTGCCCGTGACCTGACGTAATATAGTACAAGTACAGGGGTTGCTGAGTCATATGAATCTCAGGCAATACTCTTTATATCCTTTAACTTGCAGACTAGCATCAGAGATAAAGAACTACAACTAAAGCACAAGTATTCATTCATATGGATGTGTGGGTGTGAAAAACAGGGAGGTGAGGGGGGTAGAGCCAAAGCAGTCTGAAGAGTATTCCCTTGATTATTGTGGCATGGCAAAGTTTACACAAGAGTCATTGTTGAGCTCTGACCTCTTCAAAAAGTTGGTTATGCCTGCTTAGTCTGCAAGCACAGCAAAGCCCCATGTGTCACATGCTTACTGGAATGTCAAGCCGGCCTTCCTTTACAGCAGATTACTATGATTGCCTCTGATGGCCCTCTCTTACTTCTAATTGCCCCTCTCTATACACCCCTCCCCTCCCCTTGAAGCAGGATCAGGGAGAAGCTTGTACACTTTGTCAACATTTATTGACACTTGGCACAAACACAGACAAACATCAAACGCCGAACTGATTTTGGCAGCTTACCTGGCCTCTCCTTCCCTGTTCCTTTGCTCTCAGACAGTTTCTGTATTAAACTCTCCACCGACGTATTTTCGATGTTCCTCACAAATTCATTGTGGACCTGCAAAGTTAAGAAAAACAAACAAACAAAAAAACATGCAACCATTAGTCTTACTGAGCACATTTATTTATAGATCTGAAAGACTACATTTGTGGATCAAATGACTTGATTCACACATTTATTTAGGTATCGGTTGATGACATTCACAGGTTCACAGAAAATGTAAATTGCATCACAAAGCTGTTTAAAATGTGTTGTTTAATCAAAATATAACAATTACTGTAATGATAATTATATTAACAATTTAGATGGTATTGTTTTCACTTATGAGTCTGTTTTCTTGACAATACATCCCCTTGTAAACACCTTCTTTGCCACACTGTGATTTTTGATTGATAGGTGTTTCTCAGTGGATGGGATTTGTTGATGTTGCAAAGACGCAGCTTTAAATCTCTACAGGTACAGTCGTCCTCAAAATTAATCATACCCTAATTAAGGAAAAGACTAAATTTGCAATAAAGAAACCAGTAATTAATAAAAATTTACAAAATTATAATTAAGAGAAACAAAATAGTATGCTTTTAAATTGTAGTTGGAAATAATGATTTTAAAAAACAAACAAAACTGTCCCAAACACATTAAAGTACCTTTCCCATGAACAGTGGACCAAAACACCTGTCAACAGGTGTAGAAGTCTTTTTTAACATTAGAGAAAACACCTGATTGCCTCAAAGTATTGCTCAACAAAATTTTAGCTCCAGAGCCCCATCATACTTGTTTTATTTTTTGCGTGTTTGTGTTTCATATTTCTTTCAAATCACAATTCAAAATCAATGTCATGATTTTCATAGAATTTTTAGTTATTTTATTTTCGTCAATTTCAACTTATTTCACTGACAGCTTTTTTTTTCCTACTTTAATTTGAGGGTAGTGATAATTTTGAGGATAACTGTATATGTTACTTGACAGTTAAATATGGTGTGGTTCATTTACAAGTACTGGTTAAGATTGGAATATTCAGAAAACATATCTTGTACAGTGGGAATTCAAGCTTCTGATGTTTTCTCTGTTTCTTTGGCTTTACAGTTATAACCATGAACTCTGAAAAAAAAAAAAATAGCAGTAGTCATATCATATCATCACTCACTGAGCTTCTCTTCTGAAGCTTCAAATTCAGCATTCAGTCATACAGTAACTAAGGGACTGTTTGGAGCCAGAAGTGATCACATCTGGACAAAAAAAAAAGACTGAGAAAAGCTTGTCGAAAATATTATTTGCCTTAATATTTTCTCCCAGGAGTTGATGCCTTTTGATTGGAAATTTATTCAGAACCAGAAGTGTTTTGGGATCAAGGCCTGGCAGCAGTATTACAGTCAGGTGATTTACCAGTGAAATTCAAGCTTTAACCACTGAATTGCTGCATTTCTAAACATATACAATATTTACCAGTATAATTGCACTGTTGATGGTATTTTAACTTTTTAAGCCTTTCTATATTCTCGTAAGATAATGCTCTTAAAGGGACTAGAGGCAGGAATGAAAAAAAACAAAACAAATATGCATGTCCATTTTTTTTTATGCTAATGGATGATGAAGCGCTAAATACCAAAAAGAACGAGCCCACCCACATCTCTCTCCGTTGCCTTGAACAGGTGTGCTGCAAAATGCGCTGCAATTTGCTGGCCAAATTTCCCGCGCTGCCCTGTGGACGTGACGCAGTTTTAATACAGGAAAAAGACGGTCGCGTTAAATTCAAACACTGTAGGCGATAGTTATTGATTCTTCTGCTGTCAGCAAACGATCCACATCAACTGAAAGACACTAAAAAGTGTAACTACGACGAAAAAGCGTAGTAAACAACATTATAGTTTCAGTTTGTGCACGCTCCCATGACGGCGTGGCTCGTGGCTGCAGTTACCTGAAGCGCCAGTCGCGAGTTTCATTTCTTAATCTTGCCTCTAGTCCCTTTAATTGTACGTTTAGGGTGCAAAGGATTTTCAGTGGGGTGGTACCCTCAAACGTACTGCTGTTGTACTGGTATTGTATCTTTGGGGTTGTCTTGTACCCTAATTCAACAATACAGGTCTTTATAAGGTACAAATAGTTATCCACTAGTATAACAGCAGTACCTTTAAAAGGTACCACTCTAGTTATAATTGTTGGTACCCCTTAAAAATACAATAAGGTACTTTATTTTACTGAGTGCGGACTACATAAAAGTGTAGATGCTGAGTGAAAAATGTGTGTTTCAGTTTGATAACTCATGTGCATTGCAAGTGATGCAATATCAAACCATAATTATGTATTATCTTCCAACTGTAATGTTTCTCCATGGCATACAAAAAGCAAATTGATTTTATTTCTAAACTGAAATGCTACGTAGCTTGCTCAATTATCTCTAAATGACTGATGAAGCTGAATATATAAAATCCATCTATTGCAGAAGGAAAAATTCTCAACCCTGTACAATTTGTTTTCAGTTTGCATATGAATACTTCCCAGATGCACCCACACACACTTATTTTTAATGGTAAAGAAATGGGGGCAATTTTATTCGCTTACTCTCAATTTAACTTGAGCGTCTCAGCCTTTTAGTTAATATCTAACGTTTAGTTTGTTGTTTGCCGTGTGAAAACGTAGTCAACTTCACTGTCAGTCCACTGTAATCGTTACTGGCATTCACACCCCTTGGGCACTATCAGATGAGGGTTAGTGTTTGTTTGCTTGCTTGTTTATTTTTGATGTCGATGTGTTTAGTGGGGGGGAGTGGGAGTTATGTATAGGCATGAAGATGAAGAACAGTGGCTGATTGTGCCATCTCAACAAACCATTTAGATGTGCGTGATACAGTAAGCGCAGAGTGGCTCCATTATCAAACAAATACACACACACGTATGTCTGCCCCCCCAACCCCCAGGCCCCAGTGGTAAGGGGGAGTGCATTAGCCTTCTATGTCCTGGCAGGAGAGGATGTTGGGGGAGGGGTGGGAGTGATGACGGTGAGGAAGCAGGGAGGTTGCCACGGTGAGGAAGTATGCTCAGAGCAGCACACGCAATCTGTCAGGTGCTGCTGCCATGATGGCGGCCACTAATGTCATCAACCTGCCTGGTCCACTCATCTCACACACACACACATGCGTACACCTACACATGCACACTAACAAAACGACCTCATCCCTCTGAGATTTTGGCCCACATGCTCAAAAACATGCCTTGAAGGTACCCTCGCTCACACAAATGCTCACTTACAAAAACAAACACGGCACGCACACCGACAGGCACACCTGCCTCTGCATGAGCTTCATTCTCTCTGAACGTCTCTCTGCTTAGAAAGTAAATAACTACCCTTATAAGGTTCGCCTTATTCTCCTTTACATAGCTTTCCCCCTCTCATCCTAACTTTATCAACCTCTCAGGTTATGATGACTGAGCTCAAAGGCAGATTTCCAGGGATTGAAAGCTTATGCAGACATATAAATAGGTGGCAGTTTGTTTGTTTTTTTTGTGAATATTGGCTATGATTTTGAGTCACACTTAATTTTACAATAGGAGCAATTAGTTTTGAAACATTTCTCTTTGTAACTCTGCTGCTTAATTCCTCCTACTGATGATTTCCTCCTAATTATATTATCTACTGAAGGAGATAAAATGTACTTTTTGCCTCATTAAACATTTGTTAGCATTCAATAATATAATTATTGTAATAGCAATAATAACTATACATGATTTTTTAAAACTGAACAACTCTTCCCATTTTTCTTTTCTTTTCTTTTTTTAAGTCAGTGCACATTGCAACTACAACTGAAAAAGTATCGGGGCTAAATTGAAGGGTACCATAAACATCAATAAAATGATTCCTGACAACACAACTACAGAGCTGTGCTTTGATGGCTAAATAACAGAGCACTTGGTTTATATTTAAAACACCAGTGCACACAAGTGTCTTCATCACTGAAAAGCAGGCAACCAGAGCTCCTGCTTTCTGTCTCCCTCCTCCTCCAAACTTTATCAAATAATGTTACACCCAATGTTTTATTTATCATCAAACCACAATATCTCAGAGAACTCAAGACTCTCTGGTTTGGAAAGACTAACCACTTGCTTATCCAAGCAGTCTCTGAAGCTCAGAGGCAGGAACCGTGGAGCTGATTAACCTGCAGTAGCCTGTCGCACCTCATTCTTTCAAACTTACCACAATGCAGGCAAGTGTGAGGTTATTTGGTGGAGCTGTGTCGCCCCCTACAGGCAACAAGAAATACAACAGCAGCAAAGCTGCAGATTAATGACGCAGAGCAGCAGGCTGTAGTTAGTCTTGATTTATTCTGTGTGGCAATAGTAAGTATGATTGCTAAATAAATAAATGAAAAGAAATCTCTGGTTATCATTAAAAAACTGACTAATGTTGTTGGGAATGATGTTTGAAATCCTTCACAACTGGACTTGATGCAATTTTCTCAAACCTAAACACACTTTTCCAGAGACAATGAGACCATTGCAGAACTTCTGAGTCTCAGATACCGTATTTGGCAAGTGTCTGGACTTCTGGAGGTGCTTTCGATAGGCCGAGAGGGAGTTTTGATCAGTTTTTAATTGCTTGGCATAAAAGGATGAATGGAGCATTTCCTGCTTCTCAGTTAAATGATTAGCGAGATCAAAGATGACACTAATTGACATGACACACAGCGAACCCAGTGAGCACAGGCTCAGGTCAACAAAGACACCTACTCCACCCACAGGAATGTCTGAGAAGACGTATGTGCGCATGTGCGTGGACAAGCTTACCTCTCCGATCTGGATGTGCGTTTCATCCACTGACTGCGAGTATGAGCGAATGATCTCCTTCATGTGGAGAATGTGGTTTTCTTCAATGTCTTGGAATTTCTGTAACACAGATTGATGATATTTATGGTGCTGCAATGCAACAAATCCGTCACTTGAAGTCAAATTAACAGCATGCTGACACATTTGCATCTTCTAAACTGACATGAAAACAAAATTAAGGAAAGAGCGATACGCAATCAAGGGAACTTTTCCTTCTTGCCTCCATATTCTGTTATTGGAACTTCAAATGGGTCTGTATGGGTGGTCTATGGCAATCACACACATAAAGCTCCTTACTCAAGATGTCATATCTGGTCATGACATTGATAAGGATTCATTCCTGGCAGCAGTACTGCATTGATTACAAATGAAATGATGACATAATCATCAAGTAGGAAATCACAACATGCACAAAGAAGACTAGATTTAATAGACACATAACACCCAGATATAGATCCACTATGCTACCAATGTCTTTTACCGCTTAGATACTCGCGCGCCGACGCGCTCAGACAAAGAGAACACACATGTAGGAGCCTCAATGATGTCAGAAAGCACATGTGTTCAGTGTTTATAATATATGTCCACATGTGCGGCATGGGAGATGAGCCGTAGACTGTGATCCTGGGGAAGCAGCGCTACAATGCTGCTTTCTCTTGAGGGAAAACAAAAACGCTGGAATAACTGGAACCAGCTCTAGTGGCGGCGCTGCTGCGGTACAGGAGGATATGGAGGCCAAATTCTGTTGATCTGATTTTAATTTGGAGTTTATCTAATCAGTCTCTCAGATGGATCCAATTAGGGTTTTCCACAACGATTCCGTTACGGAGGAAAAAACACAATCTGGAGATGATACAGGGCACAAAACGTGGAACAGACACACACCGAACTGGCAGATTGCATAAAGTGTTGCATACCACAAAGACAGACAATAAGCAGAGTCAAAGTTGGTTAACTTTTATGATACCTGTGCAGTTTCTGCCATCTTCTGTTCAAACTCAGACTTGGCTGTGGCATATTTCTCCACGTAGGATTTGTAGGCCTCTGTGGCTTTTTTGGCTTTCACTCCAGCCTGCAAAGTGCAAACAAGCAAACAATGACTTTTTTCATTTTTCTGGATAAAGTAAAACACCACCAAGAAAGCAGACCTCCACTCAACATCCGAAGGCAATAAGCTTTCAGGTTTAATGTTTCTGTATAGCATTAAGCATTGAGACTCTTCATCATATCTTATTACTCTACTATGATTAGTGTGCATGCATGTGCGAGTGTGACCTCCCACCTTGTCTACATCTCTCTGGGTGGCCCCCTCTTTGCGGAGACGTTCCTGCTCCACAGTTTTGGCATTGTAGATCTCCTTGGACTTTTGAAGCGCCTGAGAGATGGTCTGGATGCTCTGGACGGCTTCCAGGGTTGGTGCCACTTCTTCTTTTGTCTGAAAGCACGCACATCTTGTTCCTTAACTCATTTAACAGGCCAAATAATATGTGCAAGTCTCACCCATTGCACCTCATCATAATAGACATACAACACTTGTCCTGGAACACCCTTTGTTTATTATGCGAGTCTGAAAAAAAAAAGAAAAGAATGGTGTAGACAGAGGCCCTTTATGGCTCTAGTAAAATACTATTTCAGCTTCTCAGTTTCATTCTCACGCATATGACACAGACCTTTGGCAAGACACAGCAGGAAGCAATTAAAACTATATAACAGCTATTAAAAAATGTATACAACTCTCCATTTGATCTGAACGCATAGTCCTTCATATCAGCTTCAAACATTAAAAGGACATAAAAAGATACATATAAACACAGTAATTGCTTTAAATTACAGTGACCACACAGTACGCTCAGTAGATTGTGTCTTTCAACCATCAGGATCATCACTGAACCCTTGTGTCTTAGTTATGACACAATTAAAATATAATATAAGCCTCTCCACAGGGCAAAATATACATTAGTTATTCACACTGATTAAACGCATCATGCATTGTGTCTGCAAGTGGCCTAAGAATCATAAACCAGAAAGAAACAGGGAGTGGTGAAGAGCTGACATCTCCTTTGTCAAAAGCTTTCACACAACTTTTCTAATCCATTGCAACTGTATTGCTTTGTGTTTTGTGGCTTCATGCATAAAAAATGAGCTGATACAGTAGCTCGACAAAGATAGAAGGGTGAGGTGTATAAAAAAAAAAAGAAAACCTCAAAAGACAGTGTTGTAAGTTGATTCCATGTTGAGAAAACATAACTTTTTTATGCTTCCTGCACGCCCTGCCATCTGAAACTTCTGTTCAACAATTAGAAACTGGAGCAGAAAACCACTTGTAATAACAGAGAAACTATTAAAGACTTGTGTCAAGGCTTTCACGCTTCAGTGGGAGCCAGCTAATCCCCACCCCAATCACCCACACCCCACATAAACCTGATAAAGAAGAAGTCATTTACTGACAATAAATGCAAAAAGTCATGTGAAAAAACAAAATGGAGTGAGAATTGGTACAGTGGGTGGGTGTGTGTGTGTGTGTGTGTGCGGGTGGGCGCATTTATGCTACATTTACCATCACCGTGAGGACGTTTTGCCTTCGTGGGGACATTTTCCCGGTCCCCATGGGTCCAAACCCCGTTTTGAGGGTCAAGATTAGGTTTTAAAGATTAAGTTACAATTAGGTTTTGGTTAGGATTAGGACAAGGGTTAGGTTTAGGCAATCAGTTATGGGCGTTAGGTTTAGGGTAAGGGGCTAGGGAATGCATTATGTCAACGGATGTAGCCCACGGGGATAGCAAATCGGACATGTGTGTGCATGTCTGTGAATTTCAAGGTTTAGAGACTAAATTTATCACATGTTTGGACTTATTGGTAATACATCATATACTGTATCCAGTTAAGAGAGGAAAATTCATTGCGTTTTTGGCCAGATAAACATGCTAGCATGCATTTTAACAATGCGATTTTGGTCTATGTGGCAAATTTACTTGTTTTTTTGTTTTTTTTATATGATCATGTAAATGTACCCAATGGGTAAGAGTAGTTATTATGAAACAGACACAAATACAGCAATCTATAGAAAGTATAAGGTTGACACACGCCATGTTGAATTTTGCACATTGATTACAAAAAAACCCCTCATAAACGCATAACATAAATTAAGGCAACATTTAATATGATGCTAAAATTCAAATTCAAATGAATTTGAATTGTGTGCCACTGTGGAGTTGAGAAAGAAAGACCACAATAATTTTACTCTAAGCTCTTCATCAAGTACATGCCTACTCTTCCTTTTGTTCTTTTTGGACTATCATCATTTCTATTATCTGATATCTTTTTAAATAAATGCTAAGAAAGACAAATCTCTCTTTTGAACAGAAATAACTCATTTATCATATGTGCTGCACCCGACATGGACCTATGTTTGCAGCAGAAAGCAGTTTACTGATTTAACCACCAGCATGAAACATGCAAACTAACAAAACAACAGCGTGCAACGTCCACTCTGCTAGAGCAGGAGCACTAATGAAATTCAACTTACTAAAACAATGTGGTTTATGCAAAGGCAGCACATTCATATCTTTAAAATCTTAACTGTGCTACTGATAAAAGCTTTGGAAAAAAATGGGTCACTTAAAGAAATAATAATGTGTTGCTTAATTTAAATTAAGAAAATAAAATTGAGGAAATTATTACTTTAAAATAACTCCTGGTAATAGTGAAAAAGTTAGTTTGGAACACTTTGTGTGTAGTTATTGGTACTTGTAGATAAGCAAATACAATTACAAAAACACTTGGAGAGAATGTTTCCATCTTTTGGTGCGTTCCAGTTGTCTTGGAACTCATTTTTCCGAGGTAAATTTCCAAGGAAGTGACGTCATGAGCTCGTTTTTCTGAGATACGATCTCGTAATTTGTTATTTGTTATATACAGGTTTATTAAACTTGTATGTAAGATATTTTCTGTTCTCAAGTTTCAACTGTAAACAGCACCGAGTTGTTACTGAATTTTACGCTCTCACGACGGTCTATTTTTCTTTAAAAATGCAGCGTGAATATGTATTGTTTATTAAACACACACACTGAAATTGGCTGTTGTTGTCATGGTAACGTTATAACGTCTGTGTTATTTTAACAGCTAGAAAATAACAAATTTCTAGCTGTTCTAGCACACAAATACTGTAGGTTGTTTTGGAGATGTCTATTTTTCCCCAAGTTGGTGTAACTGGAACGCAAAATACCTAGTAATGACATCACCAACTCGCATCTGCTCGGATTCCGAGACAACTGGAACGCACCATTTTTTCAAGCAGATTTTTCTCCCTTATTTCTGCAGTTGCTCACCTTCTTGTGTGCTTTGGCCTGCTCTTCCACATACTTCTGAGCTTCTTTAATAAGTTCCTGTAGTTTCCTCACCAGCTCCATGTGACAACCAGCCAGCTTCTCCGTTGAGCTCTTAAACACATCCCACACTGGAGCAAATGTCCTGATAAAGGACAGCAGAGAAATATCAGTGTTTGCATTAATCAATCTGGAAATCTCTTTCGAGAGCTTTTTATATGCACAAACTCACCCAAGTTGAGAAAAGTTGCCAGCTGACTTGGCAAGTTTGGTCATTGACCTGGCATAGGCCTCTTCAATGGTACTCCTAGAAAACAAACAACACATAGCTAATTATTACATATTTTTTGACTAATAAGAACTGTGTGCCGAAGACAGATTAAAGTAATATCTTTTTCAAAAATGTTGCTGTTAAACATTAAATACTTGACAAAGAAACAGCATAAATGTTTGACGACATGAAATATGTGTGGTCAAATTTATGTAGTTTAGCTTGTGATTTGTTCATGAACCCCACGTTAAATATGACAGTGTGAAAGCGGATGTTTAAATCTCCCGTCTCCCCCGATTTATTCCTTTATTTCTGTATTCTGCAACAAAGTGACAGGAGGAAAAAACTGCTGCAGTGTAACAGCGAATGCCTGAATTATGCATGTCTCCTCCAGCCTGCCTCTCTCTGCAGTCATGTCTCAGGAACAAGGTCAGCCAGGGGGAAACGGGACAACTGTGCACGTACACACACATCATATCCATCATAGACCCTTGCCAGAATCAGCCCACAAATAAACAAACTCAAACATGACCCTGGACAGTGCAGAAGGATGCGAGAAGCTAGAGATGCTCTCACTCCTACATCATCATTGCAGTTTATTTTAAAACTTAATCAGGCTGTTAATACTGTAAGAATTTCGGTAGAAACTTCTGTCTTCTTCCCATCCTTAACCTACATGATCTCAAATATTCAGTTTGCCTATACAAAAGTTGATTACATAATGCTTTAAAATGTGTTAACTCCTGAGATATAAATATAAACTAATACTATTTCCAAGTAGATTTGTAGCAGAAACTGTATATTCAGATGTCTCTTTGTGATGTTTATTAACAAAGCTTATTTGTATTTGACACTACGTAATTTTTGCATAATAAACTTCAGAATGATAATTTTGTAAATGAACAATTAAACAGCCTTACATTACAGTAATTATGCATCATGGAATATTATTATAGGAGGTGGATTTTCAGCACATTATTGACCCCCCAAAAAGCTTATATGAGCTCATTTAGATATGTTTTTGACAAACAAAAGTCTCTTGGACATATTGCATCTCCAGGTTAAACAGGTTCACTCCAAATACAAAACAATTGAGAATAAAACATTTCCTAGGTGTTTTAAATGTTTATGTGCAGATAATTAAACCTACAACAAATTGTACGTAGTGAGGCTCTTAAGAAATTACCAATGTTGTCTTATCTCTCAGTGCTGTTAAGGAAATGTGTGTTAACTGATAGAAAAGATACTGGAAATATCAACTTGGTGCACCAAGATTTTTTCACCACCAGAGGAAGCCATAGAGCCCTTTTTGAAAGGAGGGACACCGTAGACTGAAAATTCCCAGCAACCTTGAAAAGCTTGGACTAAGTTGACATGATTATGATACCAGTGAGTAATAGTAAACAAGGAGTAAATCACTACCTAACCTTCTGTCTCCTTCTTAAATAATGCATTTCATCTGGTCAGCATACAGTTTAAACATATGCACATTACTGACTGTGAGGTATGTTAATATTTAAGCACAATGTAAAGCTAAAATCCAAACAAAATTAATCAGAATGTTTTAAAGAGTGAATTCTTGCTTGTATTGTGGGTACTTCTTAGCCCTGGTCAGCCCTGTTGCCTCACAGAAAGAAAGTTTTGGGTTTGAATCTCAGTAGGAGCCTTTTTCTAGTTTACATGGTCTCTGCATGCACTTGTGGGTTTTCTGTGGGTACTCTAGCCATCTGCCTTTCGTGGATTGTTAATGTCCACATCTATGAAAAATGTTAAAAGGCTGCTTAATGTAACAAAGGAGAGCAACCACGTGATAAAACTAACCAGATTTTCAGCAGGATTTTGCAATAATGTTAAGTAAAAAGACACCTGAATTGTCAGTGTTTATTATTATTATTTGTTATTATTATTTAAAATCTTTGTTCAATAATCACATTTCAGTGAACTTATCAAAATGTGCACAATGTGTTAAAGTACCTGGGTGTGTGAGAGCATGCCTAAAAGGTAGGCAGACAGAGGAATTTGCTGCTAGATTCCAGTGGTAGACCATCTATCATGTGGCAGGTTATAAACAAACACCTTCACACAGTGAAGCAAATCTCCATGGAGGTGGGAACCATTTGAAAAGAAGCTGTCATTATGGTATTACCAGGCTGCACACACAGATGGCGTGTAACATAATGCCAGGTTACAGATTAGCTTACATTTAAGCTCTACTAGCAAATGAATAAAGTGTGTATAATTTTTACAGTTGTATCAATGCTTTAAAATACAACACTTCCTTTTTAAATTCACAGGCTTGTGTTTATTTTAAATAAAGCAACTAGAACCTCAACATTTTCTTGTTAGAGATATATCTGAGATTATTTGACAATATTAGAGATGATCTGTTGATTTTCATTCACTACTACCGATCATTTAAAGACATCAATTTTAAGCAGCAGCAATGGAAAAACTCAGTAGGACTTCAGGTGCTTGCCTGCAACACACTCAGCTCAATTAACTGATTATTAGTAGCACTGACAGTGGAGAGTTTTACTGCTATTAGAAGCACAAAACAAAAACTGGAACTGCAGGTACTAACTTGTGCAAACTGCTCTACATTTAAAAAAAAACATTTTTACAAAAGGCACATGGACGGGAAAGCCATGTTAGACATAAACTAAAATGTTCTTTTTGTGTTTTGTTGCTAAAAAGACCACCATGTCTTACCTTTCTCTGATGAAATCTGTCAGCTCCTTTGTGGAAATTTGGCCATGCTTCATGTTATGATACAGCACATCGAAGCCATTATTTTTTTCTCCCTGCATGTTTAGAGACAAAAAATATATATTTTAAAATCAAAAAAGCAAATACAAAACAGCACATACATCATTAATCTGTCACAGATCTACATTACCATAAATGTCTTTTCTACCATCAGCATTCTCACAGTCTGCATAGCCTCTAGTTGCATCTGCAACAGCTTCTGGTCAATCATACTCATCTTGGCCATGTTTAAGATGAAAATCTTTTAAAAGGATTAATAAGAGGAATAGACCGGTCGAATGCTGGACCATACAATGCAGTTTGTTTGTTACCATGACACTAGCTAACAGTGTCCAGTTACACTGATGCTTTAAAAATGCAACTATACTTCTGAATAATTAATACAAAGGAAAACTATTGGGTTTATGCTTTATTAAGTGTTTAATGACAATAAATATTTGGGATTTTAATCACTGCTGTTAATAATACATTACTTTTGTTTAGTTTAAAGCATGCCATTTTGGTAAAAAAAGACAGCAACCTCAATGAAATCTATTATGGCATGTATTTGAAAGACATTACAACAATAAAAACTACATCAACATGTTTGCTATAGGGCTGGGATAAACGATTATTTTTTAAACGATTAATGTATCGATTATTTTTCTGATGCATCGATTTATCTAACAATTCACTTTCTCAGTTCGATTTCATTCAATTAGATTATCGATTATCTCCCCATAAAGTGACTGACAACAATTTATACAAGTTGATTTGCATATCTGAAATGAAAAACGAGCATGAATAAAAAAGGCTGGGAGCCGGCAGCCTGTCATGGAGTCTTTCCTGAACCAACATTTAAAATTTATGTTGAAAACATATACAGTAGTCCTAGCTGACTGAAAGAGGAGCATCTTTTAATTCTTCAACTTTTCTACATTATATGTTCACAATTTTTTTAAATTATGATAGGCTGACACATTGCTATAAAAATTGAACATCACAAATGACTATCAGTTGGATCTAGCCTACATCTCATTTAGCAGACTCTTGATAAGTTGTGTTACCTTGGATTGGTCTGGTTAAGCTATCTTATGTTAGATCACCATGGTCCTGCTAGGTAGCTGAGCCCAATAACTAAAATGTCTCCCTTAGCTAAACTCAATCACTAGATAATATTGCAATATGATGAGAGTAAAAAAGAAATGTGCAAATTTTAAGAAGAGAATAAAACAATAAAATAATTTAAAAAAAAAAAAACAAATGATTATTTGAATAAAATATCAAATCGATAATTCAAAATAATATTAGAATTAAATTGTGATCAAATAAAACAAAACTTGCAATTTCACTCTGTGATCAATAAACATTATATATAAATTTTGTTCATTCCTTTCATTTAATTTGATTTTGAAAAAAGGATTGGCAGAAAATCAAATCAATTAACAATACAATCAAAGATGCCTACAGTGTATGCAGACTAAAAATAAATCCTTAAAATTTTAACCACATTTTACAGACTGCAACATATTTCATTTCAAAACTAAGAATATAAAGGATCAACTTAAAAAACAAACAAACTCAAAAATAGAGGTTTTTGTTGTTAGAGTAATAATTCTGATATGTAGGATGTTACTACATAATAAACAGAAAAAATGACAAATATATAAACTGACCCAAAAGGGGGAAAAAAAAAGCAAAAGTTGCATGCTCTAATAGTTTATTGGACCACCTTTAGCTTTGGTTCTGATACTTATCTGCAGAGGTATCATTGCCATAGATCTAGGTGCACACCATCCTTCCATCCAGGGTTGCATTACACCTTCTTCAAGATCTTACTGTACACTGATGACAGGACAGCTGGACTTAAAGTAACACTATGCAACTTTCTGACTCTGAAAATATGGATATCAACATACTGGTCAAAAACAGACTGGACATGGTGCTATACGTCTACTTTCCGCCACAGCAGCCATGACCGAGTGCCACCTCCCTCCCTGGGTCTTCCCCAGATGAAGACAGTAGGTTGACTAGGTTGACACCTTAGAAAATAAAGTTCAAACTGTCTAATTTTGGTTGACCAGCACTGGAATAATTCATTTAGCATAAAACCTGAATATCGCTGTGTTATGTTGCCTGACAAGCGAATTATGTATGCTTGTGTTGATATCCTAACATCTAGACTTGTAGTACTCAAGACCCGTCTTGGTCACCGGTTTCAAGACCGCTTTTTCGCAGTCTTGGTCTTGTCACGGTCTCTGCAGTCTTTGGTCTTGGTCTTGGGCCTCTCAATCTTGCAATGTCTCGGACTGGCCAAGCGGTCTTGAAAGGATTTGTAACCTATAATTTCCAGGAAGGTACTGTTTTTTTTCATATTTCATTATCAATCAATCAATCAATCTTTAATTATGAAGCGCTTTTCCAGCAAGTTCCAGCAAAGCGCTTTATAGTTTAAAAACATTCCTGCCCGCTGCCCTTCAAAAAAAAAAAAAAAAAATATTACAATATAAATGTAAAAAAAAAAAATATATATATATATATATATATATATATATATATAAAAAAATATATATATATATATATATAACATACATTCAAGTACCACGTAATAAAATCTAATTTTCATACTAAGCAGCTGAAGCCAGTATAGTGCTTGTTCTACAACTCATGAAAAATGGCAAAAAAATAAATAAATAAATAAATAAAAAAAAATTAGTCTCAGTCTTGCTCTCGAGTTGAACTATTCTTGGTCTTGAGTTAGTCTGTCTTGGTCTTGGTTTAGGTGGTCTTGTCTACAAGTCTACTAACATCGCAGAGGAAAATTTTACTGCTCAAAGCTTTCTCTTTTGCATCTCAGGATACAAAAAGGAGATCTCATCCCAGCCTCATTCAGGTTTCAAATCGTTCTCATGAATGTCTCTTTTGTTTCTCCTAAAATTCACAAGGAGAAACCGTCTTATTTGAGACTTAATGCAGACATCTTAAGAATTATTTTAGAAATGATTGAGATCTCCTTTGGAACTGGAAGTGAAACTAGGTTGAGATTTTGTGCAACGTTTCTATCTGGAGACAAGTTTGAGAAACAGGAGAAATAAGCCATTGCCTCATTTAGTTCTCAGTGGATCTCACATTTATCTAGACGTATATGAGACCTTTCTAAGATCTCCTTTCCAAAATTATTTTCCTCTGAGATCTCATGAAATTTGCTAGATCATCTGAGTATTGTTCATTTTTAGAAACTGTGGGTTATAATGAACCTGACAACTTAACTGTAAACTTTCAGAACAAAATCTCTAAAATGTTTATGTTAACTTCCACGTCGTAGTAGAGCCCTACCGCTTTGGTTCTGGTTAAACTGGCATGAATATGGGCAGGTTTGCAAGAAAGTACTGAGGTTCTAAGACTCCAGAACCAGAATGGAGTCTGTCTGAAAGCAGTATGATTGCTATTGGTTAATATACCAGTGTGGATGTATCTGACTGGTTGGTTTTTCATACTTCTTCTCTTCAAATGCTGCTTATTTACTGTTTTGTGTTGATCCTGATGAAGGCCACGAGCTGAAATGTGTTAGTCAAACATTAAAGTTGTTTTATATACAGTACAAGATAAGTGTTGCAAGAGTTCTGACCTCTTGAAGACAAATATGGTAATCTCCACACAACATTTCATCCTATTTCTTTTATAAATCCTTGTTTTACCTCACCCCCTGGCTATCACAGATACTTCCTAGTTCCTGGAGTAATCCAATGTCAGCAGTTTGGCTTACAGGCTAAAACAGTAATGCTGCTTTAACTTTGTTTTTCCACACAGACATAGATGAAAGTTCAGGACGTTTGTGCCAAATAGCTCAATGCTAAATCCAAACAGAACTACAGTATATTTGCTGAGCAAACAGACATTAAAAGAAAAGCATCCTCCTCTAAAGCAACAGCTCAGAGGCCTGCATTTCACCCCGCTGAGCAGAACACTGAGATGTACTTCCTGTTGCAGTATGAGGACTATTAAAAGTAGGGATGCACCAAATATTCGGCGGCCAAATATATTCGGCCAAATATTGCAAAAATAGCCATATTTGGCCTTTGGTGGCGCGAGTTAAAAGCACTCCACTAAAGGCTTATACTGTAGTGGAATAGTGGGGTGTGACACAATAACACAACCAAACAAGGTGCAGTGAGGTGGTGACCCGGCACCTTCAGTAAAATGTCCAGACTGTGGAAATATATTTAAAGGGTTGGATAGCAAGAAAAAATTTCAGTTATGCAATGAGTGTTCAACCAAACGATCTAGGGGGGTTCCTCTGCAAAAACCTTTAGAACTGCTGCTATCATTTGTCGATATTCAGTCTTCGGTATTCAGCCGAGTGCTTAAATTTCTATTCGGCTTCAGCCACAAATTTTCATTTCGGTGCATCCCCAATTAAAAGTAAGGATGGTCTGATCCGATCTACTGGATCGGTATCGGCTCCAATCCAGGCCAAAATGGCTGCATCAGGTATAGAGATGCAACGACGTGATACCCATGAATGAGGCGGATCCAGCATTCCGATCCAGCCATTTCTTTTTCTTTTTTAAAAAATTTATATCATACATTTTAAAGTATCTGTTTTCAGTGCACTTTACATGAAGGTGATGTTTATTTCTGTTTGCTGCTAATGTACACTTTATTTCTTAATAAATAATATTAAGTACATTTATATCTGTATTAATTTGTTACCTTTTTTTAACAAGGCTAAATCTTTATATCAAGACTGATGTCTTTACTCACATGGCAAGATATACAGTTCATTCATTCAACAATAGTATCTGATCAGTATTGGCTGATATGCTCAGCCCAGGTAGCAGTATCGGATTAGATCGGAAAAAAAACTAGATTGGTGCCTCTCTAATCGGGAACCAGATTTTTTTTTTTATTAGAACCTGTCTGATCCAATCCATAATAAGTAAGCTCAAACTTTATCATATCCTTTACTACAGTTTGCACATCATGCCACAACACAGAGAAACTATTGCTGTAATTGCCCTATGCCTGTTTTTGTCTCATAATCAAAAATGTGCAGAGTCATGTGGAATTACTATACACTAATGGAGGAGAAAAGTAAAACAGCTGAGTGCCACAGTGTTAATGCATAACTTCAGTTCTGGTAACATACAGTATTTTCATTCTTTCTTTAGGGGACCAGGATAGCTGTTGAACATTGTTTTTAGATGTCAGTATCAAGCAAATTACATCCATGGTATCAAGCCATCTCTAATTAAAAGTCTAAAAGTTACCTCAACATGCAATCGACAGCACGTGTTAAGATGTCAAGATGGTAAAATCAGTCTTATTCAAGGCCTACACTACACTATAACCCATAATAAACACAATGAGACAGACAATGACAATTGGCCAATCAGTCTTCAAAACAGGGAAGTGACGAGAGTAAGTGAAAACACACGGCTCCAAACAGAGCAGGGCAGAAACAGGAAGAAAGTCCATTCTGTACAACTAGTCTGTTCATGTGGAATGTGATATCAATGAACACAAAAGAAAAATAAAAACAAACACAGGAAACACCTAAGGGCGTTTTTAACTTTTCACGAGTTACAACACTGGGGTTAATTCTGGGGGGGTCTATTGCAAAGCAGTAGCTGGGAATGTAAAGAAAACACCTTAAGCAAAGCAGAAAAGTCAAAATCTTTTAAGTTAATTATCAAAACTAAATTAGGATTATGCTGTCCACAGCAGACAAGGCTGTTTCTCAACAGCCTTGTTTCTGTTTCATTGATGAAAACTCTCATACCAAGTGTTTAATATTCCAACCACACATTGGGAAATTCAATCACTCATGTCTGGACTAACATGACGCAGGTTTAGCTCTCTGCTCCACCCCAAAGGCAGGATAACCTGCTGGGAAGTTGCCACACGTCAGTCATGGTATGTTTGATTTGTAGCTTTGTTTGCAGACAGCACAAGACAAAAAGGAAGAAACCATAAACAATATTAGATCTCCAGCACTCAGTCTGTGCCTTTGCTGCTACGTCAGCTTGAGTCCTGGCTGTTACATGTGAATTATGCCTGCTCTCCACAGACTGCAGGGCACTCCAGGTCTTCATATGCTTCAGGCCAACATAAAAATGTAGGTAACACAGCCCTACGACTAGACAATTCTAGAAAGAGAGGTCTTGTGCTTGTAAACCGTGGACAACAGAAAACTTATAATATGGAATTTTCCACTACTTTCCATCATTTTAAGGACCAAACAGCCAAATTACTCAGGAATACAGAAAAATAAACAGCATCTTATCCAATAACTAATAAAGGCATGAATATATAATCATTACAAAAGCATGTTAGAGTGTTTTCATCAGCACACAGACTGAAGCAGTGACAGCAAATGGCCTGCAGCAGACCACATGTTACAGACGTATGTTTGCAGAACAAACCTTACTCTGCTTTTGCAACTGTTTTGCATTTGCACATAACAATGTCATCAATGTGACTCTAGACATGGAAAAAAAAAACTCATAAACTAACTGACATCCTCAATCTGAAACACCACCTTGAAGTGAAGACACAAAACCACAAAGCTGCATTTTATCATTGAACATCTGCGGGGCAGAGCAGGATAGGAATTCACTGTCTTTCTTTTACAGCACAATGCAAGTTGCAATATCCTGCGTGTGTGGAATCAAGTGTTTATTGCCTGACAGGCAGTAATATAACCTGTAACATGAAGAGAGCTCTGGTTGTCTCATTTTTGCCCTGTAACAACAAAAGAAAACTGCAGTGGACTAAGTTTGAAGCTTTTCCTTGTTTCAGACTGATTATTCATGTGACCGTATGTTTCTTTTCATTGTTGGAGCAAACTCTGATGCTGCACCTGTTTTTTCTAGTTACATAACAAATAGCATAAGAAATCTGATTTAAACATGATTTTTTAAAAGATGTTCTGAAATGTATGCTGCACTCAAAGGAACAAACGGACTTCTTATGCTCAAGCAGGTTGGAAAATTGTGTATTCATCATGTACAGTCAATACGTAATGGTGCTAAATGTATAAAGAGGATGATGAGTGACATTTAGGAGGTCATAGTCAGACATTTTCCACTTGCAGCAGAGAGAACCAGGGAAAAATAAATGCATAAGATTAAGAGTGTCTCAGCTGAAATGCCTTTCTCTCCGTTCCCGGTGAATGCTCAGGTGAAAGCAGTGGAAAGTAGAATGTCTGCTAACCTCTGTGCAGGAACTTAGACTTAGCTTAACATGACAAACTATCTACACAACTACATGAAATCAAGGGTCTTAAAGTGTTCATATTATGATTTTGTTTAGTTATTTCCTCTTTCTTTTAATAAGTTACAAAACCAGTGCTTTCTGCAAAAGGTCTGCAAAGTTACAAAGCCTAAATCCAGGCCAATGGGAATTATTCTGTCCCACAGGGAACACTGAGTCTTAACTTACTGAAATGCCATTTATGTCAGTCTGGCGGTTTCTGCTACTTGTTTACTTCATTATGTAACTCATTCTCAGAATACACACCTAGCAGCCAGTTTGGCACACCCTCCAACAAAGCTAGTCAGAATGCGCAGCCATCATTATTTCCTCAATAAAAAAAAAGCTACAAACAAAGGCTGTAAAATATGCTGCCGTTGCCTGCTACACACTCCTAGCATGAATGCCGAGGCCATGCCACCATGAAATGTTGAATTAACCTGTTGCAGCTAATGTGGCTAATGGTACCATTTGCTCTGTGCTCACAGATTTTGTTTTAAATTAAATTAAACATCCAACAAAGCAACTAACATTTATGCTTTTTCTGTTGTTTGACAATAAGAGGAGTATGAAATACCGAATACAACATGGCCCAGAAAACAACGTCCTATTGAAGAGCTGAAATTACGTTAAAGACTAAAGGGAAATTTATATGCAAAGTGATCACTTAGACAGAACTTAAAAGAAAACAGAGACTTTTTTGCCTTATAATCCCAGCCATGTCAAGCTAACTTAATACAGAAATAAATAACATTAGTTACTAAGTTAATGTGGCTAACTTCACCATTAAATCTGGTCCTGTTGAAGTAAGTTTTAACAACTTGAATGGGGTGAGTTAGTCTTTCCTTGTCACCTTTTGTGCTTTAGAAAATGTGAAGTTGATGTCACACAACAGTGTTTAGAAACCATATTGCACTCCTGCTTGCGCCAAGTGTGTTTTTTTATGCACAGACCCTGAGTTTTGACTTGAGCATATCATTTATGTAAAACTGCAGGATAAACCTCTAAAACCATGTCTCAGTACATTTCTATCCTTCATAACCAAATTCTTAACATCAGTCAGGATTTTGTTAGCAGCCAACAGCTTTCAGTAGGCTAGACTTGTTCTCTGAGGTCAGGGATTGGGCAAGTAACCAAAGTGTTGTTACTGCTGAGCCAGCCAATCAGTTAGAGAGGACCGTCCTCATAAGGAGAGGGGCTTAAAGAGACAGAAGCCCAAACAGAATGTTAAAGATTCACAGTGGTAAAAGTTACTGCAGCAATGCACAGAATGACAAGAATAGAGGCTTTCAAGAGCGCGTCATCTAACCGGAGGCCGCCATCTTGGCGGCACTCGGCAACATAAACAAAGCACACAGACTGGAGAAAATCTGACTTTCTGTTGAAAATGGTTAATTATTGCCGTGTTTTCGGCTGTACCAACCGGCCAGACCGCGAAAAAAAACTTGGAGTTTTATAGACTTCCAAAGGTTATTAAAAATCAGGGAGAACAATGCCAGAAGTTGTCAGAGGAAAGGAGGCGCTTGTGGTTAGCAAAACTAAACCAAGATCTGCGTGGCAAAAACCTGGACAACATCCGAATTTGTTCGGCCCATTTCGTGTCAGGTATGTCACGTTAAATGTTAATAGCCCTTATTTATAGTCTAATGGTAATATTAATATCAAAGTTCCCTCAAAGTGTTCTTGCTGTCATTTCCCTTTCATCCTGTTGTATTAACAATGAAAACAGGCTGCATGAGACAGAGTCATACTGCAAAACATATGTTCTGGTTATATATATACACATCTGGTTATATGCATCCAAACCTTTATATGATTTAAGATCTTCTGCTGTGTATGGGCTGGGAGAAAAAACCAGGTAGTTGACGATGTCGGGATATGCAATGGAAGGGAGGATCTCCGGCTTGTCATTGCTCCAAGACGAGGGACCTAACTTGTAAGGATCGGCACCACCGACAAACTAACTTTTCTGTATACCTTTCTCTTTCCCGAGGACCAAGTCCGGCTGTGTATGCTTTTGCGTCTGTAAATGGTTTTGAATTGCTTTTCTGTGGTTTATCCATCCTGAATCCGTGTAGTTTCGCTGTGTTTACGTCCGCGTATCTCCAACATGGCCGCGCATCCGGGTTACTGACCAAAACGTGACGTAGGTGAAAACCCTTTATAGAGTGTGTCTTAAAGAATAAGTGTGTAAATGTGTTCTAGAAAACATCCTAGATGATATAAAGAACATCTAAATGATCACAATATGGGCTCTTTAAATACAGATAACATAAACAGCAGGATGACATCAGTGTCATATGCGTTTAGAGTGGCACACCAAACTGTTGCAACTCTAAAAGCAGGCTGGGCTTTGTTATTGCTCTAACAAGTAGTTAGTTACTTGTTAGGTAGGGCTAGTATAGAAGACCAGAGCAAGGGTGCAGGAAAAATCACAGAACAAGTTGATCTCTCAGAACTTGTGAATCTTTGCTCAGCTTGTATGTATGTGTTTGCAAAATGGTGAAACATCAACCACAAAAAAGAATGATTTCTGTTTTCACCAAAGCCAACATGCAGTTTTCCCTCTAGATTAACTGATTTGCATGGGTCTTAGCAGTGACCTTGCAACTTTTTTTTCCATCGCAAAAGCTCAGCAAGATTTTCCTCCAGAGATAAAATGGAAAGCAATATAGTTCCTTGTACTTGTGCATTAAAGGCAACCCAAAGGAAATGCATCATCAGCGTCTGACTATTTCTTTCTCCAGTCTGGCACTTGTCAAGTCTGACCATAACTTCAGGTCTTAATCTGAGACTTGCTCAGTGAACTGTGTGCAAACCTTTTAGACCACACACACAGCACGGAGACAGGGGAGAAAGGGCTATCCTGTTGGCTGTATCAACACTGTTTGCTTATCACCCTGCCATCTTATTTTCCCATGACATGCTGCAGGCTAGCAGCCTGCACATTAAACATGAGCTCATAGTTTTATGTTATAAAGTCTGCTACCACACAGCTCTACATACTGAAACCTTTAGCACGTCACATACACTGAACTAAAGTTCAGTACAGAGAAAAAAAAGGGAAATGAGACTGGGCCTGCAAGTGAGTCCAATGAGCGGAAATACTGTTGCCAGCAACCAGTCAAGTGCTGCAATTTTGACAGAGAAACAACATTTCTGCACCATGTCTGGCTCTTAATTCCTAAAAGAACTTGTTTTTTCAGCTGAAGGGGGAAATTTACATCAGATTCAAGCCAAGATTACAAACAAGGAAAAAAGCCAACAAAAATATCTAATAATAATATTTTTTTAAGGGAAAAAAAACAACAGTAAAACAGCACTGAAAGGAGAAAATCTGCAAGTTTTTGCCTCCTTTGCTAAACTTAAAGGAACATAAAAATCCTCAGATCTGAATGTGTCTGCTTGTGGGGAAGATTTGTAGTCAAGTCAAAAGGGAAATGGATGCATCCCCTGATGCCAAGTATGTGTGTGTGTGTGCCCTGCATATCAAACACACAGCTGATCATTGGAATCACTGCATTCTCTTGTGGCTCACTGCAGGGCACAAAGGCCAGATTGAAGAATCAGGAGTGTCTCAGCTCTTCTCTTTCCAATTTAGTTAATGATGGAGTCTCCTTCAGTAAAAATAATAATAATAATAATAATAAAACATTAAAGGTCTACCTACCTAAGAAGCTTAGCTTAATGTGATTTTAAGTTAACATATCTTTGTAAGCAGCAGATCCTTACCAGCTTTCACCACGGGTATTTAAGGTCAGATTAAGCTGAAATCTAGGTCTGTACTTTCCCACCTATTAGAAGAGCAGCTATGATATAAAAAGAGGTTATTTCCATTTGTATTACTGGTTAACTAACAAACAGCAAAGCTGTAGCTACCCAACAACAGACAAAAAAAAATGTGGAGTTCTGTTTCAATAGACTTAAACAAAATCCATTCAGTATGTAAAGATGTATAATTTGGGAACAGGTGTAATTAAAAAAGCAGAGAGGCAGAGTTCAGAGCATTTAAATCAACTCATATATGGCTTAATGTAAGCAAATATTAGAAGCATGGCCTATACTTGATAAGAGCAGTAGCTGTTTCCACATTTAATGACAGCGTCTTTCTTTTTTAATTATTTAATTAACAAGTAACAAAGGGGACAGGGATAGTCTGCACGAAGACAGGTTTTGGTTTTAACGTAGCCACGTCAAATTATTATCGGCAGGGAGATGACCTTTAGCAGCACACGGACACACACACTGTAAAACAAATAAACCATAAAGAAGGCCAGCTGTATAAATTATATGTCAACAAAGCAAGAGGCTGACTGTTTTATTTTAAAACACTTCTAACTTACTAAAACATCTGGACTCTCACCGAAACTTTGTTACGGAAGAAAATGACGCGTACGACGAAAGGCTGTGAGTGACAGCGGAAACGTCCAATCGCATTCGTGGAACTGACCGTAAACATTCCAAGCGATCCAGACGCAGCCAATTAAAGGAAGGTAGGGTGGACGGTTTGAGCTCTCAAGTTAGATTGGTTCACAGAGGCCCAGACCCCGGGGCAGCAAAATAATCGCTGAAGAAAATTAACGACAGCCCCGGGGTTGTTGACCGGTTAGTCTGGCGACACCGGACAGTGTCATTACTGGTGGACATAGCCTTCAAATCAGACCACTATCTGTCAGACGTGAATAATAGTCGATTCCCGGCTGATATGAGCATGACTTAAAAAAAAGAAAAGAAAAAAGAAAGACCATAGGAAGAGAATAATGAGGAATCGCACCGGTGTAAACACCATGATCACAAAACACCACCTACCCAGAAATTCTCTAGGAAGTAGGGCGTTATCATCTTGTTTTATTCCTGTTTGCGGCTGCTCTTGAGCTGGTTGTAAGGGAACTTTTAAAGCGTAAATCATCCACGTTCTCCCCCCGTTTCTGTTCTATCTGCCTTTCCCCGTTTTCCTCCTCTCCCCTTTCTTCTCCCTCCCCACCGTCAGACTCCACCTCCACTCGGCTGTACTGCGCCTCTCCCCCTCAGCTTCTTGAGACTGGACGAAACAGCGCTACCTACGGCTTGTAGCTGGATGAAATGCTGCCTTCACGTGCCCTGCGTAAATTACTAAATGTTGAATGTGCGCGGTAATTAGAAAATAAATAGTTACCCAGGTTGAGATTATCTAAAAATAAATAAATAAATAAATCTGTGACTAAATGCGTATCGATCAGACCACATATGCACAATACAGTCAAGCCCAAACTTACTTTTATACAAAAAATAAAATGAATAAAATAAAAACTCTGCTTTGCAAATGTCAAAGTCACTCCTTATCCCTTTCTCATATTTCTTGTAATATTTTTAATGATTTTGAACAGGCTTTCTAAAGCTTTTTCAAAGTTTTTAAGATTCACTCTCTCCTTTTCTATTTTCTAGAACAGTCCAGGCCCTGTTTTTGAGAAGAGTTGTGCAAAAAGCCTCTTTTAAACGGTATCTTTAGGCATATTTTCACTAGCAACCTGTCAAGTAGACACATATTCTGTTTTCTGCAAGCTAAAAATAACACAAATTGAAATATATGAAAGCTTACTTTCTACTAACAGAAAAGTTGCTATATCTTAGTATGGTATGCATTGTATCCTTAAATCATTTGAGAAAACTGTACAAGTGGAGGACAAAAGAAGTGTCAGGCCTAAGAAATACATTTATAACTAAACATACCACAGGTTAACAGTATCTAAAAGTGATGCCCTTAAGAAATAGAAACAAATCCAGCAAAGACCTGACACAAGACCAGAGAGATGCATCAGAGCCATCAGATGAGCACTAATACCAGAACACTAACACCACTTTTACATTTCTAAAGATTTACTAAAATATATGTGTATTTTTTTTTTCTCCCTCCTCCCTGCCCCCACAATTATTTTCTAGCACTTGTCAGGCCAAATTTGTAAATAAGAACATGTTCTTAATGTTTGGCCCAGTAAAATAAAGGCTAAATAATAAATAAAACTATTTTTTAAAAATGGTTTCTATAGTAGGATGGCTGTGGGGATTTTTTTTTTTTTTTTTTTTTTTACGGTACAGTGAGAAAAGGCTTAAGTATTCCAAATAACAAAAGAATTTGACTGAAAATCAGTAGCAACAGGTTTTATGGAATGCTGAATCCTCCCCAAGATCCAGAACTAAACATCACTGAAGCAATGTAAGATCATCTTGACAGAGGGCAGAACCAATGGGAGCCAATTTATAAAAGCTTTAGAAAGGCCCTTAAGTCCAGAACTATTTTGAGTTGACTCATCCTGAAAATATTGGCCTTATAGCCAAGAAAAAAAAAAAAAACTGTTTCTATATAAATCAAAATATGATACAGATATGCATCGTTATGGCTTTAACTGTTAATAAAGTTAAAAATGCATGACTAAATGTCACCTAAAGCTACAAGCAAAATTGTTTCAGCTACTTCACAACGCTAAATTGACATTTCCTGACAGAGATTCTGCACTGTAAAGTAAGTCCACAAATACCTTTTACATTACTATGCAGTAAACCTGGGTTTATGTGGAGCGTAAACCTAATTCTTGACCTTAAAAGGCATGAAACCAACTCGTAACAAGTAACAAAGCAAAAAAAAAAAAAAAAAAAAAAAGGTTAAAGTTTCCAATAATACAATGTGCAACACCTGTGATGGACTGGTGACCTGTCCATGGTGCAACTTCCCTTCCACCTACAGTATTACAGTAGTTGCTGGGATAGGCTCCAGACCCCATGACCGTGCACTGGAATAAGGGAGTGTAGATAAATAATAGATGGAGAGACAATGTGCAACACTGAGTAGATTCATCTACCCATGTTTTTCATTGACAAGTTCTGGGAGTTACATCAATTTATGTGCAAAATTAACTTGCATTTACATTTACTCTTTGAATGACAAATGATTTACCTTTTTTTTTTTGGCTTAAAGAATGGATAATATATGACCTTAACAGTCCTACACATCTTTAACATCATTCCTCGAACCACTAATGAAACTTAATCCTGTCCTGGGGTGAGTTTGCATTGTCTACAGGAATTCCTGATGTGGTAACACTTTCTCCAACTCTTAATCTTTTAGGATTAATTGTTGAATCAGTTCTTAGGATGACGTGAAGACTTATCAAGAGCTACATTTTACATAATAAGAGACTAAATCTAGTAAGAAAAAAGACAAAAGCCCATTATAATGTAAACAATTTATTGGAACAAATGTACAGATTCAAGCAATGGTAACCAGTCACACCCACTATATCATCTTACAAATATTACAAAATTACTACAGTACAATATAGAGTCTTTGCATGATCCAAAATATTTGGTGGCCCCAAAAGTATTTTTTAAATTCAGCAGCTTATTAAAAAAAAGACACAAAAAACAACAAAAAAAGAAGAAAATAAACCAAGTCTATCAAAATCATGTTTTTGCTTTTATTAGCAAAAAAGATGAAGGCAGATAATCTAATCAAGTTTAAAGGCTAATTGAGTTACAGAAAACAGGAGCTCTTTGACCAGACATTCCTTACTATTGGTGGGTGCTTTATAAAATACAAATTTTCAATAAATCTGAATAGAAATTCAAACTTGTATTTGCAAACATTACATTATTAACTTGCCAACCTATTCTCTGCTTTTCAATTAAGTGTTATTGGTTGTTTCAATACACTGTACTGTAAATCTATTGCAAAACGCCAACATAACCTCAACACATTAGCTTTCAAGGAATTGAGCAGAGATAAAACTATTTGCTGAAGTTTGATAACAATCACGTTTGACAGAAAGTGGGAAAAAGTATGTGCAAGTTACCATTTCTGAATTATCCTTACCCCATGTCACAATTTGACAGCTCACAGCGTTGCGTACATCAACACTAACGTCAATTAATACCCACAGTTATCCATATCTAACATGAAGGGCAAGCTTTCTACTAGTCTTCAGTTGATGAGGAGATGCATAAAAGGCATACACATTGGGGAAATGATAAAAACAACACTGGAACGAAAAAAACAAAAAAAAACAACCTGAGGTTAACACTTAGAAAACACATATTCAAGTGATGAAACACGACAATGTATAGCAGCGGTCAAGTCAGAAAGACAGCACAGTAATAATGGGGATTACTTTGCATGTTTTACAGGTCTGCAATCTCCCAGTGGAAGAAGATCATGACTGTGAACACAACCCCATCCCCATCAAGCTGTGATTACTCCATTATTTTGCATGCCAAACAGCTGGAATGTGACAGACAGAATCACTTTAAAAAACACAAAATGGTGGGACACAAGTATTTGCCTCTGTATTCCATGATGCATTACATCCTGTATTTTACCTCACTAAATATTAAATCTAAGAGACCAGTTATGCTTTTCATATCGCAAAATCTAACACGTTACACTACCTCTACTGTCCAATGGCTTAATTGCACCAAGACGCTTATTGCATTAGGTAAATACATTTTAGCAGCAATAAGTACTTAATCATTTGTGTGAGGGTTTTGGCTACGTCACTTATTCAAGCACTTTCTATGTAAATCTTAGGTGCGTGTCATGTGCGTTACAAAGGATTAAAATACTGCAGTTATTACTCTGGCCAGCAGAGGAAAAATGACTGGCTGGGCATTAATAAAAAAAAAACAAAAAAATTAATATCTCTCCAACCCATCATGGAATACATTCAGGCTGCAACTTAAACAGTTAGACACTTTTTAAAAAATATGACAGCGCAAAACAAGCAGACATCAACATTCTTGTATTTTCACAGTATTTAGAAACTACATCCAGCTATGGGGGGAAAAGTTCAAGGGGAGCACTCCAGCAAGGTTCATGTGAAGTTATACAAGTCCCAGTGTTGCAGATACATGTTTACTATGTACTTCTTAAAACTTTGAATTGAAGCTCCCCTCCCTCCCCACAATCCCCTTCCCGCTATATGTTGGGGTGCGAGGGGGCCACCAACATGCAAGAGATGAAAGCATCCAAGTACCCCACAGTGACAACCACCCAAAAACGTTACACAGTCATCCTCAAGATCATGCTTTTAGCACAGGAAGCCAAACAACCAGTAACAAAACTTCATTACATTGAGAAACAAACCTATTTAACATTGATTTGAAATAAATATATTTAACATTGATCTAATGGTTCGTGTGGTTCTGACACCAAAAAGTCACAAAAAAATTACTGATTTGGGTTATGTGTTGTTGAGTCTAGGAAACAATAATATAACGACTCACACACAGGACGCTGACCTGCATGCTCTCCTTCATTTCTCCATCACAAGGCTCAGACAACATAAAAAAAAAAAGAAAGATTGCAAGCAGCTACGGCTTTGATATGCTTGCTGATGAATATCCATGACACATTCACACCACAAAACCAAACAGATTCACTCCAACATTACGTCACAGCCAAGATTTTACACATCATGACCAAACTTCAGTGTGTAAACCCTGTCATGCTACATTACAGCTGATCGCTGCAATTCTCTGGTAGAGGAAGCAAAAGTATTGTAAATACAAATAACATGATCAAAGAAGAATCTCATCAAATGGCATTGACAGCTGTTGACACGTCACTAGCGTTTAACAGCTTTCCAATATAATATAAGCATGCTACCTATTACCAGAAAAGCTGCTCTTAAATCATGCCCTCTGGTTACATAATTAATAGTTTCTACCCTGCTTACTATGGAAGTCTGGAATAGAAACTAGGACCTCTGAAATAATCTGGCAAATATACTTGCTTTTGGTGATATGCAGCGTGATTCAGTTATATTGTCGTTGGCTGGATCCAACAGAACGTATTCTTAACATCAGCTGCTATTCATTAGCTTTAAGCTCAAGTACATCATAAACAATCACAAGTTTTACTCCTAAAATTTCTTCTTTAAAAAGGACAGTCTTATAAATACACATCATTTTCTGCATCATCTTTTTTCCTTTTCTAACCATCAAAGGGCAAATTCACAGGATTTTGCAATGATTTTATCACTTTAACTAACATTTTTTAGTAGTCCAGAGAGGAAAAAAATTCAGAGAATAAATGAATAGAGAAAAAAAAAAGTGATAATTTCAATAATTTGTGACCAAGATGTGATTACATGAATTATCATCCCCATAAGGTTGTTCTGCCAGTCCCTTTCCCCCTTTGCTTCGGCATAGGGGCATAGGGTATCACTTCCCTCCCACCCCGTCTACCGGCTCGGGAAGGGGTCTCACCCCTTCCCTTCCCTCAACAGGCAGACCCTTCCCCCCCGTAAAGGGTAACGTGTTCCCTGGGATGGTTCCCTATATCGTCTCCCGTAGTGAATGACCTGTGCAGACAAAGAGAGGCCTTATTAAAATGGAGTATAATGCAGTAAAGGTTATCAGGGTTCTTGCAGGTTTCAGCAAATTAAATTTAAGACCTTATAAAGACCTTTTAATACCTTTATAAATCAAATTTAAGACCAACATGATGCATTATTAGAAACATTCAAATAATCCCAGAAATTCAAAATAGGACTTGATAAAAATAAATAAATAAAAGGGTTTTTAATTTATCAGTCTTGATTAATCACATAACAACAATTGCCCCAAAAAGAAAGTTTAAAAAAAGGGGGTTTTAGTGGACGACTGAATCAAATAATAGACACAGACATTAATATTGTTAACTCAATCACAAATCAAAAAAAAAAAAGCATTTAATTGTACATCTTTTTTTTAAATAGAAAAAGAAATTGAAAATATTCCTCATAGCTTTATGAACCTTTAAGAGAGACGGACAGAATCAACCTCTGATATAGTATTCAGTGTATTCTGTGTGATCAGTGCTCTTCAGGAATGAATAGAAGTAAAAAATAAGACTGGTCTAGATCAAATTTAAGACCTTGAATGAAAAAAATTGTTTTTTAAGACCTTTTAAGGCCTTATTTTTAAGTTCAGAATTTTAGACATTTTTAGACTTTTTAAGAACCTGCAAGAACTCTGGATTAGGCTTAAATTCAAACTCAGGTGGAAGTGTTTTGAATCCCATCATTATAAAATAATGGCGTAGACTGACCCCAGTGATGAGGCACAGTGCTGTGGAAACAGTTACACTCCATAAAACGTTGCCAGCCGTTCCTTCAGTGGCATTGGGAACTGATCTGAGAAGCGCCTCCAGTTCTCTTCTCCCACTTGGTTCTTGAACCCGTGAAGGATCTGAAATCAAACACCAAGAAATGTTTAAGCAATGTTATAAAAGAGCACTGCCTTTGAAAATAGATCTTGTGCATGACAGGATTATCATGAGAGTGTCACATGTAGAACTTGCTATTCCTGCCTCAGGCCATTGGGGGGCAGACGCTATTGGCCCTTTTCCACTAGCACAGGTCAGCTTAACTCAACTAAACTCAACTCAATTCAACTTGGCTTGGTAGCTTTTCAATTACAATCCATTAAAGCTGATGCGACGTACTGACTAGATTGTGCAACGTAAATGACAGCAGCAACAGTTAACACTTCCTACCAGTAGGTGGCAATAATGCACCTCATTAATTGTTAGCCAGCTGCCAGTAAAAACAGTAACAGAAGGAAAAGACGAGGAGAAGCAAGATGGGAGGAACGGATCATACCATTACTTGCGCTGGTGGTAGAAGCACTAAGGTGGCTCAGATTGTAGTGAGTTCACCTTATAATCCAAAGGTCCTGAGTTCAAGTCCTTTTTCAGGCAAACAATATTGTTTTTTTTCTCCATGATCTTGTTGCAAATTTGAAATCACTCCCTCACGAGCTCATAACTATCTATCTATCTATTTGCACAGGGACACCAGTACATTGACAATAAAGTCTTCCAAATCTGGATCTTTTTATTTATTTATCTAACCTTCATTTAACCAGGAAAAGTCCCATTGAGATTAAAAACCTCTTACTAGGGAGTCCTGCGCTAGAGGCAGCAACCATAAGAATAAGCAGAATATAAATCTATCTATCTCTCTCAACAAGATCATGGAGAAAAAAAAAGAATATTGTTCACCTGAAAAGGGACTTGAACCCAGGATTGTTGGGTTACAAGGTAAACTTGCTACCAACCACACCACATAAGTGCTTACATAGGCAGCGCAAGTAATGATATGATCCATCCCTCCCATCTTACTTCTCCTCATCTTCTTCCTCTGTTGCTGTTTTTACTGGCAGCTGGCTAACAATTCATGAGTTTCGTTACCACCACTTACTGGGAGGGAGTGTGAACTGTCGCTCATTTAATGATGTCGCTCTCTGACCCTGACATCTGATTGGCTAACCTTTTGGCCAATAGGTGGCATGCAGTGAGATGACGTCAGACATAGCTCGCTTCAGCACGCTCAGAACCTTGCCAGAGCAGTAACAGAAAATGTATCACCTCAGCTCGGAAAAGCCCAATAACTGAGGCGAGGCGAGGTGAGTTAAGCAGAAAAGTGATGGTGGAAAAGGGGCATAAGACTACTGAGCTTTAAATGTTTCACCATTTCTTTAGCCATTAGATTCATGCATTTTCCAATTTTACCTTGCAGAACATGTCTCTGAGATCATCTTTAGGATTTACCCAGGAGGCCACTGCATCACAGAAGAATATAAAATCCTGTTCCAGAGAAGAGAGGTGAGGCAGAGTTTCAACTTCACGAGCCACCGACAATGTAATGACCACTGCTGGACCTCACCTGCACCACGCCTCCTGGATTTACACTGATCATAGTGCAAATTCCTCTGAATGCAGAGTCTTTCTCCTCATTGTCTCTTATATTCCGTAGAGAAGTACACCTGACAACAGGGATGCGGCAAATTCAACTTCAAACTCATCAAGTCAGTCATCCAGTGACAATTTAAGGAATTTGTATAAATCTGCTAATAGCTTCCACTATTAATAACTAATACAAATCAAATACCAATAGAAATAAACACAGCCTGTCTCCCTTGGTACAAATCTATTTTCTCAACACTCCTTTTTTTTTTTTTTCTTAAATAACAAAACATCCATGCGAGTAGAAACTTGTGCCTATCATGGCCTGAGATTACTACAACACATTCAGCATGCACACAAAACAAATTAAAGTAAAACAAATCAAACATTTTTACATCTAACACAGCTACTCCAATCTCTAATAACTTCACTTTAGTCTATGAGCAGTGTGTTCAGCAAAAACCTCATGTATAGCACCTTGAATATAACATTACTTTCTGTAAGATTGACTAGAGAGGGTTGGGGAAATTTTGGGACAGGCACATGCAGCTGGGTGACTACGAATCGAGAAAGGGATTTAAGAATGCTCTTTGGCATTAAATACTGCATCCTTTCTCTGTTGTTGAACCAGCAGGCATGTGACAAATCTGATCCCATGCATCTTATAGGTTGTTAGCGACAGTTAACAATGACAAAAAAACTAGAAATTAAACAAATCAATGTATAATACATGAAGGTGCTACTGAGGCAAAAAGAAAAAAACAAAGAAAAAAACAAAACAAAAAACAAATCACAAATAGGACCTAAAAGAGGACAGGTTTAGTCACACGGTTGGCAATGATTACAAACTGATAAGAAAAAAAAAAAAATAACTGAAAAAGACTTCTCTTGAGAGGAAAAGTGAGGAGGAGGAGAGCAACAGGGGAGAGAAGGGAGGGACAGGCCACAGACGAGAAGGAGAGAGCAGAGAGAAGATGAATTAAATAAAAGATTGAATAATACACACCAGGGTCTTATAAACTGCTGTAGCATGGGTGCCACCTCTTGAGGACAAACGTAACCAAGACGACCAATTGTTATTGCTAAGGTAACGCAATCACGGTTACACACCACCAAACGCCAACCAAGACATGAGCAATGAGGAGGGGAGGAGAAAAATAAAGAAAAAAACAAACAACTCAGAGACATAAATCAACAGAATCTGTGTATGATAATAAAACAGAAGATTTCACTAGCGTTGATTATTACTGCCCCTTCAGTCGTGGGGAGGAATGTAAAATATGACACTCTAAAAAAATACATACAAAACGTTTAAGGGAGAACACATTGACAAGTTTGACAAGACATTCATAGAAAAAGCAAACAATGGCATCTGCTTTCAAAAATCTTGTGGATTTCGCAAACTTTTCAAATCTGTTGTGAAAACTGATTTAAAAGGCACGTCTCCAGACACAGGCTAGCGAAAGCTGTAGCATGTGTGAGTGACTGACCTAAATAAGAGCAGCTAACTTGGATCTTTTGTTTTTCATTTCTCCCTTAAACTCACAAATGTTAATTTTCATAAGAAACAGAAAAAGTTTTTGCTTTCTTTTTTTTTTTTCTAAAAAGGAAATGACAGATTACTCCAAGCCAACTACATGGAGGGAGACTAGTATCCAGCACAGCAGGTTCTTATGAGGCAGAGAGGAGGGAGGACCTAAGTTTAAGAGACACAAAACTATGCAACATTCTCATTAACAAACAGGCATTTATGAACAGTCCAATGACACATGCAGAAAGCAGATGGTATGCTCATTAGAGTAAAGTTCAGTGCAGGATCAGCTGATCAGAGACAAATTATGGAGCTGCAACACTAAAAATTCAAAGCCAAGCCCACATTTAACTGTGCTGTGGACTGTTTTAAAATTTAGTTGCAGTCCTAAACTGGTTTTCTTGCAAATATCTTTAGCAAACATTATATTTAGTCATGGCTGAAAAATGTGACATTGCTCATCAATTTTGTACCTTTTGGCTCACTCTGATGTTTTCAATCTATACATTGAAAACATGCAGCAGAGGGCAAAAATGTTTACGAGTCAGACATTAAAAAAAACACAATTTTCATGATATTGAGGTGGCTGTAACAGTAATAATCATTGTGTATCCTGCATCAAACATTGGCCATTCTTTACAAACATTTAACATCTATTGGCAGATATGCATTCACATTTAAAGAACAGTAAATAAAAGCAACACATAAACTGACAGCAAACAAACAGGAACACATTTACAGAGTCCCTAACTTCTCTTCATTTTTGGCAGGTCACACTTCACCCTTGCATGCGCATTTGTATTAAATGCCAATTCTATCAATTTAATCGTAGATTTCAATTCAAACGATAAAAACAAAAGCAGAGTGTAACCACTTAGAAACCTGAAAAATCTAAGCTAGGTGCTTGATGTTTGCCAGTTTAAGGTTTTTCTTAATCATTCTGGGTTAGTTACTGTTCAAATATGCCTTAAGTAACTATGTAAACTTATTAAGTCAACTTTGTGTCTCAACCATAGCCTGAGCTTTGCATTTTGTTCCATTTCAATCACCTGCTCCATCTGTCAGTCCAGATTAGTGAAAACCAAGACTGGGCTCTTACATGGTTTCAGTCATTTCAAGAGTGTCAAGAATTTTGCACAGGGCTTGGAGAAGGTTTCACCTTCTTTTATCTCAACTTAAAGGCCAGGTTGCAAATCAGTACATGAAATCTTTGGACATACTTTAGCAAAACCTGTAAGGCTCATTCTTTGGAAAGAGTATTTGGTCAGAGACTAAAGGGAAGGACAGGCATCTTAGTGAGTGTGGTCAGTACTGGCTGAAAAGGGACCTCAGTGTGTGAGAACATCCCTGTGTGTGTGGCAACCTGGCTGGCTGGCTCAGCACTACCACCGTGTGGTACCTGTGTTTTCCAGTAGAGTCTTCGGTGTATTGGGCCTGTTAATGATCTCCACCAGCTGGTGCAGCACCATGGCAATGTACGGCTGCATTTCAGGCCCTTGAGCATGGGAAAACAAAATCACATTAAAACTGAAAATAGAATTTATTGTCTGAATAGTGACATATTGTGAAAATGTGTTGGAAAAGAAGCACTCACCCATTTGTATAGATATCTCTCCTATTGCCCATGTTGCATTGTTACACACTGATATTAACTCGGGATTTAAATTTGTACCCAGTATGGGCATAAAATCAGCTGAAAATATAAAAATGGACAGCTTTAGCATCTGACAAACCACTTCCTACAAATTACAGCTTCAAAGACAACCACACAAGACGTACCGATGCATGGTTTTACATGCTGGAAACAAGCCTTGGTGAGATCCCCAAGGAGCGCAAAAGAACTCTGACGCACTTCTGGCATTTTGTCCTGTTCAGATGGAGGGAAGAGGAAATTTTGAGCAATACATATCACCTTACTCATCTTGCAATGCACACTGACAGCTAATCACCTGCATGCACTGGTACATGAGGGTGAGGATGTTGCTGCGAGCAACCAGCTGCTCAATGGTGCCTCCCAAACCCTCAGCCAGCCCACTGAGAAGATCCAATGCCACAATCATGAAGTCTTTGTCAGGGGCCTCATACTGATCAGGCTGTGACTGGTGGAGCTTAAGAGTGAACAAACAGTTGGAAAGACAGTGAACTTTCAATCAATTTAATACGATTAACAACAGAATAGTCACATTCTACTAAAAGAGTCAGCAATATTATGCAAAAGCCGCAGGAATAATTTTCTATGAACTAAAGGATTTTAAGTTTTTTTCCCCTGGACCCCTTAACTTCTACACAAAAAACAGCAGGTAGTTGAAATTCCAGGGGGGATATGTTTCACCGATAACAATGGCCTTGGTAAGGAGATGGTACTTTTAAGACTGACCCAAAGACCTTCTGGGTGGGACTTGGACTACTTATAATATCTGATTTGTCAAGTGTACCCCGTGTCTTTTATCTAACTTTCTGTTGCAGTCATCTTACATTTAATGTCCTCCATAACTCTTAAAACCTGTCAACTCTAAGCTGAACTGCAAAAATAGCTGTTAATATAGCAAAAAGTACCATTCAAGTGGTACGAAAAGTACCAATGCAAGGGCTGATGTTATCTTTGAAGTTAAATGGGGGATAAAAAGGCCCAAAACATTTAAGTTCTGGATGCTGGACAAAATTCTCCTGGGTTGAAACAAGGCAAATGGGATGGACAATGGACATAAGTCACTGGCTTTGTCTCGAAATACTACTTATGTTAAACTTGTGGTCAAACTTAACCAGAGCAGTTCCCATTTTGTCCACCTGAGGGTAGTTAAGGAGTTTAAACACAATACTGACCTAGGATTAATCAAGGAAGTTTATAAAGATGTTCATCAGCTCTGAGGAGTTGTAGAGAATCCCACTGATCTTCATCACTGCAGATCTTCTTTTATATTCACGAAATGTTTTTTGCATTAATCTAAACTTAACAGTAAAGCATGTCTTCTATGGGTCCTACACACTCACCATAGCCTGAGCAAGGGTTTTCTGCACCAGGTTGACACAGCGTTGGTACACAGGCTCACAATAGGGCAGGAAGCCACTCTGCAGGGCTGTGGCTACAGAGGACAGACACTGAGGAAGGAGGAAGATTCAGTTAGTGCCCTATGAAACTAAATCAGTGTGATCAAACATGAACTGAAGTACAGGAAACTCACTTCTAATAACGGGAAGAGATCTTTGTCTTCATCTTTTAGCTGGTTCCATTTTTGGATTAAAGGTGGCATCAACATCTGGATGTATTCCTAATAAATACCACAGATTAAAGTGAGTATAATTACAATTATTCAATCCAATCAAATTCAAACAGCTAATACGTATTGCTGATGATATATATATTTTTTACCTTCTCGGTAGGCTGTCTAAAATCATAACATCTGAAAGTGCATTTACAACTACTAGTACAATAAAATGAGGAAGCAGAGGTGAACGGTTGGTTCTAATGAAAAAGTCACACAAAACTGTGAAGTGAAACTGCACACACATCTGTTCTGCATACCGGTTTATTGAGATGATGCCCCACTGAATCTGCAAGCGTTCCTATAGCGTCATAAAGAATGAGCAGGTTTTTGTGCTGGTACTTGCTGAAAGCAAACACTAGTGTGTCCAGAATGAATGCCAGGTAGGGCACCAGCTCTGTGCAAGCCTCCTCCTCCAAAGTGGCGAAGGCACTGGTGGGGAGATATTCACAACCCACACAAGTAAACGTGGGTATCACCGATACAATAACAGAGCAATGTTTCTTATGTGTTGTAAAATGGCATGGCTGTGCCAGGACTTCTTCCTTACCTGCAAGCGGCCTCCTGCACACGCTTGTTGCTATCCAGAATACGCTTGAGCAGCTCTGTCATTAAAGGCTTCAGGTAAATATCTGGAGGTTGGCTGACAACCCAGTGCGCATAGCGACTCAGTGTCCAGCAGGTGATGGATCGCACCAATGCCTTTTTGTCAGACAAACACTGGATGAGATGTGGGATGAGCTCAGGTAGATATGGGATCATGCCTTGCATACAGCCTGGAGAAAGGCAAATAAAAAAAATAATTTCAAACAGGAATTTCTCCATATTCATTCTCCTGATCTTCTTTTCCTCCCATACATTCCCTTCTTACCTTCAGCTATAGCTCCAAGCACAAGGATGCCAGACTCTTTAACCACCCACTCTGGATGGAAGAGTAGCTCTTTGAGCAGGGGCAGAATGTGTAACAATAGATCATCCCTGAACACGTTTGCCAACACATCCAGCGCTGCAGCTGAGCACTTGCCTAACATTAGGAGAAACGTACAAACACGCATAGAAACAGAAGTGTGCAGACAAACATGCACAATACACACAAACAGAAGAAAATCAAAATCAACACATCATTTCTCAGCTCTCATGAAATGGAAGCATCTAGACAGCTTCATACACGCAAGCACCAACTCACGCAGGTTCCAATCAGAGATAGTATCATCATCATCCAGTTCATCATCTTCATCTTCCTCTTCCTCAATCCCATCGCCCTCATGTTGCTGGGCGACCGTGCGGGAGCGGTGGAAGCGTGGTCTTATGTCTTGTTCGTTGTCTGGAATGGCCTCATCTTCCTCAATGTCCCCCTGATGGCAAATCAGTAATCATGACTTTTTGTTGATTCTTTTCTTAACTGAGCTAAACAATAGTTGGACTTCACGACGCAAATTTATATAAAAAATGTTTTGAAAAGTATATATATAAATATATATATATATATATATATATACTGTATATATGTATATATAACAGCCTGGATGACTTCATTCAGCTGGATGCCATACTGTGACATGGAGCAATTCATCAGTGCAACTCTGGGTATATCACAGGATATAAACTAACCTTGAGCAGGATAATGTCAATCTCAGAGTACTTCATCCCATTGACAAGCACAGGAGTGAGCCTGGCGCAAAAACCACAGGAAAAATTATGTGAAAACAGAGCAAGGATAGGTCATACCTCACAGGCAATCACTCACATCTGATTCCTACTTTGGGCACAGTTTAATGTGACTGAGTGGTGACAGATGTTACAACTGAGGTCAACAAGACGGTGGGGGGAAATCTTAATCAGCCCCCATGGGGAGATGAGGAGGAATATCATTCTGTTACAAGGACTTCACTAACTCATTGCCAAGGCTGCTATGAATCAACTGCTCATAAAACCACAGTAGCAGCAGAATAGCTGTTTGTGTATTATATGAACATGTGTGTGTGTGTGTACTTACTGGGAGAGGTGACCACACAGCACTTCCTTACACACCGGCTGCTCTGCTAGTGTAAGCCAGAATTCACAAGCCTCCAGGGCAACATTCTCATCGTGGTCCTGGGTCCTCTGAAGCATGTACTGTGATAAAAAAAAAATCAGGGGAAATTAAATTTGGCATACTTTATGCTTCCTGTTAAATACTGTATATCTCATTCAACACATGCATTACATCTCGAGTCTCGGACACAAGTGCAAGTCCACAGGGTACACCAAGAACATCTTAATAGATCTGAGAAGCGATATTCTATTTTTATTACCATCACAACATCCTAGAAATCGACCAAACCCACAGAAAATTAGTCTTTCAGTACTTTCTAATGCTCTAACTCTGTGTGTCACAATTGGCTTTGCACCCTTTTGCCTCAGTGAGACACATAAATCTTTAAAAACTGGCCATGAATGTGCAGAATCATTTCAGAGTAAAAAACTGCTATATCATGCTGAAAAAACTGTACCAACCCAAAGGGAAATGGTGCATCTGTTGAACCTCTGCTGTTAGAAAACAAACATGTATGCAAGCAGGCTCTTATGTGAGACTGAAAATAAATAATTCAAAATAAAGAGTAGTTTACCACAAAAACAAATCTAGGTGCGTATTTCTTATAAAGAAATGTTTATGAATAGTTTTATGCTTTTTATTCAGACACATACTTTTTCCTTACTTCTCAATTTCAATCCACGACTGTGAGCTGCTAAACAAACCCACCTCAATGATGTTGTGCATGTGTGGCAGGAGACGATCCATGCGAACCTCCAGCAGCATAACAAGAGCTCTGCAAACATTTTTCCTCACTTCAGGCTCCTCATCTGTCGCCAGTGCAAAAAGGTTCTATAGAAGACGAAACCACCACTTATAATATATTCAATAGTTAACAGGAAAACACAGTGAGATTACACATTAGATACAAATAAGCTGATACAGATCTTGCATTAATATTTCATATGAGAATGTAAACCTGGAGAACTAAGCTCTAAGTGTTGGACTGTTTTGCAAATCAGCCTCTGGCTGCTTTATCGTATTATCTTGTGTTTCAGCACCATAAAACACTTAGAGGCCAATCTCTATTTCTATAATGCTCTCCCACCCCCTCTGAGAGAAAACATATAAAATGAAGACTTTCAGCATTCTTAAATTCAGCACTGTATGCCTAAAAGATGCATTTGACTCAGATTTACCTCAATGAAAGGGTCGATGTGAAGCATAAGAGCCTGAGTCCTGCTGATGATGAACTGATTGACGCAGGCGATGGCATGAGACCTGCAACACAATAACCACCACTTAGGAGTCACAGCAGCTAGTTTTTCCTCACATGTTGCACTCTATGAATGCAGCCTCTGTGTTCATCTTTGCCCTATTTGAATTAATTTAACCGTCAAATATGAGGAACTCTTTTCTCTTGTCAAATTATATGAAACCTGAAATGAACTTATATTCAACTTAAAACTGATTTTATTATAATTTCCAGAAATAAATGTAGAAAGAAAGATTTCCCTTTGTATTTTGGAAAATACAAAGGATGCATGAACACTTTACATGAAAATTGGAAATGAAAACGGAAAATATAAGAATTCTGATACCTAATCTTAGGACTGCTGTGCTTAAAAAACTGCAGGAATTTCGGGATCATGATGTTTAGAGGACGGTCCAGCATGTCACTGTCCAAGATCTCAGCAGAGTCTTCACAGATCTTCTGCAGGGCACCGAACGCTCCCTGAGGAAGAAAGAAAGAGCGAAAGGATAAACAAAATAAATACTAAAGAATTGTGATATTTAGGTATAATAACAGTAATTAAAGATGAAGACAGGCAGCTCGGCCTAAAATAATGAAATTCAGCAGAGATTATGACGAAGATGTTTCAAACACAACTTTACAGCTGGTTAGACTACAGGCTTGTGTATGTGGAAGGGATTATAATCTCTGTTTATTTTTGTGATTTGCTATGACATCCAGCTGTATTTATCATTAAACATTCAACGCATGTTGACTATGCTTCACAATTGTGTATTATTTATTTTGCAGTCATCACATGTAAAAGAAACATGAGGTCTGAATTAGACACGGAAGATCCAGATCTAATTTCTGTACCAAAGAGGTCCTCAGCTTGATCATCCATAAACTACAAGAAGATTCATCTTCTTCTGATCTAATAACCTTGAAATGGTTTTTCTAACAGTTATCCATACACACACACACACACACACATCCGCACATCTTTTCCCTGATATTAGCCATTTGACAGATGTTTAGTATGCATGCTCACAATATGCTGCAGAATTCAGTGTCTCACAAAAATGCAGCCTGGAAAGCAGATACAAGAAACAGCACAGCACCAACACAGACGCTATCTGAAATGCGTTTCCATGGCAACAGCTCCCATGTCGACATTCCTTTTAGATGACAGATACAGAGCGGTCTCAAAAAAACGCAAGGGATGAAACGAGACGAAGAGGGTGAGGTGTCAAGGTCACAAGCAGGGAGGAAACTGAAAATATTACGGAGTTGTTCTCCTTATTAGAATGTGAAGTACTTACAGGCATGCAAGATAAACCTTGGAAAATGTTACTGAAAAAAATATTCCATGGAAAGAAAAATTTTACTAAAAAAAAGGTTGATTTGATGTGGATGAGACTGGTGATGAAGAATATTGGTTAAAGCTAAAAAAAAAAAAAAAAAAAAAGCATGATTAAAAATACATGTAACCTCAATTAATGCCCGACTGAGTTCTTGCAAAATACACACGAAAATCTAGAGGATGAAAAATTGCTGTATCAAATTTTCAACCTCTGGGAAAACGTGAGAAGCAAAACAAAAGACTGCTCCCAGTGACGTCAAAACATAATATAAGCATTAGAGCGTTTGGCAGTGGAGAAGGGCAGAGAAATGGGAGTGTCCTGAGTGTAATCCTCCTTTCAACTCCTGCTGCTGAAGGTCATTCAACAAGGGAATGTAAGTCATGCAGATGACTGCAAGCCAGCACAAAGAGAGATATGCATTTGTCAACTAAATTGTCCTGGAAATTTCAAGAATGTTAACAGCATAAGCAAGCCCTGAGGTGACAAGCATTAGCATACATGTTCTTTTTCCCCCTCTAAGGAGGGATCAACCCGACCCTCACAACACTACTGCAACCACTTGCCAGCTGCCATTAATCAAAACAGTAAAACCGTTCAAGCAAAACCTATTTAAAGGCATCCAACACTATTAGACTTGGCATTCAACACACCTGCTTGTTTCTTTTTATAGAAGCAGAGAAGGAAAAAAATGTGGTAACACAAGGGGGGGGTCTTCCACCAAACACTGATCTTAAATCATTAACACAAATAGTTTTTGGTAAAAACTGAAAATTTTATATTATAATCTATGTTCACACTGTAACAAAACCTGAGAACGCGGTATTTTAAGCCACATATTTTACCAAATATTCATGTGTTCCTTTGCACCTGAGCTGATTCAGTGATGTGGATCATCTGACATACAGCATTCTGTAATGATGCAACATAAGCACATGGCACATGTAAATTAGCCAAATGGACTAAAATTACCAAGCACATACAGTTTAGAAACTGTACACTGTCACCAAATATACTCTTAAAATAGTCCTAGTGACAGTTTGGATTATGAAGTGGAGTGAAAAATAGCCAGCAAAAAGGGCATTGCCACAGACCAGATATTTCTGGTTTTAGGTAGAGATGCAGTGATCCATTTTTTTTTCAGATCCAATCTGACACCGATACCTGGGCTGAGCATATTGATGGCCAATACTCGATACCAATCCGACACTGTTGAATAAATTAACTGTATACCTTGCCATGTGAGTGAAGGCAACAGGCGTAACATAAACATTTAGCCTTGTTAAAAAGGGAACAAATTAACAGACATATAAATGTACTCATTATCTAATAAAAATCAAGTGTACATTAGCAGCAAAAAGAAATAACGGTTCAATTTAAGGTGCAGCGCAAAACAGATATTTTAAAATGTACTATGAAATATAGCAGCTGCCTGAAACCCAACAAACAATGGCTTAATTAACTTGGTCAAAATTACAAAATACTAAAATAAACAGAAGTGACATGTAAATGCCTGGATCGAAATGCTGGATTGGCCTCATTCACCCGATGTCCAATCCAGCAAATTAAAGTCAATATGGGAGCTGATATCCATGCATCTCTAATTTTAGGTACAGTTACAAGGTTTAATGGGTTCTTCCTTTGCAATTGCTTATCACCAACTTTCCACCTTGTTTAATGAAATTCAGTACCATTCTGTGTAAACTTGATAACAAACAACATTCACCTAAGGTGTACAATACAGGCTTTATTTTATCATGAAAGATTCAAAGTTATATGCAGCTGGATGCATTGTTTGAACAGGAATGTATGAAGCAAACAGGAGAAAGGGTTTTAATGACTGCCTGCATTACTTACTGTTCTGATGACAGTGTTATGTTGAGCTAGTAAGCTGGTCATTATGGATATGTATTACATTTCCATGGAAGCAAGACTAATGCACGTCTTTCATCTTCAGGGAACAGAAAATTAAGCTGCAAACCACTTCATGCACACATATAAGTACCAATTCTATGAACTACACAAGTCCAGAGCACAGTTTTTTAAGTGTATAATAAATGCTTTTAACATATTCTGCACATTAAACTACAAAATTAGGGGGCATGATACAGTACCGACTGAACCATCTTCAACATCAGACATTAAGAAGCTTTCCAGCCTCCAAGCTGCTTTTCATAAACATCGCTGCTCTGCTAAGGAGTTTTACATTTGGTTGCTGCTCAGTGTTAAGCCTCACACACACACACACTTCAAGATCCTCTGCAGTAAATAGCTGACCTAAATCTGAGCTTCTGAACAAGCTTTGTAAGAGAGGCTGACAGTGGTGCCACAAGAGGATACATACTTTTTCTATCAACTCTTTCATTTAAAAAAAATCCACTCACTAAAAGTCATATGGACACTCCTGCTGCAAGCAGTGAGGAGTAATCCATTCAGGACACGTTTATATCACCTCGCAATTTAGCTTAACTTAGCATGACACTTCAACATGCTACCTAGATTAAGCATGTTCTCTAATGCAATGTATCCACACCCCTGTGGCAGCTCATGCCACAAATCCAGTTAACAGCATATTAATGACCAGGAAGTATGTGAGGCAGAGTATGGGTGTGGTGGGACTACACAAATCAGATGATCTAACAGCCACAACAAACAGCTTTACTGTGATTTATGCAGTCACAGCAATGGAGCATTTAGTCTCCATTTCAGTGTAGTAAGCGCAGAAGTGCTGATTTCATCAAAACTGATGTCATTAAGAGCTTTTTTCCCTTGATGCAATCAAGTCGTGATGATAAGTATTATACTGTTGAGCTATCAGGAAAGTAAAGATATAGTTCACAAAACAAAGAAGTGGATAACAATGGATTATGGATTAAAAACACACATGAAGGATATGACTAAAACAATTGTGTGGCCTTTTTCTTTTTTGCACATATGCACAGCATAAAAGCCAGTCTGGGTGATTATGTGCGACATGCCAGAAAATGGGGTCATAGGGTTTACTGGTAAGGATAGAAAGGGAGTGATGATTCCATGATGAATAATCTGCAGTAGCTGCTGCTCCAGCTGTGAGACTGCCTTTAGCTTATCTGGCCAGCAGGATGCCATCCAGATGCTGCTTTATGGACGGCCCAGATCTCCCCTTTCCACAAGAAATAATAACAAACAGAGACGTAATGTGTGCCCTTAGCACATAATGCTATTTATAAATTACTGGTAGAAACATGTGCATCTAATCTGTCTCCTCCTGTTTTGCCTCATATTTCAATGCCAAAAAACTGCAGTCTAACCTTTGTTGAGGTACACAGCTGAATCTTTAAATATAGGTGATACATACAGCATACCGTATACCCCGACTAATGCACAAGCTTTAACATGTGAATTTTCCTCTTACCTCACATGTATTGTAGTCCTCAGAATCCAGCAGCAGACAGAGTTTTGGCAGAAGCTCGGGCCAGTTCTGTAGCTCTCCTTTGGAGGCAATTGTGGTGATGAGGATACCTGTTATGGGATGGATTCATTTAGCTACCTGAGTGTGACAAAATTACTAAGCATGTACCAGTGGGAATTACTGAGTAATTAAAGCTGGGGTAGGCATAAATATGGAAATGGAAATGAAACTTTCTCTGCTCTGAGTCCTAAACCACCCCCACACAACAAGCACAGGTTTATGCGCACACTTCATATGGCTACGTGAACATCAAATTGAATTAACAAAAGCTGCTAAATGATGATAAACAGATTAACCACTGCTCTCATGAAAATTTACAAACAAAACACAACAACACATTTACATTTTTCAAGAAAAAGAAGTTAGTCATTTACCAGTCCAAGAAATGGACAGCAGGCTCAGAATATCGTGTTATGAACATTGACCCATTTACGAGGATTTAGGCACACTGCAGGATATGACATGTCAAGTAAATGAAATAAACTCAGTAATGTCATGCTACTACTTTTTTTCCTGCACGGACAAAGAATAAAAGATGTGAACAGTTTTCATTTTTGCATGACTTATTTCCATAAGAAACCTCTCTGGCAGAAGCTCATTTATTTCAATTAAACAATTCTGTGTGGTGATAAGTCATCATCAGCATCCACCTTAAAAAACTGCTTTTAATTTTCGAAACAGATGCATTTTACTGTGGAACAAAATTAGCCGTTCTGACTAGACTGAGTTATTCTCAAATAGAGTGGCTCAAGTCATCCGATGATTTCTTTTTTCATATTCCAGAAAAACAAAATGTTACTTTGCCTGCCAACATCTGAAAAATACCATGTAAATGACTTAAAAAGACAACAAAGAGGAGACATCCAAGTCCAGTGTCCTCTCAGACAAAAAAATATGAAAGAGAATGAATACGAATAGGAATGTTTTTTTTTCTAGAATCACCGATTTTAAAACAAATACCCAAAAGGGGCAAAAACATATTTTCTTTTTTTTTTTTTTTTTTTTTTTTTTTTAAAGGATTTTTTGGGCTCTAGTGGCCTTTATGTGACAGTGTATAGCAACAGGAAAGGGGCAGAGAGAGTGGGGAGTGACATGCAGCAAAGGGACCTGGACCGGGAATCGAACCAGGGCCGACTGCGCTGAGGAACTGTAGCCTCTGTTCATGGGGCGGCTGCTCAACCAACTGAGCTAATCACCGCCCCGGCAAAAACATATTTTCGTAACAAAAATATCCTTTGAAATAATCCATTAATGCAGGAAAATGTTATATAACTCACAATTTTAAATAACTACACTTAAGTTTAATTCTGTAATAATAACAGGATAATGGTAAAATTAACAAAGATTTTCTGAAATAAACATTTATTAAGAGTGTTACAAAGCTGGACGTCATCATATATTTAAAAAAAAATGCAGCCTGGTGTTCAGTCACTGCTCCTGTTCTAAAGAGGACAGATACAAAGGACGAATTGGAATTAAATTACTCTCAGGGACAAATCTAAATTGCTTCCTCTATAGAAAATTATGCTTTCAAGCTGTGGTTAAATTTAAGTTCTTGAAATTTCCAAAAACTGAGGTAAAGAGGGAAAGTGAATCAATGAGGGATCGTTTGCTGCAGAAAACAAAATGTTGCATTTAATGGAACTCCTGACAAAAACTTACCCACAGTGGCCCGGATGAGGGGAGAAGAATCTCCAATGTTTTGCAGGCACTCGCTCTTGATGAATTCTGACACGCCATTTGGAAAGTTCTGATAGTGAGCTTTCACATTGTTTTTCAGTATCAGTCCGCTTAGCGAGCGAGTCGGTTCATCTTCGGAGAGACAAGAAAAGGACAGAGAAATGCTGGTAAAATCAAGAAGGTCAATGATGGTTGGTGACTCAGTCATTAAAAACATCCACAAGTGGCAAAACGTTTAATTTGGAAAATGCAAAATGCCAAACTAGATACGAAAAAGATGACTATGACACTTATAAATGAGTAACTAATATCTCTACATATTTAGTTTTACATGCTTTTTAGCATCTAAGCAAGTAGAAGTAGTGCGACGGCACCCTAAAATGTCTTAACACCATTTAACATTTGGGTCATGTACTGTGCAGACAGTCAAGCCAAAAGTTGTGTCTATGCCAGGAATTAGGTTTAAAATTAGAGTGACCCATATTCTAAGTGCCACATCATCTGTGGTGAAGATGCCATTGGGTCACCCAAGTCATGGCCAAATAGACCTGTCACGGCACTGTTACATTTAAATGACAGGCTAAAACACAAAAACAAACATGACAGAAACATACACTGAAGGCCACTTACCTTCTGATTTCAATTTTGTCAAAACGAATATCAAATAGTTGTTAAAGTCTGGATACTGGTTCAGCTGCTCAAGTCTCTGGAAACAAAATGGTTAAGGATAACTGCACACAGCATTAAATGTTAAAAGTCAGTAAGCACATTACAGCTCCAATCTGTGAAGTGATAATGATGCCAAAGGAATTTATTTTCATCCACACGAGGGCAGAAAGAGCAGCATCAATGTGTTTATGTGGAGGTATAGTATAACAGCATCATGATGCTAGTGTGTACATGTTTGTAAAGGGTCGGGAATAAGTCATTTGACTGGGGTGAAAACCGTAAGCACCCAGCCAGATGGCACCTTTAGGGCTATAAGAGCAGCCCGTCTATAAGCTAATGATGTAGCACATATGAAGGGTTACATAAGTAAGTCATTTAGGATCTGTGTGCAACCTCACAAAAACACATTCAGGGCAGCTGCTAAAGCACAGGGGATTATCAATTTTTTAAAATACAAAGCTAAGCGGTGACATGAGTGAAATACTGGAGCTAATTTGACTGTGCACAGAGTACATAACAGAAGAAATAAAGCATCTTTGAGGCAGTTTTTATGCCGGCTTATGCTCGGCTGTCTGTACTTTCCTGGGCGCCTGGTGCCAAGACTTGCCCTTTCATCTGGCCTGGGGTCATCAGAGTAAAATGTCAAGCATGTTTGGTTTTTTACGATTTGAATGTTGATAATTTGTGGCACCCCTTTGAAAACTGAGATGGAGTCACGACGAGAGCTCAAATGACAGCAGCATCATTATCAGGGTTAAGTCATTTCTTTCTAGTCTCCATAATCTGTCTACATAACTAATTGTATTCAGATTTTAATAGTCATTTACTTTGTAATACATCAAATTTTATATATACATATATATATATATATATACAGTATATATATATACACTCAAACTTTGTATACTTATATTAATATTTTGGAGTCAGATCATAGGAATTCTCTTAAATTGATTTTAAATATACGTCGTTGGGGTAATAACAGGTGCGTGGGGGCCTCCTAATTGTTATCATTATTGTTACGACATAGTAATACCAGTAAATGGGATTTAAATATCATTAAGTATATGTTCTTCAATTTGCAAAGCCGACTGACGACGCTTGATTTTTCAGCAGTAAGCCAAATACACTGCTTTCTAATGCCACAATCGGTCAGATTTATCAATGATCTGCTTTGTTACAAGCATAATGAGGTTATTATGTTAGTGACAAAATGCACCAGTCGATCAGCACGAGCCTACCTGTTCATAACGGTAACCACCCTGGCTAGTGTTAGCTTTCGCTAGCCTGTTGAGTCCGACGCTTTATTAAGCAATAACAAATAAAAAAACAGATGCGTTATTGTTCTGTACAGCTCAGGAAAGGATACTTGCTGGACGGATCTCTGAGTGGACGTATCTGGCGACTGAGACTCTTTCAGCAGCTGTAATATTTGTTGAAGTCCTTGCTCGTCTGGCTTCCACTCACACTCCATCTTGCTGCTACGGATAAAGAAATAACATAAGCTCAGACCGAGGAGTTGTTATCCGACGGATCATAAATGCGTCCTTCCACAGAGGCAAACGCGTCGTTAGATACAAAAAGGCTTTTACCTGTTTGGTCTTTCCCGACAAACGCGCGTGTATTTGCCTTTCTGTTGAAATATGAGCGTCTGTCTGGGTTTTCAGACATGGGCCCGTCGCAGCAGACACATCCGCTCTTCCAGCCAGACGATAAAGCTCCAGGTCATACAGCTTCGCGTTTATTATAACGGGCAGCCTCGTCACCTGACACGCAGCTGAAGGGTCCTAATGCTCAACATTTCATTGCAAAACCTTTTGACAAAACCTTTGGCAAACTGCTGTTTATTTTCCATTATTATTCAACACCTACACGAAATCAGATCAAATCTCCAACAGACTTCATTATTTTTTCCATACATAGATTAACCTTAAGAAAGAATGGAGATATTGGAAGACATGGAAGATTTTGGGAAGAAAAAACGTTCCACTGGCAGGATTTCCGACATACATGAAGGCAGCATCGCTCGCTCTGGGGGCTTCGTGTTTCCATGACCAGAAAACAGCGTCACCACGAGGTTTTCTTTAATTTTCGGCAAATACGATTGTAAAAAAAGAAAAGAAAGAAGAAACAAAACAAACAAAAAAAAAAACAAAACAAGAACTGCTATCTAAGTGATATTGTTTATTTTAAATTTGTAAATTAACAGTACATTGCTGCAACTGCATAATTGCTGCATAATGAATGGGCGTTATCATAGTCTGTTTTTATTCAATACATTATTGGGTCCTATTGTTTTACGGATCTCTGTCAGCTTTGTTTGCTACAATCATTTGACACATCTGGCTGCGGTCAGACTCAACAGATTCATCTCTGCTGCTTTTATTCAGACTGAGTGCTCAACTCTGCTTTTTGTTGGATTAAAGATGTACAGATAAAATTAACGGAGGTAGTTGTAGTTAGATTTAGTCTGAGCTTAAGACAATTTGTCTTGTAACTGTAAATCCAGTTTAAGTTTTCCAACATACGCTACCAAAGCACCATACAAGTCCCCCTTAGTATGTGTCGAGCATTTTTATCCACTAGGTGGGAGCACACAACAAAAATGCCTCTTGTCCCCTTAGAATATCAGATGAAGAAGTCTGCTGAATTCAGTACGCTGCTGCCTCTCAGCGTACAGAGCAGCAGTCTTACATCGGAGTGACTGTTGAATTAACGTGTTATATATTCTAACGTTGATATATTTTAGTTATAGTAGTGTTAAACTGGAAAATTTTGCCAGTACCGTCAGAGAAATCCAGACAAGAAACGAGGACAAGTGAGACTTCAGAGTTTTGCCTCACATCCCCCTTGGTGTTCCTCCTCCTCTCTGCAAGGTTGATATTTGCCAAGAGGGTCTCTCCACTGAAGAAACATGAGCTTTCTATTGTGAGTTATACTTGTTTTGAAAACAAATTTTTGCGCTGATATTTGGTTTTACATTTTGCCTGCGTTATTTTTGCTACAGAGCTTTGAGGCTAACTAGCGATAGCACATTAGGGCTTCGACTACTTCCTGGACTCGCCTTCGAATTCATACTGTAATTTGCATTGATTATTACATTTTCTAATTAGAGAAGCGCAGTAGCACTAATTGAATCTGAAATGTAACAGCAGAGGTACCAAGTATCATGTGCCGTATAATTACTTTCCCCAACCAGTCATCAGCCAATTCTTGGGCCAGTTGACAGGGCACATTGTTTGGCCTGGATATTTGCTGGAGTGAGGACACTTAACATGAGCTAATTTAGCCTTGCTGAGACAAAACACGGAAATCTATTTGAGATTCTGTATTTTATCAAAGCAACGTCGTTTTGTCGAAGTTATACCATGTTCTGTGTTCCATTGATCTTTATCTGGCCATCCAAAACAAAATGTATTGAACTGAAATCAGAGGTTAGTGTAGAAACATTAGATTGTCCCTGATAAAGATGACAGGCTGAATAGAAAAAGAAAAGCACCAGAATAGTCGTCAGCTAGTCCCTTAAACATTTTCTTACTATATTACATAATATACCTTTATTCATTTGCATTGATAGCTGAAATTTGTTTAAGAGAAGCTAATGCCTGGCATTACTTTGTCAGCCCCTTTTGTATTGGAACACTATCACAACCAGAAAGGTTCAAATGCATGCAGATGGTACTATTATTTTATTTTAGTTTATTTACCCCCTTTTTCTGTAAATACATCTTAGTCCTAATATAAAGTTGTTTTTTTTTAAGTTTTCCTTTATGCTAATTAATTTTTAGTCTACTGCTTTTCAGGGAAAATTATTTTAGTTTCTACTTAATAACACCTTCGAGCTATTGTTGTTACTTTTACACTATGTTCAAAGACCAAGTATTAAATCCAACATTCATGATTCAAGTGAAAAATCAAAGATCTCAAAAGTAAGAGTAAATTGTCCAATCAAATATTTGAATTAACCCTTTTCTTCATCCATTTGTCTGTCTTCTGCCCCTCAGATTTATCTTGTCAATATATTTATTTATACAGCTATAAATTCAGCTGTATGTAACGAAGTTAAAAACAAATCCACTGTTTTTTAGCAGAGGTCTAAAAACAACCTTTCAAAATCTGAGGGTTTTCTGTTTGCATTGACAAATATGTTTTCTACTAAAATCTTTAGTCTCATCTTCTGAAGGACTTACAGATACTTAATAGCAGTTGTCATTTTAAGGGACCAAATTTGCTGTTTTTGTTGTGTATCTTTCACTTTAACCCCCTTATATTAAGCAATGAAGATAAAATCATTATTCTTTACATTATGTGTCATGAAAAGGATGACACAAGCGTCCCATCAGGCGTGAAAGGTTGCATAAATTTTGCACCACCCCTAAAAGTTACATACATATATTATGTGTTAAAATAAATAGAAAAGTCGGGATGAACTCCTACGTGTAACCTTTTTTTTTTTTTTTTTTACATTGTTTCATTGCTTTTTTAATAGAAGTCTGAATAATACTTCTACCAATGTGGATAGAATAACACCACATTGTTTCACCTCTTGCATTTGGATTTTTCACCCCAAAGAAAATGTAAAGCAAAAGATGCATGATATTTGGGTTCTGATAAACCAGAAGTGCTTTTTGAGTGACAAACTATTTTTGTGTTGAACCCATTATGCATTCACAAGTTCTTGTTTATTGGGGCAGCAGGAAGGACTGAATACAGTACCTCTTGAAATGACCTCATTATACACAGAGACATACTGTTCTGGTCCCCTGCTCTTTACTGTGAGTTAGACAACTACAGCTCGTTTGTCAGCTTTAAAAAAAAAAAAGAAAGAAAGAAAGAAAGAAAAACTTGACTTTTTGTTTGAAATTTCTTTCCAAGCAGTTCTGTGAACTCATGACTACTCATAATGTCTGTCTCCTCATTTATCATACCATTTGTCTTCCTCTCTGAAATGTGACTCACAGTGGAAACCGTTCATCCAAAACGTTCAAGCCCAAGAAGAATATCCCAGAGGGTTCTCATCAGTACGAGCTGTTGAAACATGCTGAGGCTACGCTGGGGAGTGGAAACCTGCGCATGGCAGTCATGCTGCCTGAGGGTGAAGACTTAAATGAGTGGGTCGCTGTCAACAGTAAGCACTGCCGTTTACCTTTCTCCCCCTCCTTGAGTCAGATTCCTTGAGAAATTACTTAATCTCAACACATCTTTTTATCTTTACATCTGTCTTTTCCTGGTCTTTACATTTGCATTCTCCTTGCCAGGCTCGTCAATTAGTCCACATCATGAATCAGCTAATAGTGGACTACCAGGGTGTAAAAGCTTGGCAGTCCTTCTAATGATGGTGTGCATTCATGCCGGACAAACCGCTGTGAATGTTAAATAGACTTTATTGTCTACACTGTGAGAGCCTTGTTTACTTTCCTCTATTTTGTGACAAATGGCTCAATTTAGAGAAGCTTAAATTCCTCTCACATCACTTTGCCTGTAGGCTTTCAAATGTTCACTGGACCGGCGTGCTGACAAATAATAAGATATCCTCTGTTTTACTCACTCTTTACAGAAAGACATGCCCTTTTCTAGCTTTGTTAGCTGTGCTACTTTTACTCATTATATCTCGTCATGGTAATGGTTGGATTTCAGTCACTGTTGCACAAGCTGTTTTAATAAAGGGAAGTCAGAATAGCAGTGCTGTGAGCAGTGACTTCTCCACAGCTATGTTTAAATGACTTTTCACATGATCTCTGTTCACGAGAAACAGCTCACTTCTTTTTTTTTTTTTTCAAGATTAAATGGATAGTGACATGAGGATAAAGAGGGCATGCAACAAAGCTCTCCAAGCCAGAATTAAAGAGGGCAAAGTTATTTTTGATGCATCCTCACCACCAGGCTTGCTTTTGCAATTTAATGTTATCTTATAAGCCTTGAAATTTTCTGGATTGTTCTGCAGGAGCTACAAATGAGAACAGAAATGTCTGCAACATCAGCTTTAGTCTCCTTGAGGTGGTTAAGTTGCCAGCTCTTCAGTAATAACTCAGAAAGTAGCCAAGTGAGACAGTGTGAATACAGCAAGTAATCCACCAGAGTATTTACAGCAAGCAAGTGTGTGGGAGTGCTAATAACAGGTGCTGCTTTATACTGTTTCTTCCTCACCAGCATGTTGCTTTCCAATCATTTGATGTTGTGCATACATGTAAGCATTATGTGGCTTATACTGTATGTTGCTTAAATATATAAATGATAGGCTTAATAACCAAGAATAACATGCTTATTGTTGTCTGTGTGCAGTCACTGAATACAGTGTTTTAGATTGCAGATAGAAATAAAGTCTAAACTTATTCTGATGTTGCATAGTTCTGTTTTATAAGCCACTATCTGCATCTACAACTTTGATATTCTAGTTCTTAGGAAGTATTGGCAATGTGTCGCTATCTGATGCGAGTCACGGCACAATTATCTTGTAAAACAATGTAGTACAGCAGAAGTTACATACCACGTATATGGACTTTTAAGCCTTCTCTTAGTCAGTGTTTGAGTCATTCTCTGAGGCATTGCAAGTTTTCCTAAGCGATTAGGCAGGAAAGTAGATACATTAACTCAGAAAAGTTTCATTTCAAACATGAGCAGGCCTTGAAATAAACATTTTCAGTATACTGTAGTTAGCTGTCTGCTTTCTGGTTAGACTTGAACTAGCATTGGATCTCAGGGTGTAATGACATCACCAACACTGGGTGCATAAACTGCTATATTTTGAGCTGCATCACATGAAAGTTACAAAAATGTACTACTGACAAAGTTTGATATATCAAATTAGCCATCTTTACCAGGTAATGGAATCAAATGTTTTCAGAAGAGCCCAAAGTGGATCTGGTGTCTCCTTAAATGGAGCTTAGCATAACACATGCCAAATTAGCTGTTCAGTGTGTTTCCCTTTTCTCTTGTTATTAGCAAATCGAGCTCTAACCTATACAGTGCTTTAAATAAATATTTACAAAAGATGGGAAGCAAAGATGGCTGTGTACCTCTGGAAATAATTGAAGAGCTGGAGAGTATAATGGTCAACGGTTTGGACTGTTAGGTGAGGCAGTGCAGGGCAGACGGGGCCTCATGGCAGCCGTTTGCACTGGCACACACGATATCTGCTCATTTGAATATCTTCTCTTTCCTTTTTTTTCCCCCCAGCTGTGGATTTCTTCAACCAGATCAACATGCTGTATGGAACAATCACAGACTTTTGTACAGAAGAAAGCTGTCCTGTAATGTCTGCTGGTCCAAAGTAAGTGCAGGTGTACAGGGCTGTGAAACTCCTATTTAAATAAATCATCTAACAGTCCTTTCTTTTACTCTCTGTTGTCTTAGAAGGCTGAACAGGATTTATTTGTCCACTAAAATTAGGCCTTGTTATTAGCATAAACTTAAAATTAGGCCTTGTTATTAGCATAAACTTAAAATTAGGGTTGGGACTGGATTTAAAAAAAAAAAAAAACTTATCTAATTAGAGGCTTTGTAATTAATTAATCTTGATTAATCGCATTACAAAAATTGCCCAAAAAAAGTAGCATTTTATTTTTCTAAATAGATTTTCATGGACAATTAAATCAAATAACAGACAGAGACATTAATATAGTAAAATCCAGCTCTATTATTGTCTGACCAAATGCATATAATTGTATTTCAGCTTTTGAAAAAAGTAGAAAAAGAAATATTATCCTTGGCCCAAACTGAACAAGCCTAAAGTTTAAGTTCACCGTTTTAAGTATTTCAACTATTAAACTGGCTGGATTGTAATTAAGAGTCTACAACGTGTTACAGTACCTTTTTAAAATGTTTCTGTCCAGACTTTTCATTAAGAGGCATTAATATGTTATGATCAGTGGTAGCTTTGAGTTTTATTTTGTGGTTCATGGAGCAGAGATATCTACTGTTGTCTGCTGCTGATGCTTCCTGCAACCTTAAGTTTGTGTTTGAGACAGGGAAGGGGCTTGCAGTAGTGCCCCCAGCTAACAGAACCAAGTAAAAAATACGTTATTTCAAGTTTGTCTCTAAAAGTCTCCAATAGCACCTGAAAATTTCATTAGACTTTTTACTAATTGCTTTATACAAAAAAAGAATCAGAGCGGGTCTGAAAACTCGTTAAATATAGCAACAAAGTTGCTGAGTTTTGCCGTGTCCGTCAGCATAATCAGGTGTACCAGAAAATTGGCCCTGACAAAGGTTCTGCTTTGCTTCTAATACATACTGCGATTAAATGCATTTACATTTTTAATGCCTTTATTTTTTTTGTTATTGATTAATTAATTAATTGGAATTAACACTTTCAAGTCCCACCCCTACTTACAACATCTCATGAAATGTATCTCTGGACTCCTGCTGTTATTTTCAGCTGATGTTCACAGGAATTGTTAATATGTTGATAAAATTGTTAGACTGGATTTTGCAAGGTTATAGATATTGAAAATAACATTTAGTAACTTTGAACAGCCAGTGATGTAATCAGAATCTTATCTACCCAAACATATACAATAACAAGTTTGAAATTAGTGTGGTTCCAGAATAAATCCCCTCCCAAAATGTCATATTTCTACAGGTATGAGTACCACTGGGCTGATGGAACCAACATTAAGAAGCCTATCAAATGCTCTGCTCCCAAGTACATCGATTACCTCATGACCTGGGTGCAGGACCAGCTCGATGATGAAACACTCTTCCCCTCCAAGATCGGTAAGGCTTATTGTTCTGTTTATACTCAACTCTTAAAAGGACATTTTCAGTCACTTTCTATTATCCAGTTCAGTGTGAGCCGTATACTTTGGACAACTGGGCTTTAAACTGGGCTTTATAAAGAAGAAGATTATGACCACAGTTAAGTAGACAGTAGATAACTTCTTCATAATTTCAACTGCCATTCAAAATGAATGCTAAAACTAATAAAATGGAAATTCGCCATTGGTGATGCAGCAATAATATGATTTATTGGTTTGCATGTCTTTTGGCTTGTCAATACAAAATTACTTTGATGTTGAATGTTTGTTTTCTTATTTACATACATTCAAAAGTTTATTTGAATTTACCACCAGGCTCACTTTACCGTTTTACGGCTTTCCGTTGTGTCCTATAATTCTCTACTAAGCTAAATTTATCAATTTTGTACTGTGACTGATTTAGTAAAAAACAAACAAACAAAAAAAACATTCTTATCTTTCTCTGGATAACGGTGTGCAGGATCACAAAGGTGATGCAGAATTTGCATACATACTTGCACATTTGTTTGAACCGGCTGAGGCTTGTGCCATCTCGGGTGGAGCAATGTTTGCGCTGGATCTCAGCCAGCATAAATAAATATCTGATGGACAGAGAACATCAGTGGAAGGACTAAAAGGGCCTCCACTGGAAAAACAGAATCTGGTTCATTGTCCGTAATCTTTAGATCTCTTATTCCCTGTGCCAGAAGTACATCATAGCTTCCTGAAATGTGGTATGTTGAAGCATCCTGTGAGCAAAGCAGCGTGGAACAACACTTTCTAGTGGGTTGTGATGGAATATGCACAAGACATTATTTCACAAGTTAAAACATGCACCCCCATCAAGAGTTCCTAAACGGTTCATTAATATTCTCTGAATAGCTAAATTTGTGTCCCAAGTAGTTGAAATAGTTGGTGTCCAACAGGAAGTAGTAGAACTACTTGTCATTTTTCATACCTTCCTTTAAATAATTCATACTAAGTCACATTGTAGGTGGCCAGCTGTCCACCTGTACACTGTAGCAGAGCCCCCACCAAGCTTCTGTACTCTGAAGCTGCACAGAACTCTTCAATAGATGAGAGGTTGTTGGAACAAGAGCAAGTGCCTCCCAACAGATAAATACTTAACATGTGGCTGCCATGAAGTGGTATTGTGCTGCTGCGATGATTGTTTGCACCTCCCTACAGTCATGCTGTAGCCTGCCTGTGAGCATTTTTGAAGTCCAGGAAAAGAATACTGTGGTGCAGCTACATCTCATTCGTGCTTGTCTTTCAGTTTGTCAAAGAAACTAATCAAAATCAAATAAGTTTATTTATATCGCCCTTTACAGTAACCAATAAATACATAAAGTGCTTTACAGTAGGGGCAGTAGACAAAGAGATAAAGAAACAAAATATAGTATCGTAGTATCATAAAATGCAGCGTTAAAGAAATGCTAAATAAAAGAGCAAGTAATTAAAGGCTTTAGACGACCACAAAAAAAAAAAAAAAAACTCAAAAGAGATTAAATATGAAGGAATTAAGCTGGTTAGAATTAAAAGCCAAATGAAAAAGGATAAATTTTTAACTTGAATCTAAAAGGGCCAGGTTCAGTAGTAAGACGGATGTCAAGATGCAGTGAGTTACAAAAGAAAAAGAGAATAAAGAGCATTACAAGATTTAGTTTGTATTTATGTCATGCAGACCATTCAGTATATATAAAAAAGCAAACTCCTCATATTCCCATATTCTCATATTTTTATTGCTAATGCTCATTGGCATTGCTCTACATTTTCTTCTGTTTCGATATCTAATTAATTTGATTAATTTAACTTCTTGTTCCCAAGGTGTTCCCTTCAAGCGTAACTTTATGTCTGTGGCAAAGACCATCCTGAAGCGCCTGTTCAGGGTCTACGCTCACATCTACCACCAGCACTTTGACTCCGTCATGCAGCTGCAAGAGGAGGCCCACCTCAACACATCATTCAAACACTTCATCTTTTTTGTTCAGGTAAAAAATAAAACTAAATCTTTTTTTTCCATTAAAATTGAAGCTATATTGGATTTTTTAAAAATGGTTTTCTCATTTTTCTTTGATCTTTTTCAGGAGTTCAACCTCATTGACAGAAAAGAGCTGGCCCCGCTACAGGAGCTAATTGAGAAACTGACAACTAAGGATAGATAAACAGCAATGCAACCCTAATTTTATCGTTCTTCTAGTTTTTGCACAGATACCCACCCCACCCTGGCTGTATGTATGCAGTATAATACTATATTTCCATTTGGGGAAATGTTTTTAATAATGCCAGGAAGAAGGAAGGGTTTTGATAGGTTTAAGGCACCACAACTAATTTTTATCAGGGATTACAGACTTAATTGACAAACCATAGATTAACATTAGAGAAAAAGATTTAGCTGTATGGAAAAACAAATCCCCAGTATTCAGACACGGCTTGCATTTAGGTAATAAAACCGTATGTTCATTACTTTTCTTTAACTACACTGATTTTCTTTTGTTTTTAAGTTTTAATTTACAGCATCACAGCATTTATATGATCTCAGATTCCTCCTACATATAATCCACTGAAAGGGGAGAATAGTGTCTGTTGTACAAAAGGGTGCAATTGGTGTTAAAAGCATGAATTCAACAGTGGTTTCTAGTTATTTTATTTGATGTAGAGAAATCAGAGTTTTGGTTTGCTACTGTAATTGTTGACACGTCAATACAAAATAACCCAAGTGCCTAGCATGGCTCATAATTGCCCTATATCAGTGAGAACTGTCAGAAGACATAGGCCATATATCACTGATTTTGACTGACACAATGTTCAAATTTCCACCAAATCTCCCTTTAAGTTTACATCTAAAATCCCCCTTATATCACTTTTCAGACACTACTGTAACTGGGTTAAAATAACTTTCTCTGAAGACTCCGTTTTTATTTAGTTAAAGAGCCTCTTTACTGAGTGATCTGTGCAGGTTATGATAAATGAATGTGTTGAAGGACATAGAAGTGAGGTTAGAATATTGTCATGTCGTAGCAGGGACTAACAAGCGTTTAGCATTGCCTAGTGACATGTTCCTGTGTGCTAGTTTGCCCCCTAAAACTTTTAAGTAGAAACAATTTTTTAGGAAAAGTCTGCAAGGGATCTAAAATGAAAACTGTATAGATGTAGAGATGTGTTTAACCTCCACTGTTTTAAAAGATACAAGAATTTTGAATTGGATAATGCTGCATCCCTTTTCTCAATAGCCATTAAGCACTTTGAACTATTTTCCAGACCTCTCTTGCCTGAATGTTTCTTCTGCATTGGCTGTGCTTTGTGAGAAGCTGTATCATGTGACTGATCATTTTTTCCCTCTCATATTTCTCCAAATGAATGTTGAATGGCTTGACCTCTTTTGAAATCAGCTATAAGGCACAAGTGAGGTTTTCTTGCGCTTTTATGTGGTTTTGAGTTGTTGCTGTGCTTTGAGCAGCAGGCGCATGCACCCTTCCCCAATGTCAAAGTGTAGTTTACTATGCAATAATTGACACAACTAAGAGGGTTACCAGTTGGCTCTTTGATGCTCTATATCCAATATTTACCTTTCGTTTATAGTGCTTGAATTTGGGTGTGTGACAAAATTGAAATGCTTCTCTGTCAGCTTTAAAATGATGACCTGAATATTTTATACCTGAAATTTGTCAGAGGTGTAATACTTTGATGCTCACATGTAAATACTGAGGATTGGTCCTGTCTTGAAAATGATTTTTCGACAAGCATGGAGTGGTAGCTTTTGGTTAAATGAATGCATTGAGTCTTTTTAGCTGCTGCTCTTCCATCATTTGAATATCAACACTATTTGTTTAACTTGTTCAGTATCTTTTTTTTTTTTTTTTTGGTTTGTTTTCTTCTCCTCATCTTTCTTAGCTAAATATTATGAATGTTACTGGTTACCAGATATCAGATATTGCAATAGAAAATCAGTCGTCCTGACAGCATCTCATCCATATGAAATGCCCACAATAAGCCTACTGCCTACAGTTTTTCCTCTTTATCTGTAATGATTGATGAAATGTTTGTAAATAATGGCTTGGTAGGGGTTTTCAATGCTACTGAATTGATTTATGCTGTCAAGGCAAATAAAGGTCATCCTGACTCTTTGAATGGACTGTATGTTTGTTTCATACAAAGAGATAAAAGCAGCCAGTCGTACATAAACTACTGTATGGAGGTATAATTTGGAGGTTCTTACTATTTTGTGCAACTAATTCTGTAGATTCATATACACTCACTGGTCACTTGGGATGTAACGATACGAAAATTTAATATCACGATTATTGTGACCAAAATGATCAGGGTTATTTTTATCACGGTACTACAAAAATACCCCCTGGCATCTTTAAAAATATCCAAAATATCCAATATCCAAAATGGGTCTGTCTACTTTGTCCTTTTTAAAGGGGGAAAAATCTCAAGAGAACTGTCCATGTGGGTGCCTTTGTTGCCTTCTGCCATGTTTTCATAAATTAAACATTGCAAACTGCGACTACGACTGCTTTTCCAGCCAATGAGCAGCATCGCTGGGAGTTTTTCAAAGTGCAGTAATCAATCACGGTTTTAATGATGATTAAAATTTGAAACGGTATTACTAATCGTTGGGAAATTTATCACGGTTAACCATTATACCGGTAATCGTTACATCCCTACTGGGCACTTTATTAGGTTTAACTGCTTGTAAACACAAATGGCTAATCGGCCAATAACATGGCTGGAACTCCACACATTTAGGCAGACATGGTCAAGACAACTTCAGACCAAGCATCAGAATGGGGAAGAAAGGGGATTTACACTACTCAAAAAAAGTTAGCGATATTCAACTTTCGGTCTTTGGAGAACAATGATGCAGAATAAATATTTAACCATTGAACAATGTACATGTGCATTGAAAAGTGAAGAAAGTTTAATTCAGTTCACCTGGAAAGGTTTTAGTGGATTTTAGATGCATTCTGACATCATACAAAAAGCCAAATATCTTTGACTTTTTGTGAGTAGTGTAAGTGACATGGCATGGTTACTGGTGCCAGCAGGGCTGGTCTGAGTATTTCAGAAATTGCTGATCCACTTAAATTTTTTATACAAAACCAACTCTAGCTTTAACAGACTATTCGATTGCGCAACAACAATCTCTTATTGATGTCAGAGGTCAAAGAAGAATGGATAGAGTGGTTGAAGATGGACGGGCACCAATAATTCAAATAACCACTGGTTACAACCAAGGTATGCAGAATTCATCTTTGAGCTAATACACCCAACCTTAAAGGTACAGTATGTAAAAAAAATCAAAGGCCAATGGCAGAAAAATTTACTAGATAATCCAAAACTCTGTTTCTATTGATGTGTAATTGCGTCATTAGAATAGCTGTTATGTTTATTTTCTTAGAACGAGTCATTTATATCTACTTACTGAGGGTCCACATACATGTTGGCTGCCATATTTGTGCTGCCATTTTTACTACAGTGTCCCTAAATGGACAAAACGCTGTGAGTGAAGTGAGAACCCTCTGAACTTAAAACTGCTGTGTCAGCTTTGTTTAATGGGGGTTAGAGCACTGTTTGGGATAAGTAATACCTTGAAAGACATTAAAAATAGTTACTGATAGTACAGCCATACACCTGAGACCACTGGATCCACTCACAGATGAAAACATCTTTATGTCTGGGAGACTTTTTGCCACTAATTGCCACCGTACATTTACAACAGTGCTTAAAATATGAATTCATTTGAAAGAAAAGCTCTTTTCTTTCAAATACCCATCTTTACCACTAGATGTCAGCAATTCTTAAATACTATACATGTTAAAGTAAATGGGCTACACCAGCAGATGGCTGCAATGGGTGCCACTCTTGTGACATAAGAACAGAAAACTGAGGCTACAATACACAAAAGCCCACTGGAATTGGACAATACAAAGTTGGAAAACTTGCCCAGTGTGACAAGTCTTGATTTCAGCTCTACATTGCTCATATATCAGTTGGGATTTTTAATAAAGCAGCTGTAATTACTTGTTTCCCGAAACCCAATGATGAAAATTCTTCATGTGAGGCTTGAAAACCTCTAGAAACTTCATAAATAAGGAGGATCGATGTTTTTTGGTGGATTTGGTTCACCGCTGTGGCAAGGCACTACCTGCCACTAAGCGGCTTCACTCACTGAGATAATGCCAAATTTGGATTTTTAATGTGGTATCAGTAATAACTTATTAATTTATGCACTAACTAAAGAATCAGTTTGTTTTCACAGATTGATCTCTGAGATGTGTTATTTTGATAGCCCCCAAAATCACAAATTTATTTGATAAGTGTAGGCTCCTCTTTTTTTTAAGGGACCTTGCAACCTCTTATTTATTCTGTGACCCCCATTGGGGTCTTGATCCCCAGTTTGAGAACCGCTGCCCCTGATTTGAACTTTTTCTGTAGATAATGGCCATGTGTTTTACTCTATCACAATTTCTTTGCAACTATAGCATATGCAGAGTCTACTTAAGATTTTTAGATTTGTTACAGTTGAAACTACTAAAAGCTTTTATCACAAGTAAAGCTAAAAGGTTTCACTCGATGATAACTCATAGTTCAGTAGGAAGTGCGCAGGGTCCAGTTTTTGAAGAATTATGCCATAACTTCATTTCAGTGATCAAGATTAACACAAAGGAAATGGGTAGGACATATTTTTCATCATCATTCAATTCAGTTTATTTTTCGAGCTAAATAGTTCCACCCTTCACTGTTATGTACACCCACATCTGCAAGACTCTCTTTTTTTTTTAGCATGCATTTGCAAGAAAGAAAGAAAGAAAACCCTACTTGATAATAAAACTAGTTCCTGTATCACTAAACGTCACGTGAGGTCCAGCTGCTTCCTGGGCGGAGACAGCTGTACTGTAATCTGCCGCCACTTCCTCCTGTTTCTTACCGCCAAACTTTAAACGATAGAGAACGAACCGTCCACAGCTGCAGCACCCGCTCTAATTGATTAATTAACAAAGACGAAGAATTTAATATCCGAAGATGTCTTTCAACTCAAAAAGACCCTGCCCCGACCCCATGAACGACTCCATGGAGAAGAGAATAAAGCGCATTTCCATCGAGGGAAACATTGGTGAGTGCAGCTTTATTGAAGGATAATTTCATTAAGAAAATTAAACTTAACGCCTGTCTACTGAAATGTATGGTGTACGTATGTAATACGGTGTAGTTTACTCGGTGATTTTCTCCTATCAATCAATTTTGCCACCAATTAAATCAGAAACACGATCCTATTTCAATTAAATATTTATTCATGTGAGGATATTCCCAGACAACGTGAAAGCATCTTTTTGTTCTGCTCCGTAAAGCCTAATGTACTTTAATTTTTGCACCCTTTTGTGCTTAGCGGCGGGTAAATCTACCTTTGTGCGCCTTTTGGAAAAGCACAGCGCAGACTGGGAGGTGGTCCCCGAGCCAATCGCCAGGTGGTGCAATGTCCAAACAACAGAAAGCGATTTTGAGGTATGTACTTGTAGTACTGTCAAACTGCTGTACTGTAAAATTTCCTTTTGCCAGTTTAAACCAAAAAATCAACATTACGCTGGAAATCGGGGATAAGTGTTCCCTCAGGGGCACATAACCGCTGCTCTGGTTGAGCATGCATACACTCAATAGGATACAATTACTAAAGTAGTCTTCAGCTGTATTTGGAGTGCAGCTGCTATCTGTATAGATGTCTGTGCTGGCTGTTATTAACCACTACCATACACCCGAGGGAGCAGATGGTACCCCCCTGGCAAACATATCTAACCTCCCACACAGCTGCAGGCATGTGCCTCACCCTCAGCATGATACTCAATAAGTTCAGCAGGTTCACATAGGTCTGACTAGAAGTGGTGCATTCAGATGCATGTATGTGTTACAATAGATTTAAACTAGTATTTTGAAATTACGTTATTTGATGGAGGGGAGGGGGGAATAAGTAGACTGTATTGAAGAGTATTGGAATTTTTATAATATGTTATTATGATGCTATATTTAAGTAAAATCAGTCTCTTTATTGGTAATATAAACTTTTGCTCTTTTGTACAAGGGCAGTGTAATTTGATAGCACTAAAGCATCAAAAGAATGCCCTATTTCAGCTGGACTGTTCAGGAGTCCGCTAACAAGCCTTCTCTGCTGTCACAGCTCTGAGTTCAGGGTTCAGCTACAGGAGTCTGGACAGGCGCACTCTGCTGGACACTTTAGTCAGTGTGCTTTTATTTTTTTTCTTCTCCTTTTGTTTAATAGCTCAGCTAAATATTTATATATATATTTGCCTCACCTAGGGTTTCTGCATGGTCTTAAAAAGTCTTTAAGTTTACAAATATGAATTTAATACCTTAAAAAGTCATTAAATATGACAGTCTTAGTCTCAAATTTCACATGGTAGGTCTTAAACCTTTTTAACTTAGCTTTTTGATTTTATTTCATTTTACTTATTTTACTCTATTATTTATTTATTTTTTATGTTATCTTTAAGTTATTTTAGATTTTATTGACTTGTTTAGCACATAATTTTATGAATACCTATTTATTTTTCTATGTTGCTCTTATCTGTTCTCTTGTTTTATCTGTTTTAACATTTTAACACCAGTGTTTCCTCATGGGGATCCTTCACTCTGGGAGCTTTGCCTACATGGTCTGGAGGGAGCTGGTGTGGGGCTGCCCTTGTCCTGGTGGCTGGGGCCCCGCACTGCAGCCCTATCACTGTGGTGTGGACCCCGGCCTGCCCTGATCTGGTTGGCTCCTGCAGGGGCGCCCTCTAGGGCCGTGTCTGGCTCCTGGAGTGAACGGATCCCCAAGATATCGCTTCCTCACAGTAGGTCAAGCCAGATGTTTATTAGTCTTAGTGTGGGTGGGTGTGGGGTGTGTGTGTGTGTGTGTGTTTGTGTGTGTGTGTGCAAATGTTTATAGTTTTGTGTGCTGTGTTTTGTGCTTGGGTGTGTGAAGGGCTGTTTTTATTTTAAAAATGTGTTTGTTTTTATTTTTCTGAAAAGCACTTTGGGTTGCCCCTGGCAGGAAAAGCGCTTTATAAATAAAGTTTGATTTGATTTGATTTAAATTATCATATACTCCGGCAGAGTTATGTAACTTATAAAAATGTAGGCAAAACAACAAAACAAGACAACTTTAACAATTTAATGTGACTGGTATATAGTAGATGAGAATTTAAAAGAGGTGCATGACATAAAACTTACCTTGTAGGCTACCTAAAAACCACAACCTGGCAATAGGGCTGGACAATTAATCGAATTTTTATCGTGATTTCAATTTTGCCTTTTCACAATCACAAAAACACTGTAATCGAAGAAAAACAATTAATCCTGAAGTGAACAGACTGGTGGAAAATAGGAAGCAAACTGCAGGGAGTATAGAACAGGAATGCATGTAGACTTAGTATTCATTGTTTATTGCTATTATTATATTGAATAGTATTCTTATCTTACTCCTTTACTTGTTTCTAATTTATTTTTGGTTAAATTATTTTAAGAGTTATATTTCAAGTTGAGTTATGTGGTTCAATAGACACTTTTTATAAAATCATTGAATAATCATGTATATTAATCGCGATTTCAATATCAGTCAAAATAATCGTGATTGTAATTTTTTCCATAATCGTCCAGCCCTACCTGGCAACATAAAATATGAACGGTAGCAATTGAAGTCATTAGCATTAATTGATGTCAGTAGTAGTTACTATATTATGCAAAGTGGCGGGCTTCTTTGTAAGTACTTCATTCAGTTTCAGAAAGACTCATGTAGTTACCAATTTGGGTGTGTGTGTTTTTTTTTCCTCCTTTAACATTAGTTGTGTATTATACATTTATATGTAACACTGTCATAGTGGGTTGTGTTTGTTATAGGTTTTTAGTCTCAGCAATCGGCATCATCTGCTTTATGAAGTCCATCTAATTATTTAAAGGTTGTTTTTTTTTTACTGATCAAATCTCCACCTCATTGTTTAAGTTAGGCAAGTTTTTGTGTTTTTTAAGATATAGGCATGTTATTTGAAGTGAAAGCAAATCATTTCCATTTACCTGAAACTTGCATCACTGTTTTTTGATAGAACTTTTTCTGTGCTTGTTCTGTTTCTCAGGAGCTGACCACATCTCAGAGGAGCGGGGGCAATGTGTTGCAGATGATGTACGAGAAGCCAGAGAGGTGGGCTTATACCTTCCAGAGCTACGCCTGCATCAGTCGGGTGCGTGCCCAGATCAGATCGGCCAATGGGAAGCTCCAAGAAGCTGAAAATCCTGTGCAGTTCTTTGAGAGATCCATCTACAGTGACAGGTAACAACAAAACTAAAAGTTATCTAACCTGAGTGGAGATGATTAAAGTAGTGCATCTCTGTTAGTGACTATGATGACACTGCTTAGCGGGTAAAGTCCTCAGTAAGTTTTATACCATGTCATTCATGCATTTAGTAGACCACATACGCAGAATCTCGTGTCATTACTGTGATCGTCATGTTGCAGGTACATCTTTGCAGCCAATCTATACGAGAGTGAATGCATGAATGAGACTGAATGGTCCATCTACCAGGACTGGCATGGCTGGCTGCATAACCAGTTTGGCAAGCACATCGAGCTGGACGGCATCATCTACCTCAGAGCTTCACCAGAGGTACCCTTAGTTTCCCAGCTTCCACTTGTATGTAAATGGAGGGACTTTGTGATGGGAATAATTTCTAGCTTTTTCAATTGTTTAAAAATTGAAATTGCTATACACAATAAATTCTTTTTTTTTTCTTTTTTTTTTTCTGTGTGTAGAAATGTTTAGAGAGATTACACCTGAGAGGCAGACAGGAGGAGCAAGACATCCCTCTGGAGTACCTTGAAAAGCTCCACTTTAAACACGAGAGCTGGTTGCAGCACAAGACCATGAAGTGAGAAAACACACATGCACGGACACTTTAGTAATGTTTATAACAAACTATGTTTGTGGGAATTTGTGCTTTTTACATTTTAAAACCAGTTTTATCTCCCACATCACCTTTTCTTCAGAACTTTTTCTGAAAAGTCAAATGTCTTCAGTTTAGAAAGAAAAGTTTAGAAATGTGCCTTTTCCTGTGTAGAAAATGGTTAACATCAGTGTGTCTGCCTACAGCATGGAGTTTGAGTATCTCAGTGAAGTTCCCGTCCTGACGATAGATGTGAATGACGATTTTAAAGGAGACAAAATCAAGAGTGCGGACATGATTGAGAAGGTGAATGCTGCTTTGATGGTGTTGCTAATAAGGAGACAAGAAGGGCCAAAAATGCACTAGAACCAAGAATAATGTCTTAGTTTGACCAGTCTTGATGCCAATTCATTTCTTAAGTAAAGAACTTGTAATTTTTATTTTTACCCTCTGCCAAAGAGGTACTGTAATTGCAGGTGTTTGTCCATCTGTCTGACTGGGACACACACAGACACACATGCCCCTTGGCGGACATCCGCGCTCTCCAAATGCTTTATAGTTTTATTTGATCTTTATATATACATTTCTGCCTTGATCATGCTTACTTTTAATACTTCATGTACATTTTGTGATACTGACATACTTGAATCATCAGTATCATAATTTTCATATTGTGGTGTTACTATTTTTTTCTTTTTAATTTAGTGGTACTAGAAATATTTAAATGCACTCTATAAAGACTTGTCTCATGTAACTGTTGTGGTGTTGAATATTATTAGCTTGTTTGTAATTATTTATAAATTGGTGTTTAAAGCAGGCTATCTTGATGTATTGTAATTTCTATAAATTGACCAAAATTTGTATAAATGGACCTCATTTTATGCTTAAAAAACCCCAGCTACAATTCAGGATTCTTTCAGCCTAATTGGAGATTAAAGAACCATCTAAAGCTGTGAAGTAGAAGTACAATATTTCCTTTTAAAATGTACTCAAGTCTAAAGTTGATGACTAGTGTGAGAGCACTTCAGTAAACACAGTTTGTTTATATTCAACCACTCCTGTTACCTGCAGCTTGTGAGATGGACTTCCTGATGCTTCCACAAATATTGGTTCTCGTGTTTTGAATATTTTTAAAGGAATTTTTAAAACAACTGTACACTGATTTATACAGAAACATTCACATTTTAAGTCCAAATGTCATACGAGGTGCTTATTAATCAGTTTTTCATGTTGATGGTGAATATCAGCACTTATTGAGGTTTCACTGAAACTTGAATCCTAAACTATAAAATGTTTTGCGATGGTGCTACTGTTGCACTCACTGGTAAAGCTAACAGGTTGTTTGTTGTGGTTTATTTTCAGGCGAAGGAGTTCCTGAGCACATTATAAGCATGAAATGTGGACACCGCCCAAAGGGAACAAAAATTGATGGAATATTTGAAGATCATTTAACGACGTCGTAGATAGTTTTTAAATGTGGTGCTGATTTTCTGATGTGTATTTATCAATGCTGACATGTGCAAATATTGTCCATTTGTATTAAAGACAACAAACTTGTAATACAATAAGAAATTTTGTATTATTTTTGCATTTGGTTTTCATGATTCTTTGTTCAAGTGTTACCCCAGGTGTGCGTCTCTCAATCTTTCTTTATACTAGTAGCTCTTCCAGAAGATGTCGCCAGTTCCCATTACGGCAACTCAGCTATTTTTGCCTTCCCAGCTTGCCTTTACTTAGTAGTGCCAATAGGATTTGGGTAAATCTACTCTAAATAGCTGCTTTAATTTTCACTTTTAATGCCTTTATATTTAAAGAGATCAGAATTTAAGTCAAGGTGAAAACTTCTAGACCTTTTGGTCCACTTTCATGATAGTGGAACAATCTTTGTACCTTTATGCAACTTAAATGTTCATGCTTAAGTGTTTCAATAAGCTTCTTCAAGTGCAGAGTGAAAATGATTTTGCGATCCTGCCAGCGGATTTATGTATGAAACTTTTATGCTTCGGACACATGTTAATGATAAAGCACTTTTATGGCTGGGGAAACATTTCTGCTAATGACAAAAGGATCCAGTTGTCAAGTTAAACCCTTTGGTGCGCCACCCAGAAGTAACTTTCTGACCTCCGCCCCCCTCGTGGCGTCACGCAGGAGGAGGGATGGGACTTAAAATATGGAAAAAGACACGCAGCGCACGGAGAGTCTCCACGCGCTTCCAACGAGCCACTTTCTCCAAGATGTTACCTCGGCACGAGCAGAGCAAGTCCAGCTAGATATGAGGATTGTGTGTTTTATGTTTAGCTTGATTTGTAGAGTCGAAGAAATCATCCCAGCGAGATAGCCGCGGCTCATCGGCTCGTTTCTCTAACTTTTGAGACGCTTTGGGGGCGCGACAGCAAGAGAAGGTTAAGATTTCCACACACCGAGCTTGCAAAGCAGCTGGAACCAAAAGAGACGGTTGGTGGACCCCAGACTGATCTGGTTTGACGAAGAAATTTGTCACCATGAGTTCCGACAAGAGCAAGTAAGTTTTGGATCGCTCTGTTTCCTTCATAAAACTCCACGTTGGGCATTTTGGAGGCTTTCCATTGACGCCTGCAATCAGAAGGTGTGAACGGCCCTCATGACAGGTTGAGAGGTGTAAATTAGTTGTTAACCAGATCATAAGGAACTCCATGCGTTTAAAATATGAGGGATTTTTTTGTGCGTAAATTCTGTCAGTGGCTTCGTTTGCAGGACCATGGTGGCAAATATGAGATATTTAGACTTTCTATTAGACTTACCTCGGAAAAGTGTTAATTAATTTCAAATGACCCCCTCAGGTGCGTAAGCCACCGTTACCGCATTGTTGTGGCTATGAATGGACGGTAATCTATTTTCCAATAACCTGTCACTATCAATTAGTGAGAGGACTGAGCGCATGCTCAGTGATGGACATATCCTCCGCGATGCATCCTTATGAATAAAGCTGTGTGTATGCCTCAGGTCATGTGTCCTATGAGCTTAAACACTTTAAATCTACATTTTTACGCGTGTGTGCGTCCTTATTGCGCAATGGTTTTCAGGGCACGTCATGGTTTCAATCCAGTACGGAAATTCACTTAGTCTGAATGGACTTTCCTTGTTAGCACCTGGAATAAATCACTTTTTTGGCATTTCAAGTTGTAGGTATAAGATAAGGTTTATATTTCCGACCTAGTGCCCCTTTTGAAAGTAAAAAGTAGAGAAAGCAGGGGTAGCCTGTTGGGGCTTCTCTTGTGTGTGGGTGCCCAACCTTACCTTGACAGGAGACCAAAACATGTCTTTTGTGGAGGTTGTGACAGTGGGTTTGCAACAAGGAAATGATTTTCTCTGCTCCTTTTATTTTCTTGCACGACTCTTTCTCCGGGTGCGAACTGGAAATTGAGAAGCCAGTTATGTTATGGGTAATTGGATATCTTTCCACTTCCTTGTCAAGTCAGGTTATCTTAGTGGAAATTCCAAAAGTCTGAGCAAACTTGACAAGTTGTCACTTATTGCATAAAAGTCCTTAAACGCAATTATTTGTCCTTTGTTCCACCAACTTGGTGTGTTTATTTACTTGCTATTATTGTGAATCATTATTATTATTATTATTTTGAGTCATTATAAATTATCTAAAACACATACCAAATTTTTGTCCTCCTTGAAGCCTACTTGAAGTTTTTTTTTTTACTCATTCCAGCTCAAACTCGTCAGTTGACCAGGATAATACGCAATTTTTTATAGCTCCTTTTTTATATTGATATCCACAAGATAAATTTGGCCTCTTAAAGGCTCATAACTCATCACTGTGCTGGTCGGTGCACTTGTTGCCCTCATGGTAAACCTGGCTGGCTGCTGGGATTGGGTGCGTCACCCTGTAAAGAGATGGGGATGATCCCTGATCCCGAGCAGCTGATCCTGGCTCCTCACGCGCTGACAGGTTTTCCAGCCTCATGAGGTTACCAAGATTCAAGCAAAGGGAGAAGTTCTACATTGTCAGATTAAAAAAAAAAAAAAAATCAGATACAAGTTGTCAAAACAGGAAAAAAAAGAGGAACAAGATTTCCTGCCATGCAATTATGTGGTTAAGGAAACATACTGCAAGATCATATCTCCCATGTTTGTTTATGTACAAGATATGCATTTTGTTTTGCTTTCAGTGGACTGTGAGTAATTTTGACTTTGAGTAGTGCTGAAGAGCAGATTTAAAGTTTTTATTCCCATACTGCCATCAAACTCCTTTCTTGTTGAACCTCATTCAGAATGGAAATGCACTCTGCTGCATCCTGGATGATTGTGCAGCACCTGTGCCATGTTTCTCATCATTAGTATCTCCCTGTCTGAGGCTGCAGTGTGGAGTGATTAACATGGCTCCATAGCCAGCAGTAAACCTGAAACATGAGCTAACTTTGCTCTCCTGTGTGGTGAATGGCTTTCTGAAGGCCCCCTGACTGCGCTACGTGACCTGCCTCCATGCACACACATGTACACCGCATCTCCAACAGTTGGGTACCTGTTGCAGTGGTGAAAACAAGACTTTGCTGTGTCTCCTGAAGGATCCCCAAGCATGTTTCTCATATGTTCATAACGATTGTGCAAGAATGAATGAAAATGGCCCCACCCATTTGTTTTCACAGGTTTCAGTGGGTCTCTAGTATTTGAACTGTGTCACTATATCTGATCGGGAACAAGATCGTCACAAAAGAGAACAGTGACATAAGCAGCTCCTTGAAGTTGGTGATATTTCCAGCATGTTCTGTCCCAGAAAGAAGATAAAACATGCAGAACATGACATGGAAAGAAATCCACAGCGAGATGACCCTCTCCGTGTGATACAGTGTGGGAACTGATTGTCTTTTTCTGAGCAACAATGAGCAACAAAAGGAGGGTACAGAAGCTGATAACTGCATTACTACGGCCTGCACACTTGGCAACAAGTTCAGCATCTTCTCATCACTGGTTTGATCTTGTAGCAGCAATAACTCTGCTATCAACATTGTACCTCTGTCAATCTTGGGGCCAGATATCATATCCACTGGAAAAATTTGGATTGGCGTGCATTGCAATTGGAGGGACAAGTTATATCCTTCCTGACTTTGTTTATTTAGCAGTTTTGTGCACTGACTTCCCCTCCCCCTTATTTTACGAACTTTTATCCACAGCTGAGCAGCACTCAGTGGCGTACTGTTCATATGTTTATTGACATTCTTGATATGCATCCTAACTCTAATATTTATTCTTACTTAAAATTTAGTACAAACATGCAAACAGTCTGTGGACCTCTTGAGGGAATCCATTGAGAATTCCTTGCTTTGCAACACCTTTTGGTTGAATGGATTAGTGCACACTTTACTAGACTGGGGGTGAGCCACATTCCTTGCAAACTTACTGGGACATTTTGGGCAGCAAGATCAACGAAAGTAGGTCACAAAGCCCAAAAAGAGATATCTTTAACCTTGCTAAGACCTGTGACGTATTCTGCTTGCACTAGTCAGTATATTGGCCAAATCGTACATGTACTCATTGAGTAAAAGTACAACATGTGGTTTTGAAAATATATTTGATCAGATAAATTCATATGTGCAGTATTGCTGCTTGATGGCAATGTGGCAAATACTTGTAGCAGTGTGCTTAATGGTTCATAAAGCTAAAAGAACAGTCGCACAACATTTTTGTGTGCTTTAATTCAAGCTGCTACGTTTTTGGACTGTGGAGGCCAGTTCTGTGTTACTGATCAGTTTCTTCTTCAATAACTACAATAGTTTTTCCAATCCAATCCCGATACCTGGGCTGTGCCTATCTGCTGATACCCGATACCGATCCGATGCTACTGTTAGATGAATAAAGCATATACCTTGCCATGTGAGTGAAGGCATAAAGCTTGACATACTGTAAACATTTAGCCTTGATTAAAAAAAAAAATAAAAAAAAAGTACAAATAACAGATATAAATGTACTTCATTTTATTTATTAACAAATAAAGTGAGCTTTTATTATGATATTAATAAAAACAGAAATGTTTGGGATCGGAATGCTGGATTGGCCAAATTCATCGAATATCCCAATACAGTTATATTGTCAGTATCTGTGCCGAGATCTGATCTGGGTATCGGATCCTTGCAGCTCTATGTAACAATAACTAGCAATAATAGTTGTGACAGTCGCTGGAAAATGGAAAGGATTGCATAACTACAGTATATCAATGTTGCATTGTCTAAGTTAGAATTTTAAGCATGCATGATTTTTATATGAAGCGTTCAAGAAATATTCAGAGGCATTTATTTCATTGCAGGCTAGCAGGAACTAAAAGTAGATTTTCCAGCAACCACCAATGTTTTCATAGTTAAAATGACTTGCAACAGAAGAAGGCTGATTTGTAAGACTGGCCAAATCAGTATGTCAGTGTGTAAAGTTTTCCTGTCATTTTAAATGCATAAATACTAAAATACCAGACATTACTTTTGGCTAAATACTGAAAAAAATCATACCAGAGCTGACGTGGCTTGCTCTGGTTTTTATAATGCATAAAGACCTGTGAGCCAACGGGAGGTTTCTCTTTTAGCTCTGTGTGTCTTAATCAGTTGAGATTTTGCACATTTAATGAATCATTGTGCCTTTATTAAAGGTTGACAGGTGATGCATATGAGAAGAAAACAGCTTGAAATGCCTGCATGTTTTAAACTCTGCTTTATCTGAAGATTTGGTTGTCACTCACAATGTTTTATAGTCTGTGGATGATGATGGTGGGACTTCCTGTTCTCATTTGATGGGAACAGGAAGTTATCTTAGACACACTTCGTTACAAGAATAATTTGCGCTTTCCAATTTGGTAATTTTTTTATTTCTGTCCTTCCCTACTTTTTTTTTTCTTTTGCTACAGAGTGGAAGATGAAGCTGTCTTGGACAGGGGAGCAGCTTTTGTCAAGCATGTCTGCGATGAAGAGGAAGTAGAAGGTAAGATTTACTGATGATCCACCTTCTGAGCAATGTGCTAACAGGGAAGATGACACACCAAACAAGACAAATACTATCCAGTGTAGCAAATGTTTCTGTGCAAGAAGTTCTGTCAGATCCTGTCCAGTGCTGGCTGCCGGCTAAAGCCACACAAGAATTTATCCGGAGACACCCACATGAATTTACAGGGACGTTCACATATTTCCCAAACCACCACTTTAGACTTCACACAATGAGAACCACGTCAGCGTTCTTGGCATTATGTTTAGTTGTTTGCGTGCACTAAACCTTTTACTTTCCTGCATGGAAGTCTGTTCTGTTCTTTGCAGGCAAGTTTGGTTTCTACATTGAGGGTTAATATTCATGGAGTATCAGTATGATACAAAGGCATATCACATGCAGTTGCTTCAGCACTGACTTGGTTAGTTTATCTCAGTGTTTGCAAAAGTTTTCTCTCAGTACCATCTCATTAATTACTTCCTGGTAGCAACTGTATGAGCTGCTGTGCAGGAAGTAGTTGGCATTAATATCACGCTTTATGTCCCTCCTGAGAAAAGGACAACTGAACATAAAAAAGTGCATGGATGTTTTCTCAAGACGAGCAGACATTTCATAACACATTAGATCTGCATTACATCTTTGTTTTTATGGTGCCTCTTGAAAATATAGATTTCATCTACTCAGCTTAATTGCAACTTCCTCTCTCTCTTTTTTTTTTTTTTTTACTGTCATCTGATTTGCATTCCTGGTATTGTGTCGTCACAGGTCACCACACTGTGTACATTGGTGTGCATGTTCCTAAGAGTTACCATCGGAGGAGACGCCACAGACGCAAGTCTAGCCACAAAGAGAGGCGGGAACGGGCCGAACAAGCAACAGAGGGATACAAGTATGATGGAGAGAATTTGGACGATACCAGTTTAAACATCCTCAAACCTCTAAGTGAGTAATCTACACCATAAAGGCAGAGTGGAGAATATGATTCATGGGCTGGTGATACTTCATGTTAAGTAATTTGGATTACTTCCAGCAGCATCCTGCAAATCACAGCCTGCAGGATATCGGTGCTTGTAGAGTTATGGAAGTAGAGCACAGAAAGGTGGGTGGAGTGGCAGCCAACAAAGCAGAGAGGAAAAAGAACAAAACGAGCAGAAATCTCCACTTAACACAAGTATTGAAGCCTGGGAATGGGAAAAATGCTACAAACTAATCTGAAAATGACACCGGATCGGCTTTAAGTGTGTAAAGTTAACACAAAGAAGGGTATAATCTGTCACCTTGGTGATTAACTCTGTGCTCTCTGGGATTTGTGAGAATGGATTCTCAGAAGCTAACAACTAGGTAGATGAGAGGAGAGAAGTAGTTGCCCAGAAATCAGAATCACAAGTTGCAAAAATAAAGCTGTTGCACGAGATGGATAAGCGTAAACTACAAGGAGGTTGAGATGAGGATGTCAGTGAAGTTTTGGCTGGAGATGTGAATGCACAGATATCTTACTCTGCATGGTTTCAGAAGAAAGTTGCATTGTTTCTTAAAGGGACACTGTGTAATCGGGAGCAGCTCCCTCGTACTTTTCATGCTGCATTCGCGTGAAACCGGGCAGACCGACGACATCCGCTGCATGTAAAGTTATCACCGGCCTCTATGTGAAGACGTGGTCCGTCAGTTACAGTGACATCAGTCCACATCTGTTCGATGTCGTATTGTTTTCCCTGACCCATGTTTTACCGTCTTTCGCTCGGCTTCATTGATTAAAATGACATCTGGTTTGTTACCAACGGCCGTCTGCCCGACTGCACGTGAACCCAGCGTCAGTGAGACGCTAGTCTCTTCCCTCTGCAGCGCGGTGACTTTTCAAAGGCATTACCTCGAACTGAGCTGAAAACTCCGGTGTGTCCGGTGAGTTTCTGTGTTTTCCTACCGTCACGCTTCTCCCGAACGCAAAAACATGGCGATACGACATGGCAGCCTCCACCGAGCCGACCCGCTCGATGTGTAAATGAATGATACAAACGGCAAATTTAGAACTTAGAGGAGCACTTCAGTTTGTTGATGGGAGTGATTACTGATTAATGAAAAAACACTTTTGAACCAAATAATTAGTTTTTGTGAATAAAACACAGGAGAACTTACACAATATCCCTTTAAACTTTCAGTTTCACATCTATGTTTTGTGAACTATAGATATTTCTCATGTGAAAAGTCTTAGTTCTCACAAAATGAGCCATATACTGTAGCTTTATGGAGAGCTCGTGTTGTACTGTTGTTCCAAACCTCTTGGCTGGGTGCAAGTCTTTTATGATGCATGTAAGTCTTGAAATTATCATTTGCAGTTCCGGAGTTTGCCTTTTTAAAAATGGCTCAATTAAAAAAAAAAAATGGAATAATGAGATGGTGCTATTGTTGCTGGAGGTAACTAATTGGGTATCAAATCAAGCTTAAGAAACTAAAGGATTTGCCTCCCGAATCATCAGGAGATGTGAGAACAGTGCTAGCATACCTGAAGGCATCTGGGATCAGATAATTCTCCTAGTGTTAAAGAATAAGGACTGTTCAGACCTGATAAGGAGAGTTTGCTTTGTAGCAACTTTTGTGATACTATACTTAAGAAAATTCATTTCCTGTGGACATCCAACAAAGAAAGGTAAAGGTAGCTCTTTTTTGATCAAGTAAACTGGTATAGCACATGGCCACACCAGGAAACTTGAAGTCATCCAATTTTTACCCCCAAAATTTAATTTTTTTTAAAAGAATTAAAAAAAACCCACTGAAACTGAGAAGAATCGGACTATATTCAAGTGAAATAATGTGCCAGTGGGGTAAGATAATACTTGCTTAGATTTTTTGAAATAAGAAAAAACATTGATACTCTAGACAGGGAGAAATGTTGTTAAACAAGTTGTAAAACACTCATTTCAAGTCCCTCATTTAGTGAAAACCCCCTCAAAACTAGTCTGATAATGCTTCTTTTCAGAGTTGTTTCTTTCTAATTTCAAAAGAAAAGATCTTAAAACAAGAAGATTTTTCTTGATTTGAGAATTGCTAAAAAGCTTTTTGAAAGGCAGTGTCCCATACTGAAGGGGCAGCACCATGCAAAACCCGCCAACCACCCACATACCTGAATAGAACTTGAGGGCTTTTATTTTTTCAAGGGCCATATTAATTAGGATGACATAGGAGTTGAACCTCCAATCTTCTGGCTACTGGATAAGCTGCTCTACCACCTGAGTCACTGTAGGCTGTGTGGGTGCATTCAGAAAGCATAGTCCGCGAGTCTCTGTCCAATTGGGGACTCGGTTTAGCTGGGGGTGTGGGTGTCTTCTGGGCCGAGATTACGTTCACGTTGAACCATAGGCAAACAAGCCAAACCTTCTGAATAATATTCCCAATCTCTCCAGCGGTGGTGCTGCATTCAGATTCACCGTAGGCGAGGACAAGATGTACAACAAACAAGAAGGTTCTCACAACTTCCATTTCCTCCACAAAACCACATTATTGTTGTTTGTACTTACGAGGAGCTGGATATGCTTTCATCAGACCAAACATTGATTAAAGCTTTTACTTATTCGTATCTCCACGTCTAACGACGAGCCACCTTTTATAAGTACCGCAGTCCCACACGTATGTTTGTTGTTGTAGTGTTTACCCACAATGCCCAACGTTTTACCAACAATGCCAATGCAGTTTGTAGTCCACTTCCTGTATTTGGTTTACTTGAAACGGACCGAGACCTGCGTTTGTAGGCGGACCGAGTAGCTTGTTTGTTCCAGGTTAGAGTCCGTTTGCGCATTCACAACTCCCCCAAATGAAGCGTACTTTCCAGGCAAACAGACTCTGATTTGAATCAAAAAAGCTTTGTGAATGCGCCCTTTAAAGTCCACCTTTTTGCTACCATTTCATGAATTGCTGGTTAGTTTCTTTTATTTTAAGATCTTCTCACTCAAGATAAGAATGCAACAACGCAGAAAAGAAGCATTACCAGACTAGTTCGAAGTGTTTTTCACTTAAAAAGAAAATTGAAATGAATGTTTCAGAGCTTGTTTTAAGCTAGTTTCCACTTGTCTAAAGTCTAGATGTTTTTTTTTTCTTTCTTCAAGAAACCTGTGTATATGAACTGGTACAGGAGGTCTTAAAACAAATTTTTACAGCTAAAATTGGGAGTGAAAGACATGAAGTGATCTGAAACAGTGTCTTAGTGAAATAAGTTAGCTTAAAATGCATATTAAATAACCAATTTTAGGATTCAGTTACGAAGAAAGAAATAAGACATATATTCTCAAAATATGATTAAAAATCATATTCTGCTCTTGTCAAGTATAATACACTCAAGTCAAGATCGTTAAGACAGTTTTTACAAAATATAAGCCCGTAAAACTTTGTTAGATTGTCTGACTGTTTTTGCAGTGTAGACATTGCAGCAACAACCTAACCTCAGTAACTAGGAAACAAACCTCATCAAATATAAATCTATGTGGTTCCTTGACAGACAAAGTTTTTATGACTTACCTTTTTAAAAGTTCAGGTGGTGAAGTCTTTTTCTTCCCCTTGTGCTTCCACAGAGGAAAATCCCCCTGACATCAGGGCTTTGTCTTCAGTGGGAGGCAGATCACTTGCGCCGTTTACAGCAGCAAACAGGCAATTAGATCAACTTGCACTACAAGTCTTGCTATGTGGATTTTTTTTTTTTTTTTTTACTGTGGTCAGGATCTTCATATTTATATTGTTAATAATACTAATAATGATGATGAAAATTGTGGTCCACCACATCCGGTTGAAAGTTGCAAGTCAGCCTCTGTGGTTGTGATATTCCACAACGTTGGAATGTGTGTCGTGGGAAAGTGATAATTCCAACATATGATGCCACAAAGGTCTGTTGTTGCTGGCACTGGGAAAAGAATCAGTTACCTTGTTTAGCAGGTGCATCTAATTTAGAAAAACGTCCCATAAGCATGTGCTAATGTGGTTTTACTTACTTTCCTGTTTGTGTATTTGTTGGAGAGTACTAACTAAGCTGGACGTGTCAAAATAAATCAGAAAATCAGGAGTTTGTGGGCGTGGAATATCAAGCATCAAAACAGAAGGTCTAGAGGAATTTACAGCTGTTCTATCATCTGACTGTCTTTTGTGTGCATAGCAGCTGTTGCAAACTATTGCTGTGACACAATTATTTTAGATCAGTATGTAAAAGAAGGCCTACTCTTTATTGATGCCTTTGGTATCAGTTGGGTAGTGACCAGAATAGGAAAAAGATTCCGATTTTGTTTAGATTTCAACTAGTGAGTCTCCCTGACTTTCTCAATCATGCCGGCGTCGCGTCAAGCTGTCGTTTTAGCCTCGATACTGTAGACATGCTCTTGAGTAATCCCCTCTCCTCTGACGCGATAATCCTCTGCTGCTTCTCATGCCCGGGTGTAAACCAGCATGTGTGCTTAGTCATCCACAGGTGCTTTGATATGATAAATGGTTTGCTCACATTAATCTCTCTGTTTTGATGTCATAGGCCTCTTTTGATTACTTTAGCAGTCTTTCAGTGATACATGACGTCAGTATGCACATTCACAACGCTCTTTTTGAAGAGAAAAATAAGCAATTTATTTGTTCAATTAATAAGTTATTCAAAACTATTTTTTGCTCTATATGGTGACAACACCCTGTCTTATTGCCATCCTGTAGTTGATAGCTCTCAAACTTAACAGATATTGGTTGTTTCATGAGTAACTATCAAAATCTTTGTCATTCTAACTGCCTGGATGAACCTTGTTGCTTTGTGTGTGGATGATGATTCAAATATGCCAACGTTTATCCAGAAGCCAACACTGTTGCTTGTTCGTCATCCATTGAATCAATATTGGACTGTAAACCAGTGGGGGGTGGGGCGCAAGTGTAACCAAACTAAACAGAGGTTTAAACTGAACATTAAGTGACATCCCAACACACGCATGCGCACTCAAGAAGAAACGCACTCCCATTTTCTCATCATGCTGTATCGCTGTAGGAAATCTGAAGTGTAAACAGTCTTGTAAGGTTGAATGAGAGGGCAGACCCTTGAGTATGATGAGCCAATGCTGAAATAAACATCTTTCTGCTTTGGGGAAATAAACTACTTCTGTGACCCCATGAAAATATTTTTTATGTTTGTTTTGGCTATGTTGTCTCCTCCTGACATGCATTGCTTACCTGCTTAACTCCTCTGCTTCTGCTAGCTCAGGAGTAATTAAGGTAGCAGGATGGCACTGGTCATTTAATTTGATATGTTGGTACCCTGACATGGACCAGATGATAAAAGTCTCAACTCAAAACACCCTAAACTCCTTTGATCCTGTTGAGTTTTGCAAACTGCATGGAGTTGTTCACTTAAAAGCTGTTTACCCACAAGAAAGCTCCAGGTTTCCCTTGATAACACCAGTGGTGGGACCTGAGATGCAAATGATGTTCACCAGACAGTGTCGGTACGTCTTCTCTTGTGCACGTTGACATATCAGTAAAAGGACACCAGAGAGGTTCTGACAATCTCGTGTGTCCGCTCTGGTGGGTGTGCGCTGCACAATGATGCCGGCATACAAAGCTGTCTCCATGGTGCTAATCTTGACCTTCACTTAGCTTAAAATTAGATTTGCTCGCAACAGTCGAACAGCTCCAACTGTACAGGTTTAAAAACAACCAACCTAAATTAAGGTGGTGCTTTCCTGTTTGAGGATTAAAAGGTTTTACACACTTACGTTCTCAAGGTGTCAACCTGTATACTCCTGAATTGGACTACATATAAAAGAAGCTTCACAAATAGCCTCTTGTGCTTCTCTATTTAACAGAGTTACACAACTTTACTAGAAATCTGGACAAAAATATTCATTTCCTCTTAAAATGGACAAATGTTAAGAAATAAAACACAAAAGCTGTCATTGTGAAATCATTTCGTTTTATTTCTAAAGCCCAAGGAAACTGCAGTGTTGACTTATTTAAGTCTCGCATTTCTCAAAAAGGAAGTGCAAGCTGGAGATAAAGATCAGCCAGTACTCTGACAAATCTGCTGATTCAGATCTTGGCTACCTTTCTCATAAGGAAGGAAGAAGGAGTAAAAGTTCTTTCTCTTCTTTTTTTTTTCCTTGTAGCTAAACTTTTAAACCTGAAGTCCACCCCCCCCCCCCCATTGGGGGACATGAGACCCAATGGGGCCAAACCAGACCAAAATGGCCATTTTGGAGTAGTTTAAACTGTCTGCACTAAAACTTCTCTAATTTTGTTCTGCTTCTCTTTATCGGAGTTGACCGTTACAGAGATTATATTATTGCACTTTGATCTGACCTGATGAGGTTTAAAGTTACAGCTGCATCAACAGGATATTCACATTCATCTTTTTTGTGCTATGTGCCATATTTATTTATTCTTAACCAGTAGACATTTATCATTACTTATACATATTAACAAATCTCACAAGTGTTCACTTTATTTATGCAAATAGACATTGTGGTTGCAAAGGTGCATTCCGTTTTCAAGCAGAGACCTATGGGTACAGGGCTCTCATGGTTAAGGCATCATGGTCTGTAGATGAGCTTCTTTTTAACTTTCCTGCAGATTAAGATGAATATTACTTGGTAGAACCAAGTAGAATACATATTTTGGAAACTTTTTTTTTTTACATATTGGGAGCAAAAAGAGAAAAACTTGATAATCTTTGAGAGAGCTTTGTTACATCCCAGCTCTGCTAGGGATCAGAGACGCAAACAAAAAGACTGGTTTCATGGTGTTAAGGTGGAATAAAGATGTTTGTTGTTCTGGAAGCAGAAATGAAAGGCACAAACACTGGATCTGAAAAACTGTAAAGGAGATGGGGTTAGCAATGCTGCTCAAATGAATGAAATCAAAAGACAGACAAAACCTAAATTAAAGGCGAGCCAAATGGGAGAAACCAACACAAACCTAATCTACAATTTCTACAAACCAAAAAGGGAAAGGAGCAGCACCAATGAGATGATAACTAACTAAAACCCAACTACAACAAAAGGAGCTAGCTACAGTATCCCAACTCCAAACCCAGTGTTGAACACAAACACAAAGACAACTCAAGGGAACCTGGCAACTAAAGCCATTAACCAACCAAAACACCTGGAAAACTCAAAACTGGCATCATGGTCAGATAATGGTAGCATAATTGAGCTATACAATAAAAAAGAATTTGCACTGTCATTTGTTTAAACAAAAAACAGCAATGGATGTTTTACTCTTCTTTGAAGAAGTGTGAGCGCAGCCTTGGTCCCAGAAGCTACTGTTTATCAGTTTTTTCCCCCATCTTTGTATATCAGCTTGCACAAGTTTTTCATCACTCTTTCATGGCAAAGTCTTTCAGTGACAAGATGCACATACCACCCGTTTCAAACCCCCCACCCACAACATTTGAGTGGGATTGAAATCTGGCCTTTGACTTGGCCATGTGTAACCCTTCATTTCTTCATTTTTAGGCATTCCTCGTTGGATTTCAAGTGCTCTTAGGATTATTGTCCTGTTGAAAAGTTCACTTCAAGTTCAACTTTCAGTCAAGTCACATCAGTATCTTCAAGCACCTTAGAATATATGATGACAAGATCTTTTTTTAAGCAACTAGCTGCTCCCTGATGAAGTAAAACTTATTTCACCATGGTGCTTAACAGAAAAGGGACCATATTTAGTCTTTGTCAAATAAATTGAACATTAGGGTCAAGCAATTCTCTCTGGTTTGTCCTTGCAGAGCATTTGTTCAAAAGCTCGCTGCAGATCTCTTTGGAGAGGAAAGGCTTTCTCCTCTCAAAATCTCCTCTGTATGTCAAATTTTTGCAATCTGTTAATGCAATTGGAGACATTAGAACTTTGACAGTTTACCTTTTTGTTGAAGTTTTGTCAGTGGTACAATCACTCCTGGATAAAGTGATAACAGTTTGAAATCTGCCACTCATAGTGGAATTATTTTTTATATGATTTGTAAATCCTTTAAATCCTTTGCCAGACTTGAAAAAAACATTTTGTTTTGCTAGGATGATGCCACAAACTGCAAAAGCAAAAACAAGTGAAGGCCCTATATGTTTGAAGATTAAAGTAAAGAGAGTCAACCTGTGAAACATGTCACTGCTGACATCAAATCTAGAACCCCAAATAAGAGGAAATTAATTTTACAGTGTCTTATGTTTTTCTATTTAAATAAACAGTGAAAATTACTATCATGTTTACTTGTTTCTAATATACAAATATATTGAATATTAATATATAAGAAAAATAAAATTGCTTTTTTAAAAAAAAAATCAATAATATAAAAAAAAAAAAAAGTGCAATAAACCTTTTGATTTAGTGTAACGGGATTCAGAAGTAAATTTTCCTGAACATTTAGATGCATTTGAATACAGCACACATAAGTCTATCCTATTCAGGATTTTCTTTTAGAGAAATTGTATGTGAGAGGAGATGAGAGTTTCAACAATATGCAATATTGATTTGATTGTCTCCTGATTTATCTCTTGTAGTTTCTCCAGCTGAGAGGATTCGGTTTATCCTGGGAGAGGAAGACGATGGCCCGCCACCTCCTCAGCTCTTCACTGAGCTGGACGAGCTTTTGTCCGTGGACGGGCAGGAGATGGAGTGGAAAGAGACGGCCAGGTGAGCGACTGAGCTGAATGTGTCATCAGTCAGGTATGCCTTCTGCCTACTCCACGCCCATCTTTGACATCAAGAGTCGTGGGCAGTGTAGTCAGAAATTTCCTGCTTCACAGTCCTGAAACTGGAACACAATCCCCTCATGTTTTGTGAGTGTGGGGAAATAGGCCGTACTCTAGTCAACACCCAGTATATTCTTATCTGATTAAGAGTTGTACTACCTACCCTGTGAGACCAGGAAAAAGGCAGAAACTCCCACATGATCAGGACAGGACTGATTGTTACAGTTTACTTTGGAGCGTATGAACTTTTGGCATCAATCTGTGGAATCATTAAACAGTTTAATGATTGCTCCTGTTAGTGTGTGCAAAGTTCTTTACTGTGTAGTTTTACACAGATAAAATTATTATGTAAAGATGCATCTTAAACACATCTGTTTTGCTACTCCTGGTGTAGCATTGATGCAGATAATGAAGAATCTTCCAGCTCCTGGATGGCTTTTTCTTTTCAGTACTGGTTCTTCGAATTCTTTATCCTTCTTTTGGGAAGTTGAGGTCGCATGAGAGGGAGTGTAAATGATAAAGTCCACAGTGTCTGCTCTACCAACAAGACGGCTGATCACAAGCGTGTGGACTATAGCCAGAGGGATACTCTATCCCCCTGAGGAAACTCCATCCTCAGGCCTCAGGAGAATGGCTCTTTGTAGTGGTGACATGTGAGGCGTCGTTATTAAAAAGAATCCTTGTCCCAGAGTCTTACCTTCAGGACAAAACTTATCCCTGTTGGCAACAAAAGTCCAGATAAGCTGTGTGTGGTCTTGAAGACTGACGCCATTCTGGTGTCTCTGTGTAGGCTACTTTTTTTTTTTTTTTTTGAGTCCAGTGATTTTAGTTTTTGTTTCTATGCTGTCATGCATCCCCTGTTTTTACTTGTGAAATCTGACCAATTTGAAATAACTCGGTTGATTTATAGAGACTAATGAAATGAGCCTATCACTTTGTTTGTTGCTTCTATTTGTTCCACATCTGAAAAAGAATGCATTCACTTTCACAATTCTTTTCTATAATGTTGACAAAAATATAAATACAAAAAGTTTTCCTAGTGCGAGTTACATCCAGCGTGACTCCTACCCAGAGACCATTAAAAAGGGGATGAACCTTCTGCTACATCACCCATTGGTTTCTGAAAAGCTAAAAGTATATTTTGGCGTTTTCCACCGTCGCCATCTTCGCTGCGTTGTGTTGTCACTCCCAGAAAATACAAAAATGGGCAAAGAGCAGCCTCGGGGCAAATGATTGATAGCCAACGTACTCTGGGCTAAATGTCAACTGAGCTAACTCAAAACTAACAGGAGCTAACAAAGATTAGCCCCCTAATCAGCAGGCTAAACGTAAGGCATGCTTGGACTTGCTGTTAGCTGGCTCAAAAACCGCTGTTGTGCTAATCTGCTACAGGCTGAGACCTCATTAGGAGCAAACAAGGAGCCAACTACTAGCCACCTCTGCCTTTCAATCGAAAGGACACACCCATAAATATGTGTAATTTCAAGATTAAATAACATCTAAACAGATGAGTTATAAAAAAGGAATTCACCACCCTCATTGTTGACATGTAGGTAAACTTGACCTATTAAACCTGAAAGGATTTTTTTTAACCAGGCTGTAAACATGTTAATTTCTGCTGTAAACATGTTTTTCTGCTGTGAAGTTGACCTTTTTTAACATGGGAGTCTATGGGGATTTGCTCTGTTTTGCAGCCAGTTCCTAGCAGATGAAGAAATAACAACAAATATTTAGCATTTTTCCGGACTTCTGCATTGGCCTCACAGTTGGCCACCGGAGGTTGCTGCTTGCTTCTACCTTACCCCTGCTTCTGTTTAACGTCCTCTGTACAGATGGATCAAGTTTGAGGAGAAGGTGGAGAAGGGTGGCGAGCGCTGGAGTAAGCCTCATGTCGCCACGCTGTCCTTGCACAGCTTGATGGAGCTCAAAACGTGCATTGAGAAGGGCACGATCATGTTCGACTTGGAGGCCTCCACTCTGCAACAAGTTGTTGGTAAGTGGACTTGACGGGGTCCAGAACTTAAGCACACTAACCCAAATGTTTCTGGAAAAACCCAAACTAACTCTGTCTTTAATGTCCTCTAACAGAAATGATCACTGACAGTCAGATTGAGAGCGGTCAGCTGAAGGCAGACCTGAAGGAGAAGGTCATGTATACGCTGCTGCGGAAGCATCGCCACCAGACCAAGAAGTCCAACCTGCGATCTCTTGCAGATATTGGCAAGAGTGTCTCCAGTGCAAGTAGGCTGTTTTCAAGCCAGGAGAATGGTAATTTAATCCAAACACATCAACTTTTAACTGTCCTCTGATTTCTTATAACTTATGTCCTCTCTAACACTGCTATTCCAGCCTTGTATTTACTTCTTTTCCTTTCTACACCCCTCCAATCTCCTTCTTCATTCTTCTTTTTCCTCTTGGGATCTTTGCTCTGTGCCTCCTGACTTCCTGCATCTGGGGTGTAGCAGCACGCCAGTCTCTCGAGCACCCTGTGCCTTTTTCAACTCTACAAGACCCTGTGGAATCATGTGAGGTCCTGAGGAGCTCCAGCATGGGATACCTCTGTAAGTGAGGTCACAGCCCTCCAGCTGAAAGCTGCATTGATGCCCCACAGCTGCTTGTTTAAAAAAAACAAAAAACAAGCATGCATAGATATGAATAGGGGCAAAAAAGCAATAATGTTGAAATAACATTGTGTTTAAAGATTGATTTGTATTTATTCAGAATTACAAACTGAAGCAGATGTGGAAACACTCTTCATGTACTTAACTAAATATTTATTTGACAACAAAAAACTGAATTGGTGTAGACTGTGTTTAGATTTGCCAATAACAGTGGATGAGTAAATGGACCCCATCGAACTGAGTTCCAAAGTTTACACTTTCATTCATTTGCCAATAGCTGCCTAAGCATGTGTCTGCTAACGCGTGAAAGCCGCAGAGCTGAAAGGATCGTGAATCCCAGCTCCCCTCTCTGTTCAGGGGCTGAATGAATAGCCATCTGGCATTAGTTCTAAAGCTTAAGCTTTGCCACATTTAGCGGATGTTTCTGACTCTCCCTCTACTTTCCCCATGCTTTTCTGTTCTTAAACTCACCCCCTCCTCAGCCAGTAGCAGTTCATTTGCTGTCTGTCTTGACCTTTCTGATCCTAACATTACCTCACCTTTCTGCAGGTAGCCCAACTACTGCCCACCGAAACCTCACTTCTAATAGCCTGAGTGACTTCTCTGACAAACCAGAGAAGGATCAGGTAACTTGTTAATTACTTTCCTCTTCATTGTTGTATAAATTGATGGGAAAAAAAACAGTTTTTGTGGTCTCTACTCACAAAGCAACACCAGGTCATCTGTGCATGCTTGAATTCATGTCAGACCTTCAGTGCATTCCCGCTTATAGCAACAAAAGCTCTTCATCTTTGTTGTGAGTTTCTGTTTGTCCACTCTGCAGTTTCACTCACGGTCATGGCTCAAGAGTGATTAAACAGCTTGGTGAGAGATACTGTATAATGCACATTGATTTAAAAAAAAAAAAAAAAAAAAACATCGCAGAAGCAGTTAAACTGTAACAACTGTTAAACGAACTGGAGATTTGTCAGAATGATCTGGCCTTTGACATTTTACACCACAGCTTTGGTTAATCATCTCCCAGCAAGGGAGTCTTTATCTCTGTGTTTTGCATCACTCAACCATGATGTATCAAAACTAGCGTTTTGATTTTGTGCCGCCAAAGCAAAACAAAAAAAAGTTTGAATTGTTGCATAAGCAACTTCTATGAGTCCTGTGGGATGTAGCAGCAGATCCTCTGTAGTTTCTGACTTGTGAGTGGGGGGTCCTCATCAGTCAAGCTTGTCCTAGCACATCCCACAGTTGCTCAATCAGATTGGACACTTGAGAGGTTTGAGGCCAGGTCAACTCCTTGAGCTGCTGCTTATCAGTTTTTGTTGCGGAATGCATTGTGTGCCATTAGGGATGTTACTATGGTGTGGGTGTGTTTTTGGTTTGCAACAATGTGCAGAGGGAGTTGTGTGTGTAATGTCCATCTAAACACCAGGATCCAAGATTTCCCAGCACAACATTGCACCAAGTCCATAATTTTAATATTGAGGCTTATCAGTGTGTATGGTTGTGTCTATTCTTTTGCCAAGTCCAAAATGAGCACATTGTAGACTTTGGATACAGACAGTAGTAAAGTTCATTTATTATATGGCATAAAATCAAGCTGCTGCTTGGTACATAATTCAAGGAAAGGGCAGGCACTACCTGTTCCTACTTGCATATAGGGACAGTAAACACAGTGTCAGTTTCCGACTTATTCTTATATTTCATTTTTTAGTGTCACATTAATCATTGATCATGAACAAAATGCTTCATATTTATATGTAACTACTTAAATCTCATGTCTTTTAAATAAATGTTTTATAAATGTTTATACTGCTGCCTGATAGTTACATGCACTGATTTGATCTTTTCCATTTCTGTCCTGCTGCATGTCGTCTAAACAGCTGAAGAATAAGTTCATGAAGAAGTTGCCCCGTGATGCCGAGGCATCAAATGTGCTAGTTGGAGAGGTAGATTTCCTGGAAACGCCCTTTGTGGCTTTTGTCCGTCTACAGCAGGCTGTTATGCTGGGGGCCCTCACTGAAGTCCCCGTGCCCACAAGGTATTCAGCTGTGAAAGAAAATCTCCTGCAGCTTTCAAAAATACACTAAAAGACACAAGAATCTAATTTTATCATGTTTTCTCGTGCAGATTTCTCTTCGTCCTGTTGGGCCCCAAAGGGAAAGTAAAGTCTTATCGTGAGATCGGAAGAGCCATTGCTACCCTGATGTCAGATGAGGTGAGTTGTTATCGTGGAAGGTGCTTTTGCATTTTTATCTTAAATACAAGTAACAGCTTTAAAAGATTTTGCTCAGTGTATCAGGAAAATGTTTACGTGATGGGAAGACATAAAATTATTGTCATTCTGACTGAAAATGGACTTTTAAAATTTGATAGTCTGGTTGAAATGGTATTGGATCGGATTTCTCAAATTTAGTGATTTAATGCACATTCAACTGGTTCAAACCAGCTTAGGCTCTCTGAGAAAGCACCACAGTTATCTTCCCAGGATTTGACCTGGAAGCAACAAAAAGAGCCAGAAAAACAAAGAAAAACCACGAGGGATTGTGGGCTTACAAAGGCAAGCATACAGCAGATATAACATGTTCCATGTTCAAATCTGTAATGGGTCACCCGAAGAAAGTTCAACACTACCAAGCTAGGACGGAGAATATTAACACGTGTTATAAATCTGACTGACTTGGTCAATAAATTGATTCTCTTTTCATGCAGACATACACAGTTCAATACAATCTATCAATTTAATGCCCGAGTCGAACTTTTGGATACTTAGCTTCCATATCAAGATTTATGTAAAGGGCTACTTATTTCAATCCTACTAGGGCTGCCATCCAGCTGGTTTTCCATGTCTCCCCTAATCCAACACAAGTTAATGAGTCAGTGTGCAGAGCTTGATGGACTATTGGGTCTATTTAACTTTAGTCGCGTGTATGGGAGCATGGAGAGAAACCTGCTGGATTGGGCCGAAGTGAGTAGCCCTTATCTAAAGAATATTTATGCAAATCAGAACATAATTATCAAATTTGCATATCCTAATGTAGATTTAGAAGTTTTTAATACAAAAAATGCCTTAAAGTGATGAACCAACTATAGAGATTTTAAAAAGTTTCCATTCACATGTAAGGTCCCACCTACAGTAATCTCTGATAGGATTAACTCAGCTTTGGGGAGATGTTAAGCTAACACAATAAATATCCTGAGATTTCTTCACAGTAAGGTGACCGGTCCAAAAAGCAGGTGAGCTGTACAGTAAAGATACAAGTATTTAAGGTACTGTTAGGGGGTTGTCTGTCTAAATCTCACACCTTGCCATCTGCACTGTCAAATCTCTTCCTCTGGATTTTGCACAGCGCAGCAGTTGTCCTGGCCTGTCACCAAACCATAGCTTAGCTATGGAGGTGAAGGTGTTTTAAGCTCTTTAAGTGCTAAATAAATGTATTGAAGAAAAACAGGCAAAAATAAAAGCATTTCAGATCTTACTGGCTTGGTGTCTGTTGAATGTGAACACCAAGCTCCCAGCATTCTTAATCTCTAGAGCACCTGGCCAGCATTTTCCCACAGGCCTCAACTCTTCCCAATGTATCTTATGTCAACATGGAGAGTTAGGAAGGGTTTTTCCTGGATTTCCTGGGTAAAGTTAAACTTTACCCTCTTGACTCCCCTACAACAGTTGTGGTACAGCTTTATCAGATGTTTGTTTTGTTTTACGTCAGCCCCTCGTGTTTCTCTGTGGAGCAGGTAGTGACACTGCAGAGAAATTGGCTCATTAATTTTGTACATTGCAAAATAGTTTAAGATGTGTTTGGAACTAAATGTACCAGTCTGTAACCAGTCATTGATGTGCTGAACTCTTGGTTCCAGTACTCAAAAGTGAGTTGTAAAAATTTCCCAGTGCAGCATTGTAGCTGAGCATCACCTGCTCTGGATAAATAAAGGACATGTTGCATTATTTATTAGCTGATTACTGGTGTTAATAGGCTGGTTGTGTTTGCTCACCAACAGGTATTCCATGATATTGCCTACAAAGCAAAGGACAGGAAGGACCTGCTGGCTGGTATAGATGAGTTCCTGGATGAGGTGATCGTCCTTCCTCCTGGCGAGTGGGACCCAGATATCAGGATAGAGCCACCCAAGTCTCTGCCCTCCTCAGACAAGAGGTCTGTTCTAATCCACATCATAATCCAAATGAATGAAGTCATAATTTATAAATCTGTTAAATCTACCTAGTATGTGACATGAGCATTAACAAGGCTTGAGATATGAAAATATCTTCCCAAACATGATCTCACCTTCTTTCTTTAAGCTCGATTATCTAACTTTACAATTAAAACTATTGTGAAGCAGCTGAACTATTAAATTGCTGCTCAATGGGTGAAAGAATAATTCAGCAAAAGTAAAGTATAGCTGACAGAAGCAGGTCGTATGAGGCCAAATGATGCCATGAAGGTGTTGACATGAACAAGGCTGGGCAGTTTTTTTTTTTTTTTTTTTAAGAAAAATAACATTTCTTCTTTAAAAAATTACATAATCTCTGAAAACATTCAAAACCAAGCCTTTAAAAAGGTATTTTGAATTTATGGTAAAATTTCTCAAAGCTGGATGTTTTCTGAAAGACTTAAAACTCTACACTAGAACCTATTTTTATCATCATATTACTGTTTTTAATATTTTATCTGCTTTGTACACTTTCCTTGGGTGCTTTGATAAAGCACTTTTAAAAAAATTTAATTTTTGTTCTTATATTTTATAATTATTACTGTTGTTGTTGTCATCATCAATGGCTGAAGAAATCGGAAATAAAAACCATTAAAAAGGTTAAATATCCAACATTTATTGTAAATTATTAACTATATCAAAACTAAGAAACAAGATTTTAGAAATGCTTAATTTTAGTAACAAATATCAAATTAAAATGCAAACAGAGCCTAGTTTACTCTAGTATTATGTTTTGTTCATGCATCATCAATAAGTTTGCGATATTTTCTATAAAGATACAAAAATGTCCTATGACAGTGTCCTGTGTAAAGCATTATTGGAAAGGGATTGCTTTTTTTTTTTTTTTTTTGCAATATGTATTATATTATAGAGACTTTTCTTAAGAATCATGATAAATTATTTTTTGTCTTCTGGTTTTCCATTGCTGTTTTTGATTTGCATGTAGAGGAGGGGATAAGAAAAGAGGAATATGACCAGAAATCTTTAGAATTGAATTCATCTAAAGTGGAAACAAATGCATAAATGATCACTTAAAGGGACTTGAGGCAAGATTAAGAAACGAAACTCGCCACTGTCGCAACTGACGCTTCAAGTAACTGCAGCCACGAGCCAAGCCGTCACGGGAGCGTGCACAAACTGAAGCTATAATGTTGTTTACTCACCTTTTTCTCCGTAGTTACACTTTTTAGTGGTCTTTCAGTTGATCTGGATCGTTTGCTGATGGCAGAATAATCCATAACAATCGCTTACAGTGTTTGAATTTACCGCGACCGGCTTCGTCCTATATCAAAACAGCGGATGTAGCGTCATGTGACATCACGTCCGCATGGCAGAGCTGGAAAACTATAGGCTAATGTTGTTTACTAAGCTTTTTCTTCGTAGTTACAATTTTTAGTGGTCTTTCAGTTGATCTAGATCGTATTCTGACGGCAGAATTATCCATAACTATCGCTTACAGTGTTTTTATTTAACGCGACCGTCTTTTTCCTGCATCAAAACTGCGGATGTAGCGTCATTTGACGTCACGTCCGCAGGGCAGCGTGGGAAATTCGGACACCGAATTGCAGCGCATTTTGCAGCACACAGCCTGTTCAAGGCAACGGAGAGAAACATGGGTGGAAACGTTATTTTTGGTATTTAGCGCTTCATCACCCATTAGTATGAAAAAAAGGGACATTCATGCTTGGTTTTTTTCAAATTCCTGCCTCAAGTCCCTTTAAGGTGGTTGCCTGTTTCAGAGATCTGATTTGCATTATGGTTAATTACAACAGCTTTAAGGATCAAATCTGACCTAGTAAAAATGAAAACTGAATGACCTGCATTTTCCCAAATATTGAAGCAGAGCATTCTCCACTTTGTTCTTTCAGATGTCCGCTGCAGTTGTTTTTGTGTGTGTGTTTTTTTTAAATCTTTTTTTTCTTTGCTTCAAACCAGTCACTGAAAATGACTGGTGAATATGCTCCAACAAGAAAAACTGTTGTTTTTTTTTTTTGTAGACTTCATGCAAATGTTTCTCCATGTCTCATTTGACTGAGAGCATGTCCTGTCTGCCTTCTTTTTTTTTATAAAGGAAGAACCAGTATGCTGGATTAGAGGCGCCACAGATGAATGGTGACACTCTCCATGATACGGGACACGGAGGAGGAGGAGGTGGACACGAAGTTGGAGAAGAGCTTCAGTGCACAAGAAGGTATTTTTCTTTTAAAAAAAAAAAGGCATTCTTCTATAAAAAAAAAAAAAAAACATTAAAAAATAATAATGAACCTTTACACAAAACTGGATGTGTTTTCTTATTTCTAATAAACAATTTAAAAGGTTGTACCAGGTGCTCGTGTGAGCTTGGCAGATGAGGGCTTTATCATGATGTTTATAATCCTGATGGTATCTTCTTGCTGTCAACAAAGATTTGCATTGTCAAGGAAAAGAAAAGCATTTAAACTTTAGGCCTTCACTTAGCTTTCTATGAGGAAATGTTCCACAAGGATTTAAAGAACAAAGAAGTGCTTCATTGTGAGCAACGTTTTGCTTTCTTTATACTGAGCACACCTTTCTTACGAAACTTTAAAAAAAATATTTGCAAATGAATCACTTGCACACATCATGTGTTACTGATTGACCAGGAACGATGCTGCATTTACGAACTTGTTTGACTCTCAAGGTTTTGTGGGGGTCTCATTCTGGATATCAAGAGGAAGCTGCCATTTTTTGCCAGTGACTTCTACGATGCGCTGCATATCCAGTCTCTGTCGGCCATCTTGTTCATCTATCTGGGCACAGTCACCAATGCTATCACATTCGGAGGCTTGCTTGGAGATGCGACAGAAAACATGCAGGTAACGCCATCACTTCCCTTGTTCACCATGATTTATAACTTTAAAGGACAGTTAAGCAAGTAAGATTTAAAATAAAAATGGAAAATCAAGGGTTGATGAAGTGTAAAGGATCGCTGTATAAGTAAAATAAACTTACATATTTTTTTAAAACATATGTGGCTTATTATTTAGGATCTTTTCTCAAGATAAATAATTTTTTAAAAAGACATGATGGTTTTTAATACTAGCAAAATATGTCTGCTAGATTTATACTGTTTCTGGTAATACATGGATTTGGAATAAAGAAAGCTGTTTTTAGTTATTTAACACACTGCAGTCTCTTGATTTATTGTGCAGCAATTCACTGTATTTTATTAACTCACTATATCATGATAGGTTGTTAAATTCTAAATTTGCTCTTGAATTGTAGCTCCAGCTTTCAAAGACACAAATGTAACTCAGAAGTGTAGCTGTAGAATATCTGTGCAGTTGCACTGCACCACATTAAAAAGATTGGCAAAGATACAAATACAGTAAGCTGTTTACATTGAATCATTAAAAAAAAAAAAATCCAGGTTCATCCAGGTGCATTCAGGTGAAGGTGGCTATCACCTGAACTTGGACTGACCTAAATCCCACAATACTAACTCTACATTATGTACGTAAGTTAAATTAAGCACTTAAAGCACTTTATGGCATACTCCAAGGCATATTTTAGCCGTGATATTGTGTTTTTGAGTCTTTTTTTTTTATCATGGTCACAGCGGATTTAAAAGTAACTACATTAAAGTTAAAGCACACTGGTTAAACTGGCTTTAGTGTGTGTGCTGTTGATCTGCTCTGAGAACATAAATAGCCATTCTCTTCTGTTCCTCTTTATGTTACACTCATCCTTTTGCATGTTTTTGTATTTTATATCCTAATATTGAGTGTGGCTCCTGTGAGCAGGGCACCAGATGTAGCCTTTTCACAACTAACGATCCAAGAGTAAATTTGTGTCACAATGTTAGTTTTCAGCTCCATCATTGCCCCCTCATGTCGAACTAATAGTCTCCTCAGCTGATAAGCCATTCTAATTTAGAGATTAGAGGCTCATACTGGATCCATCTGTTGAGCCAACTGTTGATTCCTTTTTAGAGTTGATTATAACTTTTGTATAGTGATGACAAATATTTCCTGCGTTTTATCCTGGTGTGTCTGAGTGAAAAGCGGTTCAGTGATGGAGGGTCATGCTTGAGCTTCTCCTGTGACAGACCTACAGGGTTGTGGCCTCGGGGATTTGCCCACGCTGTAAATAACCACAGATCCAGATTACTCAGCCACTGTAGCCTCAGCATTGCTGTTGAATGACACCCCCCGCCTCCATCTCTCTCCCACTACCTTACCCCACCCCCATCATTGTTGCTCCGTGAGCAGCAAAGGGAATCCTTGCCCTCAACAACCCGTTCAAAGTGCCTGTCTGAGAGCAGCGACCCACTTGGTAGTTAGTCATCCAGCTTTAAGTTCGTACCAAAAAAGCTGACATGACAGGAAACTCAACAGGCCTGTCCTGATGGGTCAGTGCTGCAGCTGAGTGTGTTGAAAACAAAACTTCCGTATGCATAAGCAGAATCGCATCATTGTCTTGTGAAGGAAAACTTGCATAACACAGATGAGCGGGTTTTCTGAACAATATCTTCATCAGCTGTGTGTAAACTCTGTGTGTCTTTTTGTGTCATAGGGAGTGTTGGAAAGTTTCCTGGGCACGGCATTGACGGGAGCAGTGTTCTGTCTGCTGGCTGGACAGCCCCTGACTATTCTCAGCAGCACAGGCCCAGTGCTTGTCTTTGAAAGACTCCTCTTCACTTTCAGCAAGTGAGTAAGCTCCTTTTATCAGACTCACTCAGTCACTTGAACATGAATGATTATAAGTAAGGGTGAAGTGGAGTTGAAAAGCAGAAGGAACAGACTTGGGAGATATTTATAGGTTGCTGTCTTTTCCCAAAGGACAGATGCTGTTTTTGTTTACAGAGATGATGCTGTCCTTGTGCCACCAATAAAATCCTAAGACTTGGAAATACATGATTCACATTTGGAGTATAGGCGGGTGGCTTTGCATCAAACATCACACTGTAACTGTGCTTTCTCTGTGCCTCTTGGCAGTAACACACTTGTGTGTATTTGGGACATCCTCCTGTTCTGATTTGATTTGGTGACAAGAACAAAACTATACATCTTTTTTTGAGAAAAATATAGGATGCATTCAGCAAGACATTTGGTCCTGTGATGAAAAGTACTTGTAATGCATAAAGATGTTATTAATAAGCAGTAAAAAGAGATAAATGGGGGATCTGATCTCATGTGGATGGATGCTGTGCAGATTGAATTTTACAATAGCTTCTAGCATTACCAAACACCATGCTGATTATGTTCCGTTATCAATAATTCATTCTCTTCATTCTCATTTAATTTTACTCGGAGTGAAGAATGTTGCGTATGTCCTCCAAATGTTTCCAGGCCTTAAGTGAATGGTTGCAGAGTTGGTGGCAGCTGCTAGGCTGTACACAGCTGTTTGGCATACTGTACTGCAAGTGCCATTTAGTTAAAAGCCTGGACTCTTGTTGCAAGTCATGGCCTCAAAATGATCATTTTACAGTAAGAAACCTTAGAGCACAAATTACACTTGAACAGGTGAATTCTGGTTAAAGAAAACAGGTGGGGATCTAGATGTGTGTATGCACTTGTTCATGTTTGCGTAACATTTGTCCTGGTTTTCAGAGAAAATGACTTCGACTACCTGGAGTTCCGGCTGTGGATCGGCCTGTGGTCAGGTTTATTCTGTCTGGTGCTGGTCGCCACAGACGCCAGCTTCCTGGTGCAGTATTTCACACGATTCACAGAGGAGGGCTTCTCTGCACTTATCAGCTTCATCTTTATCTACGACGCTTTCAAGAAGATGATAAAGCTGGCTCACCACAACCCAATCAACACGGAATTCAGCCCCAACCTCATCACTCAATATGACTGCCGCTGCACGGGGGGTATGTTTTCAACAGTTTTGCTGCAGCTTGATACAACATTATAAAAAATTGTTTAGGTCAGGATCTAAAATTGAGACTTTGTGACATTAAACAGTCAGAGTTAAAGTCATACAGTATTTGTTGTTGCCACATTTGGCAGGGCGCTACTTTTGTATCTTAAACTGTGTTTTTAGTGAAAATAACAAATGATACTAGTATACGTCATCCTGTACATACTCCGGTTTACTTTCACAGCAGCCCCTTCAGTATGTGTAGTGAAAGACTTGGCACTGTTGTAGTATCAGAAATGGTCTCGCCTTGAGGATTTCATATTGTTTCTCTTTGGCAGGCAACTCATCAGAACCCCTTGATATTTCTGACTGGACAAACCGTACTGAACTGGTATGTTGTGTTCTTGTTTTGTTACATTTGGTAGCATAGTACGAGTACCCTGGATAAAAAATGAGTTCCTTCAAATATGTTTTTATCAAATTATTCTTTTTCTTGCTTCTGTAGCCAGAGAATGCCACCTGGGCGTCACTCACGAAAGAGGAGTGTGTGAAGTTCGGAGGGCAGCTGGTCGGAGACGCCTGTAACTACGTGCCTGACATCACCCTGATGTCCTTCATCTTGTTCTTTGGAACCTACGCCTGCTCCATGGGCCTGAAGCAGTTCAAGACGAGCAGATTCTTCCCCACAGCAGTAAGTTGTTTCTGTTTTTAGTCTTTCTAGTCTGGCCTTGTGCAGGTGGGATTTTACAGGCAGCAGAGAACAGGAAGAAAATTGCATTGCAAGGTTTTTATTTTTTTTGTTTTTTGTTATCCAACTAAAAAACACTAGACTTCACATTATTTATGAGTTACTAATACTTTATTTGCAGTGAAGGTTCAGTTGAGTGTAAATGATGTGAACCTACTCCTGGATGGCTTCTTTACAAATGCAACCGGAGCAAACATGTAAACAAGACTTTTGTCCTCCATTTATTGTCTATTAGTTAGTGCCTCCTCCCAGGTGGCTCATGCAATCTGATAAAATGACAGCACTGGGAAACACTGCCTCAAGGGCAAATTAGGGGAACAAAAGTCCACTCTCTTGTTGTTAATAACAATAGCACATACACAAATGCACCTATTAACACTTGCAAGAAAAAGCCTCACACAAAATCGATGCAAACGATTGATTGCCGAAGACATTATACTTGGAATGTATGGATTTGGATTTAGAATTACATTACATTGCAAATTGATAAGGTTTAGAGAAACTTTTGGCCTAATGCCATTCATGCATTGAACAGCTTGGATGCGATATTTCTCTTTAGACCAAAACTATAGGTTGAAATTAAGGCTTTTCTGTACGGATGCTGAGATTGGATACCAATGATTTCCTCTTCTGATTGTCAAGAATTTCTATGTTAGCCTTTGATAAAAATTCAGTCAGCAAAAGTGTTATCAGTTCTTGCTATAAACAGCAGGTAGTCTTACTTGTAGTTGTTTTGTTTGTTTTGTTCATCATAAATAATACTGGCAGCTGAGTTAGTCCCTCATTCTTTGAAATAAAACCCCTGTCAAACTGTTGGAAGAATTATCTCAGCATAAACTCTAGTCGCATACAGCGAAATGACACACTCATGGCAACTGTGGATAACACATTTGCTTGCAAGGAGTTGCACCATGCCCATGCTCAGAGATGAACTTACTCAAAAATGTTTGCAGGTCATTTACATATTGTTTATGCCAAGCTCTGTGTGTAGGCGTGCATCTCTCTCTGCAGTGTAACTTTCCACTTCCTTCATGCTTGCATCTCTTACACAGAAGAACAACTAATACTCAAAGAATAGACTTATACAGTAATGTTAAGGGTGTGGACATGTACAGAATCATCAGATAATCACAGCATTTTTCCAACATAAACCTGCTGTAAATGTGTCCACTTTCCAGGTGAGGAAGCTCATCAGTGACTTTGCTATCATCTTGACCATTCTTCTCTTCTGTGGTGTGGACGCCTTTGTTGGTGTGAACACTCCAAAGCTTATTGTGCCTAGTGAATTCAAGGTAAACTCACTTAATAGAAATGCAGGCAAAAACATAAATATGCATGTCCATCTACATGTTTTGCTGTGTGCCTGGAGAGTGTTGAGTGGAAGAACTGTGGTCAGCTGGGTGCAGCTTCCTTGACTTAATGATTCCTGTTCCAGCAAGAAAGCCTCTGTAATTCTGTAAAATCCCAACATAATGCCCTCTTTGTAGTTTGCACGGCAGGATACATATTACCTGAAACTAAGACACTGACATTCTTAGAGATTGCTAAGCTCAAATGTTCCTCAGCTGGCAGCCCTACACACTCGGCTCGGTAGAAGAGCTGGTAAAACCTGATTACAGGTGATGTGAGAACAGACGGTCTTCTAGTTGCTTGTACAGAGCCGGCTTTGTTTGACCACAGAGGTTTAATTCACTGCTTTCTGTCATTTAATGATGCACCAGTAATCTCAAACTCAAATCAAATAAGAAAAAAACTCAATCTAAAGCTGTTACATCAGCACAGTTTCTATGTTCTGCTTAAAATCTAGACTATATGCACCCGAATAGTGAAGGATTAGTCAAGTTTCTGCATTTTTGATTCTGACCACCTTCTTTCTGTCTAGCCCACAAGTCCAGTGAGGGGCTGGTTTATTCCTCCTTTTGGAGGAAACCCCTGGTGGGTGTATTTGGCAGCTGCACTCCCTGCCCTGCTGGTCACTATTCTGATATTTATGGACCAGCAGATCACCGCTGTGATTGTCAACAGGAAAGAGCACAAACTCAAGGTACTGTAAGGTTTTTAAAGACTTTTCTTCAGTGTGCGTTTGTGAGAACTTTATTCTTTGTATCTGAGGATCTTTTTTAAAACTTTTCCTGCTCTGCTCATCACTTTACTCATGTCTTGGTTCAGAAAGGGGCAGGGTATCACTTGGACCTGTTCTGGGTGGCCATCTTGATAATAGTCTGCTCTTTTATGGGGCTGCCATGGTACGTAGCCGCCACAGTCATCTCCATCGCCCACATCGATTCTCTGAAAATGGAAACCCAGACGTCGGCACCCGGAGAGCAGCCCAAATTCCTGGGTGTCAGGTGAGTTAACGTGATATTTTATGTAGTTTTTCCTGTTAATTCCAAAATATGTACAGGTCATGTATTAGAAAGTCTATCAAACTTGGGCTGGTATCATCGATTTGCTCAAATGAGTGAGTTCCTTCAAAGATTTTTATTTTATTTTTCCATTTCAAGCTTTTTGTACACATTTAAGGACAGGTCCAACACTTATAGCTCCTGCATAAGGAGATTTACTGTGTTAAGGTTTAATTTAGTGTATTTCCTGTGCATTTGTGACTGCCTAGAAAAAGCAGTTTGTGCTTTTCTTGAGTGCAATTGCCTGATTATTTTGTTCTTTTCCCTACAATCCAGAGAACAAAGAGTCACTGGTATCTTTGTGTTCCTGTTGACGGGACTCTCCGTCTTCATGGCTCCTATCCTCAAGGTACAGCTCCAACTTCTTAATTCCTCCATGGAAATGTGGATTACTGTCTGCCTCTTTTAGGACAAACTCCTGTCACCTCACTTAAATTTAAGATAATTTAAAGTCTTTCATTCATCCGATTAGAAACTCACATAGCTGAAGTAATTCAATGTGAAATAAGTATGTTCATCAGGATTTTAATCTCAAATTGCTGTAGAGTGGCTTCTCGAGTTTCCATTCCCTCATTAAGATGCCATACAAAAAAATGTGAAGCAACTGAGAGGAGGTTGTTGGAGCTGCTGCTCCCCCTGTGGCCATTTTCTGGTCCTGGAAATACATTTTTCTTCCCCTCAATGGGCTATAGCCCCCCCCCGCAGCCCCCCTGCGCGGAACTAACCCAGGCCCCAGAACGGCCAGCCCCGGAGAAAGCAACCAGAAAAGACAGGAAGCAAGGCGCAATTCAGGAAGAGTGGAGCCGGGCAAAGCCATTGTCTTACCTTCTATACTACAGTATAATGGCTATTGATACTGCTTCAAGTGTCCCATTTCCCATTTTATCACCTTTTGTTGCCATTTTATAGAGCATGTCTTACATTTTCAAGATTGTCTTGGGTAATTTTAGTTTTTTTCCACTACTTTAAGTTTGATAAAAGGCTAATGTACGTGATACTAAGAACTTATAAATCCTTTGAAATCCAAGTGACTGGTGACTGTCTTTCCACCCAGAGGACATTTTTAGAAAAGCTGCTTGTAGGCTATTTTTAACAAGACATTATGCTAAAAATACAAATACTTATTATTTGTAATGGGAACTCACATTAAAGTATGTTTTGGATAATCTCAGCCTTTACAATAACACCTTTTTTAAAAATTGTGTTCTGCAGTTTATTCCCATGCCTGTCCTCTACGGTGTGTTCCTCTATATGGGCGTGGCATCACTCAACGGTGTCCAGGTGAGTAAGTCCAGCCTGCTTATTACCTTCAAACTGGAGCTTGGCAACTTATTGAGTACATTTCCACAGAAAATAGTGCGTGACTACTTGAATGACAGTATCAAAGCTGCTGTTTAAACTGCCTCACACCTACGCACATGCAACATTACACACAATATGTCTACAAATAAAAAGTAACCAAGCTACATTTAGGAGGTAGGTACTAATTATCATCTGAGATACGTTAAGCTAGCGAATAGATACGGTAATTACAAATGGATTAGACTAAGTTTAGGCCGCATGTTTGGCTTCTGTTCTCTTGGTAAGTCCATAAATGTGAGGTAGTTCCAGCGCAGTAATGGCTGCCAGGTTTGCTATCCTGTTATTTTTCTTTTGAGATTTTTATGGATCAAGAATCAGCAATTAAAAGCATGGCAGTGGCAACTTTATTGATTTCTTGCATTCATTATGAGCCAAACCTTGATACGATTAAGCAAAACAAAAGGTACAACCAGAAGGGATTTATATACACATACACCCACACTTAAACATAAGTATGTAGTGTAAATACACTACAAAAAAACCTAATAATCATAAAAAACAGTTTTTTTAATAATTTATGCCCTCTCGTCATGCCTTTTAGCTGTTATACCAACACACAGCAAACACACACATATGCCGCCAGACATAAACATGAAGTTATTAATCATAGAGCCGTGAGAGTAGGAAAGTTTTAATTTTGTTTCTAAATGTAAACCCAGCTTTGACTTCAGGTGAGCGGACAGTTTGTACCACAGAGCTGAATTACAGTAATTTAAAGCACTTTCAGAAAATTTGGGTCTAAATCTAAAGATCTCTGCCCCCCCCCCCCCCCCCCCAAACCAGAGATGTTTGATCAGACTTTAGAGAAAGTTAGACGAGCTGACTTATTGTGTTTAGTGAAGTACCAAAGGATTTTGAAGTCATTTTTGTATTGAACAGCAAGCCAGTAAAGTGAATTCAGCTTTGCAGTCTGGCTGCTACATTTTGAAGGAGCTGAAGTTTTCCCTGGTTTAGTTTCAGCAGCTCAACGTCCCTAGTGTACTTGCGGGGTTACAGCAAAGGGGTTAACCGTTTTGGTACCCTGCATTGCTGGTGGTCAAAGGAGCCTTCATGCCATGTTGCCCGTTTGCTAAAATTTCAACATTACAGTTGGTTCAGGTTATGTTTGTCCTGTACAGGTCAGTGTAATCTGCATCACTTCAGCCATCAATCACCTGCTAACAAATATCCTTTGAAGGCAGAGATAAATGATCATAATTAAGCTTTCTGCAAACAGCTCGGACAGAAGACTGATAAAATTAATTGTGTTACTCAAACGCCACGTTTTAATCTCCTAGACTTAATATTACAAGAAAAAATAGCCACAAAGCTTTGAGACATTATATGTGGCATTGCTGCTAGCAAATCAACGTAAAATAACCTTCACAATAACTCTGAGTCTCCTACTCCTGGCAGCATCTTTCATGTGGATGTATTTTAACTGCAGTTTCTTGACTTTTTCTGATTGCTTCTGTCAGTTCATGGATCGTCTACAGCTGCTCTTAATGCCTGCCAAGCACCAGCCAGACCTGATTTACCTGCGTCACGTCCCCCAGAGACGCATTCACCTCTTCACCTTCATCCAGGCCCTGTGTTTGGCCCTCCTCTGGATCCTCAAATCCACTGTGGCTGCCATTGTTTTCCCTGTCATGGTGAGACTGCCAACGTTTAGCTCGCTTAGACACGAACAAAGCTCAGTGCAGGAGCTGTGATTTAACCGCTTCTCTGTCTGTAGATTTTGGCTTTGGTTGCTGTCCGAAAGGCCATGGACTACGTTTTCTCCCAACACGACCTCAGCTACCTGGATGACGTGATTCCAGAGAAAGATAAGAAGAAGAAGGAGGATGAGAAGAAAAAGAAAAACAAGAAGAAGGGAAGCATTGACAGTGAAATTGACTTTGTAAGTAATCCTGATTGAACAAACAATACCTTTTTTTATTTTTTATCCACTCCTCATGTGATTGAACAACCTCCTGTAGATCCTCACCTTCAAAAAAGTTTTTTTTTTTTTTTTCCTATCTGTGAGGGTTAATGTTGTCCCTCCCTCATCCCACAGTCTGACTACCCCTACCATGAAAATATCCCCACTATAAAAATCTCTATGGATATGATGGAGCAGGAGCCCATGTTGGGGGATAAATCTTTGGATAGTGAGTACTAGCCAGGGTTTGCTTTGCTGTAGCTCCAAGAGCTGCTCAAACTTTGCTTCTAAAAGCTTTGTGCTCTCATTTCTCCTGTTGTACTGACCCGCTAGTACTGACTACTAACTTACCAGTTTCAACTCTTTAGCAGTGACTTTATCATCCGTTCTTTACATCGTAACTCTAAAAGAAGCTTTGCAGTACTTGCTTTTTCTTTCCCTTCTATTCTGCTGCTCTCTTTACAGTTTCTGATGCTTTAAAAATGTGTGTTTTCCTCCTCTTTTCCATCAGGAGATCAGTCGCAGACTTTCCTTAACCCCCATTCACCGTGCTGAGCACTATTTTGAGTCTGCCACTGTGTAAGTGAGTACCATCTGGTATTTGTGCATTGTAACTGTAACTTACTGGTTGATTTTGAGCACAAATATCACATTTACATCAGCGCCTCTCTTTCTCTTTCAATCTTGACAGAGGTTCATACACATATGGTTCACCTCGGATTCGAATTGACCGAGAGGATAACGGTTCCCTCTTGAGAAAGGGGTCTGAAACTGAGCTGTGAAAGGACTCCGCAAAGACGCAGCACAACATTGCAAACATAGCCATCCTCTTATCTTTCTACCACAGTGCCGCTTCATAACGGTATTTTTAATAAGTTAAATCCAAATTGCTGGATGTAAATGTCTTAACATGTCGGTACCAAGTTTTAATGAGGGCTCAAGCGAGATCTGTTTGACCCTTTGCAGAAATAAAGGGCTACTAAATGTCATCCGTATGCAGTTTTTGCAGGATATTAATGTCTTATTAATCATTTTATGAACTATCAATTCTAAAATGCACATCCATTAGATACGTCCGTGATGCAATATGTTTCCACATACTGTACTTTCCATTTAATCTCACTTTGTACATATCAGCAGGAGCTCCCCAAAGTTTTCAATGTTTTTTTTTCATGTAAATTATACCAAATATGAAAGTTTGTCTTCTTCTTATGTTTTTGGTAGATTTTTTTAAAAATGTATTTTCTTTGCGTTTTTTTTTTTTTTTTTTTGTCTGTTTTGTTTTTATTGCAACTACTGAAACTTGAGACATAGTGGAGGTACTGCATCCTGACAAAAGCACAGGTCCTCCTTTAAATCAAAAGGGCTACACAAAGTTATCTATGCACGCAAGCAGACTTTGTGTTACTTTGTGTTAATGGGCATATTTATATTCATCAAGTATTCATTTAAGACTCCATATTCATGTCTTGAAGGTTTGTCTCAGTTAGATTAACAGACTGGAATTTCTCATTTTTAAAATTTTTCTTCCTTTTTCTCCCCTTTTTAATGATTATTTATTATATTTAAAGTCACAGCAAAACACATTGCTGGTTGAATTTAACGTATGGCTTTAACATCACCAGTGGTGGATGTTTTGAACGTGTCCTCTCCATGGTCAGTATCCACTTGGTTGTCTTTTCCCTGTTATAGGGAGTTATAGATGTATGATACATTTATGTAGCTCTACCTCTTACTGTAGGTGCCAGGCATAGTATATTTACTACATCTGTTGTGCAATGATTTGATCAAACACTGATTTGAGTTTTTTTTTTTTTTAATACTTTTTAACTGGCACTGTTATAGGACCTCCAAATCTCCAGTTTCCTTTTGTTCTGTGACTCTTACGATTAGGGATGTATATCGTTATGATTTTATCGATACCGATACCAATATCGATACTCCTTATCGATACCGGTATTTATCGATTCTCTTATTGATACTATAACATAACTTAGAGTAAATAATAAAGACATTACAAGATGTTACAAGATCCAGTGGTGGAGAATATTTGTTCAGATGATGTTGAAGAAGCCTGGACATAAAAGTGGGTGAAGGACAGCTGGGAGAATAAGGGAATTGTGTCTGTCTTAGTCCATCATTGTGATTATTTGACTGCGTAATGATAACTTGACGGTTAGGTAGATGTACAAAAAGTATCAATAAGAGTATCGTTAGTCCAGAATCTTAACGGTACCCTGGTATCGTTAAGATTAGGAACCGGTACCAAACGATACCGGTACTCGGTATACATCCCTACTTACGATATTGTATTTTTGTTTCTTTGTCAGTATGAAATAACTGAGGTTAAATTGCAATGTTTTGAAGAGTAATTAACTGCAATTTAAACAAAATACTCTTTTTATTAAATGGCTACAAATTTTTATTTTTCAAGTAAAAATAAACCAATTTTTACATTTTTAAAAGGACTGGGTTGGGTGGAAAAGTGTGTTTTAATGCATTTCATGGATGCAATAAGACAACCAACTCAATCCTTCCTAAAAATGTGGTTTCAGATCAATTTTCATTTTAAAATGCTACCTAATCCTGTGGCTCTTAATTTGTTTAATCTTTTAATTACTTTTCCTCATTAAATTATAACTTTTAGTTTTTAATAATATGAATCAAAACTGACTGTGGGATGTGATATGACTCCGGGTTTTGGAAGAACTGGTTATAGTTTAAAGAGTAAAATGTTTGTGGAGTTTTGCTTCAAAATGGACTTTTTTTATGAGCCACTACAGTCACTGCTGTTCAAATTCCATTTAGCAGTGAAATGCACAATCTTTAATGTCCCAGATTAGTCACATTACTTAATTATGCTTCTACTACAGGTTTAGATGCACACTGGTACCAAATTCTGTTGTTGTAAGATATTAATGCATATCTGAGTGTAGTCAGTGTTTAGAATTATACATGTATAATCATGCAAGAAGGACATACACAATCAGTTTTGTATTTAACATTTTCCCAATGGTTTTGATTCATTCTTTTACAGTTACATCAATGTGTTTTCAAAATGTGAAGCTCGAGACTGTTAAAGTTGCTGTGACCCCAAAAAGCACACTGTCTTCCGATTTGTTCTGTAATCTGCACATCTCACCGTTTTTAGCTTTCTGGTTCTGATTTCATGGTTGTTTTATTTTTGATGCTTTAATGCTGAAACCAATTTTATACAAGCATCTTATGTGCTCAAATAACCATAGGTTACTCAAAAGGAAGAAAATGACAGTGTTTTTCTATGAAGTAGTGTTTAAATGAAAGCAATAAAACAATCCAAATGATTCTTTAATAAGTTGTTGCTTTTTATTTACTCTTAAGTGGAATTTAAAATGGATCTGCAAATGGGGTGTTATGAAAATATCTGTCTCTAGAATTTGCAGACATTTTATGGTGTCCTCTCCTGTTTGTCCTTTCTTCCATAGTTCTCCCTGTTAATTCATATGTGGCTTTAAGGGCTACCTTAAGGTTTCAACACCCTCTGGCACAAGTTTATCAACTTGAAGTGACAGCTCTCCAAGTGCTTCACAGGTCCCAGAAAGCAAGTAAAGCCAAATAAAGCTGTAAGACGAGTGCATCAGCATTTAAAGAAAAGCTCATTTCATTATCTATTTGTTAGCTGGACTCTTATTTATTTTTTTTAATGACCTTATAATAGGCACAACAATAAAGCTAGCATGGCTAATCTGCTCTGAAATCCATGGAAGAGCTGGCTTGTGTTGAGTGTATTGACTTCTGTTGGTAGCAGTTGTATTTTTTTAAAGATTAATTTGGACAAAATCAGTACAACCTGTGGTCGGTGCTCTTGCAGTGTCTCAGCAAAGATGAGAGAAAGCTGCAGTTTCCACCATCATAGGACCTCAGTCTTCTTCTCTAATGAAACAAATGGGCCCATTACTCTGAGGCACAGTGTTCTAGTCACTGCCAAGAGGCAAAAATGTGTAATTATTAACTTCTCCTCGGTGTGAAAGAGAACTTTTTTTGCTTTTGACATCTGCTCAAGTTCATTTTAATGGCTGGTATACTTTCAGGTCACTGACAAGAATTTTAGCAGCATTAAACTTCATGAAAAGATTACAGGAGAAATTGATCAAGTATGAACCTTTTGCTTCACTTAACAGCACATTTTTTCTCAAATCTAACATTGAAATTACAGTATATATTTATTCCATTTTGCTGTCTAATACTCTTGTTATGAATATAGATCTACAGGTACTGTGTTTTGAATGGTGTTGTTGAATAAGCATATTTAGTCTCAAGGGGGCAGTGGTGACTCTTCTCAACCTATAGCAACTCAGCCCTGCCTCATGCAGGACTAAAATCTATGTTTTGTAACATTTTAAACTAAAATGCTGATCCAAAACAATGGAGAAAAGGCAACATTTGCTTTCCATGATATTTGGAAGCTAAAATAAATCATTCATGAAAATATATAGTTGGTTTTAAGTATTTACTTTGTTAAATAACAGAGCATCAACTGATACTCAGTTGTAATCACTACAAATATCTTTGATGGTTATTTGCAATTGACTTGACATTCCGCTAGATGTTAGCTGCTATTTTAAAAGCTGATTTTCCATTGAAAAATATGGAATTGTATCTAGCGTTCCTATTAAACATTACAAGTGTAATATGTGAGAATGAAAACAATGCAAGCAAACTTAAACTTCCCATGTGATCAACTTAAGTTTTTAAAAGTTTATTTGCTGCAGCTATATGTCACCAGTATGTCAGTGGAGACTGAGATTGCAAGAAATGTCCAACATGACACTGGTCTTGTAATGCTTGTCACTTTTCAGGAGAGAAACAATCTGCTGAAGGGTCGTTTGCTAGATGTTTTCATGGGTTTTTCCCAGCTGATGTACCCTTTTCGGAAACCAGCAACAGGACATGAATTTTTTCATTCCATAGTGGGGAAATAATTTATTCTGATGTCGTCTTATTCATATTGAACCAAGGCAAGTTTATTTTTATAGCACATTTTGTGTATAAGACTATTCAAAAGTGCTTTAAATATAACAAAAGCATTACTGTACAGCGGGAAAAAAAAAAGAAGACTAAAATGATATGAAAAAAATTCAGTAAGCTACTCCACACTCGACACAGCTCTTCTTATATTTAGGTAAAAAAATCTCTGTTACGACCAACAAATGAGGAGAAAATGAACTAGTGAACTATCATTGAACACAAACCTCTCAGTACCTCTCATTCACTGACACTAATAACACAGCTTGCTCACCTTCCACTTCGTACTGTTAGCTGATTCAGAGGTTTTTGTTTAGTTTAGTTTATAAAGATCTCCATTATCTTCAGCAAAGCTACCGCTATGCTTCCGGGGGTCCAATAAAATATATATACAAGAGGTTAAAAAGAGAAAAAAAAAAAACTAAAACAAACTAACAATATAACACCTCCAGATCCAATTGAATATCCTTTCCTATTGTTTATACCTACTACAACCTTTATGTGAAAAATGCATCATTCTCCTGTATACCCTACCCTTCCCATCCTCTCCACAACACGGTGAAGAATCAACAGAGTGTGTTCAGTGGGAGGCTGCGTCAGGTTCGCTGTAGGACGGAGAGATACAGAAATTCATTCCTGCAAGCAGCATCACCCTAAAGAACAAGACTGACTGACTTTTTTGTTTATTAAAAAAAAAAAAAAAAAAAGTGAGCTTTTACAATACTGTATTTCCCTTCTGGGATGAATAAAGTATTTTTCATTTCATTTATTTCTAATACCATAGCACATTGCAATAACAATGGTAGTCGCAATAATAATAATAATAATATTTAATAATACTGATAATGATAATAGAAATAACAATAATAATGATAATACATAAATTAGCATCCACATACAGTAGCTATATTCACGTTCATATACACTTATCAATACATACATTTATATGCATTCACCCATCCCATTTGATCCAATAAGACACTCTCAGTGACAGTGCCCATATACGTATACACCCCCACACCACCCTCCCACATCTACACACACATACTGTATATATACATACATATATATGTATACATACAACATTTCTCACTTTGATAAATACTGTTTGATTAGTACTTTTAACTGATTTAAATCAGTGGTGAGTTTGAGTTGCGTTGGTAATAAATTCCATTCCTTCATACCTCTTTCCATTACCCAAAACAAGATCAAATGCAACCAATCAAACTGTTCTGTAAAGTTTCCAACAGTTGCATGCCTGGTGGTGTAGGCTACTTATATGTTCTGCACTTATTGAGAGATTTTTATTCAATGCTAGAGGAGATTTAAAAACATGTTTCTTATGACAACCATCAGTAATCAGTCTGTCTTTGACCAATAACCAGTTGAGCTTTTTGTGCATTGAACTAATGTTTATCCATAGTAAATCCTCGAGGGCCCTGTTCTGCAGGCTTTCAATATTTCCCTGCTTTAACACGCCTGACTCAAATAAATGGATCGTTAATAAACTGTGGGATTGTGGCCCTCGAGAATCGGAGCTTGACACCCCTGGGTTATGTCAGCTTGCCAGTGCAGCTGATATTCCAACACAAACGCTTTAAAAGTCAAAATGCAACATCACAGGGTGATATATCACCCTTATACTTTTGGATTGTTTCTATTATATGTCTCTTTACTGTTTAAGCCAGAAAGCTTACTTTATGCATGATCATGAGAACCAAAAATAGGCTGCTGACAGCAGCTGGTACATGCCATCAGTAATGAGATCATTCTGAAATTACATTTAAGAACCTTTAACTCTAAACTCATGAGCAGCACAGCTAAGGAAAGTTCTTTATTAAAGATGTTATCAGACACGTCTGTTGTATGTGCCAGTCATTTATTAATAAAAAGATTACAGGTGAAGATAAGAAGCATTAGTGATTCTTCCCACTCTGGCCACCCAAAGGCTGTTTACATAAAGGGCTTATAAATGATTGATCGAGACTGTGTAATTGGTGCCTCATTACAATGCCAAGATTATCAAAATTTCCAATCTTGGGAGAAATGAGATCATTCAAGCTCAGTATGCAAATGGAACTGGGTCATTTCATGTCATACCAGCAAGGGATTCCCCATTCAGCTTTTCTCACAAGGCCTGTTGCAGATCAGGAAAGAAAAATGTCGGAATGCTCATGAAAGTGTTCACACGTTTTCACATTTGAAGGTAAAAGAATGGATGGTGCTTCATTTACAAATGTATCCAATCAGTTCCAATCAGTTAAGATTTTCTTTACTCACCTGCAGATTTTCTTTCACACCTGCATATATATATATATATATATATATATATATATATATATATATATAACACAATTGTGCTTGATAGTTTACATGCCCTTCTATTAAAGAGAGAATAAAAAATCATCTGTCAGTGAAATAAGTTGAAATTAACAAAAGTAATGATTAAAAAATTGATGAACATTATGACATTGAATTTGTTCTGTGGTTTAACAGAAATATTAAAAACAAACAAACAAAAAATAAAATAAGTATACAAGTCTGATGGGGCTCCCGAGCTAAAATGTTGTTGAGCAACCTTTTGAGGCAATCACTGCAATCAGGTGTTTTCTGTCATGTTTAATAAAACTTCTGCACCTGTTGACAGGTACATGTATTCTGACCCACCGTTCAAGAGCAAGGTGCTTTAATTTGTCTGGAGAAATTTTTGTTAGGGTTTTTTTTTTTTTTTTTTTTTTTTTTTTTTACAATCAGGGGGAGTGGGTAGCCTGGTGACAATGTTGTGGGCTTTGGTGTGGTGGACCCGGGTTTGAGTCCCCGACTCAAGTATGTATGCACACACATATATATGTGTGTGTGTGTGTGAGACAAATGGTTCCTTATTTGTCTTGTGTTTTTATTTGATCTCTGTTTTAATTGTTTGACAGTCTGAAAGCCAGTGTTTCTTCATGGGAATCCTTTGCTCTGGTTCCTTTGCCTACTCAGTCTGCAGGGTAGTAGCTGGGTGGCTGCCCTTTTCCTGGTGGCCGGGATCATGTACAGCCATATGGCTGCGGTGTGGACCCCAGCCTACCCTGATCTGGGTGGTCCCTGCGGTGATGCCCTCTGTGACCATTGGGCTGGCTCCCGGTGTGAATGAATCCCCAAGATATTGTTTCCTCACAACAGCGTCAAGCCAGATTTAGTGTTTTTATACCTGCATTCATTCGTTTTTATTTTGTTGAGCATTTCGAGTTGCCATGGCAGGAAAAGCGCCGTATGGATAAAGTTTGATTTGATTTGTTTTGAAGAAACATCAGTTATGAAATTAGAGTTCCTGTATATTCAAAGATTTTCGAGCTTTAAAAACTGTTTTTGGTCAGATTAGCTGTAGCTAGCCATTAATCATAAACAACCTGGTTTAAAAACATGAAAACTTTTCATTCACAGAAATGATTAAATTGTGCCAAGGGTATTCATAAAAACTGACATGTTGCTGTGTAACCTTTTACCCTAACAGCTTTAATGCACTTAATAAACCACCAGCACACACTGAACATCCCTCTCATGACATGGTCCCTAAGGTTTACAACACTGTCCAATGATTGCATGTTCAGGATCCACTCACTGTGTCATTTCTCAGTAGAGCCATTAGTGTGTTTTCCCTCAGGCCATTACAGGCAGTTCAGCAAGGACACCCTGGAAATTTTTATTGTTTTCCTCATTTTCAGTGAAATGTTTCTCACCAGCCATTACAATCAGAGACTTGTTATTAACAGTGCCATATTTAATAAAACAAAACTATATTTCCTTAATTTGTTTCTTGACATGTGTCTGATTGTGGCTGTAAACATATAATAATAACAGTGTAATAGAAAGCACCAGAATTCTGATCCACAGCACCATACAATGTGTTGACAGCGTGTCAGCTTTGACACATGATGTGATCTCACAAGCAGAATATGTTGACCATGTTGTACAATGTCTGACAAGGTCTCAAGTAAAATTACATTGGCAAGAGAACCAAAATATAACATGCTGTAGGTATGAGCTCAGTTGAGAAGTTGGTTCTTAAGTAGACGATTTGATGTTAGAGTAAACAACATAAATAAAAACGATTCTGTAACATTGTTTTTTCGAAACTCAAAGTGCAGCAAGACATGTTGGTAACCATGTTTATAACTGTGGTTTCTATGATAACTAGAGATAGAATGTCAGTTTATTTCATAGTCATATGCAGTCGAGGAAATCCATGACATCAGAACTTCTTGTTCGACAAAGAAGAGCAAACTTGATCATCCTGAAAACTATGCAGTTCAACCATCGCTGCGGCATGTGGAAGGGCTGTGACAATGCCACTACATGGTATGAATAACACTTGAGAAGGATTTGACATGAATCTGTTTAATTGATTTGAAAATTCAAGGGAAAAATGAAAAGTGGACATAACTTAAAGGTAGTCTCTGAAGTCCCCCCACCGTTTCTGTTTGCAGACAACGGTATTCAAACTGAGCGCCCCTCCCTCTCAGGCTAATGGCCGCCTTGTTCTTCTCCTTCAGAGCTCAGAAGCGGGTAAAAGCCAAACCAACATTAACCCTGGTTTTCCAATGTGCACTATCTAACGCTCTTACCTTTTCTTCAGTGCATCCGACGTTTTTCTTTCTCTCTCTGTTTTTTACCGTCGAGAGTTCGAGTGACTGATGTCTGCTCCAATCATGAGCTTATTCCCACACAGCGTCATGTCCTTGGCTCTGTCATTGGCTGGTGATATAACCAGAAATCTCCACCCAGAAACATCCCGACCACAACAAAAGAGCGAATTACAGGCAGGGGGAGAGGGAGTTGCATTTACACTCACCACTGCACATGAGTAGAGGCCCGAAGGCGCAGTTTAGACAGATTTCACTTGCACAAGTCTAACATTTATTTTCAGGGGCGAAACTTCGGACTCTACCTTTAATGTGTGGCGTAAAGTGTACAGTTTGTATTCTCTCTTGGTTCCAGGGAGGGGACCCCCCTGGATATATACTGGTGATGGCTATGAGGCTGGTAAATTAGCTAACGCTTTAATCTGAATTTAAGTAATCATTTTAGCAGTGGTGAAAAGCCACTTTCACAAGGAAAAAAAAACAAGTGATGATTAGATACGAATAAAAATACCTAAATCAAATTTCACACTTTTTACAAGCAAATTTTATTTCCGTCAAGTCTATATTCTCAGCTGCTGACGTTTCTTTTTTCAAGCATGAATAGTAATCAGTTGCAAAGTTGGCTGACAATAAAAATGACTATTGACAAAACCTTAAAAATATGTTTAAAAAAAAAATCTAACAATAATGCAGCCTATAAGCCACTAGAATCCGTTTCCGTGGTCTTCAACTTAAAAAGTGGTCTTTTGTCAAAATAAGTTACTATTCTTGTAAAATGACAAATTGGCAGTTTGTGTTCAATCACAGAGATAAAGGTTTTTGGCCTATTTAATGAACCTTCCACAAACACAGAGAGAAAAATATTGATTTAACACAGAAAGTAGGGATGGGCGATAAGTTATCATGCGCCATATATCGTTTAAAAAAAAAAAAAAAAATCCCCACGGCAATTTGTCATCTCACGATTAAAATTATAAATTTAATTTATCAGGTTGTATTTACAGTTATTTATATAGTTAGTTTTGCTGTTTGCACCATTTGAATAAATGTCAAATTTGTTCTCATAGTTCATACTTATTTGTTTGGTGTCACTACAGTTTTGCAATACAAGTGTACTACTTGAACTTAATTGATGAAGTTTAGTGGCTTCTGCTATTGTTTTAAGGCTTTCAAGACAGAATGTAGTGATAGATTTATAATACAAACATTTAGGCTGATATATTTTAATTGTCATTTATCGTTACTGTGATAAAACCAGAAATTACTGGGATTTTTTACATTTTTTAGTCCATATCGCCCATCCCTATCAGAAAGCACCCATAAATGCAGATTAATAGTGTGCACTCTTTAAGACAATATGTATTAGATTCATTTAAACTATATAATCAAACCATAAGCAAAATATGCTGGAACAAACTGGAACAAAATGTGAACTATTGGTTCTCAGAGGGTTTGATATATATATATATATATATATAAATATATTGGTCATTCTTGTAGGGCTTTAAAAAAAAAAAAAGTACAAACAAAACTACTGTTAGAAGTTATTATTCCTCTGAAACAAACATAATTGTGCAGGTGGGAATGATGTATGGGAGTTGATGTTGAACTTTAAAAACCCTTTATATTAAAAATGAAGCCTAAAGCTTTTGCAAGGAGAGGAGGGGAGGAGAGGAGATGGACTCCTTCAAAGCTTCCTGTGTTATCCATCAGATTTATTCCTGATTTCTCTTTTTTTCATGGATTCATACCACCTTATATGCAGACAGACCACATGTGATGATTTATTTCAGAGTTGCACTGACAGTTTTTATGTAGACTGCATCCATTTAGCGCTGCAAACAACAAAATACATCAAGATTACAGGACATTATGGCAGCGCATATAAATAGCATTTTAAGCTAAGTGTTTATCAGGCACATTTTCATCACACGTGCACTGTCACATGTTGACAAAAATTTTAAAATGTGGAAAAAAACTACGCAAAAGTCTTTTGGGCACAGTATCTCATGAAAACTAAAAAAAAAAAAAGTATTATTTGAATTGACAAGGACATAAGTATAGTATATCACAATTTAGGAGCCAACAGTTTAAACAGCACTTGCACTTAATTTTTTATGATAAGCACTCCACAAATGTCTTGTACTTGTCAAAATGCATTACTTCCTATTTATAGAATGACCTCTTAGATGCACCATTTATCACAATTTTAATTAGTCTCAGACTCAAAATGAAGTTACTTTTTCAATATATTAATGTAGTGTGATTGAAACACCATGACCGAGTCTGACACTGCCAGCCATGTTATTTTCCAATCTACGGATTAAAACTACACAGCAATCTACAGGCACATTACACCAGCTTGCTTGGTGTTTCTACATTTTGTTAGCATTGAGCAAAACATTGTGTGTTTGGATAGTGTGGAGTGCAAGAATAGTACTGGAAAGCAAGCTCAAAACATCAGCCACAAACCATGCTTGGTTTGGTGTTCTCCAAATGTGGAGCTGTGCATTTACTGCAACCAAATATCTCCATTTTGGGCTTGTCTGTCCAGGACATCGTTCCAGAGGTCTTGTGGGTTTGTTCCAATTCAGCTTACAAAATCTAATCCCTTTTAACCCTTCTAAAGAAGCCATGCTTGTTCAATCTTTTTCTCATGTTAATCTGTATTGTGAACTTTAATACTGAAGACAGTAACTGAATCCTGCAGTCTATGATGTAGCTCTTGAGTATTGCATACTCTAAACTTTGGCTAAACTTGCTGACATGTCCACTAATTGGGAAAATTGTGAGCTGTCACATTTTCCTCTTGTGACAAATCTTTGTCACTTTGCTGAATAACTTGTTCTGTAACTTTTCTCTGATTAATTGGCAGCAACAATCGCTCCTCTAAGATCATTGCTTCTTCCTGACACGCTGACACACCTGAATGCTCCACACCAGCAAACTGACTCAACATCCACCTTTTATAAAGGTGCTCACCTTTGAGGATTATCACTAAATCAAAATCATCTAATTAGCAGCTGCTACTTAACTCCTTGATTGCTAAAAATGGTGTTCGTTTCTCAGACATTTTGGTTTTGTTTTTAATAGATAATGACATGGTGTATTATGTCATCACTTCAGCTGAGTGTGCAGGTCTCTGTGACCCCTTTGCTCCTCTCTTTTGGGCTCTCTAGGCTCAGAAAGGGTCTCTACATTTGCTTTTAGGAGTTTGAGTTTGAGAAAAGGCTTGTGCTGCATTTTTACACATCATTTCTTTTCTTTATTTTGTCAAATGCCAAACATCATGCAGATCCACGTGATAGCATCTTCTTCTGTCAACATTTCTTTATAGCAAGACACTTTACAGCTTTGACAGGATTAGTTCTCTGCTCATTAAGCATCAGAAAGCAATTTAATAAGCATTCTGAAACAACTTCAGTTGAGGTAGTAATAACAGTAATAGTACAGAGTAATCTTCTTTATAGGCTTATGGATTCCTCACTTCTGATTGAGTTCTTTCTTGCATGAAAGTGTGAGTATTACGCATCTGTCTCGCTGAGCTTGCTCCACATTGATTCACCTGAAGTGATGATATCACCTTCCACGATCAGTCTTCACCTCCTCCTCTCACCTGTTGCTCCCTCATCTGAAAATGATTGACTACTTCATGAATCTCTAATTTACAGTATCTTTCTGCCTCTTATCAAAGGAATATATAGCCGTTAACAATTTATATTTTTGTGATGATATTTGCGTTTTTCAGAACTTTGTCTTTATAAAATATTCTGCAATGAGAATATTTTACCCAACATGTGCAATAATCACATGTTATTGGAATTAGCGGAACTGCATTAGATTGGTTCAAGTCATACTTATCTGATAGATTTCAGTTTGTTAATGTCAACAACGAGTCTTCATCACACACCAGAGTAACTCATGGAGTTCCTCAGGGTTCTGTGCTCGGACCAATTCTCTTCACATTATATATGCTTCCTTTGGGTAATATCATCAGACAACATGGCATAAATTTTCATTGTTATGCAGATGACACTCAGATATACTTATCTATGAAGCCTGATGAAACCAATCAGTTTGTTAGATTACAAAGATGTCTTAGTGACATAAAGACCTGGATGACCCTGAACCTTCTGCTTCTAAATTCAGACAAGACCGAGGTTACAGTCTTTGGACCCGAAAAACTCAGGACTAAATTATCTAGCTTTATAGTTGATCTGGATGGCATTAATTTGGCTTCCAGCACCACAGTGAAGAATCTTGGAGTCATTTTTGACCAGGATTTGTCTTTCAACTCCCATATAAAACAGGTTTCTAGAACCGCCTTCTTTCACCTACGTAATATTGCTAAAATTAGGAACATCCTATGTCAGGACGATGCAGAAAAACTAGTTCATGCTTTTGTTACTTCCAGATTGGATTACTGTAATTCCCTATTATTGGGCTGCCCCAAATATGCCTTGAAAAGTCTCCAGCTGATCCAGAATGCTGCAGCCAGGGTTCTGACTAGAACCAGCAGGAGAGATCATATTTCTCCAGTTCTAGCTTCTCTTCATTGGCTCCCTGTTAAATCCAGGATAGAATTTAAAATCCTTCTTCTCACATATAAAGCTCTCCATGACCAAGCTCCATTATATATTAGAGATCTCATAGTTCCATATATTCCAAGCAGAGCACTTCGCTCTCAGACTGCAGGCCTTTTGGTAGTTCCAAGGGTCTCTAAGAGTAGAATGGGAGGCAGAGCGTTTGGCTATCAAGCCCCCCTATTATGGAATCAGTTACCACTTCAGGTTCGGGAGGCAGACACCCTCTCTACCTTTAAGATCAGGCTTAAAACCTTCCTTTTTGATAAGTCTTATAGTTAGGGATGGCTAGCCTTCCCTTAGTTAAGCTGCTATAGGTTTAGACTGCTGCGGGACATCCATGATGCACTGGGCTCTTTCTCTCCCACCATCTCTGTCTCTCCATGTAGAAACCTGTGACAGTATTGCATCATTAACCATGTTCTCCTCTCTCAGCAGATCTGGCTGGATAACGTTGCAGTGTTTGTTGGTCTCCCTTTCTGTCTTCTCCCCCCCCCAGCAGGTCGAGGCAGATGGCCGACATACCTGAGCCGGGTTCTGCCGGAGGTTTTTCCTCCCTGTTAAAAGGGTGTTTTCCTTCCCACTGTCGCCACCCCTCCGTGCTTGCTCAGGATGGGGGATTGGACAAGTCAAGATTCGATCCAATCTGTTGGTTTCCTTAACCAGGCTATTATGAATCTGACCTGAATTTTTCTGTCTGTTTAAGCGCCCTGAGGTGACACTGTCATGAATGGACGCTATACAAATAAAGTTGAATTGAATTGAATTGAATAAGCCTATGCAATTTTTTAGATTGCATGTACGTAAGTAAATTTCAGCTGCAAATATTTTGCTCACCACTTATACTGTTTTCACCAAAGCAAGTCTGGTGGGAATGTTTGGATCTTCCTTACACAAGACCTTATCACAGAGTAGACTTTGGAGGAAGACAGGTGGTAATTCAATGTAAGCAGTGATATCCCTCGGAGAGTGATTTCCTAATGCCAAAGAAAACGTGTGAGAGGGTCTAGCTGGGCAACATTTGCCCCTTATTAGCAAGAATATTCTGTATATAGTATTCAATGCACAGCACCTCTGCAAATGTAATACGCCCTCCCCGTGCACCACCCCCTGCACATCTCTCCCAAGTGAATCTTGTCTTCTCTCTGTCATCTATAAATGCTACAGCAGTCTCTGCACGGGAGGAGCACTGAGCACATGTACAAGGTCTTACACAGGAATGAAAGGATGCCGTTTTTTTTGTTGGTTGTTTGTTTGTTTGAATTTCTCTGAAATGGATGTATTACATCTTTAATGAGAGAAGAAAGGAATACAATTGAAATACTGTTTTTCCAGTGAGGTAAGAAGAACTGATATAGAATTATTTGGGAACTTTGAGACCTGTATGAGAGAGACTCACAAAGAAATGATCTATTGTCACTGCAACACCTGTATGACTTGATTTTGTTTGTAAAAGTTGAATGTTCATAAAAAAAAACTTTTATTTTCAGATGTTTGAACTGCTTCTGAGAAACAGTATTTTATGTCAAGAATTTTTGAAGCACATTTGGTCCATTAATTTTATTTCTCAGACAACAGAGGTATATTCATATTAACTTTGAGATTGGGTTCAAACATCAATGTCCAGGAATTTATGGTTTTGCTCCCATCTTTTCCAAATCATAGTCTATCAGAAACGAAGACTGTATCTATTAAAGCGTGCTTTAACATTTTAGGGCAAAGTTGCTTGTGATTTTTATGCAACCAAGAGGTTATTTTAGATAAACAGCTTTTATTCATTTGTGATAGCACAAACAAAACATGAAATTCTCTTCAAACATAATTAATAAAATATTATAAGCTTATTAAGCCTGGCCTACTTCAGCCTCTTTATAGCACTGGCAATGATTTTCATAGAGGAAAGACAGCTACTTGACCCAAAACAGCTGCTGTGGAAGATGTGCTGCAAAAAATATAAACAAGATAAAAATCTGCATATCTTAATTTCAAACGATCACTTTTAGAAGTCATTGCAGACATGCAAAAGAAACAGAAACCTGCTACTTAATTAAGCCAAAACCTAATTCTACATTTGACACATTGATCTCAAATGAAGCAGCATTTTTGCTTGAATGCTCAACTTTTAAACTTTAAATTGACAGCGCATACCTGAAAATCACTTATTGCAAACAGAATTTGTATTTGACATCATCCTTATGCAGTGCATTAAATGAAAGACATAGAGGAAAGACAAGCAGGGAAAAGGGGGGGGGGGGGGTCAAAATTCTAACTGATGCACTTGAGGAAGCTGAGAGGAAAAGGTGAGGACTGATTGTGGTAACGCCTGCTCATCTCGGCTGCTTGTTGCTGTCAGTGAGCTTGCAAGAGCATGTGCTTGACTGAATCAGCACGTCTGCATTAAACAGGACACATATACTGAGTTACAGTATTGATTATATTTGGGACGTTAATTGTTTTGTGTGACAAAAATTGATTATGCCCTTTGGTCTGTAGCACTGTACTCTCGGTTAGATGGTGTGTACTGTAACAGTGTTATTTATGCTGTAGAGATTTGACCCAGAAATCACACCAAGCTCATAAGAGGACATCCATTTGGAATGTAACAGCTGCATGGCTTTACTTTTCTGTCTCTCTTACATCTAGAAATCACCATGACTGAGAGTCTAGCTTTAAACTCAACGTCAGGAGACTTCCATCCTTCCAACTTCTCAACACTGACCAAACAGAATATCACCTATGTGGATTTCTACCTCCACAAACCCTCGGTGGCTGCAGTCTTCACTGTCTCTTACCTGCTCATCTTTGTGGTTTGCATGTTGGGAAACGGGGTGGTGTGTTTCATCGTGCTGCGCAGCAAGAACATGCGCACTGTCACCAATTTGTTCATTCTCAACCTTGCCATTAGTGACCTGTTGGTTGGCATATTCTGCATGCCAACCACTTTGGTGGACAACATCATAACAGGTAAGAATAACTTAAGTTTGTACGACTAGAAAAATGGGGACGGGTGATTCAAATGATCAGTGCAAACTGATTTCCTTTATGTTTTTATCTTTTTCTGATAATGAACCTTCTTCTTTTGAGCAGGGTGGCCATTTGGTAGCGTTGTGTGTAAGCTCAGCGGGATGGTTCAAGGTATATCTGTGTCAGCATCTGTGTTCACTCTAGTGGCAGTTGCTGTTGACAGGTAAGGGTTGTTGCATCATCTCTGGGTATTATTTTGCTTGCATATGTGTTAGATTATATTGAACTTAATTGCCTTTATGCACCTCCTTCAATTCCCCTTTTGTCAGGTTTCGCTGCATTGTCTACCCTTTCAAGCAGAAGCTGACCATTGCTACCTCAAAACTAATCATTGTCATCATATGGGTCATGGCTGTGTTCATCATGTGTCCATCAGGGGTCATGCTTCAGGTCACAAAGGAGCATACAGTACGAATAGTCACCGGCCACAACAGAGAAACCCGTCCCTTCTACTGGTGCCGGGAGAACTGGCCCAGTCAGGAGATGCGGAAAATCTACACCACTGTCCTCTTTGCAAACATTTACCTTGCTCCTCTCAGTCTGATTGTCATCATGTATGCCCGCATTGGCTACACCCTTTTCAAGATGACTCTTCCTCCTGTAAGAGGCAACGGAAATGCAGATGGAGAGGGAAGTGGAAGCAACAAACTAAGCATGGAGGGTCGACACACAATTTCAAGGAAGAAGAAGCGAGTTATAATGATGCTCCTTGTTGTGGCTCTGCTCTTCATCTTATCTTGGCTGCCTCTGTGGACACTCATGATGTTGAGTGACTACGCCAGCCTGTCAGAGTACCAATATCGAGTCATTAATATTTATGTGTATCCCTTAGCTCACTGGTTAGCTTTCTTCAACAGCAGTGTCAACCCCATCATCTATGGGTTCTTCAACGAGAACTTCCGCAGAGGCTTTCAAGCAGCTTTCAAATTCCAGTTATGCTCTGTTGAGATTGCGCGCCAGAGGACCTTCTCACATCGGATCAGAGGAAACGCTGTGCTCCCGGTTCAGCCTGCCAACCCCAGTAGACCAGCCTCCAGAGCTGGATCAGTGTTAGTGAGAAATGGGAAGTGCTCATGTCAGGAAGGAGAGTCTTTGCCTGGTAGAAATGATGTCAAAGAACAGGATCTGATCATGGAGGATTTAGAAAAGGTGTCACAGATTTAGAGATGGACGCTGGGCAGAGCCACAAGCACCAAGGCCTCTTCTGAAAAATTGATCGAATTCAAAGGCCAATGAAAAATACGCCTCAGAAATAAATAATCAGACTGTTCATGTTGTTGCAAGTGAAGGTCCCCTGAATGTCCTCAGGAAAAATGCTGTTGTGAGTCATTGTGTCATTGTTTTCTGTAAGTAAACACAAACTGTAAATAGCAGAAAATAATAAACCAGAATTAGTATTTAGAAAACAATCTAAAACTATAATTATTAATGTAGTCTGTTTAATCACAGCCATTGATTTAAAAATGTGGAGAAACCATGGAAACAGCAGGCATTACAGAGAAGTTGAGACAGCTTCTTTGTCAGGAAAAGAAAAGAAAAGAAAAGAAAAAAAGAAATGAAAATAAAGTTTCAAGCACATCTAAACAAGCTCAGGGTTGAACAAATAAATCATTTAACAGCAAAAATTATTTTACATATTATCAGAATATATGATCAGAATAAGTATTTCTTTTTAACATACTGTAAGCAGATCTATTATATACAAAGTTATTAAAAACAGAAGAGAGACTTTCATCAAGTAAGATTGAAAATCCACCAAACAAAATCTGGATGAAAATATAAGATAGAAGATGAAAGTGGTCGCTTGACCCAATATAGATAAAAAGTTTTACTACAAAACAGGCTGATGTTTCAATTTTAATCTTACAGCCTAATGCTGTAGAAAAGAGAACAGTGTGAGGGTGTCAGAGGTTCTTTAATAGTCATAGTCATTCCAAAGCCTGTAAGAAAAACAGCAAAAATATTAAAATCCTTGTTTTACTGTCCACATCTATCAAGATGTTTGGCATGCATACTGTAAAACTATGAAGATGTGAAGTCAAAAAAAAAAAAAAAAAAAAACTGAAAAAAGTCTGTAAAGACGAAAAAAGAAAAAACTGTTTCAACACATTAAAACACTTAAGTCAAATACCTAGTTGGGGTTACAAGGAACACTGTTCTGATCCAAGTGAAGTTGTACTGACAGAGAAAAAAGAACATTAACGCCCCTTTTCGAAAGATATATAGGATAGACAAAATCAAACAACCCCATATCAAATAAAATATATTCATTCTCCATTTTAATATAAAATCACCCATCCTGGGGCCCCATGGTCTCCCCCCCCCCTCTTCTTGGGGGGGGGATGGGGGTGTTTGGGGGGGACGTTTATTTCAATATCTCCTTGCTCTCTATGATTAGGTTTTGTGCGAAAAGCACAAAAATGTTTACAAAAGCTATAATCATTGTGTAACTCTGCCTGGGTTGTTCTGAGGACAGAAAATCAGAGTTAATCTTTCATGGAATCCAGAGCATCACTATGTTCAAGAAAACAATTTAAAAAACCCATTCAGAAAATAACAGCTTTCCTCCATGAAATCATGTGGGAAGCTGCTTGACGCTGGGTGGCCTCACTCCTTCTGGAATTGTAAGCAGTGAACAACTCAAATGAATGTAGAATATTTCCAAGCCAGTTACAGACAAACATGTTGCCCAATGTGACAACCACAGCCTGGCAAAAGGACACATTCAACAAATGACTGGTTGTTGTAAAAAAGATATTGAGTGCTATAACTGATGACTCTTAACCAACATCAGGTTAATGGTAGAATCTGAAAATAATGACATCAAAAGGGATTGATAAAGATAGGTCATGTACTTGTTGATGCAAATATGCAGATCACATTATTCAAAACTCATATTTCAATCTCTGACAAACTGCTTTAACAATACTTCAGTTGTGCCATTTGACACTGCTCCCGACATCAGAGAATGCTGTCAGGTTTTCGTTCAAATGTTGGCTCAGATAATTATCAATGGACAGTGTAAATTGACTTTTTTTTTTTTTTAGATAAATGAACCACATTTTCCCCAAACCAGTTAAAACAGGGTTCCTGCAGAGTCTTAAAAAGTCTTAAATTTTTACAAATCTACATTTAAAGGCGTCATCACCCGGAAATCCCACTTTTCATGTTAAAACGTGTATTGGAATAGGACCTCAGTTAAAACGTGCCAGAAACTCCAGAGTGAAAGTGGCTTCGTCTTTGAGTGCGGGCTCTCTCTTCACACCAGAGTCGGCCACAAGAGCGCACTTTCCACAGTACACGATTTTGTTTTTCTTCTGGGGATGACGTGATCCACAGAGGCTGCTAGCCGCTAAGCTTGCCTCTTTAGTACCACCTAAAATCAGCTGATTACCTGCAGTGGAGTGGCAATTAATGACCAGCTTTGTCAGAGAAGATGACGCCAACGAGGGGGAAAATAATCAGCCATGTTGAGCTGCTTCGGCAGAAATTCAGCAGTTTTCAGTGCTTTAACAGTGGACTAATTGACCAAGGACCAGTGGATTATATTTATTCAGTGAAGATGTGCAGTTGGTCAGTGTTGCTGCTTGTGTAACTTATTATCTTTTGTGTAAGATGCGAGTAAGCGATGGTAGACGAACAGTGACAAGCTGCTAATAGCTACAAAAGCTAACACAGTTGTTGTTGTTTGAGCAACTTCATGTCAGACGTCCGCTCCTTCATCAGATCATATTTATCAGAGTCAAGCCCTTTTACTCCGCGGATTCTCTCTAATAACCGTACCGTTGCATTTTATCTTGTTTTTCTCTGTTCCTTCACTTGGTCTGTCCTGATTAAACTTTGTTTTGGCTTTGACGTTTGCCGCTCGAACACGCTTACAGACATGTCTAATTCTCGTGCGTATTCTTGCAACAAACAAAATTTGGGCATAAAGAGAGGTCAAAATGAGCTCATTAAATTTTCCTCCCACCCAACTATAATTAAAAATTCATTTGAAGATAATTTAAGAAGGAGGTAAAACACTAGGTTATGACACCTTTAATACATTAAAAAGTCCTGAAATTTGACAGTTGTGGTCTTAAATTTAATATGGTAAGTCTTAAATTACTTCACGCTCCAACAAATTTCCGTCATTTCAAAAAATTACAGCAAAAAACAAACAAACCAAACAAAACAAACAAACAAAAGATACAAAAGAAACAAAAAAATCTTCCTGAAAAGATCTTCCTGATCTTCCTGATCTATCCAATCAGGAAGACATCAGGGCGGGTCTTTGCACAGCCGTCACCTTCATGTTTGCGTAAACATCTTGTTTACCTTTTGGAAGAACATTTCAAACCAGGTACCAATGACGTAGGTAATGATGGCCAAAAGTAGCTGTTCAATCCATCTTTTTTTTTTTTTTTTTTTTTTTTACATCTTTGTAAATGTAGAGGGATCTGTTTTTGCCAGTGTGGCTGTGACACAAGCATTTAATTCTGTTCCAAATGGTCTTAAGAAAGGTCTTAAAAAGTCTTAAATTTAACTTGTTAAAACATAGGAACCCTGTAAAAAAGCACAGTCACAGAAATGAAAATACAGGAATCTGTTTTGTAAAAATGCAAAAAAAAAAAAAACAAAAAAAAACCCAAACTTTATAGATAAGTTGTTCTTTTTTCCATTTCCTTTTAAAGATAAAAAAAAAACTATAATTTTCATGGTTACATGATCAAGAAATACAATAAACCACTTATTCCTGAAAGAAGATGCTGTTTTTTTTTGTTTTTTTTTTGAGGCTGAGATCTTTGGAAGTAATAGTGGTAAAGACATTTGATATAAGATAGCATGCTTAGGAAAGATTTCAGCCTGGTGGCTCCAACAAGAACACATGGACACAGGCACTAGCCCTGAAGTAGCTAGTACTGGGCTGATGTTGTGACACCCAACAGCAGGGGAGATCACAGGTTGTGAAAGCATACATGGTTTCTCCTGTTCTCTGCTCCACATAGAGCACTCTTAGTTTCTCTGTTTACAACTGCTTCCAGGCAATTTTCAGTTTTACGATTTGGTGACAGAAGAATTGTGTGTGGCATCATCTAAGAACTTCAGAAGGAGCTGTTTCAATCAATGGACATTGCTTAAGATAAGATGCTACATGGCTGCTTACAGTATATTAAGAAAACAGTTTTGATTTATTTTCTTTTTATAAGTCTGGGTGTGGTGCTCTGATACAGAATTTAGAAATATCTAGATGAAATGTTAATTTCCATCATTTCTACAAGAGAAATTTGAATACTTGATCAAGTTCATCCTTCTTGTTTGACTTAGTTGACATATTTAAATAGGCCTTCTACAGTAAGTAAAAGTTCAATATCTGTTTCATACTGTTTATATTGTATATTGTATATCTGTATACTCTCATATTTAACTGCAAGCAAACGGAAAAAAAAACTGGTTTGTGTCTTATTAAGAAAACATTAAAGAAATTAGAGCATAAAATAAATTTGAATAATCCCTTCAGAAAACTTCCATAGTAGGATTTTAATCCTACCACTAATCTGGGAGTTTTCTCATAAACTGCACTCTAAGAATACATTGAATTCAACCAATCTGGTTGGTAGTTATGTGTCTGACCAATCTTTTGGTTGTTTTGACCAAAAAGACTTGTTAGATTAACCAATATTTTGGTCAAAGTGATCAATACTGGTCACTTCGACCAAAATATTGGTTAAAAATATTGGTTAATCTAACCAATCTTTTGGTAAAAACAAACAAAAGATTGTTTGGACACATAACTACCGATCAGATTGGTCAAATTAACCAATCTGTTTAGCAGTTGTGGACCATGCAAATCAAGGATGTCCAATGTCTGTCCTCAAGGTCCACAGTCCTGCAGGTTTTAGTTGTGTTCAAAGGCTTACATCCTCAGATTTAGTTTCTTTCTTGGGGCATTTTTCAGGGGGTATAGATAATATATATATATTTTTTCTTTTTACTGATAATGAATATCCTTACCCAGACACTCTTGATATATATTTTTCTCACCAATTTATACCATGTGAAAAATCACAATTTCTGCCTGGGTATGTAAACTTTTGAGTACAACTGTAGTTCTGCTCCAACACACACACAGTTAAATGGGTCTCTTCAATGGTTTGTCATTGAGTGCTGTCCAGGGCTGTTAAGGATGCATTAATCTGAGTCAGGAATATTGAAGGAAGAAACATCTGAAACCTGTTGGACTGCAGCCCTGGTGAACCAAAAGTGGACATCCCTGGTGTAAATATAAATGAAGATGCTTATTTAGTTTTAAAAGAGAAAAAAAAAGAATGATGTCAATTAAAAATTTTCATTAGTTATTGCTTTAGACCAACATTTACAGCTCCAACTAATAGCTTAATGATTTTTATTTCGTGCTCTGACCTCCTTCATTTATTTATCAAAATGAGACAGTCTACAACTGATTTGTGTAAATCTTATATCTTTTGTATTTTGTATGTTCTTAAAGGTCTTGCATGAAATAAAACAATGCCTTTGTCAGCTGTTGCTTGATCTAATTCATGGTTTAAAAAAGATTTTTTTTTTTTTTTTTTTTTTTTTTTTTTTTTTAGAAGATCCACTTGAACATTTTTTTTTCTGTTTAGGAAGTTCAGCACATTTCAAGGCTACAGAGCTTCTGTTGGCCACACACCTGATCTGCAGTAGTGGATAAACATGGTTTCATGTCACTATAGCTCAAAATTCTCAGAACGTGCTTGTATAAAACGATTTAATAGAAATTAGAAATATGTATGAAACACATTGTGAGATGTTTATTTTTGCTTATCATAATTTATTTTTTGCATTACTGCTGATGTAAATGAATTGTAATCTGCAGTATGTGTTCGTGCCAAAGTCTTGAAGAAACTGGATTGGTGATGTGCAGAAATGTTTTCAAGAATTATTTTGTTTGTATCATTCATAAAGACTCAGATGACATGATATTCATTCTTGCAGTTGTTTGCAAAATGTCTGCTATTTGACAGCTCATGAAAAAGCAAAAGACTACAAATAGTAATGTACAGTAAAATAGCCATGATTTTAAATATTTAATAAAGATAAAGGAATGCGCTTTACCAGAATGGATTAATTATTCTACATACTGTATTTTATTATTTTGCTCACCAAGATGCATCAGATAATGGCTTTCTGTTACCACCAGCTAATACAACATCTGATAGTAATGAAAGAGTGTCTTTTTTGTCCAACAATATGAGGATTTTAAAGGTGATCTCAGGAACACAAATGGGAGCAGCTTCAGGGGCTGAACAGAGAACATGTCACTGATAAAAGAATGACGTGCATACACTCTGTAAGTAGTTAGTTCTCAAGCATATCCGCACATAAAAGGTTTTACAAGCATGTTTCTCAGTTGTACCTGAGGTGTTCAGCTAAAAATCTGAAGATAAAACCATCTTGAACAACTGAACCTCAGACACCATACATAACATCGCTGTTGGGTACAAACCTACTATCTTTGCTTTACATCATTAAAAGCCCTCTACTTCATGTGAACTTAATTTGGTGAAAATATTCAAAAAGTAAATAAATAAACGAATACAATCAAATATATGACTTCAATGTAAAAAACTCAATACAAAGTTTGATGATGTTGTGTCCAGGTTTAACAAAATAGCATGTTCTTTGTCACTTCCTGAAAAATAGACGTTTTGGACATAGGAGGTTTGTACCCTACAGCAGATTTAAAGTGGCTGAACTCTCAACAATGATCCTTTTTAAGATTGACAAAGAATGCAGGTGTTCCTGCCAGTGTTTCCTTATGATAATTAAACACACCACGTATGGTGAGGGGCTTCATCATGGGCTGTCACGCCAGCCTGCAAAATATCACAGCGATTATACATCCATAAAATCAGCGCTCTATTCCCGCTTGCTCAGCATCTGAGGCTGCTTCTATCCTGAATACCAGCCTCTCAATTAAATCTCAGTCCAATTATAATCCTCAAAACCAAATACATGAAACACATAGTTACCATCAATAGTGGCTCATTAAATCTAAAACACTTCATATTATTATATAACATTTGGAGGAGTTATATGACTAGATTATGTAACAGAAGGTTGGAGAGGTTTTGTCTACTGAGAAGGTCTTATGAGGAACCAGTACTGGTGCTCTGTTATCCTGCTGAGACAGGATAACAGTGAGCAGATCATTACACAAAACTAACACAAAACACAAAAATAATCTTGAATCTGCACATATACAATTTTTTCTAAGATTTTACTCAGTTCTGGGAGGAGACTTAAAGGGTGACTGTTAAAACCATCAAAAAGTAGATCTTTTATCTTTTAGTAATGGAAGAAGCCAAGGTTATTCCACTACTAAAAGATAAAAGATCTACTCTTGATGGTTTTAACAGTCGCCCTATAAGTCTCCTCCCGTACTGAGTAAAATCTTAGAAAAAATTGTATATGTGCAGATTCAAGATTATTTTTTGTGTAATGATCTGCTCACTAGTTACCAATATGCATACAGAGCAGGGCACTCCACATGCACAGCATTAACACAAATAAACGATGATTGGTTGAAGAATATGGATGGTGGGAGGCTTGTAGGAGCAATATTTTTAGACTTCAGCGCGGCCTTTTTGTTTCTGTTCTTATTTGTGAATGCTTTCAAAGCATTCACACATTAGTTTTCCTGTTTCTTTTGTGTGAATGCTTTCAAAGCATTCACACATTAGTTTTCCTGTTTCTCTTTATTCTCCTTTATTCGTCTTCCGCCGTTTTTCGGTTCGCTACCCCTTCTAGCCCTTTCAACTCACTTCAACCATTCAGGTATCAAAACGTTCAGAAAATTCAGGTGAGGGGTGCTATGACTTTTATAGTTGATATCTTCAACGGTTTTCAAGTTATTGATCATTTATCGGTAAATTTTGCCCATTCATTTCTATTGGGAAGCCTTCAAATCCTTCAAATCCTTCAAATCCCTTCAACAAACTTCAGCTCCTTTCAACCTCTATAACTTCAGCATATTTTCAGCTAGAAACACCATTCAAAGTTTTTTCAAATCTTCAAATCTTCAGCTTTTCAGCTATGACTTTTCAGCTTCATATCTTCAGCTAATTTTGAATTACGCCAGGTTACAAATTGTTCAACTTTTAGATTTTCAGCTTTTTCACTCCCTTCAGCTCCACTCTACTTCCACTCTAACTTCAAACCCTTCAGCTCCGTTCAGAGTTCATATCTTCAACATAGTTTCAGCTAGAAACACCATTCAAACTTTCAAATACTCTTCAGGAGTTGAACAACTAGAATCTATACTTTCAGCTTCATATCTTCAACCGATTTTGAGCTATTCCCTCTGAAAAAACATGAAAAATTGCACTTTTCAGGCCAAAATTGTTCCTCCTCAGGAAAATCTCAAACAAATGCCCATAACTTCTACAGTTTTCGTCACAGAAAAATAAAATTTACATCATTACGGAGCTTGACTCGTTGGCTTCGTCGGCATCCCCGGGTCAAAAATCCGTCAGACGCACCGTTTTCGAACTACGCCCCTCGGAATCTTACAAAGTCACCATTTTGCCCCTATTAAACTCCATTGTAATCTGGACGAAGAATCCTAAAAGTCATGCAGAATTAAACTGCCAGCATTTAAATTCTGTTCCACTTAGGATAAAATAAAAGACATTTCTGAGTTCCTCAAAGCCTCGTGACGCTCACGGTGAAAAAATTATTTTGATATCTGTTACGGATTTCTCTCAGCAAACAGTTGTTCGGGGAGTGGGTTCGAGGTTTTTCCATGCATTTTCAATGGAGTTTCTGATCCATAAGTCTGTGTCATCTGCAGCCTGTCACACACACACAGGTGCTGCGTTGTCATGACAACCTGATCAATTCTCCCTGCTGTGTTAATTAGGTTCACCTTTGACCTGATTCCTTATCTATAAAGCAATGTATGATGAAGATGGAGCTTCAAATGCACTGCAGTCATCATCACTGTCCCTCTGTCCACTTAATTGGTGTCTCACCATGTCCTCAACACCACAACTCTTCTCTCCTTCCTCATCCTCCCTCCTCTTCATCATCTCTCTTTCGTGGCTCCTCCCTCCTCTTCATCATCTCTCCTTCCTCCTCCGTCATCCTCCCTCCCTCCTCATCATCTCTCCTCCCCTGGCTCCTAGCCTCATCCTCTCTCCCCTTCATCATCTCTCTCTCTCCTGGCTACTGCCTCATCCTCTCTCCCTCTTCATCATCTCTCCTTCCTGGCTCCTAGCCTCATCTCTCCCTCCCTCTTCATCATGTCTCTTTCCTGGCTCCTAGCCTCATCCTCTCTCCTCTTCATCATGTCTCTTTCCTGGCTCCTGCCTCCTCTTCACTCATCTCACCCTCCCTGGCTCCTAGCCTCATCCTCCCTCCTCTTCATCATCTCTCTCTCTCCTGGCTACTGCCTCATCCTCCCTCCTCTTCATCATCTCTCCTTCCTGGCTCCTAGCCTCATCTCTCCCTCCTCTTCATCATCTCTCCCTCCTGGCTCCTAGCCTCATCCTCTCTCCTCTTCATCATCTCTCTCTCCCCTGGCTACTGCCTCATCCTCTCTCCTCTTCATCATCTCTCCTTCCTGGCTCCTAGCCTCATCTCTCCCCCTCCTCATCATGTCTCTCTCCTGGCTCCTAGCCTCACCTCTCCCTCCTCTTCATCATCTCTCTTTCCTGGCTACTGCCTCATCCTCCCTCCTCTTCATCATGTCTCTCTCTCCTTCCTCCTCCCTCATCCTCCCTCCTCTTCATCATGTCTCCTTCCTGGCTCCTGCCTCATCCTCCCTCCTCTTCATCATGTCTCTCTCCTTCCCTCCTCCCTCATCCTCCCTCCTCTTCATCATGTCTCCCATCTCTTCCTCCCATGTGTCAGAATGGGAGCAAACTCAGCTCTGATCCTAGAACTCTATAGTGTGTCTGTCTGAGAGATCAGTGGTTGTTGAATAACAAGCTAACGACCATTTCCATGTTTACCTGTCATGTTGATAAACAGATTAGAGATCACAGACAAAGCCAGCATACATGGAATGAACTGGATGGATTCTATTCAACTCTGATTAAGCTGTCTTCAGGCTACAGCCGTGCTAATGTTGTTCTCAACCTTAAAATGATTTTAGTTCAGGCTTCCATAAGGTCTATTCAGCCTTATGCTTCCACTTTTTCTACAGCCTTTTGCTTTAACATTTTTCAACTTTTCCACCTTCTTCAGCTTTATGCTTTAACTTTTTTTGGTAATTTCAGCCTCATGCTTCAACTTTTTCAGCGTTTTGACCTTCTTTCAGCCTCATGCTTCAACTTTTTTCAGCGTTTTGACCTTCTTCAGCCTTATGCTTTAACTTTTTCAGCCAAATGCTTCAACTCTTTCAGTTTCTCTCCGACCTTCTTCAACCTTACGGTTGCATCCTTTTCAGCCTTTATAGCCTTTCGCTTTAACTTTTTCAGGCTTTTCAGCCTTCTGCTTAAATTTTTTCAGGTATTCAGGTTTTTCACCCTTCTGCTTTTTTAATTTTTTCAGGTTTTCAGCCTTTCGCGTTAACTTTTTTCCGCTTTTTCAGCCTTCCGCTTTAATCCTTTTTTAGGATTTTCAG